>CM024754.1:185280913-185880913 GCA_014218235.1 Colocasia esculenta | reverse complement strand
CCAAAGGAGCTACAAACTCCCACAAGCAATACTACTGCGCAAGCGGGAGATAAACCAACGACGCTTGTATACCAGCGTCGACCTCCAGGCAATTCAAATCGTCATACTAAGAAGAGTCGTGGTAGGCATCAAAAGGCGGCATCTTCCACTACCAAGCAGCCAGATAAGATTATACTCTTTCATGGCGAAGAAGCAAAGCCTCTGCCCGAACCTCAAATCCGGGCGGACTCTTATATATTTGATCCTTCAGATGAAGAAGGGGGACTGTCTGACAAGGTTCCTCAATCTGGAGATAAAAACTCAAGCCCATATGCTTCATCAAATGAGCCAGACAATGTTCCTCCTCTTCCTAATGAGAAGCTATTGGCTCCTATCTCTCAACAGAAGCCCGTCAAATCAAAAGAGCCTTCCGGGTCCTCATCAAGGGAATCCTCCCACTTGGACCAGATACGCTCCGAAGCTGACGACAAAATTCTTCAGCAATTACGGTCACTTCCCGTCAACATTACTGTCTGGGAAGCGATTGCCTGGAGCAAAGACTTGAGGGAAACTCTCGTTAAAATACTCTAAGAGCCAGAAACTTATGAAGCCCATATGGCAAATTTTCAAGCACAAGCATATGAAGCACTGGCAGCAAATGTCACATTCACTGATGAAGATTTGCTATTTTCTTCCTCATATCACAATCGCCCCTTATATATGAAGGGAAAGATCAACAACATGCAATTAAATCGGATCCTGGTTGATCCAGGAGCATCCATCAATCTAATGCCTTTCAAGACCTTTCAATCTCTATATCTTATGCCCTATATGCAAAGGGTGACGGATGTGAAGATCACAGGATTCAATCAGAATTCGGAAAAAGCCATCGGAAAGGTCACCGTCAACTTGACTCTGGGGGACTTTGTCACCAGGGTGACCTTCTTCATTATTGATGCCAATACATCATATAGAGTCTTGCTTGGAAGACCTTGGCTGCATGAAAACTGGGTCATTCCATCAACTCTTCATCAAT
The DNA here is from genome assembly GCA_014218235.1 of Colocasia esculenta. Lineage (NCBI taxonomy): Eukaryota > Viridiplantae > Streptophyta > Magnoliopsida > Alismatales > Araceae > Colocasia > Colocasia esculenta. Next base: position 185,879,898 of record CM024754.1, on the reverse strand, counting down.
GCATTAAATATGCGAAAGAAGGGAAGCAACATACGGTCTTTGCTGATCAAGCCCCATTTCGGGAAGATGAATGCAACCTGACTGATGCCCCTTTATATCTTGGAGGACCAAATCTTCAACCCTCCTCCCTCCCTAAAGGGAAGGGTAAGCAAATTCAATCTTCAAATGAAGATAATGAAACTGGCGAGCTTTTTGTGATAAACAAAAGCCTTGCCAAATTATCTGCAAATACCTCTCAAAGTAAAGCAACCCGCCTAGCACGGCGGAACATCAGTTATGAAGCTGATCATGCAAGTCAAGTTATCAATGGGAGCATTCCTCTGCCATCCAACTGCATGCAGGTCTGCTCTCTAAAGCAAGAACAAAGTGTCCGGCGATTAAAAACTTTCGTCGTCACTCATCAAAGAAAAGAAAGAAGAAAGAATGCAAGAAAGGCAGCAAAGCCAATCCTCTTCTACAAAGGGGAATCAATCATTCCAACTTATATAGGGGATGATTTTGGTTGGGAAGATAGGTCCAATAACCAACTGGAATCAATACAAGAAATGGCCGATATGCCAGATAAAATTAAGGAGATGTGCAGAAAGCAGAAAATTCCTCAGGTACAAGATGTTTCCCGGAGAAATTTCTTCAAGAAACTGTGGGAACCTTCTCAAGTCCGGGGGCAACCTCCATTCTCTGGGAGAGATACCAGAGGATTAGGATATGATACCAAATCCTCCTATACAGTCAATGTTGTCGGATCATCACCAGAGGTCTGCAGCACGGAGAATAATCAGGAGTCCTCCAACTCCAACTCTCAAAATACTACTTCAACTCTATCAAATGAATTATCAAATGAAGAGCTACCAGAAGAAGTCTGTATGCAATCTTCATCCACAAATCCTGAAAACATAGATCTCCATGAAGTTCACGTCACCAATTCTGATGACGAGGAGGATTTCATAGATCTGCAACCAGCTCCCCAAGAAATTGAAGATGGTGGACAGGCCACTATTGATGAATTAATTGAACTCAATCTCGGGAATCAACAAGATCCTCGACCAATCTTTATCAGCGCCCTTCTTGATGAACAAGAGAGGCAATCTTATCAAATCCTTCTGCTGGAATTCCAAGACTGTTTCGCTTGGAATTATAAAGAAATGCCGGGACTGGAGCCATCAGTTGCTGAACATGAATTATCCATACTGCACACGGCCAAGCCTGTCAAACAAGCTCAAAGGCGTATGCGGCATGAACTAGAATTGAAAATAAATACTGAAGTCGACAAGCTTTCTGAAGTGGACTTCATCGAGCCGTGCATATATCCAATATGGCTCGCCAATATTGTTCCTGTGAAGAAAAAGAATGGTCAAATCCGGATATGCATCGACTATAGGGACTTAAATAAAGCATGTCCCAAGGATGATTTCCCAGTTCCAATCACTGAAACTATGGTGGATATGACCACCGGCTATGGAGCCTTGTCATTTATGGACGGGTCTTCCGGCTACAATCAAGTCCGGATGGCAATCAAAGATAAAGATCATACTGCATTCAGATCACCCAAAGGTATCTTCAACTACAAAAGGATGCCTTTTGGTTTGAAAAATGCAGGGGCTACATACCAAAGAGCCATGACTAAGATATTCAATGAAATGATCCATGATGTGGTTGAATGCTATGTGGATGACTTAGTCGTCAAAACAAAAAAACGGGAGGATCATCTATATGATCTTCGCCGTGTTTTTGAAAGGCTTCGTCAATTCAAATTGAAGATGAACCCTATGAAATGTGCATTTGGGGTTTCAAGCGGCAAGTTCCTGGGCTTCATCGTCAAATACCGGGGAATAGAAATAGACCCTGATAAAATCAAGGCGATCCAGCAACTGCCTTCTCCTCAAAATTTGACAGAGCTAAGGTCACTCCAAGGGAGATTAGCCTATATCAGGCGATTCATATCTAATCTCTCAGGAAGATGCATGCCGTTCGGCAAACTAATGAAGAAGGATGCTCCCTTCATCTGGGACCAGGAATGTCAGGACGCTCTTGAACAAATTAAAGAGTATCTTCTCACTCCTCCAGTTCTAGGGGCGCCAGTTATTGGAAAACCTCTTATACTCTATATTGCAGCTATGGATGCTTCTCTGGGAGCTCTATTGGCACAAACAAATGAAGATGATAAAGAGCAAGCTTTATATTATCTTAGCAGAAAGCTAATTGGCCCGGAACTCCGGTATGCTCCAATGGAAAAAGTATGCCTAGCACTGATATTTGCTGTAAAGAAATTGAGGCATTATCTGCTGGCTCATGAAATTAAACTCATCTCCAAGTATGATCCAATCAAATATCTGCTGAGGCAACCCATATTGTCAGGAAGACTCGCGAAATGGGCTCTGCTCCTTATGGAATTTGATATCACATACATCCCACAAAGGGCAATCAAAGGGCAAGGCTTGGCCGAATTTTTGGCCGCGCATCCAGTGCCAGAAGATTCCCCTTTATCTATAAACCTCCCGGAAGAAGAAACTCTTTCTCCTGCAAGTGAAAATTTAGTTCTCCAAGAGGTTGCCACAATTGAGCTACCCTCTTGGGAATTATATTTTGATGGAGCTTCCCGAACTCTCCATTATACTGATGGTTCCACCACTGTCTCTACCGGAGCAGGGATCGTCTTAGTCACTCCATATGGAGGGATCTTATACAACTCCTGTGCTCTTATGAAGCCACTCACAAATAATGAAGCCGAGTATGAAGCTCTGATTATTGGGCTCCGGCTGGCTCTCGAAATGGGAATCAAAGGCATACAAGTTTATGGTGACTCACAGCTGGTCATCCGACAAATATTGGGCCAGTATGAAGTCCGTAAACCACAATTGCTTCCATACTATACCACTGTCATGAAGCTTAAAGAAAAATTCAACTTCTTCGACATATCTCATGTGCCGAGAAGTGAAAATTCTCAGGCTGATGCTTTGGCCAAATTGGCCTCTGCCATAAAATTGCCTCCTGAAGAGGAATTGGACATAAGTGTCCGCCACAGAAGGCTCATGTCGAGTATTCTCGACGCTGAGTCTAATGTTATGATTGAAGAAGCACATACTATAGAGCAAGATACAACGAATGAATCTGAAGATTGGCGCGAGCCGATTATTAAAATCAAGAGAGGTTGGCTGCCTTCTGATCGAGCACAAAGAATTCAGCTCTTACGTAGGGCTACGTCATATCAAATAATAGCAGATCAACTATATAAGCTGGTCCATGAAAAGAAAGGACCAGTGCTCCTCAGATGCTTATTGTTGGAACGCGGATATTTCTTTACATTTGTTTTCCCTCATCTCTTTCCTGAAATGAAGGATTTCTTTGCGGGCGTGCCAGATTGTTGGAACGCGGATATTTCTTTACATTTGTTTTCCCTCATCTCTTTCCTGAAATGAAGGATTTCTTTGCGGGCGTGCCAGACTGTTTGCGAGAAACAGACAAAGATTTATTTTGCGAGGAGTATTGGGTGCGAACCCTGATACCCTCGAGTTTCATTTCATTTATTTTTCCGCGTGCGCTCGCGTTCAGGGCGATTGGAGTGGTCGTGTACTGGACCGTTCCCCACCGACCGAAGTCGGTGTTTCGTTTACATCGAGTATAACACTCGAATACCTTCGAATGCGTAATGTTTATTAAAAGACCGTATGCCGAACTTTAAGGAAGAAAAGACAGATGACAAATAAATTTCCACAATTTCATTCAAGTGTGTTCATGTCATTTATATTTATGACATAACATTTACATGTACATGTACGCCTTTAGTGGGGTTTTGCACCTCCACTGGACGTGTATACAATAAATCAAATACATGGGTGTCGACGATGGGGTGTTTGTGCCTCCATCGGACGCTTACATGATGATGGGTACATATATGTTACCAGTGGGGTGTTTGTGCCTCCATAGGTTAATATGCCTCAACGTGTGTCGTTTTATGACACCGGAGGGCTTAAGTACATGTGCCTCGACGTGTGTCGTTTTATGACACCGGAGGACTTAAGTACATGTGCCTCGACGTGTGTCGTTTTATGACACCGGAGGACTTAAGTACATGTGCCTCGACGTGTGTCGTTTTATGACACCGGAGGACTTAAGTGCGAACACTGAGAGCTATGTGACAACCTGTGGCGTCCTCCTGCGGACGTGGCGCAATGCAGCCCGAACGCTGAGAACGGAACACCAGCGGGCGCCAAAGATTGCTCCTTAGAACGTGCGGCCTATTTAAGCTCACGCACGGATCACGCTCTGGGCGCAGGCGAATCGGCGTCCTTGGGGCGTTCGCGGGCGGAAGCCGGGGTCTTTCTGGGCCGAAGATGGCATCGCATGCAATGGGGGTATGCCCCCCTATTTATAGGGTTCGCGGGGGTCATACCGGCGGAGGTACGCGGCCCGGCGGGGGGTGCGCGGGCTCGAGCGTCGAGGACGGGCGCGAGCGCCGAGGCAACGCGGCAGAGAGGTACTGACCGGCGGGGTGCGCACGCGAGTGGGCGAACCGGCGGGGGTGCCCGCCAGTCGGGAGGCTGACCGGCGGGGGTGTGGCCCCCGCCCGGATTGGCGGGGGTGCAGCACCCCGCTGGACCGGCGGGGGTGCAGCCCCCCGCTGGACCAGCGGGGGTGCAGCACCCCGCCCGGATTGGCGGGGGTGCAGCCCCCGCTGGACCGGCGGGGGTGCAGCCCCTGCTGGACCGGGGGGCGCCCCCTGCCGAACCGGCGGGGGTGCGGCCCCCGCCCGACCCGGCGGGGGTGTGCCCCCTGCCGAACCGGCGGGGGTGCGCCCCCCGCCTAACCGGCGGGGGTGCGCCCCCCTGCCGAACCGGCGGGGGTGCGCCCCCGCTCAACCGGCGGGGGTGCCACCGCCTGGCCCCCCTATAAATAGGGTGGGGCTCCACCTCCCTTGGCCATTTCCTCCGGTTCTTGCCGGGAGAGAGCTCTGTGGGCCTCCCGTGCTGGTTCGTTGGCCGTTGGTCGTGCCGTGCACGTGCACGCGTGCATCGTCCGTGCGTCCCCGGCCATCTCACGTGCATTTGTCCCCGTTTTCGAGGGGCACGTGCATTTGATCGTCCTCGACGCATCGGGATCGTGCGCGGCTTTGAACGAAGACCCGCTCACTGGATTTCCGCTGTCCGAGGTACGCTTTGTTCCGTCCCGGCGGCGCTTCGGGCGTGCGCTGCACTCTGATCTCGTAACCTCGATGGTTCCGGGTTCCCCGAGGGTGTATCTTGTCACCCGGGGTTTGTTTAAGCCCCGATATTTTTCGGGTTCAACAAATGCCCCCCACGGGATATCCGTCGGAGACGTAGACGACGGCGGGTATCCCGTGGCCCCTGGGAAACGCATCCTTTTTCTTTGGAGTTGTCTTCTCTTGCCTTGTCGTGACGTCCGTTGACGTTTGAATAATTCGTTTGGCAGGACTGACGATGCCTCGTTCCACCAAACATCGTGGGGAGAGTAGCCGGACATCACGTCGCTCAGAGGATGATGTGCGACGAACGGGGGATCCGATGCCGTATTTCACCCTTTCCCCCGTGAGGGAGGACGACCCGGAGCGACTCGACAAGGGCGTCAAGGTATGCGCTCTCGGGCCTTTGGAGGAGGAGTCGCCGCTTGAGGGCATCGTGGACATGCGCCGGGTGGACCGGACCGAGCGGGGGTACCGCTACCGGAGAGGCGGTGATTATCCCGGGCATTTTCCGCTGGACGAGCATTTGTTCCCCTTCATCCAGAGTTTTGTTCCGGCCAACTGGGAGGGTCCCGACGGACTTCTTTTGTCCGAGCGAGCTCAGCTGGAGCGGGCTATTCTGGTCGGCCGCGACAGCATGATGGGGACTTGCGGCTTTCACTACCCCAGCTTTCCCATCGACTACACTGCCCAGACGCATTTTCCAGAAACGAGCCAACTTGGGCTTTTTGGCGCGGAACCCGTCAACCGGGTCAGGGAGCTCATGCTCGCACAGGGTTTGTGGGAAGTACACGGGCTGCCCAAGACCGGTCCTACCTTCACCGGGCATATCCCCCTACCTTCCGGCCCCGAGTTCGTGTCGGAGGGCTACGATCGGTCATGTTTCTTGGACCGGATTATGAGTAAGGAGGCCGCTGGCTGGTATGATCGGTGGTCCGTCATTTCGTCCCACCGCTTCCGCTTCGGCGCCACGGAATGGTTGATGGGCATTCTGTACCATTACCGCCAGCTGCTGGATCAGGTTGGCCTTCTTCACGCTGTTGTCGCCGCTCTTTACAGTTATCCGTGCCACACCGGGCTTCTGCAGGCCCTGGCGGAGCGGTTCAACCGGAGGTTCAACACCTTCTGCGTAGCGGACGGGGAGACATGCCTCGATCTTTGGGCTTTGCACAGGATCTCTGGTCTCCCGATCTCTGGCCATTTTTATGAGGAGGTGTGCTTGAATGACCTCCTTCGGGACCAGTCCTCCGGCACCGGCTCTTACACTTTTTCCCACAGCTTCCGCTATTTAATGAAAGTCTGGCGGGATCTGGCCCGGTGTGGTAGAGATGAATGCCCTAGTGCCTCCAAAGGGACTGTGAGGGTGAGCTGTGATGCTTGGCTCCGCTTTTTCTACAACGGGCCTTTCTACTTTCACAAGGAGTTTGCCAGCGAGAGCTACGACCCCACAGATTATTTGCAGTTGTCAGTCACCTTGGAGAGCAACGTGAAGTATCTCTACGCGCCCCAGGGTCGTGGCTGGAATCCCAGGCAGCTTTCCGACCGGACTCATTTGGCGGCGTACCTGGTGTACTGGTTGAGTATCTTCGTCGTCCCGTTTGGGGAGGAGGGAAACATTCGGCCGGAGGTCATTTATCCGGCTTGCTCCTTGGCTAGCGGTGTGCAGCTTGCTCTGGCCCCGGCGGCGCTGGCTAATATTTTTCATGGCTTGGGGGATTTGACGGCGAGCCCTTCCCCTCGCGACAAAAGCATCGTCTTACCGACGCACTACTTGAGTGCTTGGGCTGGTCTTCTTTTGCCCGAGCTATGCCACAATGTCAGCCTGGAAACTCCTTCCATGCCGCTCCTCTTCATGTTCCGGAATCGTCCGGGACAGGCACACAAGCGACAATTAGACGAGGCGCGCCGACGACTTTCCTTTGTGCCATCGGCGGGGCAGCTGGGACTTGACCACGCTTGCTGCTCGCGCGACTTCCGCCCTTACGCCGAGGAGAGCAGGGGAGGGCGAATTTACCGCCTCCCTCATAGCCCCGCGCCGAGCGCATCTTTCCGCAGGGAGTGGCTCTGGTGCATTCGCCCCGGCATTTTGCTCTTCCGTAAAGGGGGGTCTTTGTTTATGGAGCCATACTTTCCACACCGCTTCGCACGCAACTTTGGGTACGATCAGGCGGTACCTCCCAATGCCGATTTTGCGCTCCCTGACAGAACATATAGGGGCCTGGATCGGCATCTTGTGGCCTCCAGCTGGTGGTGCTTTTTTATCAGGCGCGACCCATCTCAGGAGTTCTTCATCCCCGAGCAGCGGCGGGAAGGTCGCGTGGATATATTATATGCCCGGTGGTGGACCCGACATAATAAGGCGTTCCGGGAGCATGCCGATGCGGTGAAGGCGGCGGAGGGCGCTTACTTGTCCCGAGCGGGCGCCTCCATCTCCTCGATCACGCCAAAGTTTCTCCGGCAGGAGTTCCCGGCGCTTGCTGGGAAAGTCTCGACCGTGGGCCGCCGTCGAGCGAAGGCACAGGTCACCGATTCAGCGGAACGCAAAGCTCGCGCAGAGGCTTTGGAGCCCCTGGCGCGTCCCGAGGGTAGTTCGGCGACTACTCGGGGCGGCGGAGAGCCGCCCCTTGTCTACTTTTGGTGGCGCCACTTCTTGCTGGACTGTGGGTACCAAGTAGACACGGCACTTTCTGCTTTTATCCCCCATGACGTGTCGGGAGCTTGGGAGCGACATCTCTGCCATTCAATTGCTCGCATCGGCCCAAGGGAGTTTATTAGCTGGATCGAGAACGGGACCACCTTGCAGCATTTCTGGGATGCTATCGCTGAGGCGGGGAAGGTTGTGAAGGTCCCTTTCGATCGGGTGGTGCTTCCGCCACCCTTTTCCCAGGCGCCAACCGGTACGTTGTCCATTGTAGTTGTTGCCTGTTTGTGCTTTTCTTCTTTTCTCTCCCCTCCCCCCCTTTTTTTTTTGACTGGGCTTCCCTTGCTTCTGGATTGAGCAGAGAGTTTTATTCCCTTGGCGGCGCTGCCGAAGCCCAATACTTCACGCAGTCGGAAGCGACGTGCGAGCAGGGAAGCCGGCTCCTCGCCGCCGGGCGCTCAGGGGGGAACCCCTGAGCCTTCCGCTTCGGTTGGAGGAGGTGGGCCTAGCCTTTTGTTTCGCCAGATGGGGGAGTTTTTTTTTTTTTTTTTCTCTTTGATCGGGATCCTTATTTTACTGTCGCTCTTCCTGCAGCTTTGCAAACTTCAGGGAGCGAAGAGGCGGCCGGGGCAACGCCGTGCGAGGGCCTTACCCCTCCTGCCGAGGAGAATTACAATCCCACGTTTGATGGGACGCCGTCCCCAGACATGGCAGGGCTCCCACAGGTGTCTCCGCCCGAGCCAGGTGAGCGGTGGGCAAGTGCTCATATATGTACCCATATGTATATGCACTTGTAGCTGTGGACCTGATCATCTGACCGCTTCGTCTCCTTCCTTAGGGTACGTGCCGGGGGAAGCGTCTACTGGCGAAGGCACCTCGCATCGGGCGGTGTTGACACCCTCGCTTCAGGAGATTCATAGTTTATTGGTCTCCGGCCCCGGGGGTGAGCTGCCCGGTTTCTCAGACTTTGCCCCAGGGCTGCTCGAGGGAGGAACTTTACCGCGAACTTTGCATTGCGCGAGTAAGTACCTCTTGGTTCTTTCGTTTAGTCGCCACACCGCCTTTGCACCTCTTCCTCCTCTTTTTCTTTTCGAGGAAGTGATAAATGACTTCATTTTCCTCTTGCAGTGACGATCACCTCCCCGGCTGCGCTTCCCGTCAGGTCCCCGCGGGAGGAGGGTGAAGTTCTGGAGAGGACAATTGGGGAAGACGACGGTACGGGCTTTCGCCCAAGGACGGACTTCTCTTTATTGCTCATCCTAGGTTTTGCCGGGACGAAGGGGAATATCCCACTTGACGCGCGCATTCATCCTTTTTGCAGGCGGCGCCGAGATTGTGGCGGAAATGATGGAAATGGGTCCTTCAGTGGCCGTCTTTTCTTCGGCTGCGACAGGCCGGGGTAGAGGGGGCCCCTCATGGTGCCGTGACGGCTCCACTTCTTTCAGTGGCCGGCGAGTCTTTGACAGGTATTTCTGCTCCCCTTATCCTTTCTTTGGTCGTAGCCCCGCTGCTCCTGCGCCGTGCTGACATTCATCTACCTTTGACAGACGCTGGCGGCGATGTGCCCCTGTCACCTTTCGTCGCAGCATCACCAGTGAGGCCTGCTCCGTTTCCGAGCCACTGCGTTCTTTGGCCGAGTGAGCCTCAAAGCATCCAGATGGTGGACAAGGGCGGCGTGTTGGAGACCTTGATGGGGATTGTGCGGTCTGCCATGGAGGAGAGTAGCCCCCCATGCCTTGAAAGGGTGCGGGGGTTCCTTTACCGGAATACCCGCGCCTATCACTTGATGGGCTTCCCACGAGACCCTTGGATGGCGGCCGTTGACGCTGTTTGGGACGAGGTGCAGCAGCGATGCCAGGAGGCGACCCGCCTCCAGATCCAGGAACTTTCAGCAGAGGTTGCCCTAGAAGAGCAGAGATTTGAGACTCTTCGCTCACAGAGAGGGGGCGTGCTCCACCGCGTCGAGACCTTGAGAGCAGGTTGCGCTCAATGCCATGCCGATATCATTGGCTTCCAGCGGACGATTGAGGAGGCCTCGAAGTGTCTTGCCGATCGTCAGGCCGCATACCAGGCGCTGACCGAGGGGGCGGCGGAGGCCGAGGCAGCGGCGACCGCCTTGGAACAGGAGTTTGCGGATTCCCAGACCAGGCTATCGGCTCTTCAGGCGAGCCTGGCGGATCTTCGGGGAGGACCCCATGCCTCTTCGTGAGAGGGAGAGGGCCCCATAGTTCCTCTCGTCCCTTTTTGCTTTCGGCCGATGTACGTATTTCATCAGCTACCCCGAGGGCTTGTCTCGGGCACCTTGTATTCGAGAAATGACAAACTTTAGATTACTGCCAATGCCTTTCTTTGACATCGTCGTAATCTTCGTCTGCACTCAGGTGACCTTTTGAGGGTCTTATTTGAGACTCCTCCTTTTGGACGCCGTGTTTCTTGGCTTGACTTGTCCCTCGCTCTACACAGTTTCTCGGACCGGTAGGCTCGAGCGATGTCTTTTGGGATGTTGCATTTCTGGCATTCTTCCAGATCTGATACAACATTTTGGGTGCCGGGGCTAGCCTTCCCGGGGCTTTGTCCAGCGACCTGACTTTGATCCTCAGTCGGGAAAGCTTGCCTTTCGTGGCTTTGCCCCTCGACTTTGATTTTGTATTTCTTCTTCCTGAGATTTGCCTTATCGGCTTTTCCCAGGCTTGCTCTCAGCATCTTCTGCTTGAATTTTGCATTTGTGGCATTCCTCAAGATCTGATGCAACATTTTGGGTGCTGGTGCTGGCCTTCTCGGGGCTTTCTCCAGCAACCCAACTTTGATTGGATGATGATTTTTTTTTTTTTGTTCATCTTTTTTTTTTCATATTACCATCCCAAGCGCCCTTTCGGGTTTTCACCGGGGATGGCCCCCTCTAGCTTTTTCCGGTGCGCCCTTTCAGGTTTTCACACCGAGGGGTTACCCATTTTTGCCTGAGGCGCCCTTTCGGGTTTTCACCTTAGCTGGGTTTGAGGCCTTTTTGCCCTCGAACATCCCTTTTCTAGGGGATGATCAAGTCCGCCGGGACATCTATATTTTTAGTCCCTTTTTCTTTTCTTCTTTTCTTCTTTTTTTTTGCTTTTAGGAACGGGGCCGGTCCCTGGGGCAATTGATCGTAGGATCTGCCATTTGGATTTGGCCTACCATTGAGGTTTGCTAGTTAAAGAGTTTTGACTTGACCGACCACGGCGGTTTGCTGGTCCAGGAGGCGGATAGCCGACCTTCTTGGGGTTTGCTGGCTAATGGGTTTAGATTCGACCGACCACGGAGGTTTGCTGGTCGAAAGGAGATAGCCTACCTTCTTGGGGTTTGCTGGCTAAGGGTTTTGATTTGACCGACCACGGAGGTTTATTGGTCAAAGGGGATAGCCTACCTTCTTGGGGTTTGCTGGCTAAATGGATTTAGGTTTTGACCGACCACGGGGGTTTGTTGGCCAAAAGGATAGCCTACCTTCTTGGGGTTTGCTGGCTAAGGATTTTGGTTTGACCGACCACAGAGGTTTATTGGTCAAACAGGGGTGGTTTGATCCACCATTTTGATTCACTTATCAAGCGGAATAGGGACACAGCCCAGCATTTTGTCTACTGGCCGCGCGAAACATGCCTTGGTAAGTAATGATTTGATTTTGATTTTCTATCCCTTTTTTTTTCGCATTACTGACTCCTGCGCCCTTTCGGGTTTTCACAGAAGCCAGCCCCCTCTAGCTTTTTCCAACGCGCCCTTTCGGGTTTTTACGTTGAGGGGTTATCCATTTTTGCCTGAGGCGCCCTTTCGGGTTTTCACCTCAGCTGGATTTCAGGCATTTTTACCCTTGGGCACTCCTTTTGGGGAGTGACCAAGTCCGCTGGGACATCTCTATTTTTAGTCCCCTTTCTTTCTTCTTTTCCTTTTTTTTTTGGAATCCGAAGCGAGGTTGAGGAACCTTGGCTAGGGGATTTGCCGTTTTGGGTTTAGCCCATCATTTTGATTGGTAGGCCCAGGACGGCACGGCCTACCATGGAGGTTTACTGGCTGAGGGGATAGCCTACCTTCTTGAGGTTTTCTGGCTAGGGATTTGACTTGGTCGACCAGGATGGTTTGCTGACCAAGGAGGAGGTTTTAGCCGACCTTCTGGGGGTTTATTGGCTAAGGGGTTTGACTTGGTCGACCTGGACGGTTTGCTGACCAAGAAGGAGTTTTAGCCGACCTTTTTTTTTTGGGGTTTGTGGCTATAGGATTTGACTTGGTCGACCTGGACGGTTTACTGACCAAGGAGGAGGTTTTAGCCGACCTTCTGGGGGTTTATTGGCTAAAGGATTTGACTTGGTCGACCAGGATGGTTTGCTGACCAAGAAGGAGTTTTATAACCGACCCTTTTTTGGGGTTTGTGGCTATAGGATTTGACTTGGTCGACCTGGACGGTTTGCTGACCAAGGAGGAGGTTTTAGCCGACCTTCTGGGGGTTTATTGGCTAAAGGATTGACTTGGTCGACCAGGATGGTTTGCTGACCAAGAAGGAGTTTTATAACCGACCCTTTTTTGGGGTTTGTGGCTATAGGATTTGACTTGGTCGACCTGGACGGTTTGCTGACCAAGGAGGAGGTTTTAGCCGACCTTCTGGGGGTTTATTGGCTAAAGGATTTGACTTGGTCGACCAGGATGGTTTGCTGACCAAGAAGGAGTTTTATAACCGACCCTTTTTTGGGGTTTGTGGCTATAGGATTTGACTTGGTCGACCTGGACGGTTTGCTGACCAAGGAGGAGGTTTTAGCCGACCTTCTGGGGGTTTATTGGCTAAGGGGTTTGACTTGGTCGACCAGGATGGTTTGCTGACCAAGAAGGAGTTTTATAACCGACCCTTTTTTGGGGTTTGTGGCTATAGGATTTGACTTGGTCGACCTGGACGGTTTGCTGACCAAGGAGGAGGTTTTAGCCGACCTTCCGGGGGTTTATTGGCTAAAGGATTTGACTTGGTCGACCAGGATGGTTTGCTGACCAAGAAGGAGTTTTATAACCGACCATTTTTTGGGGTTTGTGGCTATAGGATTTGACTTGGTCGACCTGGACGGTTTGCTGACCAAGGAGGAGGTTTTAGCCGACCTTCTGGGGGTTTATTGGCTAAAGGATTTGACTTGGTCGACCAGGATGGTTTGCTGACCAAGAAGGAGGACTTAATTCATAAAAGGGGGAATTCTTCTTTCTTTTTCTTCCCTCTTTTTTCATAGGCTCTTTTGCCCTTGGGCACTCCATTTTGGGGAGCGACCAAGTCTGCCGAGACGTCATTATTTTTCTCTTTCAGTCCCCTTTTTTTTTTTTTTTTTTTTTTTTTTGACATGGGCACATATGCCCAACCCTAGCCTGATTCGGCTATTAGGGGATCAGAGGGCGGTAGCCCGGGGAATTCATGCTCAGGAGCAAAGTACATCTTGAGATGCTTGCCATTTAGTGGTGGAAAGGGGCGATCGCCGGCATGTGTTGCCAGCGTGTATCCCCCGCCTTCATACACTCCGGTGACCACGTACGGTCCGCGCCAGTTTGGTTGGAGTTTACCACTTGACTTGCCTGCCATGACTTCTCTTTGTTTGACCATGACGAGGTCACCTTTTTTGAAGACACGAGGCCTGACTAACTTGTCGTAGGCTCGAGTCATGCGGGCTTGATAGGATTGGAGGTGTTTGTACGCTTCCAACCTCTTGCCCTCTAGGTCGGACAACTCCTCCAACCTTCTTTCAATTTCTTGTCGCTCCTCGGGTTGGAGACCGGTATAGACGGCCACCCTGTAGGAGGACATTTCAATTTCGATGGGGAGCATAGCTTCAGCTCCGTACACCAGAGAGAAGGGTGAGCACCCGGTAGGGGTCTTGTAGACCGTCCGGTATGCCCAGAGTGCTTCGTGCACCTTCTCCCCCCAATCACGTTTGCGATTGCCGACTATCTTGGCAAGCAGTTTGCAAAGGGTCTTGTTGAAGGCTTCCGCCAGACCATTAGCTTGAGGGTTGTAGATCGTTGACGTCCTCCAATCTATCTGGAATTTGGCCGCCAAAGCGTATATTGTTTTGTTTCTGAAGGGTGTACCGTTATCTGATACGATCCGATGAGGGGTGCCGAACCTGTAAATTAGGTGTTGCTTGACAAATTTTGCAACGGCTACCCCGGTGACTTCCCGGAGAGGGATTGCTTCTGCCCATCGGGAGAAATAATCGGTGGCTGCCAGGATAAACTTGTGGCCGCCGGAGGATGGTGGGAATGGTCCCACGACGTCCATTCCCCATTCGGCAAAGGGCCATGTAAGGGCAGTTGGATGTAATTCGTTCGGCGGCTTTCTTGGCACCGAACTGAAGACCTGGCATTGATGGCACGTACGGGCGTACTGGGCGCAATCCGTATACATGGTCGGCCAGAAAAAGCCTTTTAGCTTGATGTTGATTTTCATCTTGTCTCCCGCTTGATGGGCTCCGCACAGTCCAGAGTGGACTTCGTGCATGATGACTTTGGCTTCTCTGGGGGAGAGACATCGGAGGAGGACAGACTTGTCTTTTTCATGGACAAGCCGATATAGTTGGTCCCCGATCATTTGATATGACGTGGCCCGCCGCAGCAGTCGGACTCGTTCGGCCCGGTCTGAAGGCAGCCAACCGTTCTTTATTTGAATGATCGGCTGGCGCCAGTCTTCTTCTTGACCGGCTTCTTCTTCGAGGGCGTTGACCTCTGCGTCTTCTGGGTCGGAGTCGTCTTCAAGAACACTGGGCATCAGCCTCCTATGTCGGACGGTTATGCCCAGCTCCCCTTCAGGAGGGAGCTTTAGGGCGGATGCCAGCTTGGCTAGCGCATCCGCTTGAGAGTTTTGTCCTCTGGGGACATGTCCGATTTCGAACAAATAGAACCTCTCGCGGAGCTTCATTATTTTGGCATGATAGGGGATCAATTCCTTTTTCCGAACTTCGTAGTCCCCCAGCACTTGACGGATGACCAGCTGCGAGTCTCCGTAGACTTTTATGCATTTGATGCCCATTTCGGCAGCCAGTTGAAGTCCCACGATCAGCGCCTCATATTCAGCCTGATTGTTGGTCAACGGCTTCATGAGTGCACATGAGTTGTGCAGAATTCCTCCTTGTGGAGTCACCAGGACAATGCCCGCTCCGGAGGTATAAGTTGTGGTGCCGTCAGTTTGCTTGAGCACCCGGGAAGCGCCATCAAAGTAGAGTTCCCAATGTGGTAACTCCATGGCGAGAGTCAAGGTTCAAAATCTCGGGGATCGGGATCGGATCGGTCGGCCCAAAACCGATCCGACCCGGCGATCCCGGCCCGGCTCGGCCGATCCGGGCCGAGCCCGACCGGGTCTGGCCAAGCAAAAGGGGGGTGGATCGCCCCCCTTAAAAAAATTGAAAAAAATTAGAAAAAATATGAAAAAATAGGAAATATATGAACATTGTATTTATGAACTGAAATACATAAAAAAATGTATTTATTGGAATCGTACATTATATTGTGTGGACATAAGGTTTACATAATCTGTCCAAGACATATAATGTTGGTAATATGCCTCATATTGAGTCAAATATTGACTATAGGCATCCGTGTTCGCATATATGATAGTGATTGGTGTGTAGCCCGGTATTTCAGGCACTTGATATGAGCCATATGACTCATATGAGTCATGTGAATGTGAATCGGACTCAGTGGATTGTGCATATGCTCCACCTCCGGTGTAATATGATGCATCCGGGTATTGAGGATATCCCAAGTAGCCTCCCTGCCCTTGGTAATATCCTTCAGTGGAAGCATAAGATGATGTATCTGACGCTTGCTCCATGGTCTCAAACTCCATCCGTAGCTTTTCTTGACGCTCCCACTCCTCTTGCATCTTCTTCTTCTTCATTAACCAATTCCGTCTATGCGGAATGAAGTTGGGATTGTATCCCGAATCTTCGGATGCTCCTTGCCCTTGCCCTTGCCCTTGCCCTTGCAATTGAGATGCCACTTTCTTCCCCTTTCGTGCATATTTTTGACTTGAGGTTTGTGCTTCCCTCCCTTCCCTACTCCCATGATGTTGATCTTGAGTAGCATGGGTGAAGTCTTCCTCTCCGGTGAATACAATAGGGTCGGGTGGCGGTGCCGGTGGCGGTACACTGCTGACAACTAGGACATCTCCTCCATGATCGGATCCCTCACTAGGAGTACTTGTCTTCGATGTCGAGTCATTAGAAGTTTGGTATTGAACATTATCGCTTGGCTCCGGTGTTTCATCATCTATATCTTCCTCGATCGTGTCCAAGTCTGCAATGCTAATGCCATGTTTCGTGCTCCTTCCTCTTGCACCCACTGTCTTCTTTTGGCGTTTAGGGGCTGGGGGAGTTTCGAACTCCGGAAGCAAAGGCACATCATCAAGCTCACCTAAATGAGACATAAACATGTTAAAATGAGAAATAAATAATTTATAAATGATGCATGTACATTGTAAATGTCATTTACCTTCAGCCCATGCACGATCATGCGGGTCGAACTCTGGTTGAACCGAAGTGCTTGCATTTACCCATGCATGTAGTGGATGTTCCTCCTCAAAAACTTCTTCTATATCTATTGTCTCCGATGGAGTTGCTTCAGCTTGTTGTTGCCCCGAGGATCTATATCTCTCTCTATCTTGAACTTGCTTGATTAATTGGAGGTTTTTAAGCTTCAATCTCATGTTGTAGTGGCAAAATACCAACTTCTCAAGACGTGCAGACTTCAACCGGTTTCTTTGTTTTGTGTGGATCAAGCCAAATGTGCTCCAGTTTCTCTCACACCCTGTGGCAGACGTTGTTTGGCTTAAAACCCGAATAGCTACATAGGCCAAGTCTTCATATCCATAAGTTCTTCCATGATCCAACCACCAATCCGCTGTAAATGAAGCATGTATAATGTGTTAGAAAATAGAACCAACTCATTGTACATGCAAATAAATATGATGAGTAACTTCTAACCTGGACTCAAAATCTGAGCAGCTCGTTGTGCCGTGCTAGTACCAAAGTGGTAGAGTTGAAGTCTATAATCATGCATTTGTTTGCATGCTATGATTGCCCTATCCTCATTGTCTAGCATCCGTTTGATTACATTTTTGGCCCCAATCAACACTTCGGAGGAATTGTCATAGTTCTCCCTCCTCCCATCAGTCCTATACATGTATTGGGGGTTGAAGAAATGCCCTACATGTAGAAGATAAATGTTAAAACATGAGTTGCAAATAATATGTAATCACAATTCACAATAGTTAAAGTGTTATGCTTACCTGCAGCATGAAGATCATGATGTAATGTGTGCTCCCATCGCCGATCTACGATTTCCCACCACTTGGCATACGTTGTTTTGTTGTTCATTTGGATAAGCTCCTTTGCTCGATCCATAGCCTCGTACAAGTAACCCATCTCGGATCTCCTCTCCCCATCTACCGCCCTTAACACTCGAACAAGCGGTTCTACTACATTCAACACATTTTGGACCCCCTTCCAAAATGGCTTTGATTGGATAATGTCGGTCACCTTCTTTCCATTCTCCCTCACCCGTGTAGGAGCATGTCGGGACATATAGTTTTCCCACTCTTCCGATGCTACCATCCTAATAAGGTTGCTACGTTGCCCATTTATGCTATCCAATGCAATATATTGGGATGCAAACCTTGTAGGTGCTGGCCGAAGCAACTCCCGTCCATGTGTATGCGTCCTCATGATGTCCAATATGTTGTTGTGGTTGTAGATGAAAGTGGTTACGAACCTTGCATTGTTGACCACATTTTCCACCATTGGATCTTCACAAATGTCTTCTAGCATTAAGTCAATGCAGTGCGCGGAGCAAGGAACCCAATATAAGTGTTCCCTTTTCTCCATTAGTTTTTGGCCCGCCAACTTGAAAGCCGCTGCATTGTCGGTTACCACTTGGACAATTCTTTTCTCTCCAATCTCCTGCACCATCTCATCCATCAACTGAAATAGGTAGTCCGCATTCTTCACCTTGCCAGAAGCGTCTACCGACTTCCAAAAAACAGTCCCTGCTTTGCAGTAGATTAAGAAGTTTATCATACTTCTTCGTGTAATGCCTGCACAATTCCATATGAAAAATTAAAACCTATGTCTTATTAATGAATAAGTGAATAACAGTTAACTAGCCAAACACTTGTACATACCTGTCCATCCATCGCACATTAACGTGCAACCATATTCATCCCATATTCGTTCAAATGTGGAAACATATGCCTTCATATCTTCAACCTCCATATCCAAGTATTTGTTGTAGATTTCATATGAAGTAGGGCCTTCCACCCCTTTGCCCACTTCACCAATAGTCTCTATCATGGACTCATAATATGGTCCTTTTGCTGCATTAGCCGGTATGCTGTTGAAGAAGAACCATCTTGACGTCGCTCTCCCTATCTTCTCCTTGCATATTTTCAAATTCTTGAATGCTGCAGAAATGGATGGTTGCTTCTCCCTTCGCCTGGTGAGAAATGGGTCTATTGGTCCCACTCTAGGATCTCCGTCTCTAGGGATATCCACTGGAACCTCAGGTATATTTGAACTCATTCCAGCACTTGAACTCCCTTGTCCGCTACCCCCATGGCCACTACCTTGACCTACGTGACGACCGGTACGTCGGAGATAGTCCTCTTCCGCATTAGACCTTCGACTTGCTTCCGATGCCCGACGAAATTGTTCTATAATATGAGATAGAAATAGAATGAGGGTCGGAGGGTGCTTAAAGCCTTAAACTAAAATAAATGTTTCAAAAGTAAGTTAACTAATTACTAACCTTCTTCATCTTGATCAAGATCAAAGAATTGTCTCCCTCTTGGTAAATCTACGGACCTTCGAGGAGGGGCAGATAAATCTTCCCGGATTTGTTGCCGTCTTCTACTAGTGTTTGCTTTGGATGTCTCTTTCTCCTTCATATATTGGCAAAATTGCATTCGAACTTCAGCAGGAACTCTCGAGCATGGTGCCACCTCACCTTTAATTCCCGCTAGATGTTGTTTCAAACAAATATGCCGCCCGATAAGACCCGGTCACAATATTTACATTGGACCTTCCTTCGAGCCATGTCCACAACGATACCATGAGCCCAAGCGGGATCGGTGCTAGGAGGGTTGCTTGAAGAATGGGGAGCCGGAGCAGCACCACCTTCGGCGGCCATCACTTACAACACAAAAAAAGAAGTTAAATAATAATAAAACAGAAAATAAATAATTTTTTTTTGCGGATGAGAGAGAGGGAGATGAATCGCAGCCAAGAGTTCAGGGCAAGAGTGTGTGTGAGAGAGCCCGAATAGTCGAACAAGAATCCCAAGAGTGTGAAAGATGAGATCGCCTCCCAAATAGTGCAAAATAGTGCCCGAGAGAGAGAGAGAATGCCCAAAATATTGAGAGGAGGGGAGGAGAACTCAAAACTTGAGTTTAGAACATATTGGGGGCCTTTGGGGGGTTTATATAGACCCCCAAGGCCTCCAAAGGCTCCAAAGAGCCGTTTCTGGCCGTTGGGGAACAGTCCCCAACGGCTAGAAAACGGCTAGTTCTGAACTAGCCGTTGGGCCGCGGATCGCCCGGTCCGGGCCGATCCGCGGCGGACCGGCCCGGGCTCGGCGATCCCGCCGAGCCCAGCCGAGCCCGACCGATCCGAGCGCAGGGGACCGGACAGGTTACCCCGGCTCGGATCGGAGGGGCCAAAACCGAGCCAACTCGGGCGATCCGATCCCGAGTTGGCCGAGTTTTGATTCCCTGGCGAGAGTATTTCCACTTTCTTGGATGAGGACTTCTTTTTGTTGGGTCCCCTCCCCGTGGGGGGATGAGAGCGTTTCCTCCTCCGGGAGCTTGAACTCGAGGGGAGAGCCTGCTGGGAGCGGATGTGCCGCCTGGAAATCCGCCATACCTTGTCCTTTGATTGCTTTTCTGGGGACGAAGGTGATATCGAACTCCATGAGGAGAAGAGCCCATTTTCCCATCCTTCCTGACAGCACAGGTTGAGTGAGGAGCGCTTTTAGCGGGTCTATCCTCGAGATGAGGCTGACTTGATGGGCTAGCAGATAGTGCCGTAATTTCTTGACGGCAAATATCAATGCCAGGCATACTTTCTCCACCGGGGAATATCGGTGCTCCGGACCCACCAGCATTCTGCTGAGGTAGTAGAGCGGTTGCTCTTTGCCTTCCTCATTTGTTTGCGCCAAGAGTGCTCCCAGCGACGTTTCCATGGCTGTGATGTAGAGGATGAGCGGCTTGTCTTTCACTGGGGCTCCCAAAACGGGAGGAGTAAGGAGATACTCTTTGATTTCTTCAAAAGTATCTTGGCACTCTTGGTCCCATGTGAATGGGGCTCCTTTCTTCATCAATTTGCTGAAGGGGGCGCACCTGCCCGCGAGGTTGGAGATGAATCGCCGTATATAGGCCAGCCTTCCTTGGAGAGATTTCAGCTCCGTTAAGGTTTTTGGCGGTGGCAGCTCTCTGATAGCTTTGATTTTGACGGGATCAATTTCTATCCCGCGGTATTTGACAACAAAGCCGAGGAATCTGCCGCTCGAGACGCCAAAGGCGCACTTCATAGGGTTCATCTTCAGCTGATGTTGGCGGAGTCTTTCGAAGACCTGGCGTAGGTCACCTAGGTGGTCTTCCCGCCCTTTGGTCTTGACGACCAGGTCATCAACGTAGCACTCGACCGAGTCATGGAGCATTTCTCCAAAAATCTTGGTCATGGCTCGTTGATAGGTGGCTCCGGCGTTCTTCAAGCCGAAGGGCATTCTTTTATAGTTGTAGATCCCTTTGGGGGACCTGAAGGCGGTATGACCCTTATCTTTGGGAGCCATACGGATTTGATTGTAGCCTGACGACCCGTCCATGAAGGACAGTGCTTCATGCCCCGTGGTCATATCGATCATTGTCTCCGTGATCGGGACCGGGAAGTCGTCCTTTGGGCAGACTTTGTTCAAGTCCCTGTAGTCGATACAGATCCGGACTTCACCGTTCTTCTTCTTGACTGGCACTATATTGGCCAGCCAAGTTGGATAGATGCATGGCTCGGTGAAGTCGACTTGGAGAAGCCTGTCCACCTCGGCATTTACTTTCAGCTCCAGCTCGTGGCGCATACGCCGTTGGCCTTGCTTGACCGGTTTTGCTGTGGGGAGTATGGCTAACTCATGTTCCTCCACGGAGGGGTCTAGACCTGGCATTTCTTTGTATGTCCACGCAAAACAGTCTTTGAATTCCAGCAAGAGTTGCCGGTACGACTGTCTTTCTTCCTCGTTCAAGAGGGCGCTGACGAAGATTGGTCGGGGTTCTTTTGGTTCCCCGAGGTCGAGTTCGACCAATTCGTCGACTGTAGCTTGTCCGTCGTCTTCAAGTTCACGAGGTGCTGGCTATAGGTCGATGAAATCCTTTTCTTCATCAGAGTCGGCGACGTGGACGTCATAGTATTTGAAGCCTTCTTCCGTGATCGGCCAGAAGTGACCCCCTTCGCTTTGATGCGCTTCTTGACACGACGCCCCATTCAATAGGACGAGGGCGGCCTCCCCCTGTTGTGGTTTTGTAGCGGGGGTAGGAGATTGCTCATCGGAGGGGCAATGATCAGGTAAGGGCGCGAGCCCAACGGTGTTGACCGTATAGTAGGTCTCGCGTTCCGCCGCCTGACCATAGCCCAACCCTCGAGTATCTTTTGCACAATAGGGGGGTTGCCCTCGGAGTTGCTTCGGGTACCATAGCTGGTGGAAGTACTCCCGTCGCGAGGGATCTTGCATTTGTGCAATCTTTTGCCTTTGGCACAATTTCTTGATGTGCTCGGGCATGTCGTCCATTTCTTGGACGGGCTCTGGGGAGTCTTGAGTCGTTTGACTCCAGCCAAAGTCGTCTTCGAGGGGCCCATGTGGCAGCGGGTCTCCTTTGTAGAAGATGATCGGCTTCGGCGTCTCGCCCTTCTCGAGACTATCATTTCTGTAATGGGTGACAATGAATGTCTTCAGTCGTTCCACCCATTGCTCCTCCCTATGGAAGAGTAGCTGCATGTACGCCGGCGGTAAGGAGATGCTTCGGTTGATGATCTCGCCGATGGCGTTTGCTTCGTAGTTGATCTCGCGCCTTTCTGGGCAACTTGGCCTGGGGGTGGTGGATTCGGCGAGGCGGCTGAGCCGGTGAGCTTCAAGGAGGTCTTTGTTGACCGTGAAGAGCTCCTCTTCCTCTTGACCCTGGCTTGCTTGATTCGCGTCGGCATTTTGCTTTTCCTTGCCTTTTGACGCAGTTGCTGGCTCCCTGAGAGGTTCGCCGAGGTATAGCTGGGCGTCCGCCAAGTTGCATTCATTTGGGCGGAACGGGGCCCGGTCGGCGAAGACCGTATGCTGTTCTCCTTCTTTGATGTATTTTATACATTGGTGGAGAGTCGAGGGGACGACCCGGTTTTCATGGAGCCAGGGTCTTCCAAGGAGGGCTTTGTAAGACGTGTTTGCATTGATGATGTAAAACACGACCTTAGTAGTGAGGCCGTCCATGGCCAGCTGTACCTCCACCTTTCCCAAGGCGTTCTCAGAATTCTGGTTGAATCTAGCGATTCTGATATCATTTACCCTTTGCAAGTAGGGCGTAAGATACAGAGCCTTGAAAGTCTTCAGAGGCATGATATTGATCGACGCCCCGGGGTCAACCAGGATCCGGTTGAGCTCGTGCCCATTGACTTTTCCTTGCATGTACAACGGACGGTTGTGGTATAGCGTTGGTAACAACATATCCTTGTCGGAGAAGGTCACCTCCGCCACCAATGCTTCTAGGGCGTGTGCCTGGAGTTCGGTCACGTCAGCTTCGTAGACCTCGGGCTCTTGCAAGATTTTGACGAGCGCCGTTCTCAAATCTTTGCTCCAGGCAATGGCGTCCCATATAGTGATGTTGGTCGGGAACCGCTTCATATGCTGTATGATTTTGCGGTCAGCCCGGGCACGGAGTTGATCCAGTGGAGGGACGGTGTCCTCCAGGGCTTTTATCGGTTGTCCGAATTGGTTGACCCGCCTTGCCACTGGCTGCTCGTCCGGCTTTTCTTCGAATAACGAGCCCAGGCAATCTTCCTCCGGGGCGACAGTTTCTTCTTTGCCGCTTCTGGACGGAGCGGGCCGGGCGGCCGATTCAGGAATTTTCCGATTGAAAGGCCTGTTGGGGATCGCCCATCCCCCATACTCTTCTTCGTCAGACAGGACGAAGGGGACTGGCTGGGTGGCCCTCCGGTCGGAGAGCCCACTAGCGATATCCTGCTGCTCTTCTTCTTCCTCGTCAGATGGGTCGAAGATGAAGGAGTTCGCCCGCACCTCTATTTCCGGGGCAGGCTGAGGCTTTTCTCCTCGGAAGACAATAGTCTGGCCCAAGTCGGGCGAGCTGATTTTCTCGCTGGGGGACGGGGAGGATTTCTTTCCTCGTCCACGGCCCTTTCCTTTGCCTCGGTTGCGGCGTCGGTATGTCGCCACAGGGGGCGTAACAGCCGGTGATTGCAAGCTTGCTGGCGGCGGGATTGACACCATGTTGCACGAGAAGTCTTTCAGCATTTCTTCTAGCTTCTCGATAGTGATTTCATCTTCCTTATAGAAGATGGACAGTTCTTCGGGCAGAGGCAGCTTCTCACCTTCTTGAGCCCTTTGCAACATTTGGTGGAGCCAGCTTTTGAGCCTTGTTTTGCGTTCCATTTCTTCCCACGGGATATATCTGTCCAAAGGGACTCCCCAAGTAGGTTTGGAGGGGGTATACTCCTCCAATTCATCAATAAGCTTTTGCAACTTCTGGAGTGGAGTCAGCTCCGCTGGGGCTGCCGCGGCCTCCTCTTGCTCAGCTTGCTTCTTTAGGCGCCTTTTCATGTTCTTGCGCCAGTTCTTTTCTTGCTGCACCGCGCGCGCCATTTCGAGCGGCGTCAGCGGCTTGGCTTGCTCTGTTGTTTGAGGGGTGGTTTCTTGGCCGAGGCGACCGTGCGACCTTCCCCTCTTAGGGAAGGCAGACAGAGTGCGCATTCTGGACGCCACCGTCGTCCAACCAGCTTCGTCTTGTTGATGCTGGAAAGTGGAGTCAATTGCCTGCTCGATCACCTCGGGCGGCAGTTGTTGGAATTCTGCCCAATAGGGGCCTGGCTCTGGGGTGGTCGGCTCCATCACTGGCTGCTTGCCCCTGCGGTCTTTATCTTGCCGCTTGAGTATTCGCGGAGGCGAATTCTCGAAGCACTGCCCCTTACTCCTATTTTCCGGAGTTTGTTCACGAGGAGGGGAGACTTGATGTCGTCGAGACCCCTTCTTTCGCCGAGGAGGTTGTCGCTGGGCTTCTCGCCCGGCCTCGGCCCGGGTTGTCGGGTTGCCTTCGGGGTCGATCTTTCCCTCTTGGATGAGGGATTTGACCCAGTCTCGGACAATCGGACACATGTCCGTAGGATGCAGCAACATGGCATGGTATTTGTAATACATGGGGTGGTTTATTTCCCTCTCCGTGTATGTTGGTGGCGGCCTGTGCGCCTTTACACAGCCTTGCTGCGAGAGTCTTTCGAAGATCTCCCCGGTCTTTGCGGTCGCAAAGGGGTTCGGGGAGACCCGCCACCCGGGATACCATAAGGCAGGGGCCTCGTCAGATGAGCCGCCTTCTGTCATATCTGGGTCCTCTTGATTATATCTTGAGGTGGGCTGCTCTTTCAGGGATATATCCCTGAATTGCTGCGCCAAGCTTGCGCCTTCAGTGTCAGCTATGGACGACATCGGCGGTACAAGCCATCCTCGTTCATCAGCTTCGGGGGCTTGGAGGTTCTTGAAGTGCGTATAGTCGCTTTCTTCGAATTCCCGCTGAGCTGCTTCCCTGGCTCTCATTAGGACCATGGAATTGCCTTCCGGGTCGATTTTCCCCTTTTGAATAAGGGACTCGACCCAGTCCCGGACATCAGGGCACCTGTCTGTGGGGTGCAGCAGCATGGCGTGATACCGACAGTACATCGGGTGATTCAGCTCCCTTTCAGTGTATGTCGGCGGCGGTGTGTGAGCCATCGCGACACCTCGTTGCAGGAGCTTCTCAAAGATTTCCCCAACATTTCCGGTCGCCAAGTGACTGTGGTGGGGGATTCTCCCTCCCGGGCACCACCAAGTAGAGGCTTCGCCTGATGAGCCGCCTTCTATCATATCCGGGTCCGGGAAAGTGAAGGCCACCGGTGTATAAATTTCGGGTGGGTCGATGACGTTGACTGTATGTGTGACATCGTCAGCTAAGTGGTCTGTCCATTCGCGAACGTGAGGCTGCGGCGGGTTGACGCGGGAGTTACCCAAGTCGATGATCCCTTGGTTAACCCATGCTTCAACCTTGTCTTTAAAGACATAGCAGTCCTCCAGAGCATGCCCTGCATCTTGATGGTATATGCAGTAGTTTGGCGGGACGCTTGTTGGTGGCTGGCAACCTAGTAATCCTGCCCGCAGGCATGTACGGTAGAGTGCCAGTGTCCGATGACGCGGGAAGGAGTATAGTCTTCCGACGATTTCGTCATCAGACGGATTTGACGACTCCTCTGAGATCCATCCCCCGCAGGGGGGGCGCGTCCGGGGCGTAGATGTGCCTACAGGCCCCTGGAGTCCTTGCTGGAGGGTCGTCAGACTTTCCTGCATGGTCCTCAGGTACATCAGCGTTTGACGCTGACCGTGCCGCAGCGATTGAACCTGTCTTTCCAGGTTTTGCACTGTCTCGGACCATGCCCTGTGCTCCGAGGCTGAGGGATGATCCCCCTCCCATCCGTTGGTGGAATGAGCGTCCCAAGGATTTGCCTCGGGGTCTTCAGGCTCAGGAGGTGGCACATTGACATGGATGACATTGGCCGACTGCCTCGATTGGTCCCAAGCATGGGGCTGTGGAGGATCGACCAAATGTTCATGCATGGTGATGAGGCGACTCTGGATCAGTTTCTGTATTTCATTCTTGAAGACGTAGCAGTCTTCAATGGAGTGCCCCAGCATGCGGTGGTAGAGACAGTAATTTGGCTCCTCCACTCTATCCGCTTCGCTTGGTCTTCTTAGTGCCGGAAGCTTGAGCAGGTCATTCTTTATGCACAGCTTGAAGAGCATCTTCGTATGGTCCCTTTTGAAGGAATACGGCGTGCTCATACGCTGTGGCAGTGAAGTTGGAGGCGGTTTTTCTTCCACCTTCTTGCTTGGAGTGCCGGAGGTCATGATCTTCTTCCCTTTACTTTGCGGGGCGAAGTCCACAGCATTGGCTTCTTTGCCAACGGCGCGCTCCTTGCCCGGCTTGATTTTCGGAGGAGCTTGCATCGGGTTATCGGCGAAGAACATTTCGATCTCTGCCACGACCGCGTTGAGCTGGTCAAAACCCTTGATGTTTGTTCCCAGCAGCTTTTCACTTATCTGCGCTGCCAGGCCCCGTCTACAGATGGTTATGGCATCTTCTTGTGTCGGGGGGTTGTCGCACCTCATGCTGAAGTCGCGCCACCGCTTGATGAAGTCGAGTGCCGTTTCTCCTTTTCTTTGCCTGAGGGAGCATAGCTCTGCGAGCGACACCTTTCTTTCGGCCGTTTGGAAACGGTCGATGAATTTCTTTTGGAGGTCGGCCCAGTCGACAATGGAGTTGGGCCTCAGCCTGGAGTACCACTGGAAGGCGGTGCCTGTCAGGGACGTTGCGAAGTAGCGGAGGAGGTAGGATTCATCGAATGCCAACTCTCCCATGGCCGTTATATAGTAGGCCAGGTGCTCATTTGGCGAGCCCTGCCCATCGAACTTCTGCAACTTTGGCGCCTTGGGGAAGTCCGGTGGCAGCTTCTTGAATTGATGGTGGACGGGATATGGCACGCTGTAGAGATCTACGGTGGCAGTCCCCTCGCCTCGCTGGGCGAAGCGGTCGTCCACGATCTTTTCAATCATTCGTCGCTGGGCGACGATATCTTCAGCCGCGGAGGCTTGGGAGTTTATGCCCCTGCGCGGCTGTTGGACCGGATCGACGGTGTAGTCGTTGACCGCAGCTATGCGTGGATTAACATCGGGCAGGTCGCCTTGTTGATGTCTTGTCCGAGCATTTTGGTTTGCCGTCGGCACTTGGCGGCGTGGCGCATTTGCCCCTGCCTGCTGCCCTCGCTCTGTCAGGAGGTTGGCCATTTCAGCCTGCCAACGCTGTATGAAATCATACTTGGCGTCGTCCGTCATTGCTTGGAAGGCGGCCCTGGTTGGCGGCATGAGGAACACTTCGGCTTGGTCCCCGTCGGCCGGCAGTTGTTGATCTCCGAGGTGGAGGCTGGCGACTTCGTCTTGCTCCCCTCCTTCGAGGTACAGTTGGACCTGCCCCTGGAGGGGTCTTTGATCATGCTCGAGTGGAGGCTCGAGGACCTGTCCCAGATTCGAGGGTCCGGCCTGACTGCCTTGCTGCCCTTGGAGAAGTCTTCTGGCAGCGTTTCTGGTGTACCGGAGGACGGTTTCGTCGTCCTGTCCGGGTTCGTTTATCCTGAGCGCTCCAGCAGGGATGCCGGATGGCCCAGGTGCTTCCCTTCCAGAAGCATAGCAGGTGAAGATCTTCATGCCTCCACCTTCTTCAGACGTCTGTTGCACTCTCCGCTTCTTGGGCTTCTGAGTGCTTGGACGGATTGCAGCTCCCAGCCTGGTGAAGACTGAGGCGCTCAGCCTTTCAAAGACTGAGACTCGAGGTGCGGAAGCTCCGGCTTGACTTGCCTCTCCCCCCTCAGCAGCTTCCGCTTGGGCGGGGACGAAGTTGGGCTTCCTATAAATGCCCCTGCGTTTGTGTCCGCGGGGACGAGGAGGTTCGGTTTCTTGAGCTTTTTCTTGCCCAGATACCATTGCCTTCTTGGGGCTTTCGGCGGGTTGATCCGCTCTAGCCTGTTTGATTCGGCGGGCTTCCTGCTTGGTCACCCACATTTGCCTCATTTTGCGAGGCGGCTGGGGCGCCGAGCTTGACGCCTGCCCCTGTCGGGCTCCTTTTGGGGAGTCCCGCTCTTCTTGACGCATCCATTGGAGGGGAGCGAACTGGTTGGAGGTTGCCACCGTGGGGACGCTTCTGTCCCGGGGCAATATCGGCTCGCCTCCATCGAGCCTGACGCGGATGTCGCCAACTAGCACCGTTTTCCCGGAGTTGGAGACGACCGCGCGGGGCTTGCCGCCCTTGCGCCCCTGGCGCTGTCCCCGTTTTCTAGGGACTGCGATGCAGGAGATGGTGTTTACCAAGAAGACTCGGCCTTGGCTTGAACGGGGTTTGGTGCCCCTAGTTGCAGTAGCTTTGGGCGCCGCCTTCGGAGTAGCTTGGACGGCGGGGACCACCCCTAGGAAGTAAGTAGGGGGATCCCACTACAGCAGGAAAGTCGCCGAATACGATCGGCGTTGTCAAGTAGCCACACTTGGCGTGGCATGCAACGACCATCGGACCGTAGGTGACGGCGGCCATTGAGCAAGCTTGAATTGCAGGTGGGAACGGGCGTTTGATGCCGGCTTTCGCTCCTTGTACCTGTACTGTGGAAATTAGTCATCTTTATTTCTATATCGGCATACGGTCTTTTTACATATGCATGGAAGGCAGGAACAGTCCCACCGGGCGTGCCAGATTGTTGGAACGCGGATATTTCTTTACATTTGTTTTCCCTCATCTCTTTCCTGAAATGAAGGATTTCTTTGCGGGCGTGCCAGATTGTTGGAACGCGGATATTTCTTTACATTTGTTTTCCCTCATCTCTTTCCTGAAATGAAGGATTTCTTTGCGGCGTGCCAGACTGTTTGCGAGAAACAGACAAAGATTTATTTTGCGAGGAGTATTGGGTGCGAACCCTGATACCCTCGAGTTTCATTTCATTTATTTTTCCGCGTGCGCTCGCGTTCAGGGCGATTGGAGTGGTCGTGTACTGGACCGTTCCCCACCGACCGAAGTCGGTGTTTCGTTTACATCGAGTATAACACTCGAATACCTTCGAATGCGTAATGTTTATTAAAAGACCGTATGCCGAACTTTAAGGAAGAAAAGACAGATGACAAATAAATTTCCACAATTTCATTCAAGTGTGTTCATGTCATTTATATTTATGACATGACATTTACATGTACATGTACGCCTTTAGTGGGGTTTTGCACCTCCACTGGACGTGTATACAATAAATCAAATACATGGGTGTCGACGACGGGGTGTTTGTGCCTCCATCGGACGCTTACATGATGATGGGTACATATATGTTACCAGTGGGGTGTTTGTGCCTCCATAGGTTAATATGCCTCAACGTGTGTCGTTTTATGACACCGGAGGGCTTAAGTACATGTGCCTCGACGTGTGTCGTTTTATGACACCGGAGGACTTAAGTACATGTGCCTCGACGTGTGTCGTTTTATGACACCGGAGGACTTAAGTACATGTGCCTCGACGTGTGTCGTTTTATGACACCGGAGGACTTAAGTGCGAACACTGAGAGCTATGTGACAACCTGTGGCGTCCTCCTGCGGACGTGGCGCAATGCAGCCCGAACGCTGAGAACGGAACACCAGCGGGCGCCAAAGATTGCTCCTTAGCACGTGCGGCCTATTTAAGCTCACGCACGGATCACGCTCTCGGCGCAGGCGAATCGGCGTCCTTGGGGCGTTCATGGGCGGAAGCCGGGGTCTTTCTGGGCCGAAGATGGCATCGCATGCAATGGGGGTATGCCCCCCTATTTATAGGGTTCGCGGGGGTCATACCGGCGGAGGTACGCGGCCCGGCGGGGGGTGCGCGGGCTCGAGCGTCGAGGACGGGCGCGAGCGCCGAGGCAACGCGGCAGAGAGGTACTGACCGGAGGGGTGCGCACGCGAGTGGGCGAACCGGCGGGGGTGCCCGCCAGTCGGGAGGCTGACCGGCGGGGGTGTGGCCCCCGCCCGGACTGGCGGGGGTGCAGCACCCCGCTGGACCGGCGGGGGTGCAGCACCCCGCTGGACCAGCGGGGGTGCAGCACCCCGCCCGGACTGGCGGGGGTGCAGCCCCCGCTGGACCGGCGGGGGTGCAGCCCCTGCTGGACCGGGGGGCGCTCCCTGCCGAACCGGCGGGGGTGCGGCCCCCCGCCGAACCGGCGGGGGTGCGGCCCCCGCCCGACCCGGCGGGGGTGTGCCCCCTGCCGAACCGGCGGGGGGTGCGCCCCCCTGCCGAACCGGCGGGGGTGCGCCCCCCTGCCGAACCGGCGGGGGTGCGCACCCCGCCCAACCGGCGGGGGTGCCACCACCTGGCCCCCCTATAAATAGGGTGGGGCTCCACCTCCCTTGGCCATTTCCTCCGGTTCTTGCCGGGAGAGAGCTCTGTGGGCCTCCCGTGCTGGTTCGTTGGCCGTTGGTCGTGCCGTGCACGTGCACGCGTGCATCGTCCGTGCGTCCCCGGCCATCTCACGTGCGTTTGTCCCCGTTTTCGAGGGGCACGTGCATTTCATCGTCCTCGACGCATCGGGATCGTGCGCGGCTTTGAACGAAGACCCGCTCACTGGATTTCCGCTGTCCGAGGTACGCTTTGTTCCGTCCCGGCGGCGCTTCGGGCGTGCGCTGCACTCTGATCTCGTAACCTCGATGGTTCCGGGTTCCCCGAGGGTGTATCTTGTCACCCGGGGTTTGTTTAAGCCCCGATATTTTTCGGGTTCAACACTTATCCCTCAAAGAAGCCAAAATCATCATGAAAGAAGTTCACTCCGGGCTGTGTGGTGCACACCAAGCAGGAGAAAAGATGAAAATCAATATTAAGTTAAAAGGCTTCTACTGGCCTACCATGTATGCAGATTGCATCCAATATGCCCGTACATGTCATCAGTGCCAAGCATTTGGCCCTATACCAAGGAAATCACCAAATGTATTACACCCCACTGC
This sequence comes from Colocasia esculenta, assembly GCA_014218235.1. Lineage (NCBI taxonomy): Eukaryota > Viridiplantae > Streptophyta > Magnoliopsida > Alismatales > Araceae > Colocasia > Colocasia esculenta. The sequence goes on along the minus strand of CM024754.1, from coordinate 185,849,248 downwards.
GCCAACATGGCCGTTCGCCGAATGGGGTATGGATATTGTGGGACCATTCCCACCTTCATCTCAAGGCCACAAGTTCATACTGGCTGCTACAGATTATTTCTCTCGGTGGGCTGAAGCTATACCGTTGAGGGAGGTAACCGGAGAATCAGTCGCCAAATTTGTCAAGCAGAACATAATATACAGATTTGGGACTCCTCACAGGATCATATCTGATAATGGGTCACAATTCAGAAATAAAACAATATATGCCTTGGCGGCGAAATTCCATATTGATTGGAGGACATCGTCAGTATATAATCCACAGGCAAATGGGTTGGCAGAAGCCTTCAATAAAACCCTCTGTAAATTGCTCGCCAAGATAGTCGGCAACAGAAAGCGGGAATGGGGAGAAAAGGTTCATGAAGCTTTGTGGGCTTATCGAACTGTGTATAAAACCCCTACCGGATGTTCGCCCTTCTCCTTGGTATACGGAGCTGAGGCCATGATCCCTATAGAAATTGAAATGGCATCCTATCGGGTGGCAATCCAAGGTGAACTACAAAGTCAAGATCAAGACCAAATAGAAAGAAGACTTGAGGAGCTCTCCAATCTAGAAGGAAGGCGCCTTGAAGCATACAAGTCTCTCCAAATATATCAGGCTAGAATGGTTCGAGCATTCGACAAATTAGCAAGACCCAGAGCTTTTAAGCAAGGGGATCTTGTCATGGTCAAATGCAGAGAAGCAATGGCCGGAAAGTCATGTGGCAAACTTCAACCCACCTGGCTCGGTCCATATATCGTCACTCTGGCATATGAAGGAGGCGCATACCGGCTAGTTGACCATAAAGGTAATGTGCCCTTTCCCCCGCTCAATGGGAAACACCTGAAATTGTATTATGCGCCAGAACATGAATTTCCTGGCCAGCCACCAAAACACAAAAACCAATCACCCAAAGGGCACGAAGCCGAAAGAAAGTAAAAAAAAAATGAATAAAAAAAATGATGATGAAAGTTTTGCCATAGATGGGGGCAAAGGAATCAAATTTACACCTGCCCGTCATATATCCCAAATCTTTCAGTCCTTACCAAGCATGAAGCCAAGGGCATTCCATGTATAAACAAAAAAAAAGAAAAAAAGGGAAAATTCAATGAAAAATGGAGGCTTATTTTGCTTATCCCGCCAAATGAGGTTCCAAGCTACAATGCTAAACAATGTCAAAACCATACCAAAACCATAGCCAGCAAACCAAAAAGGTAGGCTATGTCAAATCCAAAATACCCAAAACCATAGCCAGCAAACCAAAAAGGTAGGCTATGCCAAATCCAAAATACCCAAAACCATAGCCAACAAACCAAAAAGGTAGGCTATGTCGAAACCATACTCAAACCATAGCCAGCAAACCAAAAAGGTAGGCTATGCCAAATCCAAAATACCGAAGACCATAGCCAGCAAACCAAAAAGGTAGGCTATGTCAAAACCATACTCAGACCATAGCCAGCAAACCAAAAAGGTAGGCTATGTCAAAACCATACTCAAACCATAGCCAGCAAACCAAAAGGTAGGCTATGTCAAAACAATACCAAAAACCATAGCCAGCAAACCAAAAAGGTAGGCTATGCCAAATCCAAAATACCCAAAACCATAGCCAGCAAACCAAAAAGGTAGGCTATGTCAAATCCAAATACCCAAAACCATAGCCAGCAAACCAAAAAGGTAGGCTATGTCGAATCCAAAACCAAAACTGAAATAACCTAAACCCCAAATCCAAACCCAAACTCCGTACCAAAGCCCATAACAATACCCAAAAGTAAAGAAAAAAAAATCTTCACGCTCAAAAGCCATCAACCATCCCATCCCAGTTCACCACCCATTCCATCACCACCTCACCACCCACTCCATCCCAGTTCACTACCGGTTTTAGAACCAGGCCATCACCCGTTTGATTATCTGAGCCAGTCAAATCTTCAAAAAAAAAAAGAAGAGAAAAGGGGGTTAAAAATAGAGATACCCCGATGGACTTAAGTATACGATTCCTTGTGTGCTTAAGGGTAAAAAGATCAAAAAATCCAGCTGAGGCGAAAACCCGAGAGGGCGCTTCAGGCAAAAATGGATAACCTCTCAACGTGAAAACCCGAAAGGGCACGTTGGAAAAAGCTAAAGGGGGCCAGTCTTGGTGAAAACCCGAAAGGGCGCTAAGGCTGGTAATGTGACAAAAAATGAATGATGATGAAATGATGAAAAGAAGGATTCCTCAGTCCTCCATTCATACAAGTCGCCACATTACAAATTTGTAGAAGGTGACAGATGCCACATAGAAAAGAGATCAAGGCAACAAGCCCAATATACAAATGTTGTGCTGTGAAACAAAGGCAGGAATGCTTTTTCCTCTCCAGCCATTCAAATCCAGTTGCAAACCCCTTTAGCCTGGCACCAAGCCATCAAGGAAGGGTGAAATTCAAATCCCAAAGTCAAACAATAAACACCATTCCAGAGCCCATTTAAAACCAAGTCCAGGGCTAAATCATACCCAAATCTCATACTCATATCCAAACCCAAACCCAAAATACCACAAAGGTGACCCAAGTCACCCAACATATCCATATCCAAACCCAAACCCAAAATACCACAAAGGTGACCCAAGTCACCCAACATATCCATATCCAAACCCAAATCCAAAATACCACAAAGGTGACCCAAGTCACCCAACATATCCATATCCAAACCCAAATCCAAAATACCACAAAGGTGACCCAAGTCACCCAACATATCCATATCCAAACCCAAACCCAAAATACCACAAAGGTGACCCAAGTCACCCAACATACTCATATTCAAACCCAAATCCACATCCAAATCCAAATTCCAAAACCAAATTCCAAATCCGAATTTCCAATCATTGGCCATATTCAAATCCCAAACCACATTTTGAAACCATCACTCACTCCATAACCAAACCTTTGACCATCCAGCCATCCAAGTCAGTTGAGTCCTCGACGGCCTTGGCATAGAAAAAAAAAGAGAGAGAAACAAAAAGGGGGTTAAAAATAGAGATACCCCGATGGACTTAAGTATACGGCCCACTGTATACTTGAGGGTAAAAAGATCAAAAAATCCAGCTGAGGTGAAAACCCGAAAGGGCGCTTCAGGCAAAAATGGATAACCCCTCAACGCGAAAACCCGAAAGGGCGCGTTGGAAAAAGCTAAAGGGGGCCGATCTTGGTGAAAACCCGAAAGGGCGCTAAGGTTGGTAATGTGAAAAAAAAAGAGGCAGAAAATGAAAGAAGGAATTTCCTTGTCCTTCATATTCATATTCCTAAAGTCATAAGTCACTCTGTTACATATTCATAAGGGGTGACAGATAGTCACACACTATTTACAAAAAAAAAAACAACAAACAAATCAGGACAACAAGCCTAATACACAAAGGCTATGTTAAGAAACAAAGCCAAGAGGGTGCCTTCTTCTGCAGCCGCTCTGCCTTCCTAGCTTTGGAAGATCCGGGCCGGCGAGAGCCGTTCCTATCTCTAGTACGGAGGCCTTCCTCTTCGGGACCCTCAGCTCCATCTTCGGCATCTCGGGCCTGACAAGATATTGCCTCGCCAAGCTCGCGTTCCAGCCGAGCCATCCGCAGCTCTCGCGTCTTCTGACGCTTGCGCACTTCAGCAGCCTGGGGATCATCAGCTTCAGCATCGCTCTCCAGAGCTTCAAATCGCTGGGCCCAGGTCGTCTCAACCTGACGGGTGTACACCCTGTTCCAAACATCGGTGATGAAATTCATCCAACGCTCCTGCTGGACTCCCATGCTAAAGGCGGATCCCGTATGTTGCTCCAGCACCTCTCGAATAACTTCAATGGGTGCCGGGTCTGTAGAGTCTGCTAATGCCATTATTCGGCCAACAAGGAATTCCCAGCAGCCATCATCAGCAAAATGCGGGGCTGGTTGCGTCCCTTCAGGCCATCTTATACCATGCTCGGGGGGAGCACCAACCTCCAAGGGCGGAGAGTTCTCCTCGTCAAGATTCGGCACAATGTGTGCCCCAGAAAAGAAATCAGCAGCAAAGAAAAAGGCTGTTAGCAAGACAAAGCTGATAAAACACCAAGTCAAAAATGCAAGGCATAAAGCTCGGCTCTTCTCACCTGGGGCGGGAATTTCGCCTTCCTCCTCAGCCTCAGATTCTGAAGGTTGGGCGAGATGGGATGGTCCAGGATGCGGATCTTGAAAGGAGCTGGGAAAATATGGCGAAGTTGCATAAAATTGTTCCCCATCATATGGGAAGGTTGGAGGAATATAGGCAGGATCTGCCTGGTGAAGACCTCCGCCTCCACTTGTGGTATCGCCCACTTGAAAGGCAGATTGAGCTGGCAAGTCCAAAAACGGGCTCATTGAAATTCCCCAACTCGGGATGGAGAAGTTCGCCCCTGAGACAGAATATGAATCTGTCGTTCCCCAGCCAAACAATTGATCATAGAATTCTGCCCCTTTTAAAAGCAAATACAGCGAGGGAGGAGGATTCGTCATAAAAAGAAATATGTCACGAAAAAACTATATACGAGCTTGAGAAAATCGGCTCACCAAAAGAAGTCGTCCCTACAGGAGGCTCCTCCACAGGTCTCGGGATATAGACCTCAACGGGGGCAGAAGAGTACTCTCCTTCTGAAGCTCCCAGTTCAGCATATGTGAATCTTGGGCAGTCAACATCGGCATCTACCACCCCAGAAAATGCAAAATGAGAGGGAGCACCATCAGTCCCCTCTCCGGGCAAAGGATCTGCCATAGCCTGCAGAGTGCTCCCGTTTCCCTCTCTATGAAAAATAGAGGGACTTTCGGGCGGAGAACCACACTCATCTGGAAGGGGTGAGCTGGCGCCCGCCTCATCAGTTTCATCATCTAGTGCAGGAAAATATGGAAGAAATCAATATGAGAACTGATGATAAAAAAAAAAGGAGAAGCGGGAAAATCTCAAAAGAGTATACCGCTCGAAGAGGCATATGCAACCTCTTTGGCCTTCTCAGCTCTTCTATTGGTAGAGGAAGAAGGAGCGCCGGGGCGAGTCCCATCGCCCCTATCCCCGTTAATCCTCAAAGCGGGAGTAGCTGGAAGACGAGGTCACCATGAAAAAAAAGAGAAGAAAGAAAAGAAAAAAAGGAAGAAGAAGGGAAAAAGGGGTGGCTTACGTGCTGACTCTGATAAAGGCTTTGGTACCAGCTGAAGGAAGGTGGTGCTACAAGCTTCCCCCACTCTCTTTATAATATCCTGAACATCTTGAAATGTCTTGGCATTTTCCAGCCGAGGGATATATTCCAGAGGCCCAATATTGCCAATTACATTAATAAGATGTCTTTCCCATCGTGTCCATCCGGGATGGCCGATGCTCTCTGGAGGTAACTTTGTCAACAAAGGTACTGTAGGAGAGTGACCGCAGTTAGATAATAAATGATTCCACCAGCAATATGATGAAGAATCATCGCTGGCGACCGGGGCTTTTGTCCAAAACAGCTCTATGGATGCCAGGAGCGGTATCTCCCCCTGATAATAATACCTGTCATTTTCGGCCTTGGTACTATGTGACACACTGGCATCATAACGCCTCTTATATGAAGCTGCTATGCTGGAAAAGTGCCGGTTAAGATATGCCTCGTCAATGAAGACCGGGGATAAGCTGTACTGCACAAGCCGAGAGTCCTCCCTCTCCCTTATTTTGCCAGGGGAGAGTCGGAAAATACCGCTCCGGTCAAACCACCATCTGGCATAAAAGATATCCATATGTCCCGTCATTCCTGGCGCAGGAAGGGCACATGCTGAACCTGTTTCAGGACGACGGAAATAATTCCACCAACTTGCTGCCGTTATGTGAACATCATGGCCGCGTTGGAGTCGGAGTGACAATGGAAATTCCGCAGGTGGCGGGATAGACTGATCATACCCAAAATTTCTGGCAAATCGCGAAGGATAATAAGGCTCAGTGATAAGAGTCGATCCCACGCGATATACCAATACTCCGGGCCGAATACAACATAGCCAGTCCTGATACACAGATTGGCTGGGGTTATTGCTATTTGCTGAATAATATTGAGTCCCGTCGGAGGTCTGGGTGCAGAAAGGCCTGGTTCTCCGGGATGCATTGTCGAATTGGAGTAGCCCCTGCTCATTGTTCGGCAGAAAAGATAAACTGGACCTAGTACTCATCAGCTCTGTCAGTGGATCTCCAGCTGGACGATTCCGGAACATTAAAATTAATGGAGCTGAGGAGCGAGGCAAATCAATTGTCTGGCACAAACTAGGCAGCAACAGGCCGGCCCAAGCACTCAAGTAATGGGTGGGTAGCTGCACCTTCCGATCTCGGGGACTGGGATGTGAACTTAACGATCCCAGCCCGTGAAATATATTTGCTAGTGCTGCAGGAGCCAAAGCAAGTTGGCGGCCCTCTGCCAGAAGGCAAGCAGGATAAATAAGGCCTGGCCGAATATATTCTTCCTCGCCATGGGGAACCACGAAGCTAGATAGCCAGTAAACTAAGTAAGCGGCCAAATAAGTGCGGTCAGGTAGCCGCCGAGGGTTCCAACCCATATCCTTCGGGGCACAAATGAATCGTCCCCGGGAAGGCTTCTTCACTTCTAGTTGCTGATACTCTTCTAAACAGCGGCCCTCAACTGAAAAGCCCTCGAAAAAGCAAAATGGCCCATTATAAAAATATCGGAGCCAGGCATTCTGACTGACTCTTATAGTTGAGGAAGATGAAGATGCTTTGTCTGTTTTCCCGGCACGGGCCAGGTCCCGCCATACTTTTGTCAGGAAACGGAGGCTATATGGACAGAAATACTGGCCAGAGCCATTGCTGCGGTGGCTGTGCAAGTCATCCAATACAATTTCTTCATAAAAAAGCCCAGCTATCGGCAGGCCTGAAATTTGGTGAAAACCCCATAAGTCAATGGAAGTTTCACCCTCAGCCGTCCCGAAGGTATTCCATCTGGGGCTAAATCTCTCCACCAAACCTCGGAGAACACCTGTATAACAGGGATAATCATATAAAGCTGCCTCAACAGCTCCATAGATGCCAGATTTCTTCAAGATCTCGCCATAATGGTGCAAAACACCAGTCAGCCATTTTGTGGCCCCATAGCGAAAGATATGAGAAGATACAACTGACCAGTGGCCATACCAGCTGGGAGAAGTGAAATCGATAATCCGATCCAAAAGACATCGGATGTCATGACTTCCAGCGGCATACCGGGAATCACCTGGCATCAAATAAGTGCCATTGATCTCCATTGCAGTTGTATGGCGATTCTGTAAGTTCCAGATAACAGGGGACAGCTTCCGTGACCGAGTGTAACAATCAAGGTCACGATTATAAGGGCCAAGGTTATCAGCCGTCGGCATCCTCTTCAAAGGCATATACCCCAGAGGAAAACTGGGGTAGGAAAAGGCACAAGTACCCAGGAGGCTATCCCGGAACCTCAAAATGGCAAATTCCAGATACCTTCTCTCGACTGAAATACAGGGATCATCCTCGGACATATTGGGTGGGATGAACCCCTGGATGAAGGAGAATAATTCCCTGTCAGAGGGGAAATGGCTTGGATAGCCTCCTCTCCGTGTATAATGATAAGTCCCCTTTTGAAGACAAATGCGGGAGTAATCCACTGAGCCGTTTGGAGCAAGACCCTCAGGGTTAAGGGTTGCTACTACATGGTAACCACTATCCAGAGAGGCTAAATTGGCTTCAGTAATACGGGGTCTCGCCAAGGCAGGCATCATAATTCCTTTCGGAACAACCCCGTCACGGGTTTTCTGGCTGTGGTTGTCACGGGCCAAGTAATTTTTCTTGAAAGGCATGGTGAAAGCCTGGGAAACCACAGGTAAAACAAAAAGGAAATTAGGAGAAGGAAAAGACACTAAATCCAGCTGAGCAGAAATCCGGGAACAAAAGCACTACAAAAATGCTCCGGAATGCAAAGCAAAGATTTACACGGGTCGCGTGTTGTCACTTTCAGTTCCGACACGTGTCCCGTGGGGGGCATTTGTTGAACGGCAAAAGTGTGACACGTTTATTTCAGCGGAAATTACGAAATCCATCAGATGATGGTCCGGCGACTAGCCTAGTTGAAGCCTATTTTGGCGGATGACGGTTCAAGTCGCGGACATGATGAAAGGGGCCGTTGGGCCACGAAAATTAAATGTTGGTTATCAGCAGGCCTGGTTACAATACATTATCAGCAGCCTGCTCAGAGGCCAAAAAGTTGTGATTTAAAATGACCCCAAGGTTATTTAAGTTACAAACTTATTAGCGGGATCCTTCCCCAAAATTCAGCAGGGGAGTTCCGGCCCTAAAATGGTGCCCGGAGTCCCGGTTAAAATGAAAGTACAAGGAGAACATGTCTCCGTCCAAAGTACGAAGCACGGAAAAATCCGGCAGCACAAGGTCTATAGACCGAGTACGAAGGACAAGTACAAAGAACAAGCTCGAGGAAGAACTCCGAGGCTTGCAAAGGCACCCTCTGATCGGGCAGAACTCCGAGAAGTTGGGGCGAAGCGCCAAGGAAACGGAGCCGGACTCCAGTAGCACCTCCGGCAGCACAAGGTCTATAGACCGAATACAAAGAACAAGCACAAAGAACAAGCTCGAGGAAGAACTCCGAGGCTTACAAAAGCACCCTCCGATCGGGCAAAACTCCGAGAAGTCGGGCGAAACTCCAAAAAACAAGCAGGACTTCAGCAGCACCTCCGGGCTCCAACAAGTCCTGGAAATGGGGGGTATAGGGGGGGTATTTATAGACAAAATCCCCCCCTCTCCCCTCTCTCACCATTGGTTAAGGGGGACTCTCCCCTAACCGATGGTGACCTCATGATGAGGTCACCATTGGTTGGGGAACTCTCTCTCTCCCCTCTCCCACGCATGTAAGGGGCCGAAACCCCTATAAATACCCCCCCTATTCCAAAGGAAAGGGGGTGGGAAAAATTTGCTCCGGCGAAGCCCTGTTGGAAAAATCCCAGGAAAATAGAAAAGAGCATTTGCTCATTCCCTCTCTCATTCTCAAATCCCTCCCGTCCGGTGTGAAGGTACAAATCCCCTTCTTTAGCCCGATAGGCCAGGCGCGGAGAGGAGAGCGGTCGGCGTAATCGTCATCAGCATTCCCTCTTAACCTCCATCCCCCACATCGAGCGAGTCTCTGTGGGGTGATATTCCCGGGGTTTAAATGCCGTCCATATCGAGCGAGTTTCTATGGACACATGGTATTTAAATACCCATGTTCTCCCGGCCCATCGAGCGAGTCTCTGGGATGGTGGATTTTGTGCTTATATGTATATGTTTTCTTGAGGAGACTCTGTCCAAGCGGAGGTTCTGCCCAAGGACATATTCGTATATTCGCAAATTTGTGTTCTTATATATATGTTTCTTAAGACGAAACTCTGCCCAAGCGGAGGTTCCGTCCATGAACACATATATAAAGATCACAAATTTGTAATTATACAAATATGTTCCTTAAGGAGAATCTCACCCGGGCAAAAATCTCTCTCAGGGGACGTATCCATGTAAGTACAAACTCGTGTTATATGTATATGTTTCTTAGAGGAAACTCTGCCCAAGCGGAGGTTCTGTCCGAGAACATATTCGTATATTCACAAATTTATGTTCTTATGTATATGTTTCTTAGAGGAAACTCTGCCCAAATGGAGACTCCCCTAAGAACATATCCATAAAATCACAAATTTGTGCCTATACGCATATGTCTCTTAGGAGGAATCTTGCCCGGACAAAGTCCCCTCTAAATTCATATCCATATAATCACAAACTTCATGTTTATATAAATATATTTCTTAGTGGAATCTCTGCCCAAATAGAGACTCCGCCCGAGAATATATCTATATAATCACAAATATGCCCAATTTGTATATGTTTTCTCAAAAAAAAGGGGGGGGGGGGAACTCCGTTCATACGGGGGGCTCCTTCTTATCGGATACTCTGTTCAAGTGGAGATACCGTTTGAGAATATATTTACAAAGTGCAAATTTGTGTTTATACACATATATCTCTTTAAGGCAAAGCCCCTCCGGGTGAAGTTTCTCCCGAGAATACATGGATATAAACATATGCCAATATGAAAATATCTCTACAAGGACACCCTGTCTAAGTATGGACTCACAAAGACATATTCACATGTTCAAAAAAAATAATAATAAAAGAGGGATTGTGATAATATACACACATCCAAAGAAAAAGGGAAATAAGACAGGAACCGTGCTCGGATACCCCAAATGGGAGCACATATGCACCTCCACGAGAACTATACCCGTGGAAATGAACTTTGGACAGAAATCACAATGGGACAAGAACTTCCATGGAGGTACATCCATATGTTCTCCGAAAATTGCACCCGCACAGACAAGAACCGTGCTCAGATACCCTAAATGGGAGCACATATGCACCTCCACGAGGAATATACCCGTGGAAATGAACTTTGGACAGAAATCACAATGGGACAAGAACTTCCGTGGAGATACATCCATATGATCTCCGGAAATTGGACCCGCACAAGTACGAAATGAGGAGAAAAGAAACTCTACCTCAAACTCGGACTCTGCTCAGAAATGGCATTGCAAAAGAACCTCATATAAAAATTTGCACAATCATCCTTCTAATGTGGAAGTGTTACCCTGGGTTATAACACCCCCAAGTTCAGAATTAAAATCTTCGGGCATATACCCGTTCACAATAATAATCTCCATGTTTTCGCAAATGAAAACCCATAACCAACCTTTTGTAAAAAGGAGAAAAAGACCTCAAATCGGGCCACGGATATATACCCGCTCCCCTTTTCAAAAGAAATCAAACTTTGGACTCCCAAAAAGGCAGTCATTTCAAAAATAAAATATCCAAAACAAAAGCATTTCAAAACAATCAAAAGAAAGGAAAAACATGTCATAATCAGGATTTTTCAAGAAAAAGCATGCATATTTTTCTCGTCCTTTACTATGAAATGGTATTCGAGTTTAGACCGGTATCAAATAATACCAAGTGTCCTAACTCGATGTAAATGTAACATCGATTCCGATCGATGGAGACAGAGGTCCAGCACATGCTACCCTAATCACCTGATGAGAATAGACATGGGACTCAAGAAGTTCAGATAAAAAACGGCGCACCCGTCCGTTCGCGGACATACCCGTCCGTTCCACGGACACCAAACCCGTCCGTTCCACGGACACCAAACCCGTCCTTTTTCGGACACCATACCCGTCCGTTCCACGGACACCAAACCCGTCCGTTCCACGGACACCAAACCCGTCCTTCCACAGACACCATACCCGTCCGTTCCACGGACACCATACCCGTCCGTTCCACGGACACCAAACCTGTCCGTTCCCCGGACACCAAAATTCTTCTTCCGCATCGCGCGGACTCTTTTTCTGTCTGTTAGACAGGCTGGCACGCCCCCGCAAATATCAAAATATAAAACAATAAATACATACTCCAAATAAAATGAATCAATCCCCACGACATTTTTTATAAAGGGAAAAACTCCTCCCCCGTGTCAACAGGAATCCTCCTTTTCATTTTTTTTATTATTATTTTTTTTTTTTCACATTACCAGCCTTAGCGCCCTTTCGGGTTTTCACCAAGACTGACCCCCTTTAGCTTTTTCCAACGCGCCCTTTCGGGTTTTCACGTTGAGGGGTTATCTATTTTTGCCTGAAACGCCCTTTTTTCGGGTTTTCGCCTCAGCCAAATTTTTGATCTTTTTACCCTCAAGTATATAGTGAATTATATACTTGAGTCCATCGGGGTATCTCTATTTTTTAACCCCTTTCTTTTTTTTTTCTTTTTTTTTTTAGTATTCAAGTAGTTTGAATAATTGAATGGACAAGAGTCTAGCTCTGGAATGGATGAATAGACTCTGATGTAATTTGGAATTTAAGTTTGGGTGATGATTGTATATTCAGGCCTAATTTCAGATTTGGATTTTGGTCTTGATTTTGGTTTTGATTCTGGCTTTAGATCAAATCTGGATATGATGTGCCTTGATGGCCTGTTGAATATGAACTTGGAATTGTATTTAGATATGACTTGTCTTGACGGCTTTTGGGATTTTCTTGACATCATCTACTATGGTGGTTTGCTGGTGGGATTTCAGGGTTTTGAATTGGCTTTGATACGTTCTGTCTTGGTGGCTTAGTGACTATGACTGGGATTTGGATTTGATATAGCCTACTTTTTGTAGTTTACTGGCTATAGGTTTCGGCATTTTGGATTTGACATAGCCTACCTTTTTGGTTTGCTGGCTATGGTTTTGGAATTTTTGGTTTGCTGGCTATGGTTTTGGAATTTGGTTTGACATAACCTACGTTTTTGGTTTGCTGGGTATGGTTTTGGTATTTTAGATTTGACATAACCTACCTTTTTGGTTTGCTGGCTATGGTTTTGAAATTTGATGATGAGAGAGATATACGAAACAATCTCCTGACTTTCATTTTCCCATTTATTTCTTGGGTCTATACACAGAGCATCCCTAGCTTTATGCTTCTACGGGAATTTGAGGGGTGTTGAGGGTTTGGTTGACATGATGAGCAAATGGAAGTTTGATTCCTTTGTCCCCATCTATGGCAACATTCTGGTCAAGGTTCAAAATCTCGGGGATCGGGATCGGATCGGTCGGCCCAAAACCGATCCGACCCGGCGATCCCGAGCCCGGCTCGGCCGATCCGGGCCGAGCCCGACCGGGTCTGGCCAAGCAAAAGGGGGGTGGATCACCCCCCTTAAAAAAATTGAAAACAAATTAGAAAAAATATGAAAAAATAGGAAATATATGAACATTGTATTTATGAACTGAAATACATGAAAAAAATGTATTTATTGGAATCGTACATTATATTGTGTGGACATAAGGTTTACATAATCTGTCCAAGACATATAATGTTGGTAATATGCCTCATATTGAGTCAAATATTGACTATAGGCATCCGTGTTCGCATATATGATAGTGATTGGTGTATAGCCCGGTATTTCAGGCACTTGATATGAGCCATATGACTCATATGAGTCATGTGAATGTGAATCGGACTCAGTGGATTGTGCATATGCTCCACCTCCGGTGTAATATGATGCATCCGGGTATTGAGGATATCCCAAGTAGCCTCCCTGCCCTTGGTAATATCCTTCAGTGGAAGCATAAGATGATGTATCTGACGCTTGCTTCATGGTCTCAAACTCCATCCGTAGCTTTTCTTGACGCTCCCACTCCTCTTGCATCTTCTTCTTCTTCATTAACCAATTCCGTCTATGCGTAATGAAGTTGGGATTGTATCCCGAATCTTCGGATGCTCCTTGGCCTTGCCCTTGCCCTTGCAATTGAGATGCCACTTTCTTCCCCTTTCGTGCATATTTTTGACTTGAGGTTTGTGCTTCCCTCCCTTCCCTACTCCCATGATGTTGATCTTGAGTAGCATGGGTGAAGTCTTCCTCTCCGGTGAATACAATAGGGTCGGGTGGCGGTGCCAGTGGCGGTACACTGCTGACAACTAGGACATCTCCTCCATGATCGGATCCCTCACTAGGAGTACTTGTCTTCGATGTCGAGTCATTAGAAGTTTGGTATTGAACATTATCGCTTGGCTCCGGTGTTTCATCATCTATATCTTCCTCGATCGTGTCCAAGTCTGCAATGCTAATGCCATGTTTCGTGCTCCTTCCTCTTGCACCCACTGTCTTCTTTTGGCGTTTAGGGGCTGGGGGAGTTTCGAACTCCGGAAGCAAAGGCACATCATCAAGCTCACCTAAATGAGACATAAACATGTTAAAATGAGAAATAAATAATTTATAAATGATGCATGTACATTGTAAATGTCATTTACCTTCAGCCCATGCACGATCATGCGGGTCGAACTCTGGTTGAACCGAAGTGCTTGCATTTACCCATGCATGTAGTGGATGTTCCTCCTCAAAAACTTCTTCTATATCTATTGTCTCCGATGGAGTTGCTTCAGCTTGTTGTTGCCCCGAGGATCTATATCTCTCTCTATCTTGAACTTGCTTGATTAATTGGAGGTTTTTAAGCTTCAATCTCATGTTGTAGTGGCAAAATACCAACTTCTCAAGACGTGCAGACTTCAACCGGTTTCTTTGTTTTGTGTGGATCAAGCCAAATGTGCTCCAGTTTCTCTCACACCCTGTGGCAGACGTTGTTTGGCTTAAAACCCGAATAGCTACATAGGCCAAGTCTTCATATCCATAAGTTCTTCCATGATCCAACCACCAATCCGCTGTAAATGAAGCATGTATAATGTGTTAGAAAATAGAACCAACTCGTTGTACATGCAAATAAATATGATGAGTAACTTCTAACCTGGACTCAAAATCTGAGCAGCTCGTTGTGCCGTGCTAGTACCAAAGTGGTAGAGTTGAAGTCTATAATCATGCATTTGTTTGCATGCTATGATTGCCCTATCCTCATTGTCTAGCATCCGTTTGATTACATTTTTGGCCCCAATCAACACTTCGGAGGAATTGTCATAGTTCTCCCTCCTCCCATCAGTCCTATACATGTATTGGGGGTTGAAGAAATGCCCTACATGTAGAAGATAAATGTTAAAACATGAGTTGTAAATAATATGTAATCACAATTCACAATAGTTGAAGTGTTATGCTTACCTGCAGCATGAAGATCATGATGCAATGTGTGCTCCCATCGCCGATCTACGATTTCCCACCACTTGGCATACGTTGTTTTGTTGTTCATTTGGATAAGCTCCTTTGCTCGATCCATAGCCTCGTACAAGTAACCCATCTCGGATCTCCTCCCCCATCTACCGCCCTTAACACTCGAACAAGCGGTTCTACTACATTCAACACATTTTGGACCCCCTTCCAAAATGGCTTTGATTGGATAATGTCGGTCACCTTCTTTCCATTCTCCCTCACCCGTGTAGGAGCATGTCGGGACATATAGTTTTCCCACTCTTCCGATGCTACCATCCTAATAAGGTTGCTACGTTGCCCATTTATGCTATCCAATGCAATATATTGGGATGCAAACCTTGTAGGTGCTGGCCGAAGCAACTCCCGTCCATGTGTATGCGTCCTCATGATGTCCAATATGTTGTTGTGGTTGTAGATGAAAGTGGTTACGAACCTTGCATTGTTGACCACATTTTCCACCATTGGATCTTCACAAATGTCTTCTAGCATTAAGTCAATGCAGTGCGCGGAGCAAGGAACCCAATACAAGTGTTCCCTTTTCTCCATTAGTTTTTGGCCCGCCAACTTGAAAGCCGCTGCATTGTCGGTTACCACTTGGACAATTCTTTTCTCTCCAATCTCCTGCACCATCTCATCCATCAACTGAAATAGGTAGTCCGCATTCTTCACCTTGCCAGAAGCGTCTACCGACTTCCAAAAAACAGTCCCTGCTTTGCAGTAGATTAAGAAGTTTATCATACTTCTTCGTGTAATGCCTGCACAATTCCATATGAAAAATTAAAACCTATGTCTTATTAATGAATAAGTGAATAACAGTTAACTAGCCAAACACTTGTACATACCTGTCCATCCATCGCACATTAACGTGCAACCATATTCATCCCATATTCGTTCAAATGTGGAAACATATGCCTTCATATCTTCAACCTCCATATCCAAGTATTTGTTGTAGATTTCATATGAAGTAGGGCCTTCCACCCCTTTGCCCACTTCACCAATAGTCTCTATCATGGACTCATAATATGGTCCTTTTGCTGCATTAGCCGGTATGCTGTTGAAGAAGAACCATCTTGACGTCGCTCTCCCTATCTTCTCCTTGCATATTTTCAAATTCTTGAATGCTGCAGAAATGGATGGTTGCTTCTCCCTTCGCCTGGTGAGAAATGGGTCTATTGGTCCCACTCTAGGATCTCCGTCTCTAGGGATATCCACTGGAACCTCAGTATATTTGAACTCATTCCAGCACTTGAACTCCCTTGTCCGCTACCCCCATGGCCACTACCTTGACCTACGTGACGACCGGTACGTCGGAGATAGTCCTCTTCCGCATTAGACCTTCGACTTGCTTCCGATGCCCGACGAAATTGTTCTATAATATGAGATAGAAATAGAATGAGGGTCGGAGGGTGCTTAAAGCCTTAAACTAAAATAAATGTTTCAAAAGTAAGTTAACTAATTACTAACCTTCTTCATCTTGATCAAGATCAAAGAATTGTCTCCCTCTTGGTAAATCTACGGACCTTCGAGGAGGGGCAGATAAATCTTCCCGGATTTGTTGCCGTCTTCTACTAGTGTTTGCTTTGGATGTCTCTTTCTCCTTCATATATTGGCAAAATTGCATTCGAACTTCAGCAGAAACTCTCGAGCATGGTGCCACCTCACCTTTAATTCCCGCTAGATGTTGTTTCAAACGAAATATGCCGCCCGATAAGACCCGGTCACAATATTTACATTGGACCTTCCTTCGAGCCATGTCCACAACGATACCATGAGCCCAAGCGGGATCGGTGCTAGGAGGGTTGCTTGAAGAATGGGGAGCCGGAGCAGCACCACCTTCGGCGGCCATCACTTACAACACAAAAAAAGAAGTTAAATAATAATAAAACAGAAAATAAATAATTTTTTTTTGCGGATGAGAGAGAGGGAGATGAATCGCAGCCAAGAGTTCGGGCCAAGAGTGTGTGTGAGAGAGCCCGAATAGTCGAACAAGAATCCCAAGAGTGTGAAAGATGAGATCGCCTCCCAAATAGTGCAAAATAGCGCCCGAGAGAGAGAGAGAATGCCCAAAATATTGAGAGGAGGGGAGGAGAACTCAAAACTTGAGTTTAGAACATATTGGGGGCCTTTGGGGGGTTTATATAGACCCCCAAGGCCTCCAAAGGCTCCAAAGAGCCGTTTCTGGCCGTTGGGGAACAGTCCCCAACGGCTAGAAAACAGCTAGTTCTGAACTAGCCGTTGGGCCGCGGATCGCCCTGGTCCGGGCCGATCCGCGGCGGACCGGCCCGGGCTCGGCGATCCCGCCGAGCCCAGCCGAGCCCGACCGATCCGAGCGCAGGGGACCGGACAGGTTACCCCGGCTCGGATCGGAGGGGCCAAAACCGAGCCAACTCGGGCGATCCATCCCGAGTTGGCCGAGTTTTGATTCCCTAATTCTGGTTACATATGATTTTTTTCGATTTCTCGTCCCTTTTGGGTGACTAGGTCTTGGTTGAGGTGGTTGGCTAGGAACTCACCTTCTGGAGCATAATACAGCTTCAAGTGCTTCCCATTGAGTGGAGGAAAAGGCACATCACCTTTGTGGTCGACGAGTCTGTATGCTCCTCCCTCGTATGCTAGAGTGACGATATATGGACCGAGCCAGGTGGGTTGAAGTTTACCACATGATTTTCCGGCCATTGCTTCTCTGCATTTGACCATGACGAGATCCCCTTGTTTAAAAGCTCTGGGTCTTGCTAATTTGTCGAATGCTCGAACCATTCTAGCTTGATATACTTGGAGGAATTTGTAGGCTTCAAGGCGCCTTCCTTCTAAATTAGAGAGCTCCTCAAGTCTCCTTTCCATTTGATCTTGATCTTGGCTTTGAAATTCATTTTGAATTGCCACCCGATAGGATGCCATTTCAATTTCTATGGGAATCATTGCTTCAGCTCCATAGACTAAGGAGAAGGGTGAACACCCTGTAGGGGTTTTATAGGTAGTTCTGTAAGCCCATAAAGCTTCATGAATGTTGAACCCGGAAAATATCGGGGCTTAAACAAACCCCGGGCGACAAATACGCCCTGGGGGAACCAGGGATGAACTCCCGATCCTCCGCTCGGACATCGGGAGGATGAACCCGAGGGCTCGTATCAATCCAAAGCGGCCCGGAAGCGAGGTGCCCGAGAAGCCCATCGACGGCGAAGAATACGTACTCCGGATGTCGGAAACTCCGCGTCCGGATCAACGTTCGAAGCCGCGCCTGAAGCCGAAGGATCCGGAAAGGTCAAATGCACGTGCCCTCCGAAAACGGGGACAAACGCACGTGAGACGGCCGGAGAAGCACAAGCGGCGCACGCGTGCACGTGCGCGGCACGGCCGTCGACCAACAAACAATGCACGGGAGGCCCACAGAGCTCTCTCCCGCGGAAACCGGAGCAAATGGCCGGTGGAGTGGAGGCCCACCCCATTTATAGGGGGGGGCCAGGCGGTGGCACCCCCGCCGGTTAGGCGGGGTGCGCACCCCCGCCGGTTCGGCAGGGGGCGCACCCCCGCCGGGCCGGGCGGGGGCCGCACCCCCGCCGGTTAGGCGGGGTGCGGCCCCCCCCGCCGGTTCGGCAGGGGGCGCACCCCCGCCGGGCCGGGCGGGGGCTGCACCCCCGCCGGTTCGGCGGGGTGTGCACCCCCGCCGGTTCGGCAGGGGCGCACCCCCGCCGGTCCAGCGGGGGCCGCACCCCCGCCGGTTCGGCGGGGGGTGCACCCCCGCCGGTTCAAGCGGGGGCAGCACCCCCGCCAGTCCAGCGGGGTGTGCACCCCCGCCAGTCCGGGTGCACCCCCGCCGGTTCAAGCGGGGGCAGCACCCCCGCCAGTCCAGCGGGGTGTGCACCCCCGCCAGTCCGGGTGCACCCCCGCCGGTTCAAGCGGGGGCAGCACCCCCGCCAGTTCGCGTGCGCACCCCCGCCGGTCCGCGATGCCTCGGCGCTCGCGCCCGCCTCGACGCCCGAGCTGGGAGACCCCCGCCGGTTCAACCCCTTCGAGCCCCTATAAATAGGGGGGTACTCCCCCATTCGATGGCATGCCATTCGGCCCCTACCGC
The DNA here is from genome assembly GCA_014218235.1 of Colocasia esculenta. Taxonomy (NCBI): domain Eukaryota; kingdom Viridiplantae; phylum Streptophyta; class Magnoliopsida; order Alismatales; family Araceae; genus Colocasia; species Colocasia esculenta. The sequence continues at coordinate 185,830,500 of CM024754.1, read as the reverse complement.
ATGCCATTCGGCCTAAACGTGCCCACCAGACGCCCTCCAGCCCAAGGACGCCTCCCGTGCGCGAGCTTACATAGGCCGCACGTCGACACCCGTTGGTACTCTGTCTTCGTGGTCGAGCCCTGCTGCGCTTGCCCGTGCAGAGACGCTACAGGTGGTTACGAAATCCTTGTTGGCATAGTCTAAATCCTCCGGCGTCATAAAACGACGCACGTCGAGGCATGTACTTAAGTCCTCCGGCGTCATAAAACGTCGCACGTTGAGGCATATCTTAAGTCCTCCGGCGTCATAGAACGACGCACGTCGAGGCATGTACTCAAGCCCTCCGGTGTCATAAAACGACGCACGTCGAGGCATGTACTTAAGTCCTCCGGCGTCATAAAACGTCGCACGTTGAGGCATATCTTAAGTCCTCCGGCGTCATAGAACGACGCACGTCGAGGCATGTACTTAAGCCCTCCGGTGTCATAAAACGACGCACGTCGAGGCATGTACTTAAGCCCTCCGGTGTCATAAAACGACGCACGTCGAGGCATATACTTAAGTCCTCCGGCATCATAAAACGATGCGCGTCGAGGCACATGTGTTTAAGTCCTCCGGTGTCGTAAAAGGACACACGTTGAGGCATGTTAACCTATGGAGGCACAAACACCCCACTGGTAACACATATGTACCCACTATCGTGTAAACGTCCGACGGAGGCACATACACCCTGCCGTCGACGTCCATGTACTTGGCTTGTTACATACACGCCCAGTGGAGGTACAAAACCCCACTAAAGGCGTACATGTAAATGTAAACGTCATGTCATAAATATAAATGACATGAGCATGCTTGAATAAAATTGTGGAAATTCATTTGTCATCTGCCTTTTCTTCTTTAAATTTCGGCATACGGTCTTTTAATAAACATTACGCATTCGAAGGTATTCGAGTGTTATACTCGATGTAAATGAAACATCGACTTCGGTCGGTGGGGAACGGTCCAGTACACGACCACTCCAATCGCCCTGAACGCGAGCGCACGCGGAAAATAAATTCGAGGGTATCAGGGCTCGCACTCAATATTCCTCATAAAATAATCTTTGTCTGTTTCTCGCAAACAGTCTGGCACGCCCACGCAAAGATCCATCTCGAAGACGAGAGGGATGGATCAAAAGAAATTAAAAGAAAGAAAATTCCGCGTTCCAACAATCTGGCACGCCCGGTGGGACTGTTCCTGCCTTCCATGCATATGTAAAAAGACCGTATGCCGATATAGAAATAAAAGATGACTAATTTCCACATCACAGGTACCAGGAGCGAAAGCCGGCACCGAACGCCCGTCTCCACCTGCAACTCAAGCTTGCTCGATGGCCGCCGTCACCTACGGTCCGCAAGTCATCGCATGCCACGCCAAATGTGGCTACCTCGCCGTCCCGCTCGTGTTCGGCGACTTTCCTGCAGTGGTGGGATCCCCCTACTTCCTAGGGGTGGTCCCCGCCGTCCAAGCTACTCCAAAGGCGGCGCCCAAAGCTACTGCAACTAGGGGCACCAAACCCCGTTCAAGCCAAGACCGAGTCTTCTCGGTTAACACAATCTCCTGCATCGCAGTCCCTAGAAAACGGGGGCAGCGCCAGGGACGCAGGGGCAGCAAGCCCCACGCAGTCGTCTCCAACTCCGGGAAAACGGTCCTAGTTGGCGACATCCGCGTCAGGCTCGATGGAGGCGAGCCGATACTGCCCCGGGACAGAAGCGTCCCCACGGTGGCAACCTCCAACAAATTCGCTCCCCTCCAAGGGATGCGGCAAGAAGATCGGGATCCCCCAAAAGGAGCCCGACAGGGGCAGGCATCAAGCTCGGCGCCCCAGCCGCCTCGCAAAATGAGGCAAATGTGGGTGACCAAGCAGGAAGCCCGCCAGATCAAACAGGCTAGAGCGGATCAACCCGCCGAAAGCCCCAAGAAGGCGACGGTACTTGGGCGAGAAAAAGCCCAAGAAGCCGAACCTCCTCGTCCCCGCGGACACAAACGCAGGGGCATTTATAGGAAGCCCAACTTCGTCCCCGCCCAAGCGGAAACTGCTGAAGAGGGAGACGCGAGTCAAGCCGGAGCTTCCACACCTCGAGTCTCGGTCTTCGAAAGACTGAGCGCCTCAGTCTTTTCCAGGCTGGGAGCAGCAATCCGTCCAAGCGCTCAGAAGCCCAAGAAGCGGAGAGTGCAGCGGACGCCTGAAGAAGGTGGAGGCATGAAGATCTTCACCTGCTACGCTTCTGGGAGGGAAGCACCTGGGCCATCCGGCATCCCTGCGGGAGCGCTCAGGATAAATGAGTCCGGACAGGACGAGGAAGCTGTCCTCCGGTACACCCGGAGTGCTGCCAGGAGACTTCTCCAAGGGCAGCAAGGCACTCAGGCTGAGCCCTCGAACCTGGGACAACTTCTCGAGCCTCCACTCGATCGCGATCAAAGGCCCCTTCCGGGTCAGGTCCAACTGGACCCCGAAGGAGGGGAGGAAGACGAAGTCGCCAGCCTCCGCCTCGGAGATCAGCAACTGCCGGCTGACGGAGAGCAAACTGAAGTGTTCCTCATGCCGCCAACCAGAGCTGCCTTCCAAGCGATGACGGATGACGCCAAGTATGATTTCATACAGCGTTGGCAGGCTGAAATGGCCGCACTCCTGGCTGAGCGAGGACAACAGGCGGGGGCAAATGCGCCACGCCGCCTAGTGCCGACGGCAAACCAAAATGCTCGGGCAAGACATCAACAAGGCGACCTGCCCGATGTCAACACACGCATAGCCGCGGTCAACGACTATACTGTCGATCCGGTCCAACAGCCACGCAGGGGCATAAATTCCCAAGCCTCCGCGGCTGAAGATATCGTCGCCCAGCGGCGAATGATTGAGAAGATCGTGGACGACCGCTTTGCTCAGCGAGGCGAGGGAACCGCCACTGTGGATCTCTACAGTGTGCCGTATCCCGTCCACCATCAGTTCAAGAAGCTGCCACCGGACTTCCCCAAGGCGCCGAAGTTGCAGAAGTTCGACGGACAAGGCTCGCCAAATGAGCATCTGGCCTACTATATAACGGCCATGGGAGAGTTGGCATTTGACGAATCCTACCTCCTCCGCTACTTCGCAACGTCCCTGACAGGCACCGCCTTCCAGTGGTACTCCAGGCTGAGGCCCAACTCCATTGTCGATTGGGCCGACCTCCAAAAGAAGTTCGTCGACCGTTTCCAGACGGCCGAGAGAAAGGTGTCGCTCGCAGAGCTGTGTTCCCTCAGGCAAAGAAAAGGAGAAACGGCACTCGACTTCATCAAGCGGTGGCGTGACTTCAGCATGAGGTGCGACAACCCCCGACACAAGAAGATGCCATAACCATCTGTCGACGGGGCTTGGCGGCGCAAATAAGCGAAAAGCTGCTGGGAACAAACATCAAGGGTTTCGACCAGCTCAACGCGGTCGTGGCGGAGATCGAAATGTTCTTCGCCGACAACCCGATGCAAGCTCCCCCAAAAATTAAGCCGGGCAAGGAGCGCGCTGTGGGCAGAGAAGCCAATGCTGTGGACTTCGCCCCGCAAATCAAGGGGAAGAAGGTCATGACCTCCGGCGCTCCAAGCAAGAAGGTGGAAGAAAAGCCGCCTCCAACTTCGCTGCCACAGCGTATGAGCACGCCGTATTCCTTCAAAAGGGACCATACGAAGATGCTCTTCAAGCTGTGCATGAAGAATGACTTACTCAAGCTTCCGGCCTTGAGAAGACCAAGTGAAGCGGATAGGGTGGATGAGCCGAATTACTGTCTCTACCACCGCATGCTGGGGCACTCTATTGAAGACTGCTACGTCTTCAAGAATGAAGTACAGAAGCTGATCCAGAGTCGCCTCATCACCATGCATGATCATCTGGTCGATCCTCCACAGCCCCATGCCTGGGACCAATCGAGGCAGTCGGCCAATGTCATCCATGTCAATGCGCCGGCTCCCGAGCCAGAAGACCCCGAGGCAAATCCTTGGGACGCTCATTCCACCAACGGATGGGAGGGGGATCATCCCTCAGCCTCAGAGCACAGGACATGGTCCGAGACGGTGCAAAACCTGGAAAGACAGGTTCAGTCGCTGCGGCACGGTCAACGCCAAACGCTGATGTACCTGAGGACCATGCAAGAAAGTCTGACGACCCTCCAGCAAGGACTCCAGGGGCCCGTGGGCACACCTGCACCCCGGACGCGCCCTCCCTGCGGGGGATGGATCTCAGAGGAGTCTTCAAACCCGTCTGATGATGAAATCGCCGGAAGATTGTATTCCTTCCCGCGCCATCGGACGCTGGCGCTCTACCGCACCTGCTTACGAGCAGGACTATTGGGCTGCCAGCCGCCAACAAGCGTCCCGCCAAACTACTGCATATACCATCAAGATGCAGGGCACGCTTTGGAGGACTGCCACGTCTTCAAAGACAAGGTTGAAGCATGGGTCAACCAAGGGATTATTGACTTGGGCAACTCCCGGGTCAACCCGCCGCAGCCTCACATCCGCGACTGGACGGACCATTCAGCTGACGTTGTCACGCATACAGTCAACGTCATTGACCCGCCGGAAATTTATACACCGGTGGCCTTCACCTTTCCGGACCCGGATATGGTAGAAGGCGGCTCATCAGGCGAAGCCTCTACTTGGTGGTGCCCGGGAGGGAGAGTTCCCCGTCACAGCCGCTTGGCGACCGGAAACGTTGGGGAAATCTTCGAAAAGCTCCTACAACGAGGCGTCGTGATGACTCATACACCGCCGCCGACGTACACTGAAAGGGAGTTGAATCACCCCATGTACTGTCGATATCACGCCTTGCTGCTGCACCCTACAGACAGGTGCCCCGATGTCCGGGATTGGGTCGAATCCCTCATCCAAAAGGGGAAAATCGACCCGGAAGGCAATTCCATGGTCTTGATGAGAGCCAGGGAAGCAGCCCAGCGGGAATTGGAAGAAAGCGACTATATGCGCTTCAAGAACCTCCAAGCCCCCGAAGCTGATGAACAAGGGTGGCTCGTACCGCCGATGTCGTCCACAGTTGACGCTGAAGGCGCGAGCTCGAGGCAGCAATTCAGGAGCATATCCCTGAAAGAGCAACCCACCTTAAGATATAATCAAGAGGACCCGGATATGACAGAAGGCGGCTCATCTGACGAGGCCCCTGCCCTATGGTATCCCGGGTGGCGAGTCTCCCCAAATCTCTTTGCGACCGCAAAGACTGGGGAGATCTTCGAAAGACTCTTGCAGCAAGGCTGTGTAAAGGCGCATAGGCCGCCACCAACATACACGGAGAGGGAATTAAACCACCCCATGTATTGCAAATACCATGCCATGCTGCTGCATCCTACGGATATGTGTCCGATTGTCCGAGACTGGGTCAAGTCCCTCATCCAAGAAGGGAAGATCGACTCGGAAGGCAACCCGACGATCCGAGCCGAGGCCAGGGAAGGAGTCCAGCAACAACTTCCTCGGCGAAAGAAGGGGTCTAGGCGACATCAAGTCCCCCTCCCCATGAGCAAACTTCGGGAAATAGGAGTAAGGGGCAATGCTTCGAGAACTCGCCTCCGCGAATACTCAAGCGCCAAGAAAAAGACTGCAGGGGCAAGAAGCCGGTGACAGAGCCAGCCGCCCCGGAACCGAGCCCCTATTGGGCCGAGTTCCAACAACTGCCGCCCGAGGTAGTCGAGCAGGCAATTGACTCCACTTTCCAGCATCAACGAGATGAAACTGGATGGACGACGGTGGCGTCCAGAATGCGCACTCTGTCAATATTCCCTAAGAGGGGAAAGTCGCACGGTCGTCTTGACCGGGAGACCACCCCTCAAGCGACAGAGCAAGCCAAGCCGCTGACGCCGCTCGAAATGGCGCGCGCAGTGCAACAAGAAAAGAACCGGCGCAAGAACATGAAGAGGCGCCTAAAGAAGCAAGCTGAGCGAGAGGAGGCCGCGGCAGCCCCAGCAAAGCTCACTCCACTCCAGAAGCTGCAAAAGCTCATTGATGATCTGGAGGAGTATATCCCCTCTAAACCTACTTGGGGAGTCCCTCTGGACATATACATCCCGTGGGAAGAGATGGAGCGCAAAACAAGGCTTAAAAGCTGGCTCCATCAAATGCTGCAAAGGGCTCAAGAAGGCGAGAAGCTGCCCCTGCCCGAAGAACTGGCCATCTTCTATAAGGAAGATGAAATCACTATCGAGAAGCTGGAAGAAATGCTGAAAGACTTCTCGTGCAACATGGTGTCGATACCGCCGCCTGCAAGCTTGCAATCACCGGCCGTTACGCCCCTCGTGGCAACATATCGGCGCCGCAACCGAGGCAAAGGAAAGGGCCGTGGACGAGGAAAGAAATCCTCTCCGTCCCCCAGCGAGAAAACCAACTCGCCCGACCTGGGCAAGACTATTGTCCTCCGAGGAGAAGAGCCTCGGCCTGCCCCGGAAATAGAGGTGCGGGCGAACTCCTTCATCTTCGACCCATCTGACGAGGAAGAAGAAGAGCAGCGGGACATCGCTAGTGGGCTCTCCGATCGGAGGGCCGCCCAGCCAGTCCCCTTCGCCTTGTCCGACGACGAAGAGCATAGGGGATGGGCGATCCCCAGCAAGTTTCTCAACCGGAAAACTCCTGTCTCGGCCGTCCGGCCCACTACGTCCAGAAGCGGCAAAGAAGAAACCGCCGCCCCGGAAGAGGATGGCCTAGGCTCGTTGTTCGAAGAAAAGCCGGACGAACAGCCAGTGGCAAGACGGGTCAACCAATTCGGGCAACCGATAAAGGCCCTGGAGGATACTGTCCCACCATTGGATCAAACCCGTGCCCGGGCTGACCGCAAAATCATACAGCATATGAAGCGGTTCCCAACCAACATCACCATATGGGACGCCATTGCCTGGAGCAAAGAGTTAAGAACGGCGCTCGTCAAAATCTTGCAAGAGCCCGAGGTCTACGAAGCTGACGTGACCGAACTCCAGGCGCAAGCCCTAGAAGCACTGGTGGCGGAGGTGACCTTCTCCGACAAGGACATGCTGTTGCCGACGCTATATCACAACCGCCCGTTGTATATGCAAGGAAAAGTCAATGGGCACGAGCTCAACCGGATCCTGGTTGACCCCGGGGCGTCGATCAACATCATGCCCCTAAAGACTTTCAAGTCTTTATATCTCACGCCCTACTTGCAGAGGGTAAATGACATCCGAATCGCTGGATTCAACCAGAATTCTGAGAACGCCTTGGGAAAGGTGGAAGTACAGCTGGCCATGGACGGCCTCACTACTAAGGTCGTGTTTTACATCATCAATGCAAACACGTCTTACAAAGCCCTCCTGGGAAGACCCTGGCTCCATGAAAATCGGGTCGTCCCCTCGACTCTCCACCAATGTATAAAATACATCAAAGAAGGAGAGCAGCATACGGTCTTTGCCGACCGAGCCCCGTTCCGCCCAAATGAATGCAACCTGGCGGACGCTCAGCTGTACTTCGGTGAGCCTCTCGGCAAGCCAACCACCGCGTCAAAAGGCAAGGAAAAACAAAATGCCGACGCAAACCAAGCAAGCCAAGATCGGGACGAGGAAGAGCTCTTTACGGTCAACAAAGACCTCCTTGAAGCTCACCGGCTCAGCCGCCTCGCCGAATCCACCACGCCCGGGCCAAGTTGCCCAGAAAGGCGTGAAATCAACTATGAAGCAAACGCCGTCGGCGAGATCATCAACCGAAGCATCTCCTTGCCGCCGGCGTACATGCAGCTGCCCTTCCATAGGGAGGAGCAATGGGTGGAACGACTAAAGACGTTCGTTGTCACCCATTACAGAACCGACAGTCTCGAAGAAGGCGAGACGCCGAAGCCGATCCTCTTCTACAAAGGAGACCCGCTTCCTTGTGGGCCCCTCGAAGACGACTTCGGCTGGAGCCAAGCGACTCAAGTCGCCCCAGAGCCCGTTCAAGAAATGGACGACATGCCCGAGCACATCAAGAAATTGTGCCAAAGGCAAAAGATTGCACAAATGCAAGACCCCTCGCGACGGGAGTACTTCCATCGGCTGTGGTACCCGAAGCAACTCCGAGGGCAACCCCCTTATTGTGCAAAAGACACTCGGGGGTTGGGCTATGGTCAGGAGGCGGAATGCGAGGCCTACCATACGGTCAACACCGTGGGCTCGCGCCCTCACCTGACCATTGCCCTCCCGGGGGCAATCTCCTACCCCCGCTACAAAGCCGCAGCAAGGGGAGGCCGCCCTCGTCCCACCAAACGGGACGTCGTGCCAAGAAGCACCTCAAAGCGAAGGAAGTCATTTCTGGCCGATCACAGAAGAAGGCTTCAGATATTATGACGTCCACGTTGCTGACTCCGATGAAGAAAAGGATTTCATCGACCTGCAGCCAGCACCCCGTGAACTCGAAGACGGCGGACAAGCTACGGTCGACGAACTGGTCGAACTCGACCTCGGGGAACCAAAAGAACCTCGACCAATCTTCGTCAGCGCTCTCCTGAACGAGGAAGAAAGACAGTCATACCGGCACTCTTGCTGGAATTCAAAGACTGTTTGCGTGGACATACAAAGAAATGCCAGGCCTGGACCCCTCCGTGGCTGAGCATGAGTTGTCCATACTCCCCAGCGAAGCCGGTCAAGCAGGCCCAACGGCGTATGCGCCACGAGCTGGAGCTGAAAGTAAATGCCGAGGTGGACAGACTTCTTCAAGTCGACTTCACCGAGCCATGCATCTATCCAACGTGGCTAGCCAACATAGTGCCGGTCAAGAAAAAGAACGGCGAAGTCCGAATCTGTATCGACTACAGGGACTTGAACAAAGCCTGCCCAAGGATGATTTTCCGGTCCCGATCACCGAAACTATGATCGACATGACCACAGGGCATGAAGCGCTCTCCTTCATGGACGGGTCGTCAGGCTACAATCAAATCCGCATGGCACCCAAAGATAAGGGTCATACCGCCTTCAGGTCCCCTAAAGGGATCTACAACTATAAAAGAATGCCCTTCGGCCTGAAGAACGCCGGAGCCACCTACCAGCGAGCCATGACCAAGATCTTCGGAGAAATGCTCCACGACTCGGTTGAGTGCTACGTTGATGATCTGGTCGTCAAGACCAAAAGGCGGGAAGATCACCTAGGCGACTTACGCCAGGTCTTCGAAAGGCTTCGCCAACATCAACTGAAGATGAACCCGATGAAGTGCGCCTTCGGCGTATCGAGCGGCAAATTCCTCGGCTTCATTGTCAAATACCGCGGGATAGAAATTGATCCCGTCAAAATCAAGGCTATCAGAGAGCTGCCGCCGCCGAAAACCTTAACGGAGCTGAAATCTCTCCAAGGAAGGCTGGCCTACATAAGGCGGTTCATCTCCAACCTTGCGGGCAGGTGCGCCCCCTTCAGCAAATTGATGAAGAAAGGAGCCCCATTCATATGGGACCAAGAGTGCCAAGATACTTTTGAAGAAATCAAAGAGTATCTCCTTACTCCCCCTGTCTTGGGAGCCCCAGTGAAAGACAAGCCGCTCATTCTCTACATCGCGGCCATGGAAACGTCGCTGGGAGCGCTCCTGGCGCAAACAAATGAGGAAGGCAAGGAGCAACCGCTCTACTACCTCAGCAGGATGCTCGTGGGTCCGGAGCACCGATATCCCCAGTGGAGAAGGTGTGCCTGGCATTGATATTCGCCGTCAAGAAATTACGGCACTATCTGCTAGCCCATCAGTCAGCCTCATCTCGAGGATAGACCCGCTAAAAGCGCTCCTCACCCAACCTGTACTGTCAGGAAGGATGGGAAAATGGGCTCTTCTCCTCATGGAGTTCGATATCACCTTCGTCCCGAGAAAAGCAATCAAAGGGCAAGGTATGGCGGAGTTCCTGGCGGCGCATCCACTCCCAGCCGGCTCTCCCCTCGAGTTCAAGCTGCCGGAAGAGGAAACGCTCTCATCCCCCCACGGGGAGGGGACCCAACAAAAAGAAGTCCCCATTCAAGAAAGTGGGAACACTCTCGCCATAGAGTTACCACACTGGGAACTCTACTTTGATGGCGCTTCCCGGGTGCTCAAGCAAACTGACGGCACCACATCTTATACCTCCGGAGCGGGCATTGTCCTGGTGACTCCACAAGGGGGAATACTGCACAACTCATGTGCCCTCATGAAGCCATTGACCAACAATCAAGCAGAATATGAAGCGCTGATCGTGGGACTTCAACTGGCTGCCGAAATGGGCATCAAGTGCATAAAAGTCTACGGAGACTCACAGTTGGTCATCCGTCAAGTGCTGGGAGATTACGAAGTTCGGAAAAAGGAACTGATCCCCTATCATGCCAAAGTAATGAAGCTCCGCGAGAGATTCTATTTGTTCGAAATCGGACATGTCCCTAGAGGGCAAAACTCTCAGGCGGATGCGCTAGCCAAGTTGGCATCTGCCCTAAAGCTCCCTCCTGAAGGGGAATTGGGGATAACTGTCCGACATAGGAGGCTGATGCCCAGTGTTCTCGAGGACGACTCCGACCTAGAAGGTGCAGAGGTCAACGCCCTCGAAGAAGAAGCCGGTCGAGGAGAAGACTGGCGCCAGCCGATCATCCAAATAAAGAACGGCTGGCTACCCCCGGGTCGGGCTGAACGAGTCCAACTCCTGCGACGGGCCGCGTCGTATCAAATAATCGGGGACCAACTATATCGGCTTGTCCATGAAAAAGACAAGTCTGTCCTCCTCCGATGTCTCTCCCCTAAAGAAGCCAAAGTCATCATGCACGAAGTCCACTATGGACTGTGCGGAGCCCATCAAGCGGGAGACAAGATGAAAATCAACATCAAGCTGAAAGGCTTCTTCTGGCCGACTATGTACGCAGATTGCGTCCAGTACGCTCGTGCATGTCATCAATGCCAGGTCTTCAGTTCGGTGCCAAGAAAGCCGCCGAGCGAATTACATCCAACCGCCCCCACATGGCCCTTCGCCGAATGGGGAATGGATGTCGTGGGACCATTCCCACCGTCCTCTGGCGGCCACAAGTTTATCCTGGCAGCCACCGACTATTTTTCCCGATGGGCAGAAGCAATCCCTCTCCGGGAGGTGACCGGGGTAGCCGTTGCAAAATTTGTCAAGCAGCATCTGATTTACAGGTTCGGCACCCCTCATCGGATCGTATCAGATAACGGTACGCCCTTCAGAAACAAAACGATATATGCGTTGGCGGCCAAATTCCAAATAGACTGGAGGACGTCAACGGTATACAACCCTCAAGCCAATGGTCTGGCGGAAGCCTTCAACAAGACCCTTTGCAAACTGCTTGCCAAGATAGTCGGCAACCGCAAACGCGATTGGGGGGAGAAAATACACGAAGCCCTCTGGGCATACCGAACGGTCTACAAGACCCCTACGGGGTGTTCTCCCTTCTCTCTGGTGTATGGGGCTGAAGCTATGCTCCCCATCGAAATTGAAATGTCATCCTACAGGGTAGCCGTTTATACCGGCCTCCAACCCGAGGAGCGACAAGAAATTGAAAGAAGGTTGGAGGAATTGTCCGACCTAGAGGGCCAAAGGTTGGAAGCATACAAACGTCTCCAAGCCTATCAAGCCCGCATGACTCGAGCCTACGACAAGCTAGTCAGGCCCCGTGTCTTCAAGAAAGGTGACCTCGTCATGGTCAAGCAAAGAGAAGTCATGGCAGGCAGATCAAGTGGCAAACTCCAGCCAAACTGGCGCGGACCGTACGTGGTCACTGGAGTATATGAAGGCGGGGGATACACGCTAGCAACACACGCCGGCGATCGCCCCTTTCCACCACTAAATGGCAAGCATCTCAAAATGTACTTTGCCCCTGAGCATGAATTCTTAGGGCAGCAGTCCTCAAACTCCCCTAGCCAATAAACCCCCAGAAGGTCGGCTAAAAACTCCTTCTTGGTCAGCAAACCTTCCAGGTCGACCAAGTCAAACCTCTAGCCAATAAACCCCCAGAAGGTCGGCTAAAAAACTCCTCCTTGGTCAGCAAACCACCCTGGTCGACCAAGTCAAACTCCCTTAGCCAATAAACCCCCAGAAGGTCGGCTAAAGCTCCTCCTTGGTCAGCAAACCGTTCAGGTCGACCAAGTTAAACCCTTAGCCAGAAACCCCCAAGAAGGTAGGCTATCCCCTTGACCAACAAACCTCCGCGGTCGGTCAAATCTAAAATCCTTAGCCAGCAAACCCCAAGAAGGTAGGCAAACCTAAAATCCTTAGCCAGCAAACCCCAAGAAGGTAGGCAAACCCAAAACCTTAGCCAGAAAACCCCAAGAAGGTAGGCTATCCCTCCTTGACCAACAAACCTCCGCGGTCGGTCAAACCTAGAAACCCTTAGCCAGCAAGCCCCGAGAAGGCAGGCTAACCCTAAACCCTTAGCCAGCAAACCCCAAGCGGTAGGCTAACCAAAGCCCTTTAGCCAGCAAACCACAGTGGCAGGCTAAATCCAGAGGGCAGATCCCGCGATCAATTGCCCCGGGGTCCGGCCTTGGACCCATCAAAAAAAAGAGAGAAAGAGAAAAGGGACTAAAAATAGAGATGTCCCGGCAGACTTGATCATCCTCCAAAAAGGGATGTTCAAGGGCAAAAAGGCCTCAAACCCAGCTGAGGTGAAAACCCGAGAGGGCGCCTCAGGTAAAAATGGGCAACCCCTCGGTGTGAAAACCCGAAAGGGCGCACCGGAAAAAGCTAGGGGGGGCCATCCCCGGTGAAAACCCGAAAGGGCACTTGGGATGGTAATATGAAAAAAGAGATGAACAAAAAAATCATCATCGTCATCAAGTCAAAGTTGGGTTGCCGGACAAAGCCTCGAGAAGGCCGGCCCCAGCGCCCGAAACGTTGCATCAGATCTGGAGGAATGCCAGAAATGCAACGTCCAAAAGACATCACTCACGCTCACCGGTCCGAGAAACTGAGTAAAGCGCAGGACAAGTCAAGCCAAGAAACACGGCGTCCAAAAGGAGGAGTCCCAAATAAAACCCTCAAAAGGCTACCTGAATACAGACGAAGGTTGCAACAGTGTCAAGGGAAAGGCATTGGCAGTAACCTAAAGTTTGTCATTCCTTGAATATAAGGTGCCCGAGACAAGCCCTCGGGGTAGCTGATGAAGTACATACATCGGCTAAAACCAAAAAGGGACGAGAGGAACTATGGAGTCCCCTCCCTCTCACGAAGAGGCATGGGGTCCTCCCCGGAGATCCGCCAGACTCGCCTGAAGGGTCAATAGCCTGGTCTGGGAATCCGCAAACTCCCGCTCCAAGGCGGTCGCTGCTGCCTCGGCCTCCGCCGCCCCCTCGGTCAGCGCCTGGTAAGCGGCCTGACGATCGGCAAGGCGCTTCGAGGCCTCCTCAATCGCCCGCTGGAAGCCGACAATATCAGCATGGCATTGGGCGCAACCTGCTCTCAGGGTCTCGACGCGGCTGAGCACGCCCCCTCTCTGTGAGCGAAGAGCCTCAAATCTCTGCTTCTCTAGGGCCACCTCTGCTGAGAGCTCCTGGATCTTGAGGCGGGTCGCCTCCTGGCATCGCTGCTTCACCTCGTCCCAAGCAGCGTCGACAGCAGCCATCCAGGGGTCTCGTGGGAAGCCCATCAAATGATAAGCGCGGGTATTCCTGTGAAGGAACCCCCGCACCCTTTCAAGGCATGGGGGGCTACTCTCCTCCATGGCGGACCGCGCAAGCCCCATCAGGGTCTCCAGTACGCCGCCCTTGTCCGCCATCTGGATGCTTTGAGGCTCACTCGGCCAAAGAACGCCGTGGCTCGGAAAAGGGGCAAGCTCCACAGGCGATACTGCGGCAAAAGGTGGCAGGAGCGCATCGCCACCGGCGGCTGCCAAAGGCAAATGAATGTCAGCACGGCGCAGTAATGGCAAGGCTACAACAAAGGAAGAGACAAGGGGGAGGGAAACACCTGTCAAAGACTCGCCGGGCTCCGAAAGAAGTGGAGCCGCCGCGACGCCGTGAGGGGCCCCCTCCGCCCCGGCCTGAGTCGCAGCCGAGGAAAAAACGGCCACTGAGGGACCCATCTCCATCATTTCCGCCACGATCTCGGCGCCCTCTGCAGAAAGAATGAACGCACGTGTCAAGCGGGACATTCCCCTTCGCCCTGGCAAAACCTAGGGTGAGCAATAAAAGGAAGTCCACCCTTGGGCAAAAGTCCGTACCATCGTCTTCCCCAACTGTCCTCTCCAGAACTTCACCTTCCTCCCGCGGAGACCTGACGCAAAGCGCAGCCGGAGAGGCGATCGTCACTGCAAGAGGAAGACGAAGTCACTTATCACTTCCTCAAAAAAAAAAAGAGAGAAGAAGAGGGGGAAGGAGAGAGAAGAGGAAGAGGTGCGAAGGCGATGCAGCAACTAGATGCAGAGGCCGTGAGGCACTCACTGGCGCAATGCGAAGCCCGCGGCAAAGCTCCTCCCTCGAGTAGCCCCGGGGCAAAGTCCGAGAAACCGGGTAGCTCATCCCGGGGGCTGGAGACCAACAAGCGGTGAATCTCCTGAAGCGAGGGCGTCAACATAGTCCGATGTGAGGTGCCTCCGCCAGCGGACGCCTCCCCCGCCACGTACCCTAAGGGGGTAGACGAAGCGGTCAGGTGATCAGGCCCATGGCCACAACAACAAGCCCAAAGAAAAAAAGGGGAAGATGCAGAGGCGCGTATATATATGCACACTTGCCGGCCGCTCACCTGGTTCAGGCAGAGCCACCTGAGGGAGCCCCGTCATGTCTGGGGACGGCGTCCCATCAAATGTGGGGTTGTAGTTGTCCTCGGCGGGAGGGGTAGGGTCCTCGCGCGGGGTCGCCCCAGCCACCTCTTCGCTCCCCGGAGTTTGCAAAGCTGCAGAAAGAACAGCAGCAAAATCAATGGCCTGATAAAAAAAAAAAAGAGGGAAAGAGAGGACGAAAAGCTCCCCCCGGCCGGCAAGACAAAAGGCTAGGCTCACCTCCTCCAACCGAAGCGGAAGGCTCGGGGATCCCCTCCTGAGCGCCTGGCTGCGAGGAGCCGGCTTCCCTGCTCGCACGTCGCTTCCGACTGCGTGAAGTGTCGGGCTTCGGCATTGCCGCCGGAAGAATAAAGCTCTCTGTTCAAGCCAGAAACAAGGGAAGTCCCGTCAAAAAAAAAAAAAAGAAAAGAAAAGTACAAACAGGCAACAACTACAATGGACAACGTACCGGTTGGCGCCTGGGAAAAGGGTGGCGGAAGCACCACCCGATCAAAAGGGACCTTCACAGCCTTTCCTGCCTCGACAATGGCATCCCAGAAATGCTGCAAGGTGGTCCCGTTCTCGATCCAGCTAATAAACTCCCTTGGGCCGACGCGAGCAATTGAATGGCAGAGATGTCGCTCCCAAGCTCCCGACACATCATGAGGAATAAAAGCAGAAAGCTCCGTGTCCACTGGGTACCCACAGTCCAGCAGGAAGTGGCGCCACCAAAAGTAGACAAGAGGCGGCTCTCCGCCGTCTCGGGAAGTCGCCGGACCGCCCTCGGGGCGCGCTAGGGGCTCTAAAGCCTCTGCGCGGGCTCTGCGCTCCGATGGATCGGGGACCTGCGCCCTCGCTCGACGGCGGCCCACAATTGATACTTTCCCCACAAGCGCTGGGAACTCCCGCTGGAGGAACTTCGCCGTGATCGAAGAGATGGAGGCGCCCGCTCGAGACAAGTAAGCACCCTCCGCCGCCTTCACCGCGTCGGTGTGTTCCCGGAACGTCTTATTATGCCGGGTCCACCACCGGGCGTACAATATGTCTACGCGACCGTCCCGCCGCTGCTCGGGGATGAAGAACTCCTGAGACGGGTCGCGTCTGATAAAAAAGCACCACCAGCTCGAAGCCACAAGGTGCCGATCCAAGCCCCTGTATGTCCTGTCGGGAAGCGAAAAATCGGCATTGGGAGGTACAGCCTGGTCATACCCAAAGTTGCGTGCGAAGCGATGTGGGAAGTACGGCTCCATGAATAGGGACCCCCCTTTGCGGAAGAGCAGAACGCTGGGGCGAATGCACCAAAGCCACTCCTTGCGGAAAGATGCGCTCGGTGCGGGACTGTGAGGGAGGCGGTAAACTTGCCCTCCCCTCCTCTCCTCAACAAAAGGGCGGAAATCTCGCGAGCAGCAGGCATGGTCAAGTCCCGACTGCCCCGCCGATGGCACAAAAGAAAGTCGTCGGCGCGCCTCGTCCAATTGTCGCTGGTGTGCCTGTTCCGGACGATTCCGGAACATGAAGAGGAGCGGCATGGAGGGATTCTCCAGGCTGACGTTGTAACACAGCTCGGGCAAGAGGAGACCGGCCCAGGCGCTCAAGTAGTGCGTCGGCAGGACGATGCTCCTATCACGAGGGGAAGGGCTCGCCGTCAAGTCCCCCAAGCCGTGGAAAATATTGGCCAGCGCCGCCGGGGCCAGGGCAAGCCGCACACCGCTAGCCAAGGAACAAGCCGGATAGATGACCTCCGGCCTGATGTTTCCCTCCTCCCCAAATGGGACAACAAAGGTACTCAACCAGTACACCAGGTATGCCGCCAGATAAGTCCGGTCTGGGAGCTGCCTCGGATTCCAGCCCCGACCCTGAGGCGCGTAGAGAAACCTTACGTTGTCCTCCAGGGTGACTGATAGCTGCAAATAGTCTGCCGGATCATAGCTCCCGCTGGCAAACTCCTTGTGGAAGCAGAAAGGCCCGTTGTAAAAGAAGCGGAGCCAAGCATCGCAGCTCACCCTCACTGTCCCTTTGGAAGCACTGGGACATTCATCTCTACCACACCGGGCCAGATCCCGCCAGACTTTCATCAAATAACGAAAGCTGTGGGGTAAAACATAGGAGCCCGAACCAGTGGACTGGTCCCGAAGGAGGTCATTCAAACACACCTCCTCATAAAACTGGCCAGAGATCGGGAGACCAGAAATTCTGTGCAAAGCCCAAAGGTCGAGGCATGCCTCCCCGTCCGCTACACAGAAGGTATTGAACCTCCGGTTGAATCTCTCCGCCAGGGCCTGCAGAAGCCCGGAATGACATGGGTAGCTGTAAAGAGCGGCGACCACAGCATGAAGAAGGTCGACCCGAGACAGCAACTGATGGTAATGATGAAGAACACCCATCAACCACTCTGTGGCGCCAAAGCGGAAGCGGTGAGACGAGATGACGGACCACCGATCATACCACCCGGCGGCCTCCTTGCTCATAATCCGGTCCAGGAAATAGGACCGGTCATAACCCTCCGACACGAACTCAGAACCGGAAGGTAGTGGGATATGCCCGGTGAAGGTAGGCCCGGTCTTGGGCAGCCCGTGTACTTCCCACAAACCCTGCGCAAGCATGAGCTCCCTGACCCGGTCAGCGGGTTCCTGGCCAAAAAGCCCCAGTTGGCTCGCCTCTGGAAAATGCGCCTGTGCGGTGTAGTCCATAGGGAAGCTGGGGTAGTGGAAGCCACAAGTCCCCATCATGCTGTCGCGGCCGACCAAAATAGCTCGCTCCAGCTGAGCTCGCTCGGATAGAAGAAGTCCGTCCGGGCCCTCCCAGTTGACCGGAACAAAACTCTGGATGAAGGGGAACAGATGCTCGTCCAGCGGAAAATGCCCGGGGTAGTCGCTGCCCCTCCGGTAGCGGTACCCCCGCTCGGTCCGGTCCACCAGGCGCATGTCCACGACGCCCTCCAGTGGTGACGACTCCTCCAAAGGCCCGAAAGCACATACCTTGACGCCCTTGTCAAGTCGCTCCGGGTCGTCCTCCCTCACCGGGGAAAGGCTGAAATACGGCATCGGATCCCCCGTCCGCCGCACGTCATCCTCTGAACGACGCGACGCCCGGCTACTCTCCCCGCGATGCTTGGTGGAACGAGGCATCGTCAATCCTGCCAAATGAATTACCCGAGCGTCAGGTGAAAGAACGTCGCAACAAGGCAGGAGGAGACAACTGCGAAAGAAAGAAATATGTCTCGGAGGCACCACGGGACACCCGCCGTCGTCTTCGTCTCCGACGGATGTCCCGTGGGGGGCATTTGTTGAACCCGGAAAATATCGGGGCTTAAACAAACCCCGGGCGACAAATACGCCCTGGGGGAACCAGGGATGAACTCCCGATCCTCCGCTCGGACATCGGGAGGATGAACCCGAGGGCTCGTATCAATCCAAAGCGGCCCGGAAGCGAGGTGCCCGAGAAGCCCATCGACGGCGAAGAATACGTACTCCGGATGTCGGAAACTCCGCGTCCGGATCAACGTTCGAAGCCGCGCCTGAAGCCGAAGGATCCGGAAAGGTCAAATGCACGTGCCCTCCGAAAACGGGGACAAACGCACGTGAGACGGCCGGAGAAGCACAAGCGGCGCACGCGTGCACGTGCGCGGCACGGCCGTCGACCAACAAACAATGCACGGGAGGCCCACAGAGCTCTCTCCCGCGGAAACCGGAGCAAATGGCCGGTGGAGTGGAGGCCCACCCCATTTATAGGGGGGGGCCAGGCGGTGGCACCCCCGCCGGTTAGGCGGGGTGCGCACCCCCGCCGGTTCGGCAGGGGGCGCACCCCCGCCGGGCCGGGCGGGGGCCGCACCCCCGCCGGTTAGGCGGGGTGCGGCCCCCCCCCGCCGGTTCGGCAGGGGGCGCACCCCCGCCGGGCCGGGCGGGGGCTGCACCCCCGCCGGTTCGGCGGGGTGTGCACCCCCCGCCGGTTCGGCAGGGGCGCACCCCCGCCGGTCCAGCGGGGGCCGCACCCCCGCCGGTTCGGCGGGGGGTGCACCCCCGCCGGTTCAAGCGGGGGCAGCACCCCCGCCAGTCCAGCGGGGTGTGCACCCCCGCCAGTCCGGGTGCACCCCCGCCGGTTCAAGCGGGGGCAGCACCCCCGCCAGTTCGCGTGCGCACCCCCGCCGGTCCGCGATGCCTCGGCGCCCGCGCCCGCCTCGACGCCCGAGCTGGGAGACCCCCGCCGGGGAGGACACCCCCGCCGGTTCAACCCCTTCGAGCCCCTATAAATAGGGGGGTACTCCCCCATTCGATGGCATGCCATTCGGCCCCTACCGCATGCCATTCGGCCTAAACGTGCCCACCAGACGCCCTCCAGCCCAAGGACGCCTCCCGTGCGCGAGCTTACATAGGCCGCACGTCGACACCCGTTGGTACTCTGTCTTCGTGGTCGAGCCCTGCTGCGCTTGCCCGTGCAGAGACGCTACAGGTGGTTACGAAATCCTTGTTGGCATAGTCTAAATCCTCCGGCGTCATAAAACGACGCACGTCGAGGCATGTACTTAAGTCCTCCGGCGTCATAAAACGTCGCACGTTGAGGCATATCTTAAGTCCTCCGGCGTCATAGAACGACGCACGTCGAGGCATGTACTCAAGCCCTCCGGTGTCATAAAACGACGCACGTCGAGGCATGTACTTAAGTCCTCCGGCGTCATAAAACGTCGCACGTTGAGGCATATCTTAAGTCCTCCGGCGTCATAGAACGACGCACGTCGAGGCATGTACTTAAGCCCTCCGGTGTCATAAAACGACGCACGTCGAGGCATGTACTTAAGCCCTCCGGTGTCATAAAACGACGCACGTCGAGGCATATACTTAAGTCCTCCGGCATCATAAAACGATGCGCGTCGAGGCACATGTGTTTAAGTCCTCCGGTGTCGTAAAAGGACACACGTTGAGGCATGTTAACCTATGGAGGCACAAACACCCCACTGGTAACACATATGTACCCACTATCGTGTAAACGTCCGACGGAGGCACATACACCCTGCCGTCGACGTCCATGTACTTGGCTTGTTACATACACGCCCAGTGGAGGTACAAAACCCCACTAAAGGCGTACATGTAAATGTAAACGTCATGTCATAAATATAAATGACATGAGCATGCTTGAATAAAATTGTGGAAATTCATTTGTCATCTGCCTTTTCTTCTTTAAATTTCGGCATACGGTCTTTTAATAAACATTACGCATTCGAAGGTATTCGAGTGTTATACTCGATGTAAATGAAACATCGACTTCGGTCGGTGGGGAACGGTCCAGTACACGACCACTCCAATCGCCCTGAACGCGAGCGCACGCGGAAAATAAATTCGAGGGTATCAGGGCTCGCACTCAATATTCCTCATAAAATAATCTTTGTCTGTTTCTCGCAAACAGTCTGGCACGCCCACGCAAAGATCCATCTCGAAGACGAGAGGGATGGATCGAAAGAAATTAAAAGAAAGAAAATTCCGCGTTCCAACAATGAACCTTTTCTCCCCACTCTCGTTTTCTGTTGCCAACTATCTTAGCAAGTAACTTGCAGAGAGTTTTGTTAAAGGCTTCTGCCAACCCATTAGCTTGTGGGTTATATATTAAAGATGTCCTCCAGTCAATATGGAATTTTGCCGCCAAAGAATATATTGTTTTGTTTCTAAACTGCGACCCATTATCAGATATAATTCTGTGAGGAGTACCAAATCTGTATATTATGTTTTGCTTGACAAATTTGGCGACTGATTCTCCGGTTACCTCTCTTAATGGGATAGCTTCAGCCCATCGAGAGAAATAATCTGTGGCAGCCAATATAAACTTATGGCCTTGGGAGGAAGGCGGGAATGGTCCCACAATATCCATACCCCATTCAGCAAAGGGCCATGTTGGCGCTGTGGGATGTAACATATTTGGTGATTTCCTTGGCACATGACCAAATGCTTGACATTGATGACATGTACGGGCATATTGGATACAGTCCGCGTACATGGTAGGCCAATAAAAGCCTTTTAGCTTGATATTGATCTTCATCTTTTCCCCTGCTTGGTGTGCACCGCACAGCCCAGAGTGAACTTCTTTCATGATGATTTTGGCCTCCTTGAGAGATAAACATCTGAGAAGGACTGACCCTTTCTTTTCATGGACCAGCCTATATAGTTGATCTGCTATTATTTGATATGATGTAGCCCTGCGCAAGAGCTGGATTCTTTGTGCTCGATCAGGAGGTAGCCAACCTTTCTTGATTTTGATAAGTGGCTCGCGCCAATCTTCAGATTCATTTGTTGTATCTAGCTCTGTATTATATATTTCTTCGATTGCGACATCAGACTTATCGTCGAGGATACTCGGCATGAGTCTTCTGTGGCGGACCATTATGTCCACTTCTCCTTCAGGAGGCAATTTTATGGCGGAGGCCAATTTGGCCAGAGCATCTGCCTGGGAATTTTCACTTCTTGGTATATGGGATATATCGAAAAAGCTGAATTGCTCTTTGAGCTTCATGGCTGTATTGTAATATGGAAGTAGTTGTGGTTTACGGACTTCATACTGGCCCAATATTTGTCGGATGACCAGTTGTGAGTCTCCGTAAACTTGTATACCTTTGATCCCCATTTCGAGAGCTAATCGAAGTCCAATAATTAAGGCTTCATATTCGGCTTCATTATTTGTGAATGGCTTCATAAGAGCACAGGAATTATATAAGATTCCTCTATATGGGGTGACAAAGACAATTCTAGCCCCAGTAGAGATAGAGGTGGAACCATCTGTATAATGGAGAGTTCGGGAAGCTCCATCAAAATATAATTCCCAAGAGGGCAGCTCAATTGTGGCAATTTCTTCGGAATTTGGAGTTTCCTTATCTTGATGTTCTCTCTCATTTATAGGGGAGAGAGTTTCTTCTTCCGGAAGATCTATAGACAGAAGGGAATCTTCTGTTATTGGATGCGCAGCTAAAAATTCAGCCAGACCCTGCCCTTTGATGGCTTTTTGTGGAATATATGTAATATCAAATTCCATAAGGAGCAGGGCCCATTTCCCGAGCTGTCCTGATAATACGGGTTGTCTTAACAGGTATTTGAGTGGATCATACTTGGAGATGGGTTTAACCTCATGGGCCAGTAGATAATGCCTTAATTTTTTAACGGCAAATACCAGTGTTAGACACACTTTCTCCATTGGAGCATATCGGAGTTCTGGCCCGATTAGCTTTCTGCTGAGATAATACAAAGGTTGTTCTTTGTCTTCTTCATTTGCTTGTGCCAATAGAGCCCCGAGGGAGACATCCATAGCTGCAATATAAAGTATGAGATGCTTTCCAGCGATAGGTGCCCCCAGCACTGGTGGAGTGAGGAGATATTCCTTGATTTGTTCAAAGGCAATTTGGCATTCTTGATCCCAGACGAAGGGTGCATCCTTCTTCATTAATTTGCCGAATGGCAAACATTTCCCTGAGAGATTGGAGATGAATCGCCTGACATAGGCCAATCTTCCTTGAAATGATCTTAGCTCTGTTAAGTTTTGAGGAGGTGGCAATTGCTGGATTGCCTTGATTCTATCGGGATCTATTTCTATGCCCCGATATTTGACGATGAATCCCAGAAATTTGCCGCTTGAAACCCCAAATGCACATTTCATAGGGTTCATTTTCAGTTTGAATTGACGAAGTCTTCCAAAAACACGGCGGAGATCACATAGATGATCCTCCTGTTTTTTGGTTTTGACGACTAAGTCATCAACATAGCATTCAACTACATCATGAATCATTTCATTGAATATCTTGGTCATGGCCCTTTGATATGTGGCTCCTGCATTTTTCAAGCCAAAGGGCATCCTTTTATAGTTAAAGATACCTTTGGGTGACCTGAAGGCAGTATGACCTTTGTCTTTAATTGCCATCTGGATTTGATTGTAGCCCGAAGACCCGTCCATAAATGACAAAGCTTCATGGCCGGTGGTCATATCCACCATTGTTTCAGTAATAGGAACTGGGAAATCATCTTTGGGACATGCTTTATTCAAGTCCCTGTAGTCGATACATATCCGGATTTGACCATTCTTCTTCTTCACAGGAACAATATTGGCGAGCCAGACTGGATATATGCAGGGCTCGATGAAGTCTACTTCAGAGAGCTTGTCGACTTCAGTATTTATTTTCAATTCCAATTCATACCGCATACGCCTTTGAGCTTGTTTGATAGGCTTGGCTGTATGATGTATGGATAATTTATGCTCGGCAACTGATGGCTCCAGTCCCGGTATTTCTTTATAATTCCATGCGAAGCAATCTTGGAATTCCAGCAGGAGAGCTCGATAAGCCTGCCTTTCTTGTTTACTAAGAAGGGCACTAATAAAAATAGGCCGGGGATCTTCTTGACTCCCGAGATTAAGTTCAATCAATTGATCAATAGTGGCTTGTCCGCCATCTTCAATTTCTTGAGGAGCTGGTTGCAGATCTATGAAATCTCCTTCGTCGTCAGAGTTGGTGACGTAGACTTCATAGAGATTCCCATCTTGAGAATTTATGGATGAAGATTGCTTGCAGAATTCTTCTGGCAGCTCTTCATTTGATAATTCATTTAGTAGAGCTAAGGCAATATCTTGAGAGTTGGAGTTGAAACACTCCTGATCATTCTTTGTGCTGCAGATTTCTGATGATGATCCAACAACATTGACTGTATAGGAGGATTCGGTATCATAACCTAATCCTCTGGTATCTTTTCCAGAGGATGGAGGTTGCCCTCGGACTTGCGAAGGTTCCCATAATTGCTTGAAGAAATTTCTTCGGGAGCTATCTTGTTCCTGAGGGATTTTCTGCTTTTTGCACATCTCTTTAATTTTTCCTGGCATATCAGCCATTTCTTGTATTAGTTCAAGCTTGTTGTCGGGTCTGTCTTCCCAACCAAAATCATCCTTTGGACATATTTGAGGGATTGATTCTCCTTTATAGAAGAGAATTGGCTTTGCTGCCTTTCTTGCATTCCTTCTTGCTTCTTTTCCTTGATAAGTGACAACGAATGTTTTTAATCGCCGAACACTTTGTTCTTGCTTCAAAGAGTGGGTTTGCATACAGCTGGGTGGTAAAGGAATACCCCCGCTAATAACTTGACCTACATGATCAGCTTCATAATTGATATTTCGCCGTTCTGGGCGAGTTTCTTTGCTTTGAGAATTCTCTGCAGATGATTTGGCAAAGCTTTTGTTTATCACAAAAAGTTCACCAGTTTCACCATCTTCACTTGAATATTTAATCTGCTTACCCTTCTCTTTAGACAGGGAGAGGGGTTGAGGATTTGGTCCTCCAAGATATAAGAGGGCATCAGTCAAGTTGCATTCATCCTCCCGAAAGGGGGCTTGATCAGCAAAAACTGTATGCTGCTTCCCTTCTTTTGCATATTTAATACATTGATGGAGAGTTGATGGTATTACCCAATTTTCATGCAGCCAAGGCCTCCCAAGCAGAACTTTGTATGTTGTATTTGCATCAATAATGAAGAAGGTCACCCTGGTGACGAAATCCCCTAGAGCCAACTTGACGGTGACTCTTCCCACTGCTTTTTCTGAGTTTTGATTGAATCCGGTGATCTTCACATCTTCTACCTTTTGCCAATAAGGCATGAGATAAAGAGATTGAAAAGTTTTATAGGGCATTAAATTGATGGATGCCCCCGGATCGATCAAGATCCGGTTTAACTGAATGCCATTGATCTTCCCCTTCATGTATAAAGGACGATTATGATATGGGGAAGATAATAATAGATCTTCATCAGTGAAAGTAACATTTGCTGCCAGTGCTTCATATGCTTGTTCTTGAAAATTTGCCATATGAGCCTTATAAGCTTCTGGTTCTTGGAGTATTTTGACGAGAGTTTCTCTCAGGTCTTTGCTCCAAGCAATTGCTTCCCAGACCGTAATGTTGACGGGAAGTGACTGTAATTGCTGAAGAATCCTGTCATCAGCTTCAGAGCGTATCTGGTCCAAATGGGAAGATTCCCTTGATGAGGATCCAGAAAGCTCTTTTGGCTTAACAGGTTTCTTTTGAGAGATAGGAGTCAATAGCTTCTCGTTAGGAAGAGGAGGAAGATTGTCTGGCTCATTTGACCAAGCATAAGGACTTGAGTTTTTATCTTCAGATTGAGAAACCATGTCGGGTAGTCCCTCTTCTTCATCTAAAGGATCAAAAATATAGGAATTTGCCCGAATTTGAGGCTCGGGCAAAGGCTTTGCTTCTTCACCATGAAAGAGTATGATTTTATTTGGATACTTGGTAGTGGAAGATGCCGGTTTTTGATGCTTACCACGACCCTTCTTAAGATGATGATTTGAATTACCTGGAGGTCGACGCTGGTATACAAGCGTGGTTGGCTTGCCTTTTGCTTGTGCAGCAGTATCAATTGTAGAGGTTTGCAATTCTTTTGGAGGAGGGATGAACACCATGTAGCAAGAGAATGAGCTGAACATGGAGTCCAACTGCTCCATAGTAATTTCAGTGCCTTCATTAAAGAGGCTCAAGCTAGGTGAGGGAGGAAGATCCCCCTCTTGTAATGCTTCATGCTGAACTTGCAATAACCAATTCCGAAGCCGCCTCTTTCGCTCAATTTCTTCCCAAGGGATATATTGGTCGAGTGTTGGTTTATCAGAGGGCTCGGAGGCTTCATATTCTTCCAGCTCATCAATCAACAGCTGGAGTCTTTGGACAGCTGTCAGCTGCTGAGGAGCCTCTGCAGCCACAGCCTCCTCCATTTGTTTCTTCATTTTTCTTTTTTCATTCCTTTTTCTGTTTTTCTCTCTATTTCTCATTTGTAGAGCTTCTAGTGAATTCATCACTTCTTGTTCTGAAAATGGCTCAGGAATATTCTTTCTGCTAGAATGACCTTTGACGATAGATTTACCGGGTCTTCTAGAATTTCTTGATTTTCGAGGGCCAACAGTGACCCATTCAGCCTCTGAGGGTTGTACCTGAAAGGTTGAGTTGATTGCTTCTTCAACAATTCCAGGAGGGAGTTGGTAATAATCACCTACAAACTCCTCAGCTTGCTGCGAGATTGGTTTCGCGGCAGCTTCTCCTGATATTCCGTTTCTATATTGAAACAGGCCAATTCTGAATTGCTCAATGTCAGCCTTGCTTCTATGTCGCCCATAGCCGAGCTGACGATGATAATATTCACATAGATCTTGATATTGTGCTTGGAATTCTGGACTCGGATCATATGTTTGTGATGAGGGGGTCAGGAGATTTCCTTCCTGATCAATTACTCCCTCGCAGATCTTTGTTTCGATCCAATCATGGAGATCCGGGCAATCTTTAGTAGAGTGTATGACTTTGGCATGATATTCACAGTAGAGATGTGACCGTCTTTCTTTTTCAGAGATATATGGCTCGGGATCAAATACTTTTATCAACTCTTTGATCTTAGGCTGGTTGAATATGGATTGAGTATCTTTTAGATCAAATGAGCGTTGATGTAGAGGATGCCAATCATCATACCACCAGCTAGATAAATATGGGTTTGCCATAGGTGACTGCCCTTCTGATTCAGGAAGACCAGAGGATGATGCATTGATGACATTCACCGAATGAGATCCTGGATTGCCTGGCCCATTTGGTGGAGACTGAATATGCGGTTGTGGAGGATTCACCAGGAAGTTACCCATATTGATTAGTCCCTGCTGGATCATTTCTTCCACTTCTGCTTTGAAGTTTGGACAATCTTCAATGACGTGGCCCAATAGTTGATGATATGGGCAATAGTTGGGCCTTAATTCTTCTGGGACTAGATAATCCATATATCCCGCTCGTAGGCAGAGCCGGAAGAGTGGCAATGTATGCTGCCGACGGAAAGAATATGACCTTATTGGCTCAACAGGATTTGGAAGATTTTCAAGAAGCCAGTCGATTGGGTCTTGAAGTGGCGACATAGGAGGAAGCGCCGGATATATCGGTGAGTAAGCATAACCAGTTTGTGGAGGGTAGGGTCCCTGAACAGGAACATCCTGGTGCCCCCCCATATTTTGCACAATTTGGATCAACTCTTGCTGTCCTTGTTGTAGTTGATGGAGTTGCCTTTGTACTCTTTGCATTGCCGTGTTTGTACCTCGACGCCTGGATCCTGGCGGAGAATGGGCTCCAGATGTATCTTGAGGTGGATTACATGAAGGTCCTACCTCAGGATTATTTGAGCTTGTGGCGGGCTCAGCCGCATGTATAACATTGACCGATTGCTCTGGCCAATCCCAAGTATGAGGTTGCGGGGGATCAACCAGACCATTCTGCATAGATATGCGGCCTTCTTGAATTATTTTCTGAGCTTCATTTTTAAAGACATAACAATCTTCAATTGCATGCCCCACTATACGGTGATATGGGCAATAATTTGGTTGATTGATCTTGCTGATATCTGCTGGCTTCTTTGGTGTTGGTAATGATATCAACTGGTTATCCAGACAGAGATCAAATAGCTTTCTGGTATGCTCCTTTCTGAAAGAATAGGGAGCCTTCATACGCTCAGCGAGTGTAGGCAGAGGCACTTTTGGCTCTGCCTTTTTCTTTGAGGAGGTGGGGATTACTGCCCCTTTTGCTTCACTGCCAGGCAGGAAGTCAACAGCATTAACCTCTTTTGCCAACGGATTGCGCTCCTTAGGGAGCTTACCCTTATAAGGCGCATGAGCCGTTTGTTCGGCCAAAAATACCTCAATCTCCGCAACGGCAGAATTCAACTGATCAAAGCTTTTAATATTTGCTGCCAAGAGTTTCTCTTTAATTGATGCAATGAGGCCTCTTCGGCAGATGGTTACTGCATCTTGTTGCACGGGAGGATTATCACACCCCATGCTGAGCTCTCTCCATCTTCGGATGAAGTCAATTGCCGATTCCTCCTTCTTTTGCTTAAGAGAGCATAATTCGGCGAGAGAGACTTTTCTTTCAGCCGTTTGAAAACGGTCATAAAATTTCTTTTGCATATCAGCCCAGTCAGCCACTGAACCAGACCTAAGCTTTGAATACCATTGGAATGCAACTCCCGTTAGAGAAGTTGCGAAATATCTGAGGAGATATGATTCATCAGATGCAAGATCGCCCATGGCAATTGTATAATGCGCGACATGTTCTTGTGGTGCCCCACACCCATCATATTTGGGCAATTTAGGGACTTTGGGAGATGCCTCAGGCAATTTCTTGAATTGATGAAATACCGGGAACGGGACAGAGTATATGCCCGTGGAATGAATACCTTCGCCCTGCTGGGCAAACATATCTTCGACCATCTTCTTTATTTCATGTCGTTGTATGGCAGTATTTTGAAATGCGTCCATTTGAGGAGGCATAATATTAGCTGGGTCATTGATATCCGGACCCGTAGCCTGAGGGAGAAGACCAGTTGAAGAAGTTGTTGGATTATTTAGGGAAATAAACCCATCCGGATGCTGGCTTTGTTGGTGTCGAAGAGAGACCGGCTCTATGGATTGCCGGTGACTTGTCGTTGCCAAGTGCTTCATTTTATTGAGAAGTGAGGTCATTTCAGACCGCCACTGTTGTATAACTTCATATTTATCGTCATCTGACATAGCTTGAAAATTTTCCTTTGTTGGCAAGTCGATGACGGGATGCCCAGCAGAGGCAGAAGGTCCACTCTCCTCAATTTGAATATTTGTTTCTTCAAAGAAGGGAATTTGGGAACCTTCATGTTGAGTGTCGACTGGCGGAAGAACTTGGCTAGATGTGCCAACTTGCCCACCAAGTTGACGAGCTCTCCTGGCAAATTGCCGAGTATTGGGGTGGGCAACCCCCGTGGAAATATTAGGAGTGGCTTCTGCGATTGGTTCCGCAATTTCGCCGGACTCCATTCCAGTAGCATAACAGGAGAATATTATAAGCCTGGGTTTTTCCTGAGCTGCCCAAGTAACATGCCGTCTTTTTGACGGACGAGTGTTGAACCCCAAAAAGTTACAGACAACATCCTGGGTACTTCCCTTCAAGGATAAACCAACAACTCTTCAGGCCACGTTAAGTCTCCGAACAAGTCGGAAGAAATTAACGCCTTGTACTAAACATTGAAGTACAAATATGGCATGGAAGAAAAATCCAACAGCATGAGGTCTATAAAGACCAAGTGACAAATACAAATACAGATACAGCACGGAACAAATCCGGCAGCACAAGGTCCATGAAGACCAACTGTGAGATACAAATACACGGACGAGGTCCATATAGACCAAGTACAAGTACAAGTACAAGCACAAGAACAAGCCGGCGACAGAAGCTCCGAGGATGCAAACGCAACTCTTCACCGAGCAAAACTCCGAGCAAGGGAAGCGGGATTCCAGCAAATCGGGTGCCCCTCAAATGAAGCATGTGTGGCCTATTTATAGGCAAAGCCCTCCCCATTTGAAACTCTACCTTGGTTTAAAGAGAATGGGAGGGGAGAGGCCAGTTGGAGGGTCCAACCTGTTCAAATAAACAGGTCGGAGGGTCCAACCTATTTAAATAAACAGGTTGGAAGCCCCCTCCCCTCCAACCGGTTGGAGGGGAGACCCCTCCAACCTTCTTCTTATGATTCCTGCCCTTTTTACATGTTGGGAGACCCCTCGAAAACCTCCCTTTTTATGTTATTTTTGGCCCTTTTTAACCAGATAGGAGCCCCCCTCCAACTTCTGAAATATAAAACCGGTTGGGGGGGCTCCCCCTCCAACCGGTTTTATATAAAAACAGGTTGGAGGGGACCCCCTCCAACCGGTTTTATATATATAAAAAAAAAAACGAAACAGGTTGGAGGGGACCCCCTCCAACCTGTTTAAGATAAAACCGGTTGGGGGGTGCTCCCCCTCCAACCGGTTTTACATAAAAACAGGTTGGAGGGGAACCCCCCCCAACCTGTTTTATATAAAACAGGTTGGGGGTGTGGGCACCCCCCAACCTGATTTACATAAAACAGGTTGGAGGGGAACTCCCCCCAACCTGTTTAATATTAAACAGGTTGGGGGGTGTTCACACCCCCAACCTATTTAATGTTAAACAGGTTGGGGGTGCTTCCCCCAACCGAAATGGGGGTCTCCCCCCCTCCTTCTCCTGTTTATGCAGGGAGGGGAGGAGAGGCCAGCCCCCTATAAAAGGGGAGGCACCCCCTTCATCTGAAAAAAAAAAAGGGAGAGAGGAGGAGAGGCCGGCCAAGCCCCAAACCCCCCCCCCCATGTGCTGTGAAAAACCAGTCCCCCAAGCCTTGTAAACCAGTCCCAAAACCCTTGTAAACCAGTCCCTCCAAGCCTTGTAAGGCCCGGGTTCTGAAATTTTCAGAAATATTGCAAATCTTCTTGTTCTCCCGATCTCTTTCCATCCGTTCTTCCAATTCTTTGGTTTGGCGTGAAGGTATTGGTTCGTTCCTTGTTCAATATGGAGTGAGGAGTGCCCGATAACGTGGAAAAGAGCGGGAGATTGCCATCGTATACGGCTCCGACATCTCCCTCGCGCCACGTCCCCACATTGAGCAAGTCTCTGTGGGGATCCAGGGGTTTAAATACCGTCCATATCGAGCAAGTCTCTATGGACATATGGTATTTAAACACCCTTTATTCTCTCTCTCTCGGTATATTTATACCCCACATCGAGCAAGTCTCTGTGGGGGATTCAGGGGTTTAAATACTGTCCATATCGAGCAAGTCTCTATGGACATATGGTATTTAAACACCCTTTGTTCTCTCTCTCTCGGTATATTTATACCCCACATCGAGCAAGTCTCTGTGGGGGATCCAGGGGTTTAAATACTGTCCATATCGAGCGAGTCTCTATGGACATATGGTATTTAAACACCCTTTGTTCTCTCTCTCGGTATATTTATACCCCACATCGAGCAAGTCTCTGTGGGGGGGATTCAGGGGTTTAAATACTGTCCATATCGAGCAAGTCTCTATGGACATATGGTGTTTAAACACCCTTTGTTCTCTCTCTCTCGGTATATTTATACCCCACATCGAGCAAGTCTCTGTGGGGGATCCAGGGGTTTAAATACTGTCCATATCGAGCAAGTCTCTATGGACATATGGTGTTTAAACACCCTTTGTTCTCTCTCTCTTGGTATATTTATACCCCACATCGAGCAAGTCTCTGTGGGGGATCCAGGGGTTTAAATACTGTCCATATCGAGCAAGTCTCTATGGACATATGGTGTTTAAATGCCCTTTGTTCTCTCTCTCTTGGTATATTTATACCCCACCTCGAGCAAGTCTCCGTGGGGGATCCAGGGTGTTTATATGCATACGTTTCAACTAAAGTTTTGTCTCTGAAAATGAGTATATACTCGGAAGATAATTTCGCTAACACGGGCATGTTCCTGCCCATGATAAGCTACATACTCTTTTCAAAAAGACAACCCTATTCGTTTTTAAACTTGGACTCATTCCGTTCAAAATAAACAAAGCAAAAAAATGTTGTTTTGAAATTTCTTACAGATGCATATATTCTCGCCCATGCTATGAAATGGTATTCGGGTTGAAACAGGTGTTAATACGACATCTAAAGCTTTTAACTCGATGTAAATGTAACATCGGTTTCGATTGATGGAGACAGGGGTCCAGCACACGCCACCCCAATCGCCTGATGATTAAAAGGCACGAAATCAAAGAAGTTCAGATCAAAACACGGCGCACCCATCCGTTTCACGGATATATTCAAAAATTCTTTCTCTGCATTGCGCAGACCCTTACTTCTGCCTGGCAGGCAGGCTGGCACGCCCCGCAACTCAAAGTCTAAAGATAAATGAATAAACATCCTTCAAATGAAGAAGGAAGGAAAGGAAAATTCCCGTGTCCACAACGAGCAGGGGTGCTGGGAGTCGCCCTTAGCTTATCAAATACTGGAATTCGCGATATACGGTCAAAAACCGATATGCGAGCTTTGGATTGTTGAGTTGAGGTCTGCTTATCTACCCGGGTATTTTCCGGGCCTTGAGAGATGTAGTTTGATTTTCGATATATGCCTTTCCTCTTCCGTCCTCTGGAGTGTTCAAACCCAGCATCTTGGAGAGGATTATTGTTGACATTCTTCTTTCTCCAAAGCGCCTTGGATGTATTTGCTTGATCTTCAAACTTCTGAGTTTCCTTTTTAGGAACCCAGATTTTCTTCAGCTTGGTAAAACACCATGTCTTTTGTTTGGCGCCGGCTTTTACCATGGAGTCTTCATGCTTCCCCCGGAACCACCTTAGAGCTGAGAAGCGGTTTGAGGTTGGAATATTTGGAACATACCTATCACGGGGAGTGGTAGGTGGAGTACCATCAAGGCGCACTTGCACATTCCCGATCATAACGGACTTGCCGGATCTGGAGATGGCAGCGGGCGGCCTTTTGTTGTTGCGGCGTTTATATTGCCCCCGCTGTGAGGAAACAGGAGCCACAATGGTAGAAGAGATCATATGGACCGAATAGGTCCGAACTTGAGTTGAATGGGGTTTGCCCCCTTTGACAGCATCATTCTTCACGGGCATTTGGGTGCCCTTGTTGACAGTAGCGGAACGAGCCCTGACACGTCCACTGTTGTTGCAATTTTTCTTTGTTGATTTGTGGGAGGAAGATATTTGAGCAGCTTCCTCCTGTTGATGGGTCGGAACCACTCCCAGAAAGAAAGGGGATCCGACGACTGCAGGGAAATCTCCGAACACAATCGGAGTCGCCAGGTAGCCGAACCTGGCGTGGTTGTTGACGACGAGAGGTCCATAAGTGACAACCATCTTCAACAGCTTATGATTCGTCTTTTCTTCAAGTACCTTCAAAAAGGAAATATCAATATTAGGATTTTCATAAAGAGTATGTAAGTCTCATCCTTTGTTACTATGAATGGTGAGAAGAGGTCCCACCGGGCGTGCCAGCTGTTGACACGGGGAAAATATATGTTATATGATGGGAACATAATGGTTACGTGTATATGCGGTTATGTATATATATGTGCGTGGAGTTACACATGGTTATCGTGACATAGAAGCACATATCATTTGATTTTGTTTATTCATTTCGTTTTATGTGGTTCATGTATTCATTTCCCATGCTTTTGAATTTTGCGGGGCGTGCCAGTCTGTCTAATAGACAGAAGAAAGAGTCCACACAATGCGGAGAGAGTATTTTTGGGTGTCCTTGGAACGGACGGGTATGATGTCCGTGGAACGGACGATTGGATTGTCCATGAAATGGACGGGGATGCCCGTGTGACGGGCGACTAGGGTGCGCCGTTTTTTATCTGAACTCCTTGAGTCCCGTATCCATACTCATCAGGTGATTGGAGTAGCATGTGCTGGACCTCTGTCTCCATCGACCGGAGTCGATGTTACATTTACATCAAGTTAAAATTCCTGGTGTTATTTAACATCAGTTTTAACCCGAATACCATTCATAGCAAAGGATGAGAAAAATATGCACGCTTTAGAAAATCCTGATCATAACATGTTTTTTCTTTCTTTCAATGCTTTTACTTTGGGTATTTCATTTTTGAAATGACTGCCTTTTTGGAGTCCAAAGTGTGATTTTGAGAGGGGAACGGTTGCATACCCGTGGACCTATTTGAGGTTTTTTTTTTCTTCTATTTGCAAAAGGTTAATTAGAAATTTCTATTTGGGAAAACATGAGGATTGTTATTGTGAACGGGTATATACCCGTGCATTTTGATTCTGAACTTGGGGGTATTATGACCCGGAGCAACACTTTCGTATTAGAAGGATTACTGTATCAATTTTCTCATATGAAGTTCTTTTATAGTGCCATTTTGGAGCAAAGTCCGAGTTTGAGGCAAAGTTTCTTTTCTCCTCATTTCGCACTTGTGCGGGTACAATTTCCGGAGATCATATGGATGTATCTTCTTGGAAGTCCTTGTCATATTGTGATTTTTGTCTGAAGTCCATTTCCACGGGTATGGTTTTTGTGGAAGTGCATATGTGCTCCCATTCGGAGTATCTGAACACAGTTCGGGTCCCCATGGACGTTCTTGTCAATTTAAAGTTCCTTTTTGGAAACTGTCCATATGAACACAGTTCTCGTGAGTATGCTTTCGTGCTGCTCTTTGGAGTATCTGAGCATAGTTCGGTTCTTGTTTCCTTTTTCTTTGGATGTGTGTATATCAATACGATTTCCATTTATTTTGGCAGAGTTTCTGCCTATACGGAGTGCCCTCACGGAGGTATATTCATGTGAATATGTACTTATATCCATGTGTCCTCGGAGAATCTTTGTCCGGAGGAATTTTGCCCTTAAGGAGGTATGTGTGTAACTGTGTATGATCATAAATTTGCAGTTTATGCATATTTTCTCACCGGTATCCCTATTTGAATGGAGTATCCGGCAAAGAGGTACTATCTGCATGTGCAGAATCCCTTTTCGAGAGGCATATGCATGTAATTACAAATTTGTGATTATAGACGTATTTACGGGCGGAGACTCCATTTGGGCAGAGTTTCCTCTTGGGAAGACATGTATATGAATACAAAGTTCATGATTATATTGATACGTTTTTAGAGGGAGAAACCCGGACATGGGCAGAGCTTCCTTTCAAGAACACATGTGTATAGGCACAAATTTGAATTTTATAGATATGTTCTTAGGCGGAATCTCCACTTGGGCAGAGTTTCCTCTAAGGAGCATATATATGAAAATAAGAATTTGTGAATATACAAACATGTTCTTGGGCTGAACCTATCCTCGGGCAGAATCTCGTCTAAGAAACATATCGATATAAACACAGATTTGAAATTTATAGATATGTTCTTAGGTGGAATCTCCATTTGAGCAGAGTTTCCTCTAAGAAGCATATATATAAAAATACGAATCTGTGAATATATGAATATGTTCTCGAGCAGAATCTCCACTTGGGCAGAGTCTCCTCTAAGAAACATATGCATATAGCACAAACACACCATCCCGGAGAGTTTAAAACTCGATGGGAGGTGGCATAAATTACCAAGGTATCTAAAATACCATATGTCCGGGGTGGACGGTATTTAGAACCTATAACCCGTGAGGGCCGGTGCCGCTATTGCGGACTTTTAGCCGATGGAGTTTGTCGATGCCGTGTATGGACGACTTCTCAATGCTCGGGAGAAGATTTGATACCTTGACTCACAAAGAAATGAGATTGAGAACGAAGAGGAGAGTTTTGGGGATTTGGAAATTTCTATCTCCTTCCACTTTCAAAGAAGGGACAATAAGAAAGGAGGGCTATCACACTTTTTCTGACCAAAGGGGAGGGAGAGCTAGAGAGAGAGAGCCCAAGCCCAAGAGCCAGCCAGCCGAACCCCTTTTCCATGGGGAATGGGGGTGCCTTTTATAGGGGAAGGCACCCCCTTACATGCGTGGGATGGGGGGAGTCTAACCGATGGGGGTTCCATCGGTTAGAGGGAAAATTCCCTCTAACCGATGGGGGTTCCATCGGTTAGGGGGTTTTAAAACCCCTCTAACCGATGGGGGTACCATCGGTTAGGGGGAGGGGCACTCCTCTAACCGATGGGGGTACCATCGGTTAGGGGATGTGCCCACATCCTGTTTTTTTTTATTTTCTGTTTCTGTTTTTTTTTTTTGAAAGGGGAACCCCTAACCGATGGAAGTTCCATCGGTTTAAGGGGGAATCCCCCCCTAACCGATGGAACACCCATCGGTTAGAGGGGGAGACTCCCCTAACCGATGGTGCTACCATCGGTTAGGGGACTCCCCTTAACCGATGGAAGTTCCATCGGTTAGAGGGGATTTCCCCTCTAACCGATGGAAGTGCCATCGGTTGGAGGGGATTCCCCTTCCAACCGATGGGAGGTCCATCGGTTAAGGGGGAAAGACCCCTTTAACCGATGGAGCTACCATCGGTTAAGGGGAAAAAACCCCCTAACCGATGGTATCTTCATCGGTTTAGGGGAGGGGCAGAAAAAAAAACTATAAATAGGCCGGCCTCCCCTTCATTTGAAGGGGTCTTGCCCTTTGGAGCATCCCGTGTCATTTTGGACATCTTGTCGGAAGTTCTGCCGTCCCGGACGGAGAATCAATTGCAAGTCTTTGGAGCCTTCGTGGCGGACTTGTTCTCGTACTCATCTTTCACATGTGGTTTTGTAGACCTTGTAATGCCGGAATTCTTCCGTGCCGTATTTTATTCGGAGATTTATTCTCCTCGGCATCTCCCACTTGCTTGGGATGCTTGACAATACTTGAGAGCTTGAACGGCTTTCAACCAGAAACTTGGATTAAGTCATGACTTTAAGTAACCTTGGGGTTACCGTAATCATAATCACCTTGTCCCCCTAATCAGGCCGTTAAACCGGTTAGGTGAAGTCAACATTTTACCGGTAGTTACCGACTCCTGGTTAGGTAGCCATCCTTCTTGCCTCAAGCTAACTAACTGGTTAATTACCCGCATGTGACTGCCACCTACTTGGCTTGTTGGACCACTATATAAGGGAGCATTGGTACTCCTCTTAACAAGCATCCAACATATACACATATAAATATTTTCTGTCCCAACAGGGGGACAACAATTTCTCAAAGGGGCTATAGCATCTCCCCGGGGGCCGACCTCTTGAAATGGGGGGGATGGGGTGCCTTTTATAGGGGAAGGCACCCCTTACATTGCATGGGATGGGGGGTTTCTAACCGATGGGGGTTCCATCGGTTAGAGGATTTTAAAATCCCTCTAACCGATGGGGGTACCATCGGTTAGGGGGAGGGGCACTCCTCTAACCGATGGGGGTACCATCGGTTAGGGGATGTGCCTATTTCCTGTTTTTTTTTGTTTTTTGTTTTTTGTTTTTTGAAGGGGACCCCTAACCGATGGAACATCCATCGGTTAAAGGGGGAATCCCCCCCTAACCGATGGGGGTTCCATCGGTTAGAGGGAGAGACTCCCCTAACCGATGGAAGCCCCATCGGTTAGGGGATTCCCCTTAACCGATGGAACTTCCATCGGTTAGAGGGGAGTTAGAAGCACCATCGGTTAGAGGGGTCTCCCCCTCCAACCGATGGAAGCACCATCGGTTAAGGGGGAAAAACCCCCTTAACCGATGGTAGCCCCATCGGTTAGGGGAAAAAAACCCCTAACCGATGGTGCCTTCATTGGTTTAGGGGAGGGGGATTTCTGGGAATAAATTAATGGGGGGATTGACACCAAATTTTATTTTTTATGTCAACAAGCCCTACATCAGTTTCTTCAACAGAGTTGAGGTATGTTTTGGCCGCCTGCTTCTTTCTCTCCTTCTCACATTGCCCACTTCGTCGCCTGCGCCTGCACATCGCCGCAGCCGCAACACAATCGCGACCCCCTCCCCCGGCACTGCGTCATCTCTCTCCCTTGAGCAAACTCGCCCCTCTCTTCGTCGCCTGTGCCCGAGCGAACTCTGCGCCGCTCTGCTCCACGTCGCTGTTGAACCTGGAAAAATACCGGGACTTAAACAAAGGTTGGGGGATAAATCCGCCCGAAAAAAGTGCGGAGTTTTGGGAGAAACCCCCGATCTCCTCCCATTTCGAACACCTGAGATAAACGGGTTCGAATGCATATTTTATTCCGATTTAATTCGGATGATATGTTAAATGCGACGTTCGATGGTCCAACATGGCAAGATATGTACCCTCTACTGGGCAAGGTCAATGTCCAACAGTACACACATCAAGCACGTGTCCGGGCGGATAAAACAGCCCCGGTGTTCGAAGACGGAAATAAACGGCTTCAGAACGGCTTCAAACGAACTACAAACAGCGTCAAACGAAGGTTAAATGGGCAAGAAAAGACCCCGGGGCCCACACTTATAGGCTGGCCCGGCCAGGACATCCCCTGCGGGGGTGTTTGTGCGCAAAAACCATCCCCCGCGGGGTGGTTCTGTGCGGCGGGGGTGTTCCGGCACACAGAACACCCCCTGCGGGGGTGTGCACTGCGTAGACACCCCCAGCGAGGGGGTTCTTACGCCGGACACCCCCAACGGGGCCATGGAAGGTAGGATCGAAATCAGATCGGGATCGCTAGGCACCGATCCGATCCGGATCTGGATCGGATCGCAAGATACCACAGATCCAAGGAAGTCTGGCCAATCCTGGATTCGACAGTCTACAAAATTGTTTTTTTTTTTTGAAAAAATTAAGAAAAAATCAGCTAAAATGAGGGAAATCTGATAAATTGAAAGAACTAACATTTGCATCAAAAAATAATCAATCATACATGCATTCATAGTATATGAAACATAAGACTTTGTGTATTATTACTACTATAATAATACAAGAAAAACATAAAATATTAAAGACTTTGTGTATTATTTACCTGAATACCATTTAAGTAAATGTTAGAATTTGTAGTTTCATTTACTTAAGATATTACATGTAAATAAAGATGTACCCTCCATTTGAATCTAATAAAAATATAAAAAAATCACATATCTTACCAATAAAAAGTCAACTTTCCCATCCAAGAAGAAAATCACGATTTTGGTGATTCCATCAAAATAACGACTTTCTAATCTGTCATAATTTGACATATTTAAATTTTTCATAATTCAAATAAACTCAATAGAATACTAAAAATCTATAGTCCGATAAAAAAAGTCAAATGTACATATAACTTCTCCAAGAGAGCCACTCTCTTACTGACAACACCTTGTCTGCTTGAAAGCTCTCTGGATTTAGTCAAACTAAACTATCATCATCCAAACTTATGACACTCATAAGTTTGGGTGATGATAGCTTAGTTTGACCAAATCCTGAGAGGTTTGGGTGATGATAGCTTAGGTTTGACCAAATCTTGAGAGGTCTCAAGCAGACTATGTGTTGTCAGCAGGAGAGTGGCTCTCTTGAATAAGTCATATGCACGTTTGACTTTTTTACCGGACTTTAAATTTTTAGTATTCTATTGAGTTTATTTGAATTATGAAATTTTTAGATATTTCAAAATATGAGCAATTAGAAAGTCGCTATTTTGATGGAATCACCAAAATCTTCTTAGATGGGAGAGTTGACTTTTTATTAGTAAGAGATATGATTTTTCTGATATTTTTATTGGATTCAAATGGAGAGTACTTCCTTATTTACATGTAATATCTTAAGTAAATGAAACTACAAATACTAACATTTACTTACCGATTCAAGGACTTCCCCCCAGACTCGGATCCTCATGCTGCGATTCGATCCTGGATCGGCCGATTCTGGGCCAATCCCACCGATTTTGCCTTCCATGAGCGGGGGTGTTTCGGCGCAGAACACCCCCCGCGGGGTTGTTTCCCTGCGTGGACACCCCCAGCGGGGGTGTTCTGGCACAGGACACCCCCGCGGGGGGGGGGGGGGGGTGTTCTGCGCCAGAACACCCCCGCTTGCGCAGACACCCCCCGCGGGAGTGTTTCTGTGCCGGACACCCCCAACAGGTGCTCCGTAGCACCTCCCTGCCGTGCACATCCCCCCCCCCCTCAGCGGGGGGGTTTTGGCGCCAAAGGGGCCAATAGAGGGCCGCAGCACCCCTTGCCCCATGAAAACCCCTATAAATAGGGGGTAGGGGGCCATGGAAAAAAGGATTCCAAAGAGGAGGACTTGGAGGACTTTTGGGAGACTGGAACTTTTGGTTCTGGACTCTTGGACTTGGAAGGGAGGGTACCTTTGGTAGTCTCCTCGTCCGACCCGTGCTCCGCCCGCGCTCTGTTCGTGCTCCGGTGAGAAAGACTGTGACGTGGAAGGAAGAAGGCACTGCAGGTTTATATATAGACCATGTTATTTTTTGAATAAGTCATTCCGTGTTTTAAAATAACACGTATGTGAAGACACAACTTATGTAAACGCTTAATAGAGGCACATACATCCCATTAAGGA
This sequence comes from Colocasia esculenta, assembly GCA_014218235.1. Lineage (NCBI taxonomy): Eukaryota > Viridiplantae > Streptophyta > Magnoliopsida > Alismatales > Araceae > Colocasia > Colocasia esculenta. The sequence continues at coordinate 185,791,046 of CM024754.1, read as the reverse complement.
CATATATGCAAAATTAATGAAAAAAATACATATTGGAGGATGATTGTGGATTCCAAAACGCCATCTATAATTTCCTAATTTCGAAAAGGTCTTTTAAAAAACGTATCGTATCAAAGGTCTTCGGATTTTCACCCGATGTAAATAAAGCACCGACTCCAGTCGGTGGGGAATGATCCAGTACACGACCACCTCAATCGTCTGATAAAACGGACGCGCGCGGAATAAAAATATATAAATGTTCGAGGGCTTAGGCTTATACCCAATGTTCCCCCTAAATATCTAATTTTGTCTATTTATTTTAAACAGTCTGGCACGCCCATGCATAAGTACACATGCATCCATATATTTTTTCCTACAAAAATGGATAATATATGTACGCATAAATAAATCGAGATGTATAGATATATCTCTATTTGTTCTCTATCTTTTCCGCGCTCCCACAGTCGCCTGTAACCCCCCTCTTCTTCGTCTCTCTCCCGCGGCCTACTCTTCCTCTTCCGCGTTCTCTCTCTCTCACCTGCGCTCTCACTCTCCTTCGCACTCTCTCTCTCTCTCTCTCTCCATCCTCAGCGGCAATTGCCCTCTCTCTCTCACGCTCGCTCTCTCGCCGTTCTCTCTCTCCCTCCAGTCTCCCCCTTTGTCACCGACGCCCCACTCCCCCCCTCCGTGCTCTTTCTCTCTCTCTCCCACATCATTCTTTCTCTCGCCCTCTCTCTCTCTCTCTCTCTCTGCTCTGCGCTCTCACCCCCCCCCCCCTCACGACACCCTCTCTCCCTCCCGCCTTTGTTCTCTCCCTCGTGACCCCCCCTCAAACGGCGACCCCCCCACGCCCCCGTCTCTCCCGCGACCAACCCCCTCTTCCCCGTCTCTCTCGCGCGACACCCTCTCCCTCCATGCGTCTCTCTCTCATAGCCCCTTCTCTACCCTCTCACAACTCTCTCTCTCTCCTCTCTCTTGCTTTCTCTCGACTTCACCGGAAGAAGGAGAAGAAGATGGTGGGGGGAATAGAGCGGCCCGCCTACCCTATTCGACGGCCCTTGTTCGACGCCAACGTCGTTGTGACTGCGCCCACCCTATCCAGGTCCGTACGGCCTGCATCGCCTCACCACCGGGCACGCCCCTCAGCTGCTTTGTTCCCACATGTCTTGCAACATAGACCATGCTCTCATCTCTTCCTCATACTCTTCGGCCAATGCAAGATCGGCTTCACAAATCACATTTTAGACTGGTGGTTTGGCACTAACAAAAATGTATTAGGGAAAACTAAATTCACCAGGTAAATGTGGTGGCCGAATAATATAAATAGATTGATCGGGTTCTATGTAGGTTGTCATTGTACCATCCAATCTCGTCCCAAACTAATGTAAGAATAATCCGATTGAAAAATAACACACCATGCTCCATCAAAATAATGGGCTATCTTCATTGGAGTGCCTCCTACAAACTGACGATGGAACTCCACAAAGGCTCGATCACCCTCAACAACAATCTCGCTCGTTGTCAATAGCAAATCAATAATAGACTGAGAGATATAATTATACCGTTCGACACTGTCTATCTAATATTACCCTTACTAGTAGGCTTCTCATTTGGCAAGGAGACGATGTAACTGAACTCCATTTGGTCGAGTTGCTTGGACTGATGGTGGTTGCTTCAGTTGCAGTTGGGGACGGCGATAGCCACACCTGCAGATGGCGGTGACAGCGTCGGCCGGAGTTGTTGCCAGCCTCTGCGGTATAGGGGGATGGTGGGGCTAGCAACAGCAGTCGCGGAGGCAAGGTGTTGGCGGCGAATGCAGCTGCAATAGAAGCAAGCGGCGACAACAACATAGGCAAATGACTGCGGCAGTAGTTGAGGGGGGTGCTCGATGGCGAGGCGATGCAGGCCGTACGGATCTGGATAGGGTGGGCACAATCGCAACGGCATTGGTGTCGAACAGGGGCTGTCGGATGGGGTAGGTGGGCCGCTTTGTTCCCCCCGCCATCTTCTTCACCTACCGGTGAAGCCGAGAGAAAGCAAGAGAGAGGAGAGAGAGAGAGAGAGTTATGAGAGGATAGAGAAGGGGATGTGAGAGAGAGACGCAGGGAGGGAGAGATGGGGAAAAAGGGGTTGGTCGCGAGAGAGAGACTGGGGCGTGGGGGGGGGGGGTTGCAAGGGAGAGAATATAGGCGGGAGGGAGAGAGGGTGTCGTGAGGGGGGGTGAGAGTGCGAAGCAGAGAGAGAATGTCGTGGGAGAGAGGAAGAGCATGAAGGGGGGGAGTGGGGTTCCGGTGATAGAGGGAGAGACGGGAGGGAGAGAGAGAATGGAGAGAGGGAAAGTGCGAGAGAGAGAGGGAGATGGCCGTTGGGGATGGAGGCGTCGTTGGTGTGAGGGCCGAGCGGGGCAGCGACAACGGGGGTGGGAGTCGCGATAAGAGGTTCCACGTAGAGAGAGAGAGAGAGAGAGAGAGAGAGAGAGAGAGAGAGAGAGAGAGAGAGAGAGAGGAAGAGAGTCGGCTGCGGGAGAGAAAGACAGAGAAGAGGGGGGGTCACGAGCGATGTGGAGCGGAGTGGCGCAGAGTTCGCTCGAGCACGGGCGACGAAGAGAGGGGCGAGTTTGCGCGAGGAAGAGAGACAGCCAGTGCGAGGGGGGGAGGGTTCATGCGAGGGCCATGGCGAGGGAGAAGCGCCGCGACTGTGTTGCGACTGCGGCAATGTGCAAGGCGGGCGACGAAGTGGGCAACGTGAGAAGGAGAGAAAGATGAAGGTGGCCAAAACGGATCTCAGCTCCATGGAAGAAGCCGATGTAGGGCTTTGATACCAAGTTGATGCGGGACTGAGAGGGCAAAAGGGGGGGAGGAGCTCAGAGAAGGGAGGGAAGGAGGGGGAGAAAGAAGAGAAACCCGAATCCATCGGGGAAGGGAGGGGGAGGAAGAAGTGAAAAGTCAGCACAAGGTTAAAGGGGCACCGCAATCTCTAGAGTGCCAATGAAGAAAGTCATGAATCCCCCATAAAGAGCATCAAAGACTATATGGAGTTCTAGAGTTTGTAAATCCTCAATTTATACTATAGAAGAAAGGACAGACCTTAGCAGTAGATGCCACTGGGATACCAAGTCGAACAGACAATCTTTCCTTATTACCTTGACTATTTGAAGCAGAAAATAGAGGACAACTGGCTAAGGGGATGGAACAGTTCTAAAAGCTGGTGATACCAGGTATCATTGAAAAGATTCTAAAGAATCTCCAAAATGCAGTAGTTTTTTTTCCACCGTTATGCTTAGTTTGTAGGCTTGCAGCAAATCTAAGGTAGGATGGATGCTTCTGGCATCTGAGATTACACTACAGGAGAATCTCATACTTTGATGTTAACAGGCTCCTGGTTGGATGAAGCAATTGACTTTACTCTCACCGGGGGAAGTATATTTCTTTTTGAGGGTCCTGCATTAGTTTAGAGAATCTATAGTTAGGGAGAGTCTTTCTGTCTCGTCAGCCTATCTGTAGTATGAAGGTGCAGTTTGGAGGCAGTGTGTTGCTTTGTTGTGTAGCTTCAGTGGCTAATGAAACTCTCCTCCCTCAGTCACTTGGTTGTACTACCTCTATTTATTCATGACAAGAAAGGCAATGCCAGCCATAGATTGTCTTGAAAAAGCAAATGTTAGAGAAGCTGCCAATTCTAAGAATCTCTTGTAACTATTATATCTCTTTACTTCTCAACATCATTGTTTGACATGCTTCCTCACCAGTGCAACTTTTAACTGATGTGCACTTGATAAAACTGATGATCCTGATTTGAACACGGTTCGCGGAATCAACTGTTCCGGATCGGGATCGGCCGATTCTGGATCAGATCGGTCATGGCCGATCCAGCCCATTCTGGCCTGGATCGGCCGATCCTGGCAGATTCGGATTGGGAATAGGCCCGATTCTGATCGAGATCGGCCCTGGCCGATTCCTGGGGCGATTCGATTCCGTTTTCCATGGATTTGAATAGTTTCCAATGTAAATAACATTAAAATATTGCAATCCTAGGCTATTTATTCCTTTCAGTTTACTTGTTTTTTGTTTGTGAAATAGTGTTTATTTGTATTGTTATATTTAACAATGACTGCATGTACCTTTAATGAAGCCAATATTTACTTTGGGGATACTTTCATTATGTCCAGCTATCAAATTGCTTATCAGAATACAAAGCCTCTTCAGTAGCATTCTTCTTCCCTTCTCATTCATATCATTGCCATAAGTTTAATGTACCTTTTATTATCATAGCATGGATCCTTTGATCACCTTACATCCAATGAAACATCAGTATTATCAGAGCCAGGAGCATCTCTTGGAGCAGCTGTAGCAGCTTCTGTGGTCCTTTCACATAAGGAGGTTCAAGATGTTACATTTTCTCTATCCTGGTCCTGTCCTGAGGTTGCATTTTCCTGTGGAAAGATCTATCACAGGTTAGTTGCTCGGTCTTGGGTCATTTGTCGGTGATCGATTAAATTATAGACTTCGTTTATTGGTTGTCATTGCAGGCGCTATACAAAATTCTGCGGTACACATGGAGATGCAGCTGCAAAACTTGTTCATGATGCAATAATTGGTAATGTTACACAGATTCCTTACCAAGATTTGCTTAATTGGTAATGTTACTTAGATATTCCTTACCGTAGTTAATAAAATATTTTCTTTTCATTGCTTGTTTGGAGAATATTATTAATGTAACCAGGGAGTGGGTCTGCAGTCTTGATCTGGAGCTGCAACCTTTTTATTCTCCCTTTTGACAACAGAGAAATGCACATAGTATCTACAGCTCTATGATGATCAACATAACTGGTTATACGATCAGCAGCTTTTAGGATCTTGCAATTTCAGGGTGTCATGCCATGCTTAATTTAGTCATTATGTAAGTGATGTTTGGACCTTTGTTTCTATTTATCATAGGGCACCATCATTGGGAATCCCAAATAGAAGATTGGCAAAGGCCTATCCTGCTAGATAAGAGGCTCCCTGAATGGTAAATCATGGTCTCTCGACAAGGTAACCTGCTTTTTATCATTTCAGTATCCAAAATCTATAAAGGCAAATTGTTCTTTCAGGTATCCTGTGTCTCTTTTCAATGAACTCTACTTTCTTAATGCCGGAGGAACAATTTGGACTGGTACTTCAAGATTACAGTCTACTTTTTCTTATGGAATATTGTTTAAGCTAGTATACCCAAAACTAACATCTTCCGTATCACAGATGGGTCACTTCCATTTCAGAGTCTAGTTAGCATCAAAGAGAGGAAGTTCTCCATTGCTATTTCCAGTTCAAGTCGCAAAGATCCCAGTGGGGTTAGTCCCAAAAATGATACGGCAGCTGCCGTGCTTTATAAAATGACGTCAACACTTCAAGAGGTGCACAAACCTGTTGCATCGAAATGTGCCTTTGGAACATCTTTGCTTCAGGAGGGAGAGGAAAACATTGGACAGTTTCTTTATCTTGAGGGACTGGAGTATCGCATGTATAATACTTACGATGTCCATTTTTATTCATCTTTTGCATTGGCTATGCTGTTCCCTAAACTTGAACTCAGTATCCAAAGAGATTTCGCAGCAGCAGTTATGATGCATGATCCCGAGAAAATGCAAATTTTATCTGATGGTAAGTGGGTCCCTCGAAAGGTAATTGGTGCAGTTCCCCATGATCTTGGAATCAACGATCCATGGTTTGAGGTAAATGCTTATAGCCTTCACAATACAGATAGGTGGAAAGATTTGAACCCAAAATTTGTTCTTCAAGTGTACAGAGATGTAGTAGCTACTGGTGACAAGTTATTTGCACAAGCTGTTTGGCCTTCCGTGTATACAGCAATGGCATACATGGAGCAGTTTGATAAAGATGGAGATGGGATGGTTGAAAATGAAGGATTTCCAGATCAGACCTATGATGTATGGTCAGTTAAGGGTGTGAGTGCATACACCGGCGGCCTCTGGCTAGCTGCTCTACAGGCTGCTTCTGCGCTGGCAAGTGTAGTTGGCGACAAAGTTTCTGAAGTTTATTTTTGGAAAAAGTACCAAAGGGCGAAGCTTGTGTATGAAAAGCTGTGGAATGGCTCTTATTTTAATTATGACAGCAGTGGTGGCAGTTCAAGCTCTTCTATACATGCGGATCAATTGGCGGGGCAGTGGTATGCCTTGACATACAAGTTTTCTCTCTTCTGCAAGAATTCACTATTAATTTTCAGTTGAGGAATTCTTGTCCTCATTATCACTTTGGATGTATGTGTTTTCATGCTATTTGTCCGTCCCTTCATGTAATTGAAAATACTGACCATTGTGCAATATCCACTCAACCGTTATCTCTAATAATGTGACATTGATGCATTATATTATGCATACAGAAAGCTGCAAGTCATGAAATATGACATACGGCTACTGTTAAATGGAACCTTTCTGAACTATTAGGAAGTTTTGGCGCTTTTGCCAAGTGTATTAGTAGATATGTCCCATTGCCTTTGTCTGTTAATATTAGATGACAGTCCCGTTGATCCTAGTTACATTTCAGGTATGCCCGAGCATGTGGTCTTCAAACTCTCGTTGATGAAGATAAAGCGCAAAGTGCTCTTAACAAGATTTACCACTATAACGTGTTGATGATAAAGAATGGGAAGCGTGGTGCAGTTAACGGAATGAAACCGGATGGCACTGTTGATAGATCAGCCTTGCAGTCGAGGGAGATATGGTCTGGAGTGACATATGCTCTTGCTGCTACTATGATCCAGGAAGGGATGGTAGAAACGGCATTTAAAACTGCAGGAGGAGTTCATGAAGCAGTTTGGTCACATGGAGGACTTGGGTGAGTTGGTTTCGCCTTAAATCTTTAGCAATAATTTCCTTTTTCAATTAATGTAACAGAAATTGTTCATTTAGTGAACCGTGATTTCTGTGGCCAAACTGTTCCGTTCGCTGTCGCCTTGTTTAGTTCACATAGTTGAGTTACTATAAGGATATTCTTAGATCTAAATCAATAATTAGTTTTTCCAAGGCCTCAAAAAATGTTTCTTGGGGAAAGGTACGTGCACCAGAGAACATGATCAGTGACTAAACTCTTGTGGACCATCACGGATTATGTTTCATTTCTCGGATATCCATGCACTCGGGCCTCTGATGTGCATAGCGTTCTCCTTCGATTCCTTTTTTTTTTTCCCTTTAAAGTGGGAACAATTACAGATTTGCTTTGTTTTCAAACCTCTCAAGCAGACTTGCTTATATAGAGAAATCAGTCTTACATGGCAGCCCATGTGATAGCATGGTGCCATGCAGGCTGGCAAACAGTGGCGGCTGACGGCTGCTACCGGTGGACGGCAGTCGGCTCCAAAGTCACCATTTGGAGATCATCACTATTTTAGAGACCAAAATCATTATTTTGGAGCTCAAGTTACTGTTAAAAGTCCAGTCAATATTTTTAAATCCTAAAGACAATATTTCTAAGCCCAAGATTTGTATTTTGAAGTCCGTTGCCGTCGCCTGCCAACATCACTGCTGCCGGTCACCGTTGGCCGCTGCTGGCCGCCACCCACTACTCTCTGCCTGCCAGCCTCCATGACATCCAACTTGATGTCACGTCACGTGAACTGTCATGTTATTACCCAAATACAGCATGTGCACTTGGGCAAGTGCAATAAGTTTTTTCCGCTTATATTGGACACTTGGACTCTGACTTTGATTTGACAGGTACTCTTTCCAAACTCCTGAAGCGTGGGATACAGAGGACAGATACAGGTCTCTGTCTTACATGCGTCCTTTGGCCATCTGGGCAATGCAGTGGGCATTATCCCCACCAAAGCTTTTCAAGGAGAGCATGGAAAGGGATGTGCAGGTAGAGGATCTCCTTGAGGAAAATATGCCTTTCTTAAGGATTGCAAGCCTCCTAAAATTGCCGGAAGAGGTTGCTTCTAGGAGTGTTTTGCAGGTTCTTATCGACATGGCCTGTGGCAGGCGGAGGACGTGATGGCCAGAAAATTGGGGGTTTATTCATTGGATGAGGTGAAACAATGCCGTTTTCTGTATGAAACATTTTCATACGCCTTATATCTCTGTTTTCACCTCGAATGCATTGCCATCCTTCTAATGAAATCTTTCCTGTAACAGATTTTGGGAATATTCATGTACCAAGATATTCTGTCTATTAATGAAGAGACCTCACATGGGCAGAAAAGGTTCCCAACTAGCTGGGAGAACGATATAATGATCACATAGAGAAACAGAACTATTCTCCGTTATTTTGTGCGATCTATTCTATAATTTTACGTTAATTTTGTTTTCGTCTATCTTTTAAATTTAAGGGATAAACATTTCAATTATATCACTCGGGCTTTATTATCGTTAGAATTAGCAGAACGACCGATTGAACACGTAAAAGGTAAGGTTCTCAAGAGATATATACTATAGACATAAAGGATTCCAAGGGTAAGTATGTATTGTTATTTTAATTGTGGGAGGAGGCAAGGATAGATTTGTCGGTTTCCTGTTCTAATCTACCTAAAGTTATTAACTTAGGTAATATGATAGATGACGGAAAGAATATAAAAATATATATTTGGATATATGATAATATAAAGGATTATTCTATGAAATGTGTGTAATCATCCCCTCTTGTCCGACTTGTTTATTGGAGGCAAGTCACCCCGAGTGATATCATTCGAATTAGAGCTCGAAAAGGTGCCAACCAAGTATGAAGCTAAAAGTTACTCTCTCTCTTTTTTGCTACATATACGTCATTCAAAATGTACGTTTAATTTTTTATTGTTTGTAATTTTTGAGAAAAATCTCCTAATAAACCTGAAGGACTTGGGTATTAAATTTATCACACCTGACAACCAACTGAGCCATTTGTAATACTCAAGTTAAAAGTTACTTGCATCGGACAACAATGACATGGCGTTTACGCCCGCAGATGCGCTGCATGCTGATCTAAGATGACACAAAAACATCACAATGCCAGTAAAATATGTTTTTTTATGTCTAAAAGTCACGTCTATCCTCCTTTCCATAAGAGAATTTTCTCCTAAAAAGGATAATTTTCTACATAGATATATAAGAGATAGTCCTTTCTTCCAACTAGGACCTAATTATGAATATGGAAATATTGCACACGCAGACATGCAAAAAAAAACCTTCAATATTCCAAGTGGGAGGACTTCATGAATATGCAATAAACTGTGCATGCACACAGAAAAAAGAACCTTGATTCTAGTTGGGATGATTCCATCGATCAGTATGTATATGGATTGGCCTTAACGCAACATCACAGACACGTACGAAATAGAATCTTTACCGCGGCTGCAGGAAGATGCATGCGTGTGAGCTCGGCGCTCTTGAGACGCCGGTGTGAGACTGAGGAGGGATGGCCGTAAGATGAAAGGAGGGATATGAAGAATAATAGGAATCGTGGTTCATGTTCTCTTTCCAAAAGGTTTTGATGCGAATGGAGATGGTGAGGTGGCAATGCTATCTTCAGGTGTCAACATAGAGATGGAAATGCTTATTATGCGAGTAATAAATTTGAATAGATCGATTGATTAAGAGTCGATTAATTAGTCTATGTTTGGGGATGTGGCGCCCCTATTGTCACAAGCAGTCCGCTCGTCGCATGTCGTCAACAATCACATCGTCGCCGCCACCGCCGATCATATTGCCACTGCTGCCCCTCTTAATATTTTAGACTAATTGACTCTCAAACCAATTGATCCACACTAATCGGTAATAAAATAACATATCGAAACACAACCTTTGTGCTTGGATCCTTTCCTACAACCAAAGGCTATGCAACTTCTTGTAATATTCCTAAAATTATTAGTCAAGGAGAAATATTTGCTGCAAGAGAGTTGCAAGAAGTCTCTCTCATGGAGTCCTTTATAGTCACATCGAGGGGAAACACTTGTTGCAAGAAGTTTCTTGAATTGGGCCGTGTCATGTCTATAGCATCCACACAACATACATTCGAGGTGGCAACAGTGAAGATCGGAGATCAATTGGGGTTTAAAATTATTGACTTTGAGCCCCTTTGGAAAAGGGTTAGGATAGAGTTAATCTGGGTTAACCTTGAATTAGGTCAAAAAGTGATTTGAAAAGTCATAAATTTTAACCCAGGTCAAAATAGATTAGATTGGATCAAAATTGGGTTAACCCGGGTTATCCTAACCCACCTCTAGAGGAGGAGTAGTGTAACACCCCGACGCAGAATATCAGAGTGGTAATACAGTTAATTAAATAGTATAGAACGAGAAATAATATCAAATCATTACACAATTCGGAATAACGCCAAATGAAATCCAACTTCATTAATAATTCCTCAGATCAACAATTACATCACTAATTCAGAGCCATAACTAAGGCCCAAAGTACTTTATTCAAATCTAACTATTACAATCTGACTAACTAACAACTAACTAACTACTAAAAGCAATGGTTGTCGTAAAAATTGGTCACTCTTGCACATCCTCGTCCCCTTTCTCGTGAGTGTGGTAGTCTCCATCAGACTCACCAGAAACACATGAAATAAATAGCGCAGGATGAGCGATAAACCCCCAGTAGGACTTAATATCTTATATAAACGGGCATGCTTTAAGTGATTAATGTCTTGTAAAGTAGGCTAACTAGAGAGAACGATTAAGTATAGTCAAAAGAGAAATGTTGCATGATAATGAGGAACGATAGCACTTTTCATGAGAGTATAGCACAACAAGCATGATAACTGATTGGCCATATAACGAAATAGCATGTAACGGTTGCACAAATGTGCACTAGTAGAGATAGCACTTTTGGTCGAGCTTCTTGTCAACCGAGAGAATATAGTATAGTGATTGATTGTCATAGATTAATCTAGATAGTACAAATGGCACTGGATGTAATGTCGACATCCTGATCATTGAACTCCTGCGGGCAAATAGCACTTTTTGGGCGCACCTCCCAGGACCAGATCGGGCCCTATTGCCTGACATTAGTTATGTTTATTATCTTAGACAATCAAGTGTATGGCCAAATAGAGTACCAAGACTAAATGAGAGTAGTAGCAGACGAGTAGATGAGAGTATAGAGAGAATATGAACAGATGAGAGTATAGAGATAGTAGATGAGAACAGGGTCATATTCATAAAACAACGATAAACATATAATAATAACAGTTGCCCAACACACATAGTCGTGTGCCTGCAGTCCAGTAGAAGTCACAACCGCCCAATAGCCGTGTTATGAACACAGACCAGAGGTCCGGCCTGATCTCAAGATAAGAGAGAACAAACTAAGGCCGTTAGATCATGCTGATCCCCAAGGGTATAATAGGTTTTGATGGTACAACCCACTCGTCGGCAATGGACATCCGCCAAAGCCAAGGAGACTTAGGGAGGCCTTGACAAGGAGTTCATGGTCCAGTCAGGAGTATTCCCAACGGAGAGGTCGTCCAAGCCAAGATAGAAGTATGTAATGAAACGTTGTCCGTCTTGCCTCGAGTGCTCGAAGGCAGAGGGACGCAATAGCGGTGCACAAAACACGCGAATAAAACGAAGACAAGTTAATTTAAATAATAGAAAAATTATATGAATAATTGCACTTAATGACCATATATATTATTGAGTAAATTTGGTAAGGTTTCATGGCAAACATTTATGTATAATGTGTGCATGTGTAAGATAATCATGATAACAAGAGATAGTTGTGCACATAACTTTTATTTAATGAAAATCATGTAGATATTACCCATTATTCACAATTAAGTCATTACTGATCATTACAGTGTCTGGCAGGGTTAAACAATAATTAAATGACATGAATAGCACAGTTTGCATGAAGGATTAGTGTTCTGTTTGACACAGTGAAATCGCGACGGGGGTGTCTGTCGCGTTTCAAATCACGACAGTTAGGTCAGTCGCGTTCTCAAGAGCTGGGTCAAGAAATCGATTGATGTTGTAATCGCGACAGTGTGACCTATCACGATTTGATCAAATGGTCCAAAACGCGACGTGTTGGTCTGTTGCATTAAGGCCAATCGGATCATGGTGTGTAGAACGCGACGAGTCGGGTCGTCGCGTTCATGACGCGACGTTCTCTTCTGTCGCGATCTTCTGAGAATCGCGACGGGTCGGGCCGTTGCGTTCTCAGAGGGTTAGGCCGAATCCCAAAGGGGAAACAGTCCACCTTGGGTTTCGGTCCCATCTTTCTATGGCTTGACACAGGGCCATTCAAAATTCAATATAAAATTGTATATATATCCAAAAATTTTGAAACCAGTTTTAAACGAAAGTAGACAAGCGGATGTATCAACAATAATAGACATGGTATGGACATGTAGTAGATAGGTTAAATCTCGGTGACCTAAAATCATACACAGAGATGGAATTTGATTTAATTCGAATAGGGTACATGATAGAAATTGGGGACAATGGTATCAATAGATTCCAGACATCGAGTAGTATGTACAGTAAAAATTTCATGATCTGAAATTAAGCATAGACATGGAATTTGAGCAAGCAAGTCAAGACGAGTACATGTTCATGACAGAATTTTGAACATGAAATACTCACGAATGACATGATGATAATTGGGGAAAATATGGGGCTTTCGAAGATGGGTTCATGGTCTACTTAGGGTCGGAGTTAATTAGATTTTACTCGAGAAATTGCCTACCTTTTCACGCTTTTAAGATCCTAGGGCTTGAATGAGAAAACCGTGAAGAACACCTCGTTACTAGCCTTCTCCTTCTTGTTCTCCTCGTCCAAAGCCTCCTATCCTTCGTCCTCCAAGCTCCAAAGAGTGCTTAGGGTTGGGTTGGTACAGAATGAAGGGTATTTGTTTGTTTAAAGAGTCCTTATTCCCTTAAAACTCCTCCTCCTTCTCTAACTCCAGATTTCCAACATTTATCTCCCTTTTCCTAGCATTAATCCACCTAAATGGCTTGGGAAGGACATTAATTTCATAGCTAAGGGATTAGGATAGGCCTAGGACTCCTTTTAAAGATAATTATGAGTTAAAATAATGTTTATCTTAACCTTTTTCTATTTATCAATATTTAAGGTACGAATTTAGCATTAAATATCTCTCATCCAAGTTGGGCTCTTTCCATTTAGGTCCATTAACTCATGTATGGACCATTAGTGTAACTCATTTCCTAATTTGGCTTATTTGATTTTAGTTTAATCCCGTTTTATTCTAATTTAATATCAATTATTTAAATTTTGAAAATTCAGAGTTGCTACAAGTAGAGTTAACCCTAACTCTTTTTTATTACCCTTTTGCCCCCACTTTTCATACCCTATTTAGAGTTAACCCTAACTCTTTTTTATTACCCTTTTGCCCTCACTTTTCATATCCTATTTACACATTTTCTTCCTCCTCCACCGTACTACCCACCCACCTTTTCTTCCACAAAATATAAAAAGAATAATGTTAAATATTATATATGATAATCTCAATATATTGCTACAATTTACTTATAATATATTTTATATAATTTTAATATGTATCTAGATAGCATAAGAAAGATAGTAGCACATAGTATAATAAAAAAGTAATTAAAAAAGAGGGTATAGGACAAGGGTATTTTAGGAAAGACATTACAAAAGTAGACGAGTTAGTCACTTTGGCCCTTTAAACCACTAAGATAAAAAGAAGGTTAACATACTTTAATCTATAGAGTTAATTCTTGTATTACCAAAGCAAACTGTATTTTAACCTGATCTAAAATTATACTTGGGGTTGAATTGGGTTAACCCGAACCCTTTTCCAAACAGGTCCTTTTAAGTTAATAAATACTCACTTTGATTAAGAAAATATTATTCTTATGGTCTCTTCATTTTCTGGATAATTTGTATAGAGAAAGTTTATCCTTGGACTTGTATAGACTAATTATGGACTTAAGCAATCTCACTTTGATATCTTTTTTTTTTTTCCTTATCTCCATTTATTTCTAGTTATCTAGTTATCCTCTCTCATAGGGGATAGAGTTATCACCCTTTATCCATAGATCATTTTAGTTATCCCTAATTAACCTATACAACCACCAGCAAAATAACTTTTAACTATAGATCTATCTCTTAGCCTTGATTATCACCCCGTCAAAGTGATCCTTAGAGTTTAAAAATACATAATGGATTTTAATAGTAATGATTTTAGATTCATAAAATATTCACTTTGGATTCATAGATATTCTCTTAGAATTTAAAAAATATAAATCAAACTTTTAGTAGTAATAATTTTAGACTCATAAATATAAACGTCTACCTCTTAGATTCATAAAAATTGTTTTTGCTCGACCACGTCATCTAGCCGCCTAATCACAAGAACACTCTTGCACTAAATCCTTCTCTTAGACAAGATAATAACAATATGAGATTAGTCCAATCAAATCATGGACCACCCGACTTGTGAGCAGGTTACAATGATTCTCCAAAGCCTGCCCCGTTGGAGAAATATGATAGAGAGAGGCCAACTCCCATGGTGCCACTACGACGGCTCAACTAACGATATAGGTAGGGAAAATAGTTTAGTAACATCATTTTGTAATACATCTCTTAACACGTCAATTAAAATGTACCACAACCTCCTCTTTTTGGAGGTGTTTTTAATTTTCTCCTGACAATCTCTACAATTGGTAATGTGATCGACATTTTTATTGATAATATCATTTTAATATGTTACTAAATGTGCCCTAGCTGCATGCCGGTACTTGCATGTGAGCTTGGGGCCCTCCAAAAGTGGACGGCAAGGCTGGCGAGGAAATTAACCAAGGTAAATGCATGCGAGAAGAAGGGGAATGATGGTTGATGGCCATTAACTCCCCAACCCAACCAGGTGGTGGTCTGACAGCTCCCCCCACCCCACCGAAACCCTACTACTACAGTCCATATTCACAAAAATGGGAGCCCCACTCACCAAAAGCAGCATCATCCAAACGCGTCGGCCAATCTATTTGTTCCCTAGCTGACTGTCACATGTGGAATGCTTCTCTTCATGTCTAACAGTGGCCATAGGATTATGCCCCAAAAAAAAAAAAAAGAAGCGGCCACAAGACTATCCTGTTTCAGGGTTACTCTCTCTATTCATCCGGATGAACCGATCTGCACTTACTAGTTAGATATATATGGGTTATTTCCGGGACATCAGTTAGGACGTAGCGGAGCCAAGAGAACATGAGAGTCGAAGTAACATCATGTGTACTACTATTTAAGAGCACGCGGATAAGCCCATACGGTGAGCAAGCGCGAGCAACCAGCTCGTCTTCAAAGATGGATGCCCCTCTGCCCGCCGTCAACCACCACCGCCCCACTTCTCCTTCGCCTCAACACAACTCCAGTCCGGAGCCTCCGGACCTGCTGCCACACCCTTTCTCGCCGTCATCAGCCTGCCCGTCGTTCTCACCTTCGACGCCGTAGGAAACACAGATCAGAACCCCTGCAGGTTCGTGAAGCGAGTCTCCATGGCCCCGGTTCCTCCATGCATGGATCACTCACAGACGAATGTGGTACTGGCACTGGAGGTCCGCCGACAAAATGGTGAACAGGGGCACCACCAACAAGAAGAACCAGATGAAACGGCCGTCGCTGGCGCCACGTGCTGTCCTCTGGCCGACATCCTCCACAGGGCGTGGGAGGATGTAGTAAACATGTGGCTATAGCCGCAGTCCCTCCCGCCATCCGTGGACGCGGAGGTGGCCCTCGCGGGCAACTTGCCCCCGTTCATTCAGGAGCTGCCGCCTACCCCTCTCCCCTCATCAAAGGCAGCAGGACCTGCAATGCCTCCGCGGGCGCGGCCTACACCCCAACGGTCTCGCTAGGCTGGCCGGAACCGATAGGACCAATGGACTCGGCTTACGTATGACCTTTAACGAGAAGATGAAAAAGCAAAGAAGAGGAAGAAAATCACAGAGACATTAGTTCTATATATTAGATGTACACTTGCTTTTCTACCTCTCAATTACTTTTAAAACATGTCAATCAAAATATCGTCCAAGCTCTCTCTCTCTCTCCCTCCCTTTCTAAGCACTCATCTCCAATGGTGGATCCAATTAATATTTAGTGGAGTTCTGTGACCCCACTAAAATTTTCATATTTTTTTAATTTACTTTACAAGCTTCCTTGTTATTAGAGTTGTGTGCTATCTTACCTCTGGAGGTCAACTATGGAGCTAGGAATGTGGGAGACCACTCACATGTTTGCACTCACATGTTTGCTGCACTTTAGTTCGCTTCAAACGTTTACTCTTTCTCTTTATTTTTTTCAACATCAAATTGTATCCTCTTCTCACATCTTCTTCCTTTTGTGACAACTCTTTGGGGATCCAAATGTAGTGTAGCTTTAGACTGATTAGCATCTTGACCTGATTTCTATGAAATGTCTCCATGACCTTTGCCAACATTCTTCGTATTTCTGTCAGTGCTGTGTTGTAGGTTATAGGCGACTTGGATGGAAGGTCAACTACTTTTATAAATCGATAAATTAACTTGGTATACTTTGCAGAAGATGAATTAGATTCAATATCATTATCATACTCACATGCATGTCGATAACACACGTCTTTCATCTAATGTCTCAAAAAGTACTTTTCAAGATGCGTTCGATGCCACATATTTGGAAAACAATTATTACATGTCTACATAAAAGATCCTTGAATTCAAAAGACATGTAGACATATTGCACTTCTTCTTCCTTCTTATTAAATGTGACAATGTACTATTTCTCTATTGTCTTGGTGTAGTCTTTCAAATTCTATTGTTCCTAGGACTTCACATTGAAAATACATTTGTCATCATGAAACTCTTCAATTTTTGGCTGACATGCAACAACCTCTATAAGTTCTTGTTGGAATTCGTGAAATATAGCCCTTGTGTACGTAAATAGCGGCAACTTGCTTCTCATATGGGGAGGAAGTTTTCAAATACGATTCCATGTGTGATGATCTAACATCTACTTGATTTTTTGGATCATACTTACGTTCCAGTGCAATTGCATATTTCTCAATTCGTTCAATGTTGTCTTCGTTGTCACGAGGCCATTAAAGAAGTGGTTAATGCTCTCACTTCATTTTAATGCTCTCACTTCATTCTGATGTCGATATTCCTGCAGCACAAATACAAAATCATAGGTTAGTTATATACAAAAAGAGATGCGCATTAATTAAAGATGATATGGTCAGTCCTACCAGCAAAGAATGTATCTTTTAAAAACATTGGAGCCCACTTTGCGTGACATTCATAGAGCTCTTTTAACCACTCATTTTCTTTTGCGCTCTCATAGTTGGACTTTAGCGTCTCCCACCTATCCTCAAATTCGTTGGTAGATATTGAATCATAGATCCACTCATCAAAGTCAACCATGAAACTGGGATTTGCATTACATATGTGGGCGATCTTTTTAGGAATCTTCTTTAGAATGTGCCATAAGCAAAATCAATGTCTTGCATTTTGGAAAACTTTAACAACAGTTGTTTCAATTACTTTATCTTGGTCTATAATTGTAGCGGCCCTAGATACTTATGCCGAAAAAGACTCCATATCTAGATTCGCCTCCCACGAACAAATCGAAGTCTCACCAGGGATATCACACGTGTCCAATAAAAATATAAAAGACAACCACATTGGTATTAAGATTCATGACAAGTACATGATCTTATACACAATTACATAAAATTACATTGTCTCAGTACATTAATACATGTCCAAAAGAGAACTACAATAACCTGGGACATATCCCGAGGTGCACAATAGAAGCAAAGCTCACACTACTGCTAGTGGTACAAATTCGCCTCCGAGAAGCATGTACGCTTCTAAACACCTGAAAAGAGGGGGTGTAGGGGTGAGGCTTTCAAAGTCACAGGCTCAGTAGAAAAACTCTCCAAAATAATACACAAAGTCACACAAGTAACGCAAGCTATTTTAGGGAACAATTAATATATAGAATTAAATATAATTCATGGCTATTCCAATTCAAGCACAACTAACATAAAGGAAACGAGACATCCCATTAATTTCATTCTTAAACCACAGCGTAGCTCTAACCACAAGTTCATTGGGCTAAATCAATGACTAATCAAAAAACAACCAGGAGGTACTGAAGGTCAGGTAACCATCCTGTTAAATAGAAGTAACCATAGCAACTGCTAAAAACCCGAGTCACACTACAAGAAAAAGCGCTTTTAGAGACCGACATTTTCGGTCTCTACTCGGTCACTAAGTAGATCAGAGACCGAATAGTGACCGAATAGCAACCGAAAATGTCGGTGAAGAATTTCTGGTCACAAATCTGTGGTCGAAAATTTTCGGTCACTAATCAGTCGCTGATAGTGACCGACTAGTATACGTTCGGTCGCTGATAGTCGTCAACAGCGACTGAAATAGTTCAGTCACTATTTCGGTCACGAACTAGAGATTGAATCAGTGACCGAATACCTCGGTCGCTAGTAGCGACCGACATTGTTCAGTCGCTAATTCGGTCACTAAAACTGTGACCGATTGGTGACGAAACTTTTCGGTCGCTGATAGCGACCGACTTTGCTAGTCACAAATTGTTCACTGTATTAGTGACTTAATTAGCGACTGAATCATGCCGATCGCTAATTCGATCACTAAAACAGTGACCGATTGGTGACAGAACTGTTCGGTCGCTGATAGCGACCAACTTTGTTAGTCACAACTCGGTCACTGTGTTAGTGACCGACTTAGCGACCGAAACTTGTCGGTCGCTAATTAATCGATCTCTATTTTTTTTAATTTTTTTATAAAAAAATATTTTTTTAAGAAAAATCATCTGCTAAAAAACTCCACAACAATAACATCATCCATAACAATAATAAATGTCCACAATAATAATAAAACTGTCCACAACAATAATAAAAATGTCCACAATAATACATAAAAATGAAATGAAAATCATGAATCTTCATCTAGGTGCTCGTCCTCGTCTCCTCCTACTTCACCCGATGAAGGAACCTACAATACATATATAACAATAATAAGTTAAATTTAAATACTACTATAAGTAATAATTAAACTAAATTAACTAACTTAATGTGAATTTGAGCTTTGAGCTCAAACCGGGAGTCCGAATTGAATTCCGTCAGTTTCCACAAGTCACAACCATCGCCCTGGCCGTACGTGCTGGAAAAAATCAGAGGTCAATCGGATTAGTATTTCTAATTTTGGACCCCCAAACCTGGCTAAGTTCTTCAGTTTTAAACTAAAGTAATTTGCTTAATGTGAATTTGAGCGTCAAGCTCAAACTGGGAGTCCGAATTAAACTCCGTCAGTTTCCACAAGTCACAACCATCGCCCTGGCCGTGCTGGAAAAAATCGGAGGTCAATCGGATTAGTATTTCTAATTTTGGACCCCCAAACCTGGCTAAGTTCTTCAGTTTTAAACTAAAGTAATTTGCTTAATGTGAATTTGAGCGTCGAGCTCAAATCGGGAGTCCGAATTGAACTCTGTCAGTTTTCACAAGTCACAATCATTGCCCTAGCCGTGCTAGAAAAAATCAGAGGCCAATCAGATTAGTATTTCTAATTTTGGACCCACAAACCTAAGTTCTTCATTTTTAATCTAAACTAATTTGCTTAATGTGAATTTGAGCGTCAAGCTAAAATCGGGAGTCCGAATTGAACCCCGTCAGTTTCCACAAGTCGCACTCATCGCCCCGATCGTGGTGGAAAAAATTGAAGGCCGATCGAATTAGTATGTCTAATTTTGGACCTCCAAACCTAGCTAAGTTCTTCCTTTTTAACTAAACTAACTTGCTTAAGATGAAATTGAGCGTCGAGCTCAAATTGGGAGTCCAAATTGAACTCCGTCAGTTTCCATAAGTCACAATCATTGCCTTGGCCGTGCTGGAAAAAACCGGAGGCCAATCGGATTAGTATTTCTAATTTTGGACCCCCAAACCTAAGTTCTTCATTTTTAATCTAAACTAACTTGCTTAATGTGAATTTGAGTGTCGAGCTAAATTGGGAGTCCGAATTGAACCCGTCAGTTTTCACAAGTCACACTCATCGCCCCGACCGTGGCAGAAAAAACCAGAGGCCGATCGGATTAGTATTTCTAATTTTGGACCCCCAAACCTAGCTAAGTTCTTCCTTTTTTAACTAAAGTAACTTCCTTAAGATAAAATTGAGCGTCGAGCTCAAATCGGGAGTCCGAATTGAACTCCGTCAGTTTCTACAAGTCACAACTATCGCCCTGGCCGTACTGGAAAAAATTGGAGGCCAATCGGATTAATATTTCTAATTTTGGACCCCAAACCTAAGTTCTTCATGTTTAAACTAAACTGACTTTGCTTAAGATTAATTTGAGCATCGATGTCGATGAAACCAAAGTAAACTTAAACTAACTTGACTGTTAAAATAAGAAAGTTAAAATAAAATCAATTTACTCACATAAGGGGCCTGTGCTGATGTCGATGGTGCTGCCTGAGGAGGAATGCTGACCTGGGAGAGGGCCTGGGAGATAGTCTAGAAGAGGGCCTGGGAGAGCTGGGCCTGGACTGCGTCGGACATCTGCGTCTGCATCTAGACCAGACGAGTCTCCATCATCTGGACCAGACGAGTCTCCATTGTCTCGGCCAGACGAGTCTTTATTGTCTGGGCCAGACGAGACTCCAAACCAGATATCGTATCTGCAATGAAGCCCATCATCTCACTGGGAGAAGTACCTGGAGCACCAGCTGGTGTGCTGAATGCACTAGTCTGTGGGGCTGAACTCGAGGTGCCAGATAACACCCTGCTCGTGTCCATACTGTGCCCAAAACCATACACATGGCCTTTCTTTGGGGCACCAGATGCCACAACCCAAAGCTCATGATGTAACTGCGGCTGCTCCTCCTCCCCGGCGTATTTCTCTGTCATATGTTGGTTATACGACTCCTACAAAAAAAAAATTGACAATGTAATATTAATCTGTAACGAGAAAAATTAAATAGTGAATACCTTGTAAATATTTACCGCAACCTCTCGGGCTCTGTCGCTAATGTATTGATTCGTTCCCTTTTTCTTATGTGTTTTATCAAACACCTCCTGAAATGTTAGAGGCCGTTTTAGCTCATTTTCCTATTTCACAGAAAAACATGACATAAATGAGTACCTATATGAATAAAAGATATCACAAACAGACAAATTACTTACCAATCTGGACTGATGGGTTGCAAAGGAGACGGACCCACTTGTATGCATGTTGGCCTCTGGATTGGCAGCCTGATTCACTTTCATTGTTGTGGATGTTTGTTGCCATCTCTCTGCAGCTCTGAGAAACTTTCTGTGCATTTTTTCTCGCATTATACAACAAATGCTTAAAATTTGATCGGGCGGTCATCGTCCATACTAATCGAGACCGCGCCTCATCCGAACGACGCGTGAATCGATGATTGCTCTATACAGATAAGAGTTAGTTAACTAAATGTAGGAATAAGAAAACAAATAAATTATAATAAGAAATTACATACCATGAACATCTGATACAACAACTCCTGGACCTCCATCAGGAAATCATTGAATCTATGAATAGGCCCAGGAAAGTGTGCCTACATTGTTCTTGTGATAAATTGAGATGCTTGGGCAAGCTCTATTTTATCACTGAAATTATGTAACTTGTCAGTATGAATTTTTGAACTAAATATACCTTCTTAATAAAAGATACATATAAGTTTATTACGTACCCATTGATCCACACCTTCCGCAGAGTGCTGTCATAAAAACTGCCTCCCCCCTCCTAAAGACTAACAGCATCCTCTGGCACCGGACCTGGACAAAAATGCACAACAAGCAATGTAATGTACAAGAATATAAATAATGACTATACAAATACACTGAAATTTAAATATACATACCTACTACTATATTAGGAGAATGTGTAGACTGACCCGAGCCTGTAACATTTTAATGGCATAAGAATCAATGCACAATGAAAGTACAACTTTAAATATACATACCTGCTGCTACAAGAGGAGACACAGAGGCTGGACCAGCAGCTGTAACAAGAAGATATGGCATAAATAATGAGGAGGTGTAAACTCACCAGAACCTGTAAGAATTTTATGGCATAAAGATCAATGCACAATGAAAGTACAACTTTAAATATACATACATGCTGCTACAGTAGGAGACACAGAGGAAGGACCAGCAGCTATAACAAATTTAATGGCATTAATAATATGTATAAATAATGACTATACAAATATTTTCAACTTAAAATATACATACCTGGTACTCTAGGATTAGGAGGTATAAACTCACCAGAACATGTAAGAACTTTATGGCATAAGGATCAATGCACAATGAAAGTAGAACTTTAAATATACATACCTGCTGCTACAGGAGGAGGGACAGACGAAGAACCAGAAGCTATAACAATTTAAATAGCATTGATACTATGTATAAATAATACACAAAGAAAAATACACTAGAAAAATATACATACCTGATGCCGCCAACAAACCCCTCCCACGGCTGCTCCTCCTAGAACTGGAGCCCGATCATCCTCCACGCACCATATCTTCATAGGGAACATAAAAAATTAATGTTCATTAGTCAATTACTTATATTGAAAGTCGGCTACTTTAAATATACTAAATAGATGTGAAAAAATTCTACCCATTTTTAAATGATATCCACTTCCTCCTCAGATGATGACGATATATCTAATTCAGCCCCATCTTCATCATCATCTTCACATTCATCACTGGTATATTCCACCTCCTCATCAGAACTTTCACATTCAATATCTGTTTGCCTTCCACTACTCCATTTTATCTCATGTGGATCGACTTCTTTGACCTCATTTCCTTTAGATAAGGAAATTGGCGCTTCAGATTCGTCTTCTCCAATATGAGTTGTCAACTCTACATTTTCAACCAAGTCTTCTTGAAAGAATACTGCGTTGACCTCTTCAGGTGTCTGATCAGTCATGTCCAATTCATAATCAGAGAACAGTCTTGACTTAACTCTGCAAACTACCCACCAATCATTTCGTTCTTTGTTTGTAGATGATAGATAGCTTGTATAGTACACCTGCTGGGATTGTGTGGCTAAAATGAATGGCTCATAAGTATTCAATTTCGACTTATGTTTAAGCTCGACAATCCTATGCGTTGTGTCATTTCGAATGGAATTTGGATCAAACTAATGACACTTGAACAAGAATATATGATTGTCTTGTCCTAAATATTGCAACTGTAAGATCTCCTCTACAATACCATAGTAGTAACCATAGCAACTGCTAAAAACCCGAGTCAGAAAGGCACGACGCTACCACTTGGACCACAGTAATTGGGTAGCTATAGGGCTGTCAATGGATATCCACTTTCTGACTTTCTGACCTGTTTCCAACTTTTTTTTGTGGATGCGAAAACAATCATTGCCGCATCCATTTTCCATTTCTATTTTTGATAATATATAAATTTATTTCATTTACAAAATATGTATTATTGAAATCTTATTTCTTAATATTGAGAAATTGTAGACTAAGTTTTTGACATCTCCTTGTAAATAGAATCTAATTAACTTGTCTCTCTCCTAATATTTATTATGCCTATTATTATCAAATATATGTCCTTTCTCACTACTTCTAATGCTATACACATCCACTATTTGATCGTAGCAAATTTTTTTGATTTCTTTATGTTTCTGGTCCATTTTTAATTTTCTTATAGGAAATGGATACGGAAAGTGTAATTTCTATTTTCGACTCCGACCCGTTGGCAACCCTAGGTAGCTAATCTAGAACCTAATCCAGACAAAAAAATCACAAGAAAGCTCTCTCAGTCTCGCAACCATAGACGAAAGGTCCAACTGTGGCTCCACCTCAACAAGTACAAACAAATTGTGAGACCAATCAACACCACCTATAGCATGGCCAAACTGCAGACCCACTCTTGACACACCTCTAGGGGTTCCAGGGCCCGTAGAGTAAGGCAAGTGGGAACGAGGGACTAGATACGGCCTAGTATGTCTACTGGTGTTTGTGCCCCCAACCACGAGTGCATTACAAGTGACCAAACTAAAAACCAATTGCACCACAAGTTGCTGCCCCACTGTCGTCTTTCCCTCAGCCAAACATGCAGCTCGACACACGAGTGAGGGTGTCCAAGAAGATGACACAAACCTCTATGGTACACACAAAAATGGGATAAATCCTGAGCACAAACATGCCTAGCTCACACAGAACCTAGGGTATCTGACTAGAGAGACATTCTGGATAAGCGTTGGACCACCGAACTTGGCAAACCACAAACACAATACCATTTCACACTCGCAACTTTCATACTCAGTAACTTCATAATAACATTTATTAGAACCAATCAAATGTCATAAGTGTCATAAACAAATCGTAATCAAATCACTGGTTCTTCAGACTGGGTTGAGTGACAAAAGGTCAAACCCAAGTCTCATAGGAAGAACCTCTCACATACGTATACATATCGAATCTCACAATTCTTTATTAAACCACCACCATTTACCTTTCAAACCTTTAAAACTCTCATTCATCATTAAACTTGACTAATGAAACCATAAACATCTTTCACGATCCTCAACCGGGGTACCGATGACCTAAAAAGGTCGATCCCCAAACTTCACACAAGGATCACACTGCAAATGAATCGGTAATCACTTCAGCAAATAACTACAAACATTATAACATTAATATCGTTGCTAAATGTACTATAATACTAAAACTAGTTGGGTACATGCCCGAGACCACATATCGCCTCATATTGTAACAACACCACAGAGAGGTTAACGTGTCAGAAAGTTGGGATGCCACAACAAGGCCATTATCGCGTCCGATACACGAGATGCCTTAGCAGAACTTGTGGACCCTTTTTATCTCCTTAGAATATGTATTTTAGTGATAAAAAAACTATAATTATATATATTTAATAATGGCAATACTTTAAATGAATATCTTATATGCTTATACTTGTGATTTATGTTTATCTTATTCTATATGAATTTGTTCCGCTTATAACTTGGTCAGAGATGTTGGGATTCGCCGACCTGCTATTATGAAGATCTGGCAACACTCCTTCTACCCTAGAGCTTCCTTGTTCTGTTGGAAGATCCTCAA
The DNA here is from genome assembly GCA_014218235.1 of Colocasia esculenta. Lineage (NCBI taxonomy): Eukaryota > Viridiplantae > Streptophyta > Magnoliopsida > Alismatales > Araceae > Colocasia > Colocasia esculenta. The sequence continues at coordinate 185,765,996 of CM024754.1, read as the reverse complement.
TAGAGTGGTGCCTGTTGACAGCAGAATTTTGGAATGTGGAATCCCTATGGTTTCTAGATGCCACTGTTGTATATCACCCCAGGTTGAGGACCTCAATCATGTTTTTATCAATAGTGATATTGTTGTGACGTTGTGGAGATGGTCCTTGCCTTTGATCAGCAACAAAGTTCATCTACATAATCACATCACTGCCAGGATTTGGTGCTTTATTCATCACTCTAATGTCCGCTCTCCTTTTGGTTTCATATCTCTCTATTGTTTGCTGCTTATGTTATGGGAGCTATGGAAATGCAGATGTTCAGCAAAGTATGACACTAAAAAAATTCGGGCAGGCGATATCATCAGAAGCATCAAGCTTCATCCATTTTTCTCTCAATATGTCCACCTTCAATATTGCCCCTACGCCGGCAGAACAACAAATCCTCCAGAATTATGGTTTTGTTCCCCATTTTTCTCCTAAGCAGCTAAAGCTGGTCCGCTGGATTCCTCCAATTGTGAATTTCTGCTTGAATGTTAATGGGCCTTCTAAATGTAATCCAGGGAGTTGTGGTGGAGGTGGGTGTGTCCGGGATGTTCATGGCAATGTCCTGGTTGCTTTTGCTAATTTCTATGGGGTAGGTAACATCCTCATTGCTGAAACCCGTGCGCTATGCGATGGCCTTCACCTGGCAAGCTTTTTAGGATTTTGCCTTTCTACTATATATTCTAACTCTGTATCTCTAGTAAATTTTCTCCGACAAAGCAGATGTATTTCTTGGCATACATATAGGTGGTGGCGAGTAGTGAGGGACTTGCTGCATGAAGATTTCAGTATTATTTCTCATGTTTTTCGGGAGACAAACCAGGTAGCGGACCAGATTGCCAACCACGCTATTGCATCTATGTGTAATAAAGTTTTTTGGGGTGTTCATGGTCTTCCTCATTCTTGTAAGGGGCCAATGGTCATTGACGGATTTGGTCTTATGAATGTTAGACTGGTCTGATGGGGTATGCCCCCTTGCTTTTGTATCATTATCTTTATCTATATAATTTTGGCCCAAGTGCTCTCGCTGGTGGAGTGGGTTCATTCTCCCCCTTTGGGGGAGGGTGCACTCTCCTAGTTCTGAGACTCTGAGGACCACCTTTATAATATATATATATATATATATATATATATATATATATATATATATATATATATATATATATATATATCTATATGAATTTTGGTTGATATTTTGTCTTACTCTGACATTATGTGATTAAATATAATATCTTCATTAAAGTCTGTCAATAGGAAATTATAGGTAAAATAATGACCCGAAAGATCATCACTGTAAGTATTCCAAAAGCCTCAAGTTAATTCTATATTATTGTAACGACCCCGAGAACTCGACCCTCGGCCCAAGCCGAGGACCCAATTTTCGCAGTCGCCGCCCACGAATTCGAGACCGGAAGGGCTATAAACAAGTCTAACAAAATATGTAAAGGAAATAAACGTCAACTACTAACTAGGAGCACAAACACACGGAAGCAGGAAGAAGAGCGAGATCGCAACGTATCGCTCTAGGTACAGTCCCATCACACAACGAGTATAAGTAAAGAAGGGAAAGATAGAGCCCTTAGGGGCATACCCCGAGGGTGATGTACAACTGAAGGGGGATACCACTACTAGCTACGGGGACGACGACTACCGCCCCGCCTCCTCCACCCGACGCGCACCCGGTCGCTGCTGAGAAGTCTCACATGGAAAAAGGAGGGATGAGCTTCACAACAGAAGCTCAGTAGGGAATACCAATCTCCTACTGGATCTAATATGTGAGAAAGAAATATATAATCAAAGTAAACGACAGCAGTTCTATATATATATTCTAATCTACACAGTAAAACGCGGAAGCAAAGCTAATTAACTACAAACAGTACGGAAGGACACCACAGTTGGAAACTCCGTATGACCTGCACATCGTGACCACCATACGGCTGGTAACACAGACAGGGGGAACCCTGCCTAGACAAGAGACACTAGCTACGGGAACTTCTACCACTAGTCAACTGGTCAGGAGCGTCTACTGACATCTGACCCTCGACCCAGGTCCAAACCTCTACTCTCGTCAGAGTGGGGGCAGGAGCACAAAGTACACAATAGTAACCGCAGTAGTCTGGCCAGACTACGGTCCACGCCTGGCCTCTCTAGGTGGTTCCGGGGCCACAAAGAGTGAGACAGTGAGAAGAAGGACTGACTGGCATGTGCCGGGAAGACTCCAAAACGGCCTCGGCGTCCAAGACAAACCAAGAGAGCTCTGCAAATGACTCAACGTTGCTGTTCTAACCACCATTTTCCCCTCCGCTCCAGAGTCCATGACTCGATCACTCCTGTCGCCCGAAGCACTCCCTCAACAGATGCACGGGGACGGGGGTCCCAAGTAAACGGTAACAACCTCTCTCACAAGACAAGCCCTCAGGTGCTGAGCATCGAGCGAACGACTAGTGTAGGACCGTACTAGGAAAGTAGCACTAGTGCCACAGGTACAGAAAGAACCGAAAACGGTGAAGACTCCACAAGAAATAGAACTTCGCAAGACTTACCTGTCTCTGATGCTGTCGTGACGCCACAAGCCGTTGCGACACTGTCGCGACACCAAGGCCAGTGGTCGCGACGCCCTAGGGCGTCGCGATGATGTTGCGGAGGCCATGCCGATCGCGACATCATCGAGACCCCTATACTGGTCGCGATCTCAGCCGAGAGGGATCCGAACCATCCTCTCGAGGACCACCCCAAAACCGCACAAAAACACATTCACAGGGGGAGGGGAGCATGGGAAACACTTTAGAAACCTCTAATCAAGACAAACCACTCTCACACCCCATAAAACATACATTACAAGGAAATCTACGCTCGAAGGAAACCTCACTCACCACGGGTATGGATCTCACACACCCCACAACCCCAAAACCTCGGAGAAACAAGGAATCTCAAGGGGGAAGGGAGCATGCTAGAATGGGAGGGAAAGAGGGGTCCCTACCTCAAGGAGTAGAGCCGACCCGTTGGGACCTTCACGTCGGAATGGCCACCTCCTCCTCGCTCCAAGCACCACAATGACGTCGCCTACACCAAGGAGACGTCACCTCCTCGCCACGAGCACCACGAACACGCCAAGAACACAAGAGGAGCTCAGGGAAGGAAGAAGGAAGAAGAAGAAGAAGAAAGAAGAAAAGGAAGGAGAGAGAGGGAGAAATCGGCGCCTGCCTCAGTTTTGAACCGACGGGCTCAGAGATGTGACGGGTCGGGTAGGCACGACAATGACCATGTCGCGACCATCCAGTGGATCGCGACCATGTCGCGACACCCTACCCCAGTGCGACACCAAAAGCGGTCAAACCTCGAAGATCGGGAAAACCAGGACGGGACAACCTGCCAGGTCGCGTCAACGTTGTACGCACCTGACACCCGACAAGGCCGTTCTGATAGAAAGGACAGTGGTCAGAACGATCAGAAAAGCAGTCGTGTTGCCTCTAGACACCGCGACAAGAACGTGATGCCCACCCCCGTCGCGACCAAAACGCGACGGCCAAGTGTGCCGCGACAAAATCCATGTCGCGACCGGCTCCTCCGTCGCGATAATGTCACGACCCTGAGGATAGGGCTAAGGGCCCGAGAGGGCGGGTCTTACAATTATTCACTTCAAGAAAATTTTTCTAAGTCTATATCGATTGGTGACTAAGCGTCCTACTAATTAATGAACAATGGCTATATCGATTATGTTCAAATCGTACTGATTGCTGAATAAATGATTGTTTCGATTACTGCTTAAGTGACCAATTGATTCCTGAAGAAATGATTATATCGCAAGTAATCGATTATTGATCAAACATATTGATTGGTGTTATAAGTTGTTCCGATTGGTGAACAACATATCGATTAGTGTTGTTTGTTCCAATTACTGAATATTTTCCTTCTTATTCTATTGATTGGTGACCACCATTTTGATTAGTGACTACCATTTCAATTAGTGACAAATCTCATTCCAATTATTGAACACTTACTCTACTATGTTTCAATTAGTGATATTCTCTCATCGATTATTGAATACCAGTCAAATATTATTCCGATTAGTGTTCACTTGACCTATTAGCTATCGATTAGTTAATACTTGCTTTATATTGTTTTGATTAGTGTATTATTGTCTTATACACCTTCGATTAGTGATGTAACTCATTCTGATTAGTGATCAAGCAACTTATTCATATCGATTGCTCTCACCTACCCTTACGATCATTATGCAAAATGTTTTGGCGCACAAACTTACTCTATTTCAAATTCATGAAATATCTCCTACGCATTTGAAAGATTCTAACTTTAAATGTAGTAGGTAACACTTTTCTGGACTAACTTACGTCTTACCTTGTGCATGTTTTTTAAAGGACCCTTCTTTTCTAGGAGACAGAAAAGCACCTACCCAGAATAGCTAGATGTCAGCCAAAATTGTGGGATTCTATAGAAAAGGTATGAGTGTTTGACTAATGTGTCTCTCTTACCTAACACCTCTCTCTTCGTGCATTAAATGTGAGTAGGTATCTGGTACTCTCTTGAAGCAAATGTTAGACACAACAACTTTGGACTCATGTACATGCTGACGCTGAACAAGACTCAACGGATCCTCCAACCTCTTGGAAATCTGCATGAAATCTAAGATGAAGACTCTACATGCACTCCAACGATTACATCCTCAAGAGTCTATAAAAGGAGCTGATGCAGTGAAAAACATATAAAGAGAGCTGCTCAAATTTTCACTACTCAAAGCATCCACTCTTCTAGCAGTGAATACAGTTGAGCATCAAAGCCTTAATTAACAAGCTTTTCTTCTTCTTCTTCTTCCTCTCTCTCTCTCTCTCTCTTTGCATTATTGTTGTATCTTTCTTTCAGAGAGAGATAATGGTGTCTCAGATCAATCCCCATTTGTTAATTATCTTGGGCTTGGTCTAGAATCCCTTGTGATCTTATTGAGATTGTTAGTTGTTCCTCTTCCTATGAGAAGAGTAGACCAACCTGTGAGCTGGGTATTGTTTCCCCTTGTTTAAGGGAAGACTAGCCTACGAGCTAGGTGAGATTGCCCCTTCTGGGTTGAAGGGAAGACCTATGTATCATGGTGGTTTTGCCTCTTCGGTTTGAAGAGAAGACCAGTTGTTGCTAGGTGTATTTGTCAAGAAAGGGAACTGTACTCTTGGGTAGTGAAATATTAAGTGTTCTTGGGAACTGGATGTAGGGCCTCCAATGGGGAGGTGCCGAACCAGGATAAAACTCCTTGTGTCTTTGTGTGATTGCTTTTGTTTATTTCCGTTGCACACTGACACTAACTTTTACATCTTAGTGTTCAAAGTTTTAATATCTTGGAATCGTCTATAGCAACCCATTCACCCCCTTTTGGGCTTGCTATCCAGGCCAACAGGACTAAGGCGTCCCCTCGATAGGACGCAATACCAGGCCGAACGCCAAAGTTCAGAACTTAACAGAACAAATAAAATTCGGCCCTTAAGGCCCAAACTGAACTATTGGACACATGAAACACAAGCTAATACATCCATTTACTGAAATTAAAATAAGAATACAAAGAAAAGCGAGAATCTCTCTGTTCTAGACAAGCCATTTTTGACAACATATTGAGTAAATTTCATGTGATACTGCAATACCTTATAGTGGCTCTCTTCAATTAACCACTTGAGTGACTTTCTAATTTTTCTGGATTTTTCTAGGATTTTTAGGAATTTTCTCTAGGGTTCAAGGGGTCCTCTGTGCACAGTTGATTCGCGACAGACATAGTGGTCGCGTTTCAGGAAGCTGATTCATGTTGGGTCAAACCGTCAAGTATTGTCTTCCTATTCCGACCTGGATTATGTTTTGTAATAGCGTTCATTAGAGTCGTCACGTTTAAGAGTTTCCAATCTTGATTTATGGCAATTTTCAAAATTATTTTTAGAAAGATTTTGTTGCTAAATAGAATCACGTCCACATGGTCCGTCGCGTTTCTAACCTTCCATTATTTAAAAGATCGACTCCCAGAAGAAGATCGATTCTTTCAAATATGCAACCACTTAGGTCATCACGATTTAACTTTCCATTTATTAATTTGGCAAGAATCTGATCAACATTGGAAGTGCTATAAACGCGTACGACTATGTCGTCACGATTTCTATACTTGCTATAATCGATGAACCAATCGATGTACGGAAGTGTTAGAAGCGCGACGGTATATGTCGTCGCGATTTAGATCCCTGCTATAATCGATGTTTGGAAAGGCCATAATCGAAGTGAGGAATGTTTTTAAACACGACGCTTTAGTCGGTCGCGATTCATCTTAATAGGCGACCACAGTGGCCTTCGCGATTTACCAATTTTTCCCCTATAAAAAGACCCCCAAGGCCATTGTTTTTAACACACATTCAAGTATTGTGGCGAAGCCCTGCTACGTTGGAGAGCTGAATTTCAAGCTAAAAGAAGAACCCTCACCTCTAGCACTACTTCAAGTCTTCATCAATTGGAGCTTGGTCTTCATCCTCTCAAGTCTTCGGAGCAAGGAGGAGCCTTCTTCCACTTCGTCCATCTTCTGCAGCGGGCTCCCTCCATCAGATTTTTCTTTCTTTACTTTTGTTCTTTACTTTGTCTTCTTTGGTTCATTCATCTCACTACATAATTTCTCACGCACAAACACGTCATTCATCTCACACTCATACTTTAGGGGTTTTACACCACCTCCACAAGGTGTGTTCAACCTCATGCAAACAAGTCTCACTTTTCCACTTTTGAATTTGATATTGCACAACTTGGACTAATCCGCACTTTCACTTGTTGTTTGTTTCTTTTTTTTTGCAAGGTAACCATCAAACTAAAGTCTTCTTCACCGGCCGGCCGGTTGGAGAAGTAAGAGTCAACCCACAACCACATTCCCGCGATTTTTGGGTAAAGGTAAGTAACCACACCTTTTACTCTCTCCTTTGGTACCCACGTGTACCTGGCGATCACACCTCCATCATACTGCACACATGCACACCATTTTCTTCCATTTTTCTATCTACACAAATATTTTATTTAAAATCTTTTTTTATTTTTTTTTAAATTGTTCTTTGTGGGTGTTTGAAAAAGCACATTCACACCTACCTCCGTGAAGAGCAACCCTCATGGAGGCTTCCCCACTGTTCAAACACCTTCCTCACGTCAAATCTGCATAAAACGGAGCTCTAAACCGTCGAAACCTGCCAAACCACCACAGCTCCCCCTTCTCTCGACTGAAATAGGGCTTTGTCCTATTCAGTCGATGAAGTAGAGTAACAATGCATAGGAGTGGTTAACGCGTCAAAGCTCTAGGATGCCTCAATAACGGGTCCGGGACAAAAATTGCGTCAACCAAAATAGCACCACACATCACACACATGTGGAAACTTCCCCAAGGCCATCACGTCAGCCTTGGCAGATGCCTCAATAAGGCTTCACCCTCATCAGCCACGATATAACTCAGAGTACAAAGGTCCGAAAGATGGCTTAACTCACCCTCAAATGGGCACAAAACTTCAAACAAGCATCATACCATACTCTGAAACTTGATAAGCTAGATTTGAAATGCCTGAACGCAATAGTAATGATTGTATTTGGATGCACTCCCCCATTTACTCATAGACAACTGTTGAATAACTATATGAAGCTCTCTATTATCTCATTATTCAGCAATGCATACCCCAGTAGGATTGACTAGCCATGATGGTTGATACCAACAAATAGGACGAATGGTATCTGATAGGTGTTTGTCAAATATGTTGTGTCAAAACACACAATATCACAAAAAGACATGCATGCAGTCCTTGACCTTCCATCAATCTAAAATACATTCCTCAAAGTACCATCTTCATTTACATCTATTGTGTAAAAGAATGTTGGATTCTTTGATTGCATCTCTTGGAAGTGTGTTAGCATTATCTTCGCATCACTTTCTTTGAATTTTTTTTGTCGCTCCCTCCCAAGGAAGTACTAGCAATGATTCTCTGTAAATTATAATTGCTTGATGCCACCCTTTCTTTTTTCAATGCACGATACAATGTTAGACATTGATATGCCAACACTATATATGTTCACAATCTCCACCTTCTTTGGAGTGTTTATCTTTCGGTGTGATCATAGGTACATAGCACCTGCTAGGTTGAGGATGTGATTGTGCTTAATAATAACATCATGCAACTTGAACTTATTGAAATCCTTCATTCACCTAACTTTTGTGGATGCTTTGCATCCTATGTTCGATGTGTCCTAATGACTTTTAGCATTTGGATGCCTCCGAGATTCTCTAGACCCGTGACATGTAAACATCTTAAACGCAAACACCCTATTCTTTAATCTCGTATCTACAGTGACAACATCAAAACCTACATGCCTAGCATAATTGTAGATATGTACCTATGATCACACCGAAAGATAAAAATCTAGAGAATCTATGCCTTCCTAAGATGTGATCATTAGGACATACGTTAAAGGTAATAGGTATGTACCTAGAGTCTAGGACATAGAGTCTAGGACATCGGTCTGATCATAGATACGATGCATTCCTAAAAGCATTCCTAAGATGCATCTGAAAAGGTAAAAGTCATTAGGACATAGGTAAAAGCATAATTGTAGATATGTACCTATGATCACACCGAAAGGTAAAAAGTCTTTGCCTTTTTAATTGTTTCAAAATCTATGCCTTCCTTATGTTCTAATAATTGTTCATTAGAATCAATATCAACATCAACACGCTTCGTAGGGGACTTCTATAGGCATCGGCAAGCTGAATGTGTCTACATCTTTTTCAGGTTCTCTTAACACCAATGATAATGAACAATTTAAATTTTGTATTTCTAACATAAAAATTGAACCACTAGTCTTTAAGTTCATTCAGTTGTTGGAGAACATATGGGAGAGTGCTTAAGGATGTCTGCATCTTTTTCATAAGCTCCTACCACCAAAGACAATGCACAAGTTTTAAACTCAACATATGACAACACATTGTTTGACCACAAAAAAAATGCTAGGAAAAAATACTACGACAAATAAATAGCCAACAAGGTCTGTGAAATAAGTTGCTAGAAGAGACAAATAATTAGTTGTGTACAATGCTATGACAGGCAAATAGTCAATCGTGTCTGTGAAATAAGCTACTAGGACATACAAATAAAGTGCCCATTCAAGTAGGGAACCCCCTACTCAGATGGATTGTCCATCCGACTAGGGAACCTTACTCAGATGGACACCCCATCCGATTAGTCTACCCGGATGGACACCCCATTCGAGTAGATCTTTCTCTTCCCCTCTTCGTTCTCTCCCTTCGGGTCTATAAATACCCCATAAAGGTTCGGACAAGAGAAGGGAATTCCCACGAACGAATTCGCGAGGTTCACAAGTTTGAAAAGTTGGAAGTTAAAGGCATGAAGCGTTTGTGCTCGGCATGAAAGTGCTCGTGCTCAACAAGCAAGTATTGGAATGGCACCATATAAAGCTCTATATGGAAGACCGTGCAGAACACCATTAAACTGGCATGAGGTAGGAGAAAGGCAAGTTATGGGACCAAAATTGATTCAGCAGTGCTCAGAAATGTTCAGGTTTATCAAGGAAAAGCTTCAAACAACCCAAAGTTGTCAGAAAAGCTATGCAGGTACCAGACGTAGAACATTGCAATTTGAAGTTGGCGACTATGTGTTTCTACAAGTTTATCCCACAAAAAGGTGTTCTAAGGTTCAGTAGAAAAGGTAAGTTGAGTCTGAGATATGTAGGCCCATTTCATATTCTAGACAGAATTGGTGAGATAGCTTACAGAATAGATCTTTCAGCAGACTTCACATGTGCGCATGATGTGTTCTATGTTTCAATGCTAAGAAGGTACATTCGAGATCCCTCACAGATTGTTAGCTATACTGAAGATGATTTGAAGCCGAATATGTCAATGCTAGAATATCCAATACATATCATAGGACGGAGAACCCAAAAGTTGAGAAATAAAGAAATTGACCTAGTGAAAATCAGATGGGAAAACAGGCAGAGTGGAGAAGACACATGGGAGTTAGCAGAGGAAATGATGTAAGTGTATCCATACTTGTTTGAGTAAAATTTTAATTATTTTAGGTGATAGTACCATGCATAATTAATTGTGAATTATGTGTTGTTGTTTCTTATTGAATTTCGAGAATGAAATTTCTTTTAGGTGATAATAAGATAATGTAGTGACCATTCAGATTGTGGCTAATCGGGTTTGGTGGCCAATGTGTGGCCTATTGGAAGTGTTTTTGTGGTTATAGTAGGTTGTGTACGTTGAGGGCTGGAGAAATCCGAGCCCAATACACCTTTGGTTCTCTTCTTGAGAATGTGACCAACACAGTCGTCACGTTTTGAAGAGAATGCAACCACCTGCTATGTCGTGTTTTGGTTACCGTTTACCGTGGGCGTCGTTGCATGCATGCCACGTGGTGCATGCAGGCACGCTGTGGTTTAAACGCGACGACAGGGTATGTCGCGATTTAAACGCGACGGCTCGTGTTGTGTTATTTTGGCCAAACCTTGGTCAAATAGTGTGGAAGGCACTATTTAGCTGAGGGAAAGGCTGTTGTGGATGTTTCTAGGGATTTGGAGTCCGTGGCTCGTGGTTTGGCGTGTTTCCATCGCGAGGAGGTTGTTCGGAGCACGGGAAATGTCGGGGCAGCATGATTCTTCGCATTCTTCATGTGGTAGGGGAATTCTTCTCGTTTTCAATTGTATGGATTAGGTTTAAGGTATTCAATGCATGGAAATGTTTATATTCAGTAGCAAGCATGTGTAGGTAATTGTGAGAATGTATATTTGTGAGTTTTATAGCTGCTACAAGTGATTTTTATGGGCTTTCCAGAGGAGAAGGTCGAGCTGGGAGTTTTGGCTGAAAAAGCGACGAACCTAGTCATCGTGTTTTGAACACGACAACCTGAGCCGTCACGATTTAACTCTGAAGGCGACGGTCTGCTCCGTCGCAATTCTACTTTTAAATAGCGGCATCTGTGTACGTCGTGTTTTAAAAGCTGCCACCCGATCCTCTCCTGGCTTCAGTGAGCAATGGGTTGTTTTACTCTATGTGACTGTTATATTTTGTGTTTTAAATTGTTAAGCGATGCAATGGAACTTGTCAGGCTGATGATTGTCAGGTTTGCATGTCTTGAGCGTACGTGGCAAGTTGGGTAGTGTGACGCCTTCCGTGGTTACCTCTCAAGTTGGGTACCCCAAGTTTTGTGTGAGCTAGACACATAGGTGCTCGAAGTTTGTCCTAGTAATGTGTGTACCTTTGAGTTCTGTGTCGTCTTCCTGAACACCCTTACTCGCGTGTCGAGTTGTACGTATGGCTGAGGGAAAGACGGCAGTGGGACAGCGGCTTACGAGAGTTTATGTTTGGTCGCTTGTAGCGCGCTCATGGTTGGGGGTGCGGACACCAGTAGATGTACTGGACCTCAGCTAGTCTTTTTTTTTCGTGTGCTTCACTTTAGGGAGCTCAGGCCGGAGTCCCTAAAGCTGCCAAGCATGGGCCTACAGTAGTGTGGCCTGCAGATGTAGTGTTGGTTGGTCTTCACAGTTTGTTGGCCCTGTTGAGGTGGAGCGGCAGCTGAACCTTACGTCCGTGGCTGCAAGACTAAGAGGTAGTCCCGTGTGACTTGTCTGGGTCAGTTGTTGGTGTCGCAAACTAGTTTTCGTGACCCGAGTGTGGCGTCACCCTTCTTTAGCTCGTACACTTGGCGATGTTTGTCATTTGTTTACTTAAAGGCTACTTCATGTTATTAGCTTAGAGGTGTTCATTTATTTGTAATTTTAGTACCATGTGTAGGCAGCTCTATAAATTGTTTGGTGTGGTTCTTTACTTCTGCTTTTGTGAGTTTGGTGTTGTTTTGGATTTTGAAGGAGTTTCCCTACTGAGCCAGTGACATGTGAGGTCCACCCCTTCTCCATTCAGGTGAAGGAGAGCAAGAGGGTTATCGTCCCTCATCTAGTTAGGAGCTACATCGTAGCGGAGTTAGGTCTGCACCTCCAGCAGTGTAATTTTACTATTTGTTCACCTCGGGGCATGCCCCAGGTTGCTGTACTTTGTTTATTGACTTTAGTTTAGAGATGGCTATGTATATTTTTCATGTAAATATGTGTGAGATGTGCCATCTTATATATATTCAGTGCAACGTCTGTGTGAATATAAAGGAACGGAAAATTTACATAGCCTTGTCTCTACTTTAGTCCACTGCTGGTAGTTGGCTTCAGTTTTGTAATGATTTTTTTGTGTGTTATGTGGTTGAAATGATGTATGTGCAGAATCAGAAATGGCAGACAAAAGAGATTGGGGAGGTGGTGGAGATGAGCCAGAGGAGACTACAGATCAGCTGATTGAGAGGCTATAGGAGAGCCTTACGGAGATTCAGACGAGATTAGATCAGAAGGCACCAGTTCAGCCAATAGTTGTGGCACCCCAGATTATAGAGGAAGCAGTACCAGTACCAGTGGCACCACCCCCACCACCACCTGGAGTTGAGGTACCACCAGTCGCACCTGTACCCCCAATAGCACCGACATGTCCAGCCAGTGTAAAGGAGTCTACAGCATTAATTAGTGGAGAAGTTTTTGCGGTTGTAGCCACCTACATACTCAAGAGGCCCAAATCCGGACACGGCAGAGCACTGGGTACACGAGATTGAGAGAGTTTTTGTGACCATGAGATGTCCGCAAGCTGATAGGGTGATTTTAGCTACCTACCAGTTGCAGGGATTTGCACAGGAATAGTGAAGGTTAAAGATGCAGACGATGTTTGCAGGCAGGATAGAGGATACCATTACCTGGCCACAGTTCTTGGAGGTATTCAATGATACATTCTTCCCAGTCCAAATACAACAGGCAAAGAGAGAGCAGTTCAGGACATTGCAGCAAGGAAACCTGTCAGTATTAGAATATCATATGAGGTTCATGGCATTGAGCAGATATGCACCATATGTGGTCATAGATAATGCTATGATAGTGGAGTACTTTATCCGAAGATTGCAACCAGAGTTGCAAGACGCGATGATTCCTCTTATGTGTAGGATGGTGGAGGAAGCAGTGGAGAGGCAGCTATTCTTGAGAGGACTGTGCAGACTAGGCAGTCAGGTGAGACAGGTAGCTTCCAGCTTCCACAACGATCCCCATGTATTAGCAAGGGTAAAGCACCCTCAGGAGCATCATCATCATCAGGGTTCGCCAAATGGGGTACTAAGTTGAAGAAAATGTTTAGAGGACGAGGAGGTGGCAGACAATAGGATTTCCAGCAGAGTGTTCAGCAAGGTCGAGGCTTTAGGCCAGTGCCAGAGGAGTCTCAACAGAGCACAGCAGGGCAGCCCACAGTTCCTCCAAGCTTCAAGTGTTATAATTGTGGGCAGCCAGGGAATTTAGCCAGGAATTGTCCATATTCCCGAGAGTACAACTATGGCAGAGGGACACACAGCAGCAATAGTCTTTCCAGCAGCCACCAGCAGAGCGAGGGAGAGGCCCATCTTTCCAGAGGGGACGAGGATGGGTCATGGCTATTACTAGAGTACAGGCAGAGGCATCCAATTTGATTGAAGGTATACTACCTCTCTTTGAATTTTCTACAAGAATATTGATTGATCCAAGTGCATCGCATTCATTTATTTCGGAGGATTTCATGGATAGCATGGTTCACCCTCTAGAGGAGAGGCAGTGTGAGCTAGTTGTAGAGGTTCCATCAGGCAGTTTTATGCTTACTTCTTTTTATTTAGATGAGTCCCAATAGTGGTACAGGGGAATCAGTTTCCAGCAAAGTTGTATGCACTATAGTTAAAGGAATATGATGTAATTTTGGGTATGGATTGGTTGGAAGCTTATGGGGTAGTGGTGGACTATAGGAAGAAGAAGGTTAGATTCTGTCATCCCAGTGGAGCTATGTTTGAATTCCAAGGCATGCCATTCTATACTCCAAAGTTTATCATTTCTGCATTAGGGTTAGGAGGTTGATCAATGCTGGGTGTGTAACTTATTTAGCTTCAGTTAGTTTAGTTTAGTCAAGCAAATCTGTAGAGATGGTACAAGTGGTTAAGGAGTTTGTAGATGTGTTCCCAGAGGAGTTTCCGGGGTTAGCTCCACATAGGGAGGTGGACTTTACAATGGAATTGCAACCAGGTAATATGCCAATTTCAAAAGCACCTTACAGGATGGCACCAGCAGAATTGAAGGAATTGAAGAAGTAATTGCAGGAATTGTTAAAAAAAAGTTTCATCAGACCTAGTCATTCACCATGGGGAGTGCCAGTATTGTTTGTCAGAAAGAAGGATGGTAGTCTAAGAATGTGTATAGATTACTGACAGTTGAACAAAGTCACCATCAAGAACAAGTATCCACTTCCCAGAATTGATGATTTGTTTGATCAGTTATAGTCAGCCAGGGTATTCTCCAAGATTGATTTGAGATCAGGATATCATCAGCTGAGAATCAGAGAAGAGGACATTGATAAGACAGCTTTCAGAACAAGATATGGACATTATGAGTTTGTGGTTATGTCATTCAGGTTGACTAATGCACCAACAACATTCATGAACTTGATGAACAAAATATTTCACCCTTACTTGGATCAGTTTATTGTGGTATTCATAGATGACATATTGGTGTATTCAGTGTCAGAGGAAGAGCATGCAGTACATCTGAGGATTACATTGCATACTTTGTGAGACCATCAGTTGTATGCTAAGTTTAGCAAATGTGAGTTCTGGTTACGAGAAATTCAATTTTTGGGTGATGTAATTTCAGGAGAAGGTGTAGCAGTGGATCAAGCTAAGGTTGGAGCTATTATGAAGTGGGAAGTGTGATGATTTTGATTGTCAAACACACCAAATTTTCTTTAGTGGGGGAGAATTGTAACACCCCAAAATTATATTTAGAAAAATATGATGATTTTGATTGTCAAACACAATCACTTTCATGAGATATAATTATATTTAATTTAGGATTATTTTGATATTAATAATATTATTCCAATGTTGTATTCAGAGGTGCGCACTCCGACAGGACGTCACCAGAATTCTATAACGAAATTGAAATATGAAAATACCATAATTTTTAGAAAAATATGCTAGTTTTAGAAATGTAAATATCCAAAATTATTGACGCACTGATATCAAGATTAAGTCGACACAATGATTTTTCGGGTAATTTTTGCTTGGTGAAAAATTAATTTCAAAAATTAAATTAAAATCACCATAATTTTTAAAACCTTCCAATTAGCTTATGTTTGAAATTTCAACTTGATTGGATATCATTTGAATACAAAAATGTAGGGACAAATGGGCCAGCTGAATTAACCCCTATTTACGTAACCCATTTTTCTTGAATATTGCTTAGGTAGTCTTGAATACATAAGTCTCATTTTACTTGGTGTAAGAGGCTTACACGTATCCTAATATGTGTGAGAGGGGTACAACTCCAAGGTTAACGTGGCTGCTATAAAACCAAATGGGGTTTTACGGTGGCAAGTGTATGGCTACTTGTCATACATGCATGGAATTGGACCTGTATATATACCCTCCTTTACCCACTTCCGTAAGAGTTTACCCACCTTGTTCAGCCTTCCACACTGCTCTTGCCGTTGTCTCTACTGAAGCTGCTGTTGTTCCTGTTGTAGCTGCTGCTGTTACCCCTGTCATAGTTGTTGTTGCTGCTCCTACTATAGTTCCTGCTACTGCACCTATCGTAGCTGCTACTTCTACAACTCTTCCTTCTTCCTGCTGCTACTGCTGGTTCCTTCGTTGAGGAGAAGAGAAGGACCTCCATCTTTCCTAAGTCATGTAGGATTTCTTTCCTTTTTGTCTCTTTCTTTTGTTAAGAACCTTGTGTCTAAGTGTCTTACCATGTTCCTATCTTGACTTGTGTTTAGTAGAAACTAATAGGAATAGCTTTCTTTTCTGTTATCATGTTTCTCTTAGTTATGTCCATGTTTATAGTTGAAGTTCATGTGCTCTTGACATGGACTTTCCACTAGATGCAAGGAAGAAACTCTTAGAAGAGTTGTATATACAATGACTTTCCTTTCATAAGTTTTCCATGCCACCATGTGTAGACATGCCATTTTGGCAACATATCGAGCAAATTTCATGTTATACTGTGATGCCTCAAAGTGGCTCTCTTCAATTAACCTCTTGAGTGATTTTCCTATTTTTCTAGGATTTTTAGGGATCTTTCTAAGGGGTCCAATGGGGTCTGTTGAGCCTAACTAATTCACGTCAGAGGCTTGATCCACGGCGGGTAAAACCGACGCGGATCACACTTCCTTTTCTGGCACTTACCCTGTTTAGATTCACGTCAGATAAGGCTACCGCGATTAATAGTTTCCATTTTCAAATTATGGCAAATTCTAAAATTATTTTTGGAAAGATTTTGTTGCTAAATAGAACTACGTTCGACTTATCCAACGCGTTTTTAACCTTCCTCTGAACGAAGATCGATTTCCTCAGAAGATCGATTCTCTTCAAATACGCGGAAACTTATGTCGATGTGTTATAATTATTTTCATTTTTAATATTTGTAAAGAATCATTTGAAGTCGGAAGGTTTAGAAATGCGGCGGACTATATCGATGCGGTTTTAAAAATAGCTATAATCGATGTTTGAAAATGGCAAATCGGAGCAAGTCGATCTTGGTAATTGCGGCGCTTTAGTCGGACGCGATTCATGAGATAGGCATCCACTGTGTCCGACGCAATTTTAGTATTTTTTCCCCTATAAATAGACCCTCGAGGCCACTGTTTTGAGCATAACCCACACACTACGGCGAAGTCCTGCCGCACCGGAGACTCGACTTCCGAAGCCAAGGAGAAGTACCTTCATCCCGAGTTAGTCCACGCGTTCAGCCCTTGGAGTTCATAGCCGTCTTCTTTCCCATCTCATTGGAGCGAGGCAGGAGGAGCTCTCCTCTTCCACTTTGTCCATCTCCAAGCAGCGGGCTGCATCGCCATTCCATTGCTCCCCTTTCTTTTCATCTTTATTAGTTTTAGTTCATCATTTAGCATTTCACACCATTTTCTCACACACAACACGTCATTTTCTTCTCACCCACACTTTTTAGGGGTTTAACACCACCCCATGAGTTGTGTTAACGCCTATGTCATTTATTTTCCTTTCATTTTATCTGAGTTTTATACTGCACCTTATAGTCTAATCCCCTCTTCACTTGTTTTGTTGTTTTCCCTTTTTGCAAGGTAACCCGTCGGAACTAAATCTTCTTCGCCGGCCGGCCGGTGGAAGAAGTAGAAGCAACCCGCACACCACTCTCCCGCAATCTTGGGTGAGGGTAAGTACCCTCTGCGTCTTCCTCTTCGCCCGTCTCCTTCGGTACCCTCGTGTACCTAGCGATCACACCTCCTTTCTTGTGCACACACGCACGTTTCTTTTCGCCCTTCCATCCTTATCGTTATTTCATTTTTAAATTTCATATTTTTGGTTTTTAAATCATCTCTTTGTGGGAGGTGTTTTTGAAATAAACATGTCTACACCATGTTGTAAGATTTTTCTCCTATTGTTCTATCTTTTTCTTCGTGTAGGATGTGTTAAGGAATGTGTATAAGATCCATTAGGTGTTGTTAATCTTTCATAGAATGGTAGGAACTCTTAGAAGAGTCTCATAAGTTGATGTTAAACCATTCCTGGAAGTATAACTTGCGGTTGTCGACAGACAGAACATATCTGTCGACAGGTACCTTGCTTCCAGAACCTAGAATTCCAGAAGAACCAGTAGATGTCGACAGATAGAACCCACCTATCGACAGATGATAACCATCTATCGACAGCTACCTATGGCCCGTCAACAGATAAGGTCCAGATTCCAGAATCCAGTTTTGGATGGGTCAGTAGCTGTCGACAACCACCTTATGACTGTCGACATACACCAGTCTGTGATTCTAATAAGAACCATTCCTTCCCCATCCAAAGGTGGTACACTCTTGTACTGTCCAAACATGTTACCTTTCCACATTTTCTTAGATTCTAAACTATTATACCATTGAGATGAATTACTAATCATCATCTACATCTAACTATGGATTATCCTTGGTCACTTCCACGTGTGATTGCTTCCTATATGGCTACATCTTTCTGAATTCATTGGCATTGACTCCTAAAACCTTGTTACATGTGAGATTTTGAGTACCTATGTACGATACTTGATTGTTTAACAGAAATGATTTGTGATGACAAATTTGGGTATTTGGACTCAATTGAAATAAATGTCTGTGCAAGTGGGGCTGATCCAGTCCCGGGAGGAGCTCCCAAATTTGTTTACTGGCCGTACGGAACGATAATGGATCTACTGGATGTTTGGCATTGCATCGTACTTGCTTGGTTGGTCATCAATTAATTCTGTCATGAGATGATTATGTATTTCTTACTTGAAACAGAATGTAATTACCATACTGAATTTATTTCTATACAAGCTTTATTCAATATCGTTATTAGTTGTGTATATTGCCTAATTCATTGGTTATCTTAATCTTTTGATAAGAGGATGAATCCTATTGGGCACATTAGCTCATTAAATCTCACTTTTCAGGTGAACATGATGAGCCTAGCTCTTAAGGGGGTGTGCTGAGTGGGACAACCCATCTTTAGAGTTCTGTAGATTACTTTTTGAGGACTATAGTACAAATAGAAATGTTATTGTGTTTTCTTTGTCTCACTCCTCCTGTGAATTGTAACAAGGTGTGTTATGTATGTAAAGCTTCCGCTGTAATAGTGACAGATGGTTATATAAATGTGGCTCTATTTCTTAAGTCTATTTTTCTTTTATTTTCTGATAAATAGATATTTATTAGGACGTGACAGGCAAGATACTACATGCGATTAATCCGAGATTTCTCGAAGATTGCAGCACCCATGACAAGATTGACCAGGAAAGGGGTACCCTTTATGTGGTCCCCAGATTGTCAGTGGAGCTTTATGGAATTGAAGAAGAGGCTCACTTCAGCACCTATATTGGAGATACCATCAGGTAGTGGAGGTTTTGTGTTGTATACAGATGCATCCAGGAGAAGACTTGGAGCGGTACTAATGCAGCACAGAAAAGTAGTGGCATATGCATCCAGGCAACTAAATCGACATGAAGAGAACTGCCCCGCACATGATTTAGAGCTAGCAACAGTGATATTTGCATTGAAATTGTGGAGGAACTATTTGTATGGAGAAAGGTTTGAAATATTTACATATCATAAAAGCTTAAAGTATATTTTCTCACATAAAGATTTGAATTTGATGCAGCGTAGATGGATGGAGTACCTGAAAGATTATGACTTCAGCTTAGCATATCACCCAGGTAAGGCCAATGTTGTTGCAGATGCATTGAGCAGAAAGGAAGTCTTGAGCCAGATGATGATAAAAGAATAGAAATTATATGAAGATGTAATAGAGAATTCACTATTTGTTCCAAACAACCAACAGTGAGCAGTGTTGGCTAGCAGTGTAGTGGAACCTTCATTGTATTGGAAAATAGTAGAAGCTCAAAAAATAGATGAGAATTTGGTAGAGATTGTAAGGATGGAAGATGTTACAATTGATGATGACAGTGTGGTTAGGTTTAAAGGCCAATTATATGTCCCAGCAGAAGCTGAAGTGAGGCAGAAAGTATTAGAGGAGGCACACAGGTCCAAGTATACCATTTATCTAGGCAACACAAAAATGTATCAATATTTGAAGAAGCACTTTTGGTGTTCGAACATGAAAAAAGAAATAGCAAAGTTTATAGCAAGATGTCTGATATGTCAACAGGTAAAAGCAGAGCATCAGAGGCCAGGGGGATTATTGCAGCCATTGCTTATTCCATAGTGGAAATGGGATGATATAGCCATGGACTTTGTGGTAGGTTTGCTTAGAACAACGTCAGATCACAATGGAATTTGGGTTTTTGTTGATAGATTGACAAAGGTATGCAGATTATTGGTTGTGAGCATGTCATGGGCTGTGGACAGATTAGCCAGATTATATGTGGACAGGATAGTACCGTTGCATGGAATTCCAGTAACTATTGTATCTAATAGAGATCCAAAGTTCACATCAGGTTTCTAGAGAAGCTTGCAGAGGGTGATTGGTACTGAGTTGAGATATAGTTTGGCTTATCATCCGCAGACAGATGGATAAACAGAGAGAACAATTCAAACCATAGAAGACATGTTCTGAGCTTGTTGCTTAGTATGGGGAGGCACTTGGGAGCATCACTAGGTATGGTGGAGTTTGCCAACAATAATAACTATCATGCAAGTATTGGAATGGCACCATATGAAGATCTATATGGAAGACTGTGCAGAACACCATTAAACTGGCATGAGGTAGGAGAAAGGCAAGTTATGGGACAAGAATTGATTCAGCAGTGCTCAGAAATGGTCAAGTTTATCAAGGAAAAGCTTCAAACAGCCCAGAGTCATCAGAAAAGCTATGCATATACTAGACGCAGACCATTGCAATTTGAAGTTGGTGACTATGTGTTTCTAAAAGTTTCTTCCACAAAAGGTGTTCTAAGGTTCAGTAGAAAAGGTAAGTTGAGTCCGAGATATGTAGGCCTATTTCAGATTCTAGAAAGAATTGGTGAGATATCTTACAGAATAGATCTTCCAGCAGACTTCACAGATGTGCATGATGTGTTCCATGTTTCAATGCTAAGAAGGTACATTCGAGATCCCTCACAGATTGTTAGCTATATCCGAGATGATTTGAATCCAGATATGTCAATGCTAGAATATCCAGTACAGATCACAGGACGGAGAACCCAAAAGTTGATAAATAAAGAAATTGACCTAGTGAAAATCAAATGGGAAAACATGCAGGGTGGAGAAGACACATGGGAGTTACAAGAGGAAATGATGAAAGCGTATCCATATTTGTTTGAGTAAGCTTTTAAATATTTTAGGTGATAGTACCATACATAATTAATTATAAATTATGTGTTGTTGTTTCTTCCTAAATTTCGAGGATGAAATTTCTTTTAGGTGATAGTAATGTAACGTAGCGACTGTTCGGATTGTGGCTAATCGGATTTGGTGGCCAATGTGTGGCCTATTGGAAGTGTTTGTGTGGTTATAGCAGGTTGTGTAGGTTGAGGGCTGGAGAAATCCGAGCCTAATACATTTCTAGTTCTCTTCTTGAGAACGTTTTGAAGAGAACACGATCACTTGCTACGTCGTGTTTTGGTTGTCGTTTATCGCGGGCGCCGCTGCATGCACACCGCGTGGCACATGCAGGCACGTCAGGGTTTAAATGCGACAGTAGGGTACATCACGATTTAAATGTGACGGCCCAATACGTTGCGATTTAAACTATTGTGTTATTTTGGCCAAACCTTGGCCAAACAGTGTGGAAGGCACTGTTTAGCTAAGGGAGAGGCTGTTGTGGAGGGTTTCTGGCGATTTGGAGTTCGTGGCGCGTGGTTTGGCATGTTTTCATCGCGAGGAGGTTGTTCAGAGCGTGGGAAATGCCGGGGTAGCATGATTCTTCGCGTTCTTCATGTGGTAGGGGAATTCTTCTCGTTTTCAATTTTATGGATTAGGTTTAAGGTATTCAATGCATGGAAATGTTTATATTTATTAGAAAGCATGTGTAGGTAACTGTGAGAATGTATATTTGTGAGTTTTATAGCTGCTACAGGTGATTTATGGGCTTTCTGGAGGAGAAGGTCGGGCTAGGGGTTTTGGTTGAAAAAGCGACGAACCTTGTTGTCGCATTTTGAACGCGACGACCTGAGCCGTCGTGATTCAGATATGAAGGAGACGGTATGCTCCATCGTAATTCTGCTTTTAAATAGCGACGTCTGTGTACGTCGCGTTTTAAAAGCAGCCACCCGATCCTCTCCTAGCTTCAGTGAGTAATGGGTTGTTTTACACTATGTAACTGTGCAGCTGTTATATTTTGTGTTTTAAATCGTTAAGCGGTGCATTGGCACTTATGAGGCATATAATTGTCAAGTTTGCATGGCTTGAGCGTACGTGGCAAGTTGGGTAGTGAGATGCCTTCCGTGGTTACCTCTCGAGTCGGGTACCCCAGGTTTTGTGTGAGCCAGGCACGTAGGTGCTCGGGGTTTGTCTCAGTACTACGTGTACTGTCGAGGTCTGTGTCGTCTTCCTAGACACCCTCACTCGTGTGTTGAGTTATACGTTCGGCTGAAGGAAAGATGGTAGTGGGACAACGACTTGTGAGAGTTTGTGCTTGTACGCTCGTGGTTGGGGGTGCGGACACTAGTAGACGTATTGGTCCCAGCTAGTCCTATTTTTTCCAGTACCTCACTTTAGGGAGCTCAGGCCGGAGTCCTTAAAGGTGCCAGACATGGGCCTGCAGCAGTGTGGCATGCAGGTGTAGTGTTGGTTGGTCTCTACAGTTTTTTGGCCCTGTTGAGGTGGAACGGCAGCTGGACCTTACGTCTATATGGCTGCGAGACTGAAAGTTAGTCCCGTGTGGCTTGTCCGGGTCAGTTGCTGGTGTCGCGAACTAATTTTTGTGACCCGAGTGTGGCGTCACCCTTCTTTAACTCTACACTTTGCGATGTTTGTCGTTTGTTTACTTGAAGGCTGCTTCATGTTATTAGCTTAGAGGCGTTCATTTCTTTATAATTTTCATACCATATGTAGGGAACTCTATAAATTATTTGGTGTGGTTCTTTACTCCTGCTTTTGTGAGTTTGGTGTTGTTTCAACTTTTGAGGGAGTTTCCCTACTGAGCAAGTGACTTGTGAGGCTCACCCTTCTCCTTTCAGATGAAGGAGAGCAAAAGGATTCATGTCCCTCGTCTAGTTCGGAGCCGCATCGTAGCGGAGTTGGCCTGCATCTCCAGCAGTGTAATTTTACTTTATGTTCACCTCGGGGTATGCCCCAGGTTACTGTACTTTGTTTATTGACTTTAGTTCAGAGCTGGCTATGTATCTTTTTTATGCAAATATATGTGAGATGTGTCATCTTATATATATTCAGTGTGTTCTTTTATATTTTCATGAGCATGAGTGTTGATATCCCTTGCGAGGTTATGGCCTGTTCGCGGGAGGCAAAGTCAGGTCAAACTCGTTATTAAGTTAACGAGTTTAAATGGCAAAGACCATCACAGCTAGCTAGGTAAGTGAAATAAGCTGCTAAGATAGACAAATAATTAGTATATTGTCTGCTACAACACACAAATAGCAAACCAAGTCAATGAAGTAGGCTACTAGGCAGTGGCGGATCCTCTCAACAGTCAGTGGGGTCACGTGACCCCACTGACTTGGAAGGGGAGCTTTAAAAGGTTCTCTTTTTTTGTTTATATATGTCAAAATTTTATGTAAAACTATATAAGGTGACCCCACTGAATTTAAAGGTGACCCCCCTACATTCAAGTGACCCCACTGAACTAATGTTCAGGATCCGCCACTGCTATTAGGAAAGACAAATAATCAGTCCAAAAATTGCTACGATAGAAAAATAATCATATGAGCAAGTTAAATGAACTATTATGACAAACAAATAACCATAAGGATCAGTAAAATAAGCTGCTAAGACAAGCAAATAGCCCCAGTCGGTAAAATAGGATGCTAGGAGAAACATATTGCCCTAACGGTCAATAAAATAATAGTTGGATATATAGTGAGGATCACAACAGTCATTAATATTTTTTTGACAAATGCATTGTGACAGTAACTAGGACAAACAGTCAAAACCACAACATTCTTATTAGTTATCTTTACCTACCAGAGGATTCTTCATCCACATGCACAATATCCATCTTGGTTACTTTATCTTCTTCTACATTGCTTGCTTCTATTTGTTGAGATAATGGCCTTGAACGGTTGTTTGTATATACTGATTGTGAGGGATGAATGCCGATGGCCAAGGCATGCTAAAAGGATATCATGGCAACGCACCTGGTATGGGCGAGAAACATGGCATAGCAAAAGGTGTAAACATCTGTTGTGTCACCTGTGAATGGGATGATGTATTTAGAGGCTTCATCTTCTTCAGACCGCAATTTTGTTTTACTTTTTTGGGCTGGGGGCGAGGAAGGGAGCTACTACTTTGTTCGTTTCCCATAGGCTTCTGTGTTTTTGCCGGTCATATCCTCCTAGATGCAAAGGTGGAGATGTTAATGGGCTTCTCGATCAGTCATAGATTCATAGTAGAGTTCTCGACGGAGGAGCATTTGGTTTTCTCCTCTTCACATTTTGGAGAGAGAGAGAGAGAGAGAGAGAGAGAGAGGGGAGAGCCTGTTTCGTTCGTTCTCTTCCGTGGGGGTTTCGCAAGTTGGAGAGAGAGAAGAGAAAGGAGGAGGTTGGCGTGAAGGGGCAAATTGGGTATTAAGCAAAAAAAAAAAGTTTTTCAAATGCGATAAAACCTTGCCATCATGACCCCTCACGCCAGCGATAAACGCTCCTCACGTAATGATCACTTATGTGGCATTAGCTGTCACGTTGGACCAATGGCAGCACTTTCCGGGTCATCCAACATTTACAATTATACCCAATGGGAAAGGCTTGTTGCAAACCGTCACAGTGGCGATTTGCAACAAACTCAGCTCTTCATCGGGGGAGTTGAGGTCACTGGGGGTGGGCCAACCCCTAGAGTTGTGCCCACCCCCAATGGGACTTTAGTTTGCATCCACCGTGGATGCAAACTAAAGCCCCGATTTATACCAAGTAGTGCTAATACCCAATAGAGCACGTAAGCATTTCTCATATTTAAATATCAGCAATAGTAACAAATTGGGCCAAACTACTGACCCAAAAAAGACCAAATTGGGACAAACCGCGCACGACCTGGCCTCTTCCCCAGCTTGGGTTAGGCCGGTGCACGTTCTCAAAATGGGCCGGCCTGCATTTGTTTTTAATGGACCGAACCGGGCCCGGCCCGGCCCGTTGACGCAATGGCGGGCGGGTCTTCCGTTGCGAAGATGGCAGATATGAACGGGCGGAAAAAACCGTGGGGCAACAACTGCGCGTGCGCGATGGAGGAGCCGAAAGCGGTGAGGGCGACGTCCATGCGTGATCCTGTTACCTGATACCGCGGCGAGGCCAGAGCTTTTCTACTGGCGGAAAGTCACCGTTTGACGTCACCTTTCGGCATTCGACACCAAGCGTGAGGAGTGGGGCAGAGGCCGTGAAAACTGCCCACAGCGAGACCCAGCTGGATGCGAGAAAAAAAAGGTCGAAAAGACAGCCAAATCCCACGCCAATGCACCCGGCGTCTGCGTTTGTTATGTGTTATAATATAAGAGGAGTAATTATCAGGAGAAATATTTACTCTAATTTGCACGTCCATTGATCAGTGTGCAAGAGTGCGGCGGTTGCAGTGCCTCTCTCAACGCGCTGGTCCACAAATACGAGGCTAAATATGTGAACCTATTAAGTGTATATGCGCCTATCACTTGCTCTTGGACTTCAAGTAATTCTCAAGGTCATTTTAATATTTATATTTATGTAGTAAGATTTTGTTAATCAATATATATTTTAATGGAGTATTTATTAATTGATATGTGTTACTGCAAAAAGTAACATAGCTCGGCCCCAGCCGAGGTGACCGTTGAGGCGCTTCTCGTCAGACGGAGCCGAGACGACCAAGCCGATAAATCCTTTGGAGGCGCGCTTGGCCGACGTGCGAAGCTGCTCCCAACCTCCCGACCTGACCTGCAAAGCCCGCCGAGTGGGTTCGGCGGGGAGACACTCTGATGCTCAAGTCAGTTTCTAGCCGAGTAGAATGGCGTGGCATGGGGGAGAACAGCCTACCTGCGCATGTGGAGTGTCTGCCTCTTATATAGTGGGGGGATGACTCACAACTATACTACCTTTGATGGCGCTTAACCAACGCCAGCGGGTGGGCTCTCAAGGGTCGCGCCCTTCATGGCCACGATTACCGCACGCGCGGGTTTCGGGGGGAACTGTCTTCCAGGCATCCCGCGGTCGGATGAGCTGTCTTCCGGGCATCCCGCGGTCGGATAAGCTGTCTTCCGGGCATCCCGCGGTCGGATAAGTTGTCTTCCGGTTATCCCGCGATCGGATGAGCTGTCAGATCGCTCTTGCCATAACTGCAATAACTAACTGCCGCTGAGACGACTATAGGTCGGATGGGTCGAGTGTAGCTCGGCCGCCATTCAACGTCAGTCGTGAGTACCACTTCGGGGCATGTCGTGCACAAAGGCACCAGGTCGGATACAGCCGTGCTGAGAGATCGTCTTGGCCGAGCTTCGAAAGATGGTTCGAGGTGTTCAATACGTTTGAACCGCCGGGCCATACTCGTCTGATCGCATATAGCTGTCGTTCTGAGAATAGTCGTCGCCTTGTCTTCCGTGTGGTCGGCTTGGCTCGGATCTTAGCCGACCTGCCGAGAACATACCGCATCATTGGCCCCCCAGGTTCACGTCGGACTACGAATCGTAGGCCGAGGTGAAGCTATTGAAGAATACACTCCCTCGCCTCGTCATTGTGCCAACCCACGTGGCCATCTCAGCATTACATTGTCATGCTGTCAACGCTGGCCTGCTACTTGCCACGCCGCCAAGCCGTCTATTCAGTCTGTTCCGTGCCGTACTGTCAGATCTCCTCGACTGTCATGTGGACTCCAACCTTTACGTCACCTCCTCGACTCCCGCGAGCCATGATTCACTTTTCACTTCCCGCGCCGACCGGATCCAAGGCATCGCTCGGCGGCCAATCCATTCGCGCCATGTGTTAGAATCTGAACCGCGTTCTTCTCGATTTGGAATCTTGCTGACCTCTTCAAGTCGCCTATTGAGGTCGGCTCCGACCTGTATAATGTGCGATCAATTCTCGAGGTCGGCTTAGACCTTTATGACTACGAACATGTTTGAATCAAGACCATGACACGGCCAATTCTCGAGGTCGGCTCAGACCTCTATGACAAACTTGTCAACTCTTGCGGTCGGCTAGGACCTTTATTACTTCAAAACCACTCGTCAATCCTTGAGGTCGGCTCTGACCTTTATGACCACTGAAACGTCGATTCTTGAGGTCAGCTCGAACCTCTATGACTACTGAAGGTATGTCAATTCTTGAGGTCAGTTCGGACCTCTATGACTACTGAAGATACGTCAATTCTTGAGGTCAGCTCGGACCTCTATGACTACTGAAGATACGTCAATTTTTGAGGTCAGCTCAGACCTCTATGACTACTGAAGATACGTCAATTCTTGAGGTCAGCTCAGACCTCTATGACTATTGAAGGTATGTCAATTCTTGAGGTCAGTTCGGACCTATATGACTACTGAAGATACGTCAATTCTTGAGGTCAGCTCGGACCTCTATGACTATTGAAGGTACGTCAATTCTTGAGGTCAGCTCGGACCTCTATGACTACTGAAGATACGTCAATTCTTGAGGTCAGCTCAGACCTCTATGACTATTGAAGATATGTCAATTCTTGAGGTCAGCTCGGACCTCTATGACTATTGAAGGTACGTCAATTCTTGAGGTCAGCTCGGACCTCTATGACTACTGAAGATACGTCAATTCTTGAGGTCAGCTCAGACCTCTATGACTATTGAAGGTACGTCAATTCTTGAGGTCAGCTCGGAGCTCGAAGTTGGCCGAGGAGGAGCGCGACAGGGTTATAGCGAAATACCGCGATTCCGAGGAGCTGAATGAAGAGGTGGACAAACTCTTCAAGGCAGGATACGATCACTGCCTCGAGCATATCCGAAAGATCCACCTTGAGTACGATCTGCCTGATCTAGAAGATGATGAAGATGGGGCCCCCGAGGAAGCTGAGGACGACCAGGCGCCATCGGGATGCAGGCTGCGGATGCCGAGGAGGTTCCCGACGATGCTTCTGAGGCCACTATCACTGACCAGGCTGTTGCTACCGAGACTCAAGTTGCTTCTGACGACGTCGTCGTCGATTAAGTGCTCATGCTTTTGTACGCGGCAGCTAGCCCCGCGATGTATCCCCTTGTTATCAGTAATGAAAACACGTGCCTCTCCCGTTATCACTCGTGTAATTGTATGTCGTCGTCTGGTCCGAACTACACGTTACATCGGACGTTGTATATTTCCTGAAGAATGTTCAGGCGGCCTTGCCGACGTCGGAATCTATCGTCTGCCGAGGCGCCTTACTACGTCGGTTGCCATCTCAATTCCTAAAGTCCAAGCGAATACTTCCATGGCTTACGTGTGCCGGGGCGAACACGCCTTCAACCTTTAGACATCCGGTTTATGAGTGCCGAAGTGACCTCGTCCAGGTGCACGATGTTCTCGTCTACGCGTGCCGAAGCGACCACGCATTCAAATCACGTCGGACGTCGTCTCTCAGTTTCTGATGAGTGCCTAAGCGACCTCATCCAGAGAACACGACGTTCACGTCTACGTGTGCCAAAGCGACCACGCCTTCAAATCATGTCGGACGTCGTCTCTCAATTCCTGACGAGTGCCTAAGCGACCTCGTCCAGTGAACACGACGTTCACGTCTACGTGTGCCAGAGCGACCACGCCTTAAAATCACGTCGGACGTCGTCTCTCAGTTCCTGACGAGTGCCTAAGCGACCTCGTCCAGCGAACATGACGTTCACGTCTACGTGTGCCGAAGCGACCACGCCTTCAAATCACGTTGGACGTCGTCTCTCAGTTCCTGACGAGTGCCTAAGCGACCTCGTCCAGCGAACACAACGTTCACGTCTACGTGTGCCGAAGCGACCACGCCTTCAAATCACGTTGGACTTCGTCTCTCAATTTCTGATGAGTGCCTAAGAGACCTCGTCCAACGAACACGACGTTCACGTCTACGTGTGCCAAAGCGACCACACCATCAAATCACGTTGGACGTCGTCTCTCAGTTCCTGACGAGTGCCTAAGAGACCTCGTCCAACGAACACGACGTTCACGTCTACATGTGCCGAAGCGACCACGCCTTCAAATCACGTTGGACATCCTCTCTCAGTTCCTGACGAGTGCCTAAGCGACCTCGTCCAGCAAACACGACGTTCGCATCTACGTGTGCCGGAGCGACCACGCCTTCAAATCACGTCGGACGTCGTCTCTCAGTTCCTGATGAGTGCCTAAGCGACCTCGTCCAGTGAACATGACGTTCACGTCTACGTGTGCCGAAGCGACCACGCCTTCAAATCACGTTGGACGTCGTCTCTCAGTTCCTGACGAGTGCCTAAGCGACCTCGTCCAGCGAACACGACGTTCACGTCTACGTGTGCCGAAGCGACCACGCCTTCAAATCACGTTGGATGTCGTCTCTCAGTTCCTGACGAGTGCCTAAGCGACCTCGTCCAGCGAACACGACGTTCACGTCTACATGTGCCGAAGCGACCACGCCTTCAAATCACGTTGGACGCCGTCTCTCAGTTCCTGACGAGTGCCTAAGCGACCTCGTCCAGCGAACACGACGTTCGCGTCTACGTGTGCCGGAGCGACCACGCCTTCAAATCACATCGGACGTCGTCTCTCAGTTCCTGAGGAGTGCCTAAGCAACCTCGTCCAGCGAACACGACGTTCACATCTACGTGTGCCGAAGCGACCACGCCTTCAAATCACGTTGGACGTCGTCTCTCAGTTCCTGACGAGTGCCTAAGTGACCTCTGTGTGTGCCAAAGCGACCACGCCTTCTAATCACGTCGGACGTCGTCTTTCAGTTCCTGACGAGTGCCTAAGCGACCTCGTCCAGCGAACACAACGTTCACGTCTACGTGTGCCGAAGCGAACACGCCTTCAAAAGCTCAGAGCGACTTCGAACGAGCTGTGATACACGCGTGCCGAAGCGACCGCGCCTTCAGGAGCTCAGAGCGACTTCGAACGAGCTATGATATACGCGTGCCAAAGCGACCGCGCCTTCAGGAGCTCAGAGTGTTGAAGCGACCTCGGACGAGCTATGATATACGCGTGCCGAAGCGACCGCGCCTTCAGGAGCTCGGAGTGCCGAAGCGACCTTGGACGAGCTATGATATACGCGTGCCGAAGCGACCACGCCTTCAGGAGCTCGGAGTGCCGAAGCGACCTCGGACGAGCTATGATATACGCGTGCTGAAGCGATCGCGCCTTCAGGAGCTCGGAGTGCCGAAGCGACCTCGGACGAACTGTGATATACGCGTGCCGAAGCGACCGCGCCTTCATTTTATCGTATGTCGGGTTCTCGATTTCTGGACAGCCGAGGCGATCTCGTCTAGAACCTCCTTTTCGAGAAATTGTTGCACGAAGGCAGAGACTCAAGAAATGGAGTGACAGGCATACCTCGTCGCCCTCATGACTGAGGACATTAAGCGTGTGATCACGGCCTCCTGTTTAGAGGGCTTAGGCTTCCGAAGCCGGAGATGACTGTTAATAGGAACTGCAAGATTGCCATGAACTCTGGAACTCGTCGGCCCCCGAGCCGACCTCAAATGAATATTGAAGGGCTTCACGATATTTGAGCTTAGCCGGGCCCCCGAGCCGACCTCAGGCATAGGGGCTTACGATCTCTTGGTCGGCCCCCTTGCTGCTTGTGCCAGGCCTTGGCCGCCTTGGCGATTGCGATAAATGCTCCAAGGGCTATTTCGTTGTCTATATTTGGAGGAGTTCTGCTGAGAATAGGAAAGATGAAACCGCACTGACCTTTTGTAACGTTTCCCACAGACGGCGCCAATGTTACTGCAACAAGTAACATAGCTCGGCCCCAGCCGAGGTGACCGTTGAGGCGCTTCTCGCCAGACGGAGCCGAGACGACCAAGCCAATAAATCCTTTGGAGGCGCGCTTGGCCGACGTGCGAAGCTGCTCCCGACCTCCCGACCTGACCTGTAAAGCCCACCGAGTAGGCTCGGCGGGGAGACACTCCGATGCTCAAGTCAGTCGCTAGCCGAGTAGAATGACGTAGCATAGGGGAGAACAGCCTACCTGCGCCTGTGGAGTGTCTGCCTCTTATATAGTGGGGGGATGACTGACAACTATACTACCTTTGATGGCGCTTAACCAACACCAGCTGGTGGGCTCTCAAGGGTCGCGCCCTTCATGGCCACGATTACTACACGCATAGGTTTCGAGGGGAAGTGTCTTCCAGGCATCCCGCGGTCGGATGAGCTGTCTTCCAGGCATCCCGCGGTCGGATAAGCTGTCTTCCGGGTATCCCGCGATCGGATGAGCTGTCAGACCGCTCTTTCCATAACTGCGATAACTAACTGCCGCTGAGACGACTATAGGTCAGATGGGTCGACCGTAGCTCGGCCGCCATTCAACGTCAGTCGTGAGTACCACTTCGGGGCATGTCGTGCACAAAGGCACCAGGTCGGATACAGCCGTGCTGAGAGATCGTCTTGGCCGAGCTTCGAAAGATGGTTCGAGGTGTTCAATACGTTTGAACCGCCGGGCCATACTCGTCCGATCGCATATAGTTGTCGTTCTGAGAATAGTCGTCGCCTTGTCTTCCGTGTGGTCGGCTTGGCTCGGATCTTAGCCGACCTGCCGAGAACATACCGCATCAATATGTATATAGAATTATGTGCATATAAATGCATATATTAAACTATTTTTACAACTATTCATCTATATATATAATAACATCTACTTATTGATAAATTTCTAGTATGGCCCTTTAGTCATTCAGGAATCCCGTATTTTTAGCCACTATGGTTTTTTTCAATTTTAAAGTATCACGTTGCAGTCTCCTCTAATGCAAAGGTATAGTGCCTGCAATTTTCTTAGTGGGACTGTTGGACTACCTCAAAAGGATGAGAATACGAAGTGGGTCTCTTATTTTAGTGGGTGGGAACTTGAGTGCTCTTCATTTGAAGGGTGGGGAATCTTTCTTCCAACCCACAGGAATTCCATATATACAAAAGGTATAATTACATATATGAACTTCCAAATCTTCTTCTTCATATATTACATTCCATGTTCTTTAATTTGTTTTTATACCATTATATATCCGTAATGAAGTGTACTCTATCATTTTTTAAATTATAGTTCTCTCTAATCTATTATACTAAATAATAACCTTTAACAGAGTATTTTATCAACTCCAATGGCATTAGAACGGGAGGAAATTCGATCGAGACGATGGCACTTATGAGAAAGATGTATATAAATTATGATGTTACCCAAAAAGAAATACAATAAAAATACAACATTAGACAATATGTATATAGTTAATTATCTTTAGAGGAATGTCTAAAGACACTCCTTTTGGTTTGGAATATAACCTCATACATTACCTTCTGAGAAGACTAGCTAGGTAGCCTCTCAAAACCTGGTACCCTGATTCCTTCATCTCGACCGAAGCCCCCTACCACACGGAATCCTCCTTGCATATTTTTCAGAAGTTTCTGTTGATGGTGGAGGAGCAACATGTAACAGCGATATATTTGGATGATTCCGCCTGCCCCACTATCCAATCCCTCGTCTTTCCGTCTCTCTTTGATGAGTGACTATGACTTTGGAGGTGCCCAACACCTGGCTCTAGATAAATGTCTATTTTCACTATCTTTTGCCGTTTATCACCTCCCGTTATAAAGTTAGATCGTTGGCTCATTAATAGACATTAAACATAAGCCACCCAACATTCTCAAATGGAATGATCGAGAAGTGAAAGTTAAAAGTTTGACAAATTAAAGGAATAATTTAGCAATTTTTTTTTTAATCTCTGTTATTGATAAAGATAATTCCTGCCACTCCTTTGGCTCGTCGTCGCGGCGCACCCCGCACTAAAAATTATTGGATCTCATTAGCCGGGAGAAAGAAGACCTTCCCCACATAAAATAGTGGTAAGTGCATTTGTAACCACAACTTAAACGCATGGGGCCGCCGCATGACATGACCTCGTGCATTGCTGTGCATCCGGTTTCACTGGTGGGTCCGACGTGACCTCGATGTCGGGCGGCAAGGATTCCACCAAGTAATCATTCACCACAGAGAGCGGAAGCTCGCGACGGGGGCTATAAAGGTGCCTTAAGAACTGCCATGTATGGGCATCGAGAGGTGAGCAAGCGCGACTGTCTTGTCTTTCTTCGAAGATCGATGGACGCCTCCTTCGCCACCTCGCCCACTAATAAGTACATCATCCACCCGCGCCGCCCATTTCTCCTCCGCCCATCGACAGCTCTCCCCCGCCATGCCCTTCCCGGCCGCCGTCACCCTCCCCGTCGTATCACTATTGTCGCCGTTGGAAGTACTGCCGGCAACCCCCGTGTAGAGAGAGAAATTATCCCCTCAGGCCCACTTCCGTCGCTCTACCCCTCGCAGGCGCAAGTCCTGATCAACAGGCCAATCAAGAAGAACGTGGCGAGCGACGAGAACCAGAGGACAGCACTGCCGCCGCCGGTGCCACTCAGTGCTTCTTCTCTGGCTGCCAGCCTCTGCAACGCATGGGAGGATATGGTGAACAAGTGGCTAGAGCCGCTGCCTCTGCGGCCGTCCATCGACCCGGAGGCCGTCCTCGAGGGCAACTTCGCCCCCGTGCATGAGTTGCCGCCCACCTCCTGCCCCGTCGTCAAGGGCAGCATCCCGCACTGCCTCCGTGGCGGGGCCTACGTCCGCAATGGTCCGAACCCGCAGCATGCGCCCCGTGGACCGCACCACCTCTTCGATGGCGACGGCATGCTTCACTCCCTCATGCTGTCTGCGGATGGCGGCCGGTCCCCGGCAGTTATGTGCAGTCGCTTTGTGAGAACTCAAAAGTATACGGTGGAGAGAGAAGCCGGCGGGCCGGTCTTCCCGAATTTCTTCACCTTTCGCGGGCTCGCGGGTGCCGGGCGCGCTGCTCTTGTCCTGGCACGCGTACTGATGGGCCAGCTGCACCCCGGCAAGGGCATCAGCCCGGGAAACGTCAGCCTCGCTTTCTTCCACCGCCGCCTCTTCGCTTTTGGCGAACCTGACCTCCCTTATGCCGTCCATCTGTCGACCAACGACGGTGATGTATCCACCGTCGGCCGTGCCAACTTCGGCAGCAGGTTTTTCGAAGGGATGACCGCCCACCCCAAGAAGGATCCCGACACTGGCGAGGTCTTCGCATTTCGGTATCGACCCATTCCTCCTTTCCTCACCTACTTCCGCTTCGACAAGGACGTGACGAAGCAGCCGGACGTGCCCATCTTCTCCGTCCGGAAGTTTTCTTTGTTCCACGACTTCGCCATAACCAAGCGCTTCGCCATCTTCCCCGACCTACCGATAGTGGTAGATTACCCAGGTATGGTCCTCGGAGGAGGTTCCTTATTCAGAGCCGACGCGGTAAAAGTGCCAAGAATCGGCGTCATCTCTCGCGGTGCTACATCGGGGGGGGAGATGAAGTGGTTTGACGTCCCCGGCTTCAGCCCGATGCACATCCTCAATTCATGGGAAGAGGAAGGGGAGGGCAGCGATGGCCATGCAATTGTTCTCGTGGCACCCAACATGCTCAATGTTCCTCACCTATTGGAAGGGATGGAGCACGGGCACAGCTGCGTGGAGATGCTGAGGATCGATCTCAAGAACAACATGGTCACCCGGACGCCACTCTCTGTCAAGAGCCTCGACATGGGGGTGATCAATGCAGCGTACGTGGGAAAGAAGAACCGCTACGCCTATCTCGCGATGGCCGGCCCGTTTCCAAAGATGAAGGGCGTGGCGAAGCTAGATTTTGAGCTGGCCAAGCAGAACAAGGACTGTGTGGTGGCTTGCAGAGAGTATGGCCCGGGCTGCTTCGGCGGGGAGCCCTTCTTCGTCTCCAAGGACGAAGCCAGGGACGAGGACGACGGCTACGTGGTGACCTACGTGCACAACGAGAACACTGGGAACTCAAGGTTCGTAGTGATGGACGCCAAGTCACCGGAGCTGGACGTCGTGGCGGAGGTGCTGTTGCCACGGCGTGTACCCTATGGCTTTCATGGAATTTTTTTGAGAGAAAGTGAGCTCAGAGATCAACAATTGTAAAAAGAAAGAACACATGTGCAAATAGTGTCGCACGATGCGGTAAAAACGGTGGCTTTTATCGTGGGAAATAACGTATACCAGAAGTCAACAATATTGTCGAAACTTTGCCTTGAAGGCTAGCTAGCTGTATCAGAGCAATTACTTGCAGTTATCATGGCCAAGTCCGCTATATATATATCTGAGAAAAAGTATGATCATAACACGATTACATGAATGATAACATATAATTACGAAGGCCATGGGGCAAACGATTAGCATCTTGTTAATTAAATCAAAGACTTGAATTAGCCCGTCGATGTCTCAGAATCACCCCTCATATACGACAAGGTGCCTGTCATGTATATTCTTGAACACGCGAGACACGACGGAAAGCGATAAAGGATATGGAATCTAGCTAGTAGGTATTGGAGTCTGGAGAAGACGTAAGACGGGATCGTCTCGCCCCTCCGCCGCGGGTGGAGGGGACTCCAACAGTACAAGGGAGATTTGGGGTTTTTTTTGTTTGGCCCCCTAGGTAAAAAAAGAAAAACACACACACAAGAGTCTCAAACAAGGTTCGCCGTACCGTCCGGATCTCAATGCAATTACTGTAATATGGAGTTCCATGGGGG
Organism: Colocasia esculenta; assembly: GCA_014218235.1. NCBI lineage: Eukaryota > Viridiplantae > Streptophyta > Magnoliopsida > Alismatales > Araceae > Colocasia > Colocasia esculenta. The sequence continues at coordinate 185,730,529 of CM024754.1, read as the reverse complement.
AGGTGTCTCTCGTTTAAAGAAACACCTAGCAGGAGGTAAGGGTGCAGGATATAGTGAAGTCGTTGGTTGTCCAAGCGTGTCATACGATGTGAAACTTGCGATGGCACAACATTTGAGACAAATAAGAGCAGAGAAGAGGGCTCAAAGTCAAACCACGTTGCAAGATGATGAAAGAGGATTAGAAGATGAACATCAGGTACCATCCCAAAACCCTAACATCCATGTCACAGTTCGAGATCCATATGAGAAAGACATGCAACGGGCTCTACGTGAGAGTCGGGCGGAGGCATGGGCTAGGGGTGACTCAGAACTACGTTGTCGCGATGATACTGTCTCATCCTCACGTCCTTCCAAACCGCCCGACCTTCATCGCTATTACACTGATCGTCCTCGTCATTCAACCTCCTCCATACCCCAACGGAAGAGGAACGTCGGTCTAGATGTTCAGGAGATTGACCCCTATAGTTTTCAGAGGGAGCATGGAAAGCAAACTCGGATTGAAGACTCTTTAAAGAGCAAAGGGCCGAGATGGCAACTGGGTAGAGTTGTTGCCAAATTTTGGCATCATTCAGGATTAGCTTTTAATGCAGCCAATAGTCCATACTACAAACCAATGGTGCAAGAGATCCAAAATCTTGGAAGGCATGTGCAGCCCCCCACATCAAAAGACCTAGCTGGTGTTTATCTAGATGCCGAGGTTGAAGAATTGAAAGATTACATTGCCTCATTCAAGAGAAAATGGCAAAAGTATGGCATCACTCTTATGTGTGATGGATGGTCTGGCACTACGAAAAGTAGCCTGATAAACTTTCTAGTGTACTGCGATCGACAAGTCTTCTATCATAAGTATGTGGATGCTTCTAGCCATGTTCATAACCATCAGTACATTTTGCAACTCATGGAGCAGATGGTAGCAGACATTGGCGAGGAATACATTGTGCAGGTGGTGACAGATAACGGGTCAAACTATAAGAAAGCAGGGGAAGAATTGATGAAGTCACATCCGCACATTTTTTGGACCCCTTGTGCTGCACATTGTGTTGACTTAATGTTGAAAGAAATTGGTCAACTACATCATGTAAGCATGTAGTACATCAGGTAAGCATGTAGTTATTTGTCTCACGTGCACATATTCATTACGAATTCATGAAAAATAATGTTTTTTGAATATACAGGTTAAGCATGTCGTTGAGGCAGCACAAACCATTACAAGGTACATATACAATCACACCCTTGTGCTGCGATGGATGCGAGATTTTTGTGGTGGTGAGATATTGAGGCCTGCCATCACACGTTTTGCGACAAACTACATTGCCTTGGATAGCCTGTTCAAGCGTAGAGATGGATTGAAGCAAATGTTCAGAAGTGAGCAATGGTTGTCCTCCCACTTTGCGAGTTCACGCGATGGCCAGGAGGTGGAAACCTTGGTGAACAACGCAAATTTTTGGTCAAGGGTCAACAAGATTGTGCAGATCATTGAACCTCTTTATGAGGTCTTAAGGATTGTCGATGGTGATAGAACACCAACTATGGGGTTGGTTTATGCGAAACTGGAGGTAGCCAAGAAACGTATAATTGCTACATCACCCAAATATTCTCATATGTTTATTGACATTATCGAAGATAGATGGGATCGCCAGATGAGTAGGGACTTACATATGGCAGGTAAATAAATATCAACCAATCTCCATAGGATATTACAATTATCATGTGCTCACATTCATCATGATCATTTGCAGCATATTATCTCCATCCTGGATTCCAACACGCGGATGAGCTTGCATATCGAGATGATTTATTGGGTGCAGTGACATCGGTGGTTGATAGGATGTCACGCAGTCATGAAAAAGCTGCAGCCGCCCTTAATGAGGTACAAAGTTTAAGCTTACTTTGCAAACTGTCAATAATATGTCACTTATACTTTTACATTGTTTATCTGGATGCAGTTAAAATATTTCCGTGAAGGAATTGGTTCCTTTGGGGACCCTTCAGCGATTGCATCCCGACAAAAGCTTGACCCAGGTATATACAATTTACTTAGGATATGTAAAAAATGTTTAAGGACGAAGATCTTGTAAGTAACAAAACTCTTTTATTGTGGCAGGAGAGTGGTGGCTTAGTTATGGAAGAAGTTCACCAACTCTTAGAGAAATTGCAATTAGAGTTTTATCACAAACTTCATCTTCTAGTGGTTGTGAGAGAAATTGGAGTACATTTGCTCTAATTCACACAAAGGTGAGGAACAGATTAAGCCACAGAAGGTTAGACAACTTGGTGTATGTTCACTACAATATGCGGCTTAGGTTGAAGCATGTGCAAATGGATGCTAAAAAAGGGGACGGAGACTATGATCCGACAGACATGTCTTATCTTAGGGATGATGAAGACCCGATGGTCTCATGGGTTTCTCGGTCTACTACAGAACGGGGGGAGATGGAGCTTGATGAGGAGGCCGACGATCCCGACGATCCACCCCGGCCGAACACATTCTTGGTTTCAGCTATTGAGAGGATGCAGGCAAGTGGAGATGCCAGGGTTGCCGAAGATACACCTGTGACACAAACTCATAATTCGGATTCTGAAGTTGACTTAGACGATGACATCCAAGTAGGCAGTCTTACCAGAGCTCATAGAGAGCCTACTTCCCGAACTCACTATGAGATGGACACAACAGATCTTGATATGTTGATTCAGCCTAGAGCTCCCCCTCAGTCTCAGTCAGCAGCTCCCCCCCAGTCTCAGTCAGCAGCTCCCCCTTCTTCTCGGCCTAGGGGTCCACCTCCTCGACCTCCATCTTTGTCTAAGTCATCTTCTACACACTGTCGTGATTCATCTCAGACCCAGGTGATATAGATTAATTTATAATACCTCATAAATTGTATGTATTTATGTCACTTATAATAACATACTACTCTCGCAGGCATCTGTTGGTTGGCCAAGCGGTTCAAAACAAGGAAGGAAGCCAACTTCTTCACAGGGAGGACCATCAAAGAAATCGGGATGGACAACGAAGATTTTTAGTTCTAGGAAAAAGAAAAGCATGCAGGGGGAAGATCCCCTTGACATTGCAGATGCCACAACAGTGGAATCTTCAGATGTGACTCCTTCACCATCTGAGCCATCTCAGAGACAAAGTACAGGAGATGACTCCTCAAATCATTCTTCTCCATCTACGACAGGCGGCATTGATGGTGGTGGTGGTGGTGGTGGTGGTAGTGGTGGTGGTAGTGGTGGTAGCATGCGCTTTTCATTGGAGTCTGAGTTCACGCATGCTACCCAAGATGGTCGAGATCACGGTGCTCCACTAAGCTATTCAAAAAGGTATCAAGCAGATGACAAAGGACGACACATAGGTCCTGTGGACAGTAGTAGCTATCAAGGGATTGAATCCGATTTTGAGAGACTGAGCACACAGGACGGCACAACATCTGAGGCTGCTAGTGAGGGTCACAATTTTTTTTCAGGACATACACAATTAGATCCATATGGACAACATCATGGATATGGTGGCTATTATGCCTCTGGATACCAGTATGGTCATGATGGTTCTTATATGCAAATTCCAATCGTTCCACCACCAGGACCTACAATAGTACGCCAAGGAACACGTCAATATTTAGAATATCAGCGTATGTATGAAGACCTATATCAAAATTACATGTCTTATGCTGATTATTTGCGCTTCTTGGAGAGCACTTATAATGTGAGGTTGTTCGGAGATGGAAGTTATACCCCCTACTATGAGGGTTTTGTGGACATACATGCTCAGTATGATGAGGAAGAATAGGTAAGAACTTGTTAAATGTCTTTAGTGACATGTTAAGGAAGATGATGCTAATTTGTAATTTTTCATGTAAAGAAAAATGATGAATATGAGGACGATGATATGAATATTGTATTTGACTTGTATCATGATTATATCCTTAATATTTACATGAACACTAATTGTTTGTGTCATGATTTTGGTATGATTGTATGTATGTTAAATGAATGTTAAATGGTTATGGTGGGTTGACTTATAAATGAGTAAATAAATTTATTTATATTTTTCAACCTCTTTATGTGATGTTCTTATGTTTTACTCATTTTCTTTTGAAATTTGCTCATTTCAAATATTAACTAAGTCACAAAATTAAAAAAGTAAATTAAACAGGCCAATTTTCTACCGTACCTCAGCGGTACGGTACGGTTCGATACGTACCGTACCACGAAAAATACGGTACACGGTCTCAGCTCTAGAGAGCGTGCTCTCAACGGGACGTTGACTAGAGTGTGGAACTATGAGAGCGTCAACGGGCCCAAAACACTCCTGGTGGGTACAATTTTAAAAATTGGCCCACCCCCAATAAATCATTGGCGATGAGTGGTGTAAAGGGTTTAAATTTGTTTCACACTATCAACCAGACATTTCTATAAAATATTGTGAACTCCAAAATCTCAAGAAAAGTTTGGGTACGGCCGCGCCCCATAATGATTGTATTATGTGGATGTATCATTATACTATTTTGTGTATTGTTATGTAATTTTTGTACCTTAAAATATTATTTTACATATTTTATCGAACGAGGGTTTTCCACCGCATATTCAAGGTTCGCCCGTGCCGCCCAAATCGGCGCGGCACGGGCGTACCGTATTGTGCCCGGGTGCGGGTGGCATCTAGACACGGTCGGATCGTTTGAGTTGGGTGAACTGGTTTTTTTTTTAATTTCATTTTTATATTCGATATATTTAAGGAGTCTATATGATGTCTAATTGAGATGAAATTTTAAACATAAGTTAATTAAGAGATGATACAAATTGTAGTAATTTTATTTTAATTTTTAATTAATTTTTTATCAAGTAAAAATCGTTCCAAAAATCATTAGATCGACTTAATCTCAGCATCTAAGAGATCTAAATGGTGTCTAATTAAGATAAAATTTTAAACATAAGTTAATTAATAGATGATACAAATTATAGTAATTTTAGTTAATTTTTTTAAAATATTTTTTTATCAAGTAAAAATTGTCTCAAAAATCTTTAGGTCTACTTAATCTCAACATCTATGCATCAATAACTCATGATATTTTATTTTTAGAAACAATACATTTTTCTAATAATGATGATGACTTTAAATTTGACTTTATTTTCGGAACCTAATGTCGTCCCGTTAAAGTATGCCAACAGAGAGTTCGTCGTACCGCGACAAACTTTGTGTGCACTTAAGGGGTCTAATTAGTGTCTAATTGAGATAAAATTTCCAACATAAACTAATTAAGAGATGATACAAATTATAGTAATTTTATTAATATCTGAGATTAATTAGCATTAATAAATGATAGCTCAATGTCATACTCAGAAGTACACGTTTCGACAGGATGACACCAAAAAATTGTAACGAAAATAAAATCTGAGAACACTATAATTTTCAGAAAAATTTGGTGATATTGGAAATACAAATATCCGGAATTGTTGACGTACGGATTTCGATATTAAGCCGACGCAACTATTTTTCGGGTGATTTTTCATCTAGTGTAAAATAAATTCTAAAAATTAAAATAAAATAACCGTAATTTGTAAAACCATTCCATTAGCTTATAACTAAAATTTCAACATAAATGGATATTATATGAATGAGTTTACAAGAGGATCTTCTAGCCAGCTTGTTTATGGGTTAATTACGTCAAGCATTTTCTGAGATCTTCGAACCAGCTGGTTTATACCCCCTACTAATTAAGTGATGCAAGTTATACCCCGAGAGTTTTGTGAACATACATGCTCAGCATGATAAGGTACGGTACGTATCGAACTGTACCGTACCGCTGAGGTACAGTGAAAAAATGGCTTGTTTGATTGATTTTTTTAATTTTGTGACTTGGTTAATAGTTGAAATGAGTAAATTTCAAAAAAAAAAAAAGAGTAACACATAAGAACATCACATAAATAGGTTGAAAAATATAATAAATTTATTTAGTCATTTAAGTCAACCTACCACGACCATTTAATATTCATCTACCATACATACAATAATACCAAAATCATGACACAAGCATTTAATGTTCATCTAAATATTAAGGATATAATCATGAAACAAGTCAAATACAATACTCATTACGTCGTCCTCATATTCATCATATTTCTTTGAACGAAAAATTATAAATTATCATCATCTTCCTTAATATGTCACTAAGGACATTTAACAAGTTCTTACATACAAGCATTCTACCATGTTGCCAACCAATATCGTCACTACGTCCCTTCGGAGGCATCTTTAAAGTTAGACCTGTTACATAAGACAATATCAGTAATGTGTATTAAGAAGTTGGCAAAAAGATTATGTTTACATAATAAACAAACATGTGATTTTATTAACAACTGTCACATACGATAATAAAGTAAAGCATTCAACTAAATTACATGGTCCCATCCTCACGTCATCGTACAGGCAAGAACGTTGATACTTTAATAACAATATTTGTTCTCGATTAGAGTGTGTACCTTATCGTTGCGAATACGCGGATGATCGGGAATAAGACTGTAAGAGTCTTCTTCGTTGTTTTCTCGCTCCAAATGCCTTCAGGATCCGATGACGATATCACGTGTACGAAATTCGGCAAGAGAGAGAGAGAGAGAGAGAGAGAGAGAGAGAGAGAGAAGAAAGAGAGAGAGTATGATTTATGGAGAGAGAGAGAGGGATACTTAATTTGAGTTTGATGACTTGAGTTAACCAAAACCACCCCTATTTATAGGGGATGGTTATGAAAAATAACAAAATAATTAGGCTGCCTAATTAGATAAAACAAAACAAAATAAAATAAAAAATTACACTTATAAACCTAACTTTTGGTTTGGGTGAGGGGTTGAGAAAAAATAATAAAAAATAGGATGGGGGCCAAGTTAGGCGGGGGGGGGGGGGGGGGGGGGGGCGTTAGGCGGGAGGAAAAAACCAAAAAAAAAATTGCGGGCGGAGCCGGTCCGGTGCGTACCGGACCGGACCGTGGCGTCCCGCCGCGTCTCGCGGCGGGACGCCCGGGTCGACCATGTTGGTCGACCCGACTGTGCCTGGGCGCCAGCCCCGATTCGGGCGGCACGGGCGAACCATGGTCTCAAACAAAAAAACTCAAAATCCCTCTTGTACTGCTGGAGTTCCCTCCACCCGCGGGTGGAGAGGATCTCTACTCCCACCGGGGGTTCCGTACATGGGATTTTTTTTTGAACCCCTAGGTTTTTTTTTGTACACAGGAGTTTGGACGAGTGTTTTAGGATTAAACCCGTGTACAAAAAAAAAAACTCAAGAGTTAAAAAAAATCCAAACAAACCCCCCCCCCCCCTTGCGGCGGGCCGAGACGATCCGGGCTCCATGCTCAATAATGCAATATATTGCATACCCAGCTGGCGTTGCGCTGTGGTCCCTGTAGTTGAAAGAAAGAATGACGGGGTGACAACTTCCCGTGTTTATCGTTTGAGTGAATTTGTATTTGCGGGAGAGAATGTTGTGCCGAGAATTGTCTGGGCACAGTTTTTAACCAGTCTCGCTCTACTTACAAGTTTTAGTTTACGAAATTATGGAGCTGAATAGAGATAGACAAGTGTGAAATTATATCTAAATAACTGAGACTTTATAAACATGTGATGTAGCACGTACATATTTCACTCCCAGAGTCCGAGGTGGTAGAATATAAAGGTGATAGTTAGAAGTTGAAATGATAATAGATGCCCTAACTATGAGATTAGACTAGTAACTTATAACTATATTTCTATAGTTGTATATATTGTGGTAGATCGAAGGCTAACTTGTGCAAGTTGACTAGTCCTAGTTCGAATGCGTAATATTAAATGAGAAATGTTTTGCTCTCGGCTAGCCGGGAGCAAAGTTGAGCTGGGGGGGTCGCGCCCCCCCACACGCGCGACGTGTGGAGGGGGCGGGCCCCCAGCAAAAAATGATGTGGCATTTTTTTTTTTTCGTGTGCACTATTTGTGTGCATAAATGATGTATTTGTGTGCACAAATTGTAAAAAAAAAAAAAAAAAAACATCACATCATGCTGGGGGGCCCCGTCCCCCTCCACGCGGCGCGCGCGTGGAGGGGCGCGGCCCCTCCAGCGCATGTTGCGCTCCCGACTAGTCGGGAGCGTAGCATTGCTCAATACTAAATTGTCTATTCTTGTGAGTGTGTATATGTGAATTTGTTCGTCTATCGCTTGGTTAGATACGACTATGTTTCCTTATTATGATTACATTTCTTTGGTAATTTCATGTCATAAATAATATCGATCTGTTACATGTTTCTCTTATACATTGTTTGGCTAAATGCTGACCTAAAAGATCTTTATTGAGTCTATAACTTTGTGAGATTTATCACCTGTTTTTGCAGGTGAAAACTCGTGAGTTTAGAATAGTTCTTTTAGTACTTCCTCCATGTAAGGAGATATATTTATTGTATTTGTACTTGTGTTATAAATTAAGACATATTGTATCATTTAAATTATGTAATTTTCTTTCTATTATTAATTATGTTAGTTACTTGTTCATCTTTCTAGACTGACAATAACTCTTCCGAGTCTTTGCGCTTGTGAGTGAGTGAAATAAGTTGTACTTACACAAGTACAATAATTAAATACATCTCCTTAAAGGGCATATCTCGAGGAAGCACCAAAAAACTATTGCTTGTATATATGTAGGAAGATGCCTCTTCGCTCAACGGCTTAGTTTGAGATAGGATTGCACTCGCGAGCTCTCACCTACAAATGTCGGGATGGGCTTCATAATCATGGGATCAATAAAGATCTCCCAATCCTACCACTCAACCACTACAATGCATACGAGCAACATATAACAAAGTGATAATAGTTACCATAGGAATTAATTACAAAGGAACTACCACAACAACAAGGAAATGCAAGCAACTCAGTCAAACGACAAGCAGGTAAACTCACACACACTCCACGAGAACCAACTAACTCGACACTACACACTCAGATCTGAATTATCTAACCTTGATAGTCGGCTTTCGATCCAACCACAAAAGCACTAGCAATAGCGATGAAAAACACAACCACTAGTCTCGCTGTTAGAGTGTCTAATGACATCTCACTCCTGATCTGCATCTCCATGTCTGACCACCTACTACTCTATAAGAGTGAGGTATGTGAGGGCTACATCATACGCTAGTAAAGTAGCAACTTGGCAGAACAGTTGTCCCACCCCTACTCGGCTTCAAAATCTTGTAGAGTGAAGCTTGTGAGAAATATGAGACTAGTTGGAGACCATGAGCACATAAAATTGAATGTTGTCCCCCATCGTTTTCCCAAGCCTATAGGTTCATAAATAAGGGAGTTCAGGAGAACGACTCAAACCTCCGTCGCCCCTCAAGTATGAGAATCAAACCCTCGACCTATCAGTCATAATGTGCTAGAAGCATATATATAGGAGTTTCTGACTAGTAAGGTGTCGCACTAAAAATGTAGCATCAACGACCTCTGAATTTAGAGCACGTGAAAAATCACGAAAAACACAACTTCTAAACGCGACCAGTAGTTATGACATGTTCATACACAATCGTCTAAAACTATGAAAACACCTCCACATAAGAAGCTTAGGAAGACAAAGGTTGAGCCTACTGGCTGAACCTCCAAATAGCAAAACGCGACAGATTGGCGACATGTCACATTCACAAATATTTTCAAGAATTTCAAGATCATCAAGTTTAATAGCGACGTGAGAGTATGTCACATTAAGAAGGCAAGAAGACACTCTGACCTCTGATAGATTAACAATAGCAGGCGACCTTAATTTTCTTCTCCAAATGCAAACAAGTGGCTTCACAACCTCCATATAGAATCACCTTTTCTAGAATTTTTCTCTAAAAAAGAGAAAATGAAATGTGTTGGGAATGTTGAAACCTACTTCATTAGGAGAAATACGAGAGATCAATACGCAGGAGGTGTACTATTTCCGTCCGCATTCTTACCAACCACAGAGTGAGACATGACATGCATGTGCTCAAACGTTAAACAAACATTTCTCCTCCGTTTAATGTCTCGAAACCACTGAAACTGGGGGGTGACCCCACTCTACTGCAGCGGGTCTAGTAGGACGAGTACATACAGGGGTAGATGCTCCCCATGTTGTTGGCATTCGCGTTCGCATACACTGGCGTCCACAGCACATGCCCGTGAATCCGTCAGGTGCCACTACAGCTCGCAACGCCCAGATGACAGCACCCCCTGGCCGCCACTACAGGTGTGGCCAACTTGGGGGCGCCCTGTGAGCCCATACATGATGCTTACAACCATCATCGCCTGTAACTGTTGGCAGCCATGGAATTCAATATAAGGGATCAGCTTTTGCTCCCCTGCTGCGTATACGTTCTCTTGTCCAGTCCATTGTGGGAGGAGAAAAGTTTTACGAGAAGAGAGATATTTAATGTATATTATTGATGTGCATAAAGTTAAATACATTCGATCACTAAAAGTGTGTCAATGTTATTTGAGAGATATTTAATATATTCTTCATTCTTAAGTTTATGAATTCTTTTTTTTTTATAACGAGAAAATCTCGTCTCATGTGACTTTGTAGGCTCAATGAAGTTTATGAATTCTAAAGAGTGGAGATGGCACATCTTTGGTGAATGTGTCAAACATTGTGCACACCAATAATATATACTAAATATTTTTCTTACAAAAAATTGTTAGGTATTTTGGCATTCAGCTACCAAATTTTCAGACGTCGGGCACAAGTACTTATGGTGGGTCTATGCTCTTTGGATGGGTCTCATCCTGCTTATATTTAGTATCCAAATGTCTAAATGCATAGCATATTTCTCTTTATGAGAATTGTCAAGTATTCCAATATCCAAATATTAAATACTCAACACCGGACACTAACACTTGTGGTGAGGCCCCGGTTCTTTTAGACGGGCCCCACCCCTTTTATGTGGGGGGCGGCGCCTGAACATTTGGTATGTGGGCGTCCGAATATTTAGTATGAATGGAATATGTACTGAGGGATCCTCGCAAAAGGATCTACGGCAGGAGATTACGTTCACACAGCCCAGGAACTATAATCTTGTTTACAGATGTTTTCCATCAAAAGCAAACGTCGAGCTGATACAATACGTTCTTCTCTCTTTGCGTAAGATTGTCAGGTTCCTTGGTAGTTCCCAATTAACAGGCTTTAACATCATTTGAAACGAAAAGAAGGATCTGTATGCCAAACTTTTTCCATCTTCGAAAAGAGAAAATTTTAGTGTATTTGAATTTTAAATTTTATACTTTGTATTCATATTCCTCTTTGTTTATTGACTAATGGAAAAAAGGACACAATATATTTATCTAATGAGAATTAAAAAATATACATATAAAATATAAAATTCAAGTGTACTAAATTTTTCTCTTTCAAAAATATCCACCGAGCTGGGAGACGCAGTGAAAGCTTACCCAATTAACTTTGTCGTAGTACCGCCGTCTGCAGCCAAATTCTAATTCAGCAGATCAAGTTCAACATGGAGTGTTGGGCAAGGTGGACTCGATGCATAAAATCTGGACTTCCTGGGTGCAGTAAGGGTACTGGAAATGTAAGTGACTTGTGTTTTCCTCTCCCTTGCGGTGTAGAAACTAGGAAGGATCTATTCAATTGTTAAGGGTCCCTTTCGTTCACTAGTAGAAAAACAATGATCAAAGATAGTATTTTTTTTTAAGTGTAAAAATTTACCTTGTGTTCTATTAGAAAGTGGAAAGGGGACGGATTATGTTCTGCTTTTTTTTTTTGGATCATCTTCTATTTAAATAGAAGGCGAAAAATATAATTTAGAAGGTAAAAATTTTAAAAGACATAAATGATAGTTATAGAAGGTAAATTTTTTGCGCCATATAAACTTGTGATAGAAGATAGTTGTAGCACCTATTGGATGATGGAAGTTTACATCGTCTATTTTTTTAGAAGGCTATAATTTTTGCCGTTTAAGAACTACGTAGAAGACAAATATTTTTATTTTCTATTCCTTTTAGATGGTAGAAGATTTTGCCTTCTAAATTGTCAAAGTATAACATCCATATTGTTATGATAATATGTACTCAAAGTACATTTGAGATACACAACTCTATTTAGAAATTTAAAAAGAAAAAAATATCCACAACTATCCAAATGTGAGAACCACATGATCTTCATAACTTTATAAGCATCTATAATCATCTTCTCTTGAAAGTACCTACAAAAAGATTAACCAAATTTTGTTAAAAAATTAAGGAACTACAAAACTTACTAGGAAATAGAATTATTTCATAAAAATTATAAAATACTTACAATGGCATAAGAGATCATGTAATTATACCAACATATCTATCTTTATTTAGCATTCCCTTCGAACAACGGAAATAAAATTTCATTATGACAAAATGATAAAAAGAATATAGAAGATATAAGAGATAAGTTTTGTAAACAAAGAAATTGAGAACTTACAAGATTTTTTATCCATGGAATAGACATTCCTTCACATTGTCTCAATGTTTTTTGCAAGTTTGATGGCAACCTCATATTAGGATGTAAGACTTTAATCATATAAACTTCATAATATTCACCACTCAAAAGTTGTCCATCCACTTCTTTTTTGAATTTTTGCTAATTATTTTTCCTTCCACCATACGATCAAAAGTAAATCTAAGTAGATAGCATGTGTTTTTTTCCTAAAAGATATAAAGAATTAAATAATCAAACACACATTTATTTGAGCATTGATTCTAAAAAGTATATACAACACACTGATTCTTCTTATGTAACATTATTGATGTCATTTGGTTGATTAGGTTGTAAATATAAAAAGATCATCATTTACTTAAGTTGAAACTAACTCTAGATAATCAATATATAATATCAACTTAAGACATATTTCATAATTTTAAGAAGTACTTACCGATAAAGGAACCACATAATTGCCAGTTGAAGAATCAGATGTTGCAGGATGATTGACATAATTTTTTCTATTGGATCTTCCATTTAATGCATGATTGTTTCCAGCAACAACCTAAAGTTTGAAAGATAATTTTTTTTGTAATTTAAGGCATCATTGTTTCCAACACCACCCAGGCCCACTAGATCACATATATCAAATTTAATTATGAAGTGAGCCACCACCTAGACCCGTTAGATCACATACCTTTGCAAGATTATAATAATCTCAACTTTGGCCTTTAAGTAGAAAATAGCCGCAATGTTACAATATTGTCAATAATCTGAAAATAATAAATCACAGTTTTAATTGAAATTAAGAAGGGTTTGTGATCACTAGATTTCACAGTCATTTATGATAAGTTAAACATGAATTCTACAACTAACAAGCATATATCAAGACAAGAGAAATTCTGAAAGCATGAACCTATCTATCAAGTTATCGATAGACATATTTAAAGATGATAAAGATGTTGCATTGTTTATGACTCTTAGTGAAACTGAACAAGAAATTTGGCTGCAATGGAAACTTGATGGCCTTTTTCCATCTAATCATATTTCTAAGTAGTATCAAATGTCACTTTTAAATAGTAATTTTTTGTGTCATCATAATAATTTCATTTATACAAGTGATGGATCCATAGATCCCATTAATTAAAAACAAGACATCACAAATTTAAGGAGTTAAGTTTATTCTCTTCCATAACCAGAAAAGAGAATATTTAAATCTATAACTCTTTATATAAGAGACAGGTGTTAATGCCACTGAGCAACACCTCATGTGCTATTAGTAGGTATAGGTCCAGTGTTAATATAAGTTAACCATCAAGCAACATATTAAGAAGGATATTTATTGACCAAATATGACATAAGTTGGTGCATTGACTTCTTTACGGAAATCACCTATGTACAATATAATATGTGGATTATATAAGGTCACCCATCATCCACCTTTTAGATGTTCCTCAAGATATTGTATTATTTGTTTGCATGTCAATACTTTTTAAAAATATTATAGCCCACTACACTTCTGTTTTACTTACAAGTCAATACTTTTAAAAACTATTATAACCCACTAACACTTTTATTTTAATAGGTAAATTTTATTTTGTGGATGTTGGATTTTTTTATTTAGATAAATTTATAATAGTTAATATCTTGTAAGACCATGTCAGCCTAGGAACAAAAAAACAACCAAATCTCAAACCACAAGTGAAATAGGTGAAATACGGCTAGTACTAAGTCTATAAATTCATGAGTGCACTTCCATTGATAATGAGATGATATCCGTAAAAAAAATCTAAAATTTACATACATATAATATTTGAAAATTGTCGACACTCGAAAAGTACTTACTGTAGCGCTCCATTTTTTTGTAATTTTAAAAAATCTGAAACAAAGATAGAAAATTGTAAACAGAATGGGTATTACGTAGGGTAGGGTGATTTTTTTTTTTTTACAGTTCTTTTTAATCAAGGTATGACGTAGGGTGATTTATTTTTTAAACACAGTGGAGTCGGCATTGAGAATGCCGACTCTAAAGTCGGCATTGGCAATGTTGACTTTGCTGTCGTCATTTGCAATGTCGACTCTAGAGTCGGCATTCGCAATACCGACTTCAAAGTCGGTATTGTCAATGCCGACTTTGGAGTCGGTATTCTGAATGCCGACTTCACATTGACAACCGGTCTCCGGTCACCAAGTTGCCAACGTGGCAACTTGGTGACTATTTTGGGAATTATTTTTTTAATGTGATTATTTAAATAATTAAATAATAAAATATAATTATTTTAATAAAAAACCCAAGATTTAATATGAATAAATGGCTGATTTTTATTTTGCCTTTTAAACTTTGAAATAGAAGTCACAATTAATTTTTGCCTTTTATTTTCTGCCTTCTATAGACTAGTTTTTAGTAGTGGTTGTTTGTAAAATATGTTTATAAGAATTTTTTAAAAATATTTTATATAAAAAATAAAACATAATTATTTATTTGATATTCATATAAATATTTTTTGAACAAATTTTCTAGTATTTGTTTTTCAATAAAACTATATATTAGAAATAAAATTAAAAAAAATAATTAAAAATATCTAAAAAAATATAAAGTATGTTCCGTGTGTCCACCATCTGATCGCTGATTATTTGGTGTCGATTATCGAGCGTAGGATGTCAGATGTCGAGCGTTGGACGTTAGACGTCGGTCGTCGGGCGCAAGTCACCGGGTGTCAATCACTAGATGTCGAGCATCGTCCGTCAGGTGCTAGGTTGCTGGTCGTAGGCCGTCGGACACCGGACGACAGTTGCTGAGTGCTAGACGTCAATTGTTGGGCGCCAAGCGCTAGTCGCCAACCGATGCCCAACCCCAACCGTCGGGTTTCAAACATCGAACACTAAGAATAAGAGTAGAAATTGTAATCACACTCATAAAAATCCTACGTGAAAGAGAAATTTAGGAAAATAATTTACGAAGTGTAACATCCCTTTCTCCTTTGGTCAGCCACCTTCTGCTGAAGGTGGTGACGTATCGGGCTATCGCCTTCTGAAGGCGACAGGATGTCTGTCGCGTTCTGATCTTGAACGCGAAGATCAGAACGCGACAAGCATGTCGTTGCGTTCCCCTTTTGACCACAACATGTATTTTTGTCGTCCTGCTGTCGGAACAGTTGAGACACGTGTCGAGGCGTTGTCAGATGAAAGCGACATGTCAGGTGTCGCGTTCATGGTGTCAGGCCTGCGAGAGTGGCATGTGACGGGTCTGTTGGTCGGGGGTCTGTTGGTCGGGTCTGACCATGACTTTGAGGTCGCGACAGGTTGGCCGTCGCGTTGGCTGTCGCATTCTCAGATCCGTGGCCTATATATGCAAGGCCATCAAACATGTCTTCTTCTTCCCCTTTCTTCTTCTTTCCTTCCTTCCTCCAACCCTCCTCCGTGTGAGCCTCTTCATGGGGAGGTTTTGAGGGTGCTCTTGGTGGAGGTTGTGGTGTCTTCTCTCTGGCGTGGCGGCTTCCTCTTCGTGGTGGTGACTTCTTCCTCGATGTGTAGGAGGACGATCTTTGCTCGTAGACGGCATGAGCGTGGAGCTTGGAGCGAGAAGGAGGTGGTCATGCACATGAGAAGACCTCAACGGATTGGCTCTTCTATTTGAGGTAAGGATCCTTATCTTCCCCCTAGTTCTATCAAGCTAGGATCTCCTCCCCTTCTCCAAGCCTTGTAGAATTCATGAATAGTTGAATGTGGATGCTTGGTTTGATCCTTTGAGCATGATTGGGGGTTTAGGGTTTGAGTGTTATCATGTATGCATGTGAGTTTTCATGAGTGTAAATCCCTTACATTGACATGCATGTGTGTGGATGAGGGTGCACTACAAGAAATCTGGGGTATGTAGACGGCTGTAAAATTCAGCCGTCTACGTAAACTCACTCACATGCATAATATAGAAAGCAGTAATAAGTTAGTTCTCTTTTTTTTTATTTGCTTGGGATTTGATTTTACAAGGGTTGGATATTATTTCTAAATTTAGTAAATGAAAGGCACAATCTTATTACTGCTTTCTATTCACTAATTTTTATAAGACACAATTTATATTTTACCTTTAATAGAGAAGATTTAATATGAATAAATGGCTGATTTTTATTTTGCCTTTTAAACTTTGAAATAGAAGTCACAATTAATTTTTGCCTTTTATATTCTGCCTTCTATATACTAGTTTTTAGTAGTGGTTGTTTGTAAAATATGTTTATAAGAATTTTTTTAAAAATATATTTTATATAAAAAAATAAAACATAATTATTTATTTGATACTCATATAAATATTTTTTTGAACAAATTTTCTAGTATTTGTTTTTCAATAAAACTATATATTAGAAATAAAATTAAAAAATAATTAAAATATCTAAAAATATATAAAGTATGTTCCGTGTGTCCACCATCTGATCTCTGATTATTTGGTGCCGATTATCGAGCGTAGGATGTCAGATGTCGAGCGTTGGACGTTAGACGTCAGTCGTCGGGCGCAAGTCACCGGGTGTCGATCACTAGATGTCGAGCATCGTCCGTCAGGTGCTTGGTTGCTGGCCGTAGGCCATCGGACACTGGACGACAGTTGCTGAGTGCTAGACGCCAATTGTTGGGCGCCAAGCGCTAGTCGCCAACCGATGCCCAACCCCAACTGTCGGGTTCCAAACATCGAACACTAAGAATAAGAGTAGAAATTGTAATCACACTCATAAAAATCCTACGTGAAAGAGAAATTTAGGAAAATAATTTACGAAGTGTAACATCCCTTCCTCCTTTGGTCAGCCACCTTCTGCTGAAGGTGGTGACGTATCGGGCTGTCGCCTTCTGAAGGTGACAGGATGTCTGTCGCGTTCTGATCTTGAACGCGACAAGCATGTCGTTGCGTTCCCCTTTTGACCACAACATTTATTTTTGTCATCTTGCTGTC
This sequence comes from Colocasia esculenta, assembly GCA_014218235.1. Lineage (NCBI taxonomy): Eukaryota > Viridiplantae > Streptophyta > Magnoliopsida > Alismatales > Araceae > Colocasia > Colocasia esculenta. The sequence goes on along the minus strand of CM024754.1, from coordinate 185,713,159 downwards.
GGAACAATTGAGACACGTGTCGAGGCGTTGTCAGATGAAGGCGACATGTCAGGTGTCGCGTTCATGGTGTCAGGCCTGCGAGAGTGGCACGTGGCGGGTCTATTGGTCGGGGGTCTGTTGGTCGGGTCTGACCATGACTTTGAGGTCGCGACAGGTTGGCCGTCGCGTTGGCTGTCGCATTCTCAGATCTGTGGCCTATATATGCAAGGCCATCAAACATGTCTTCTTCTTCCCCTTTCTTCTTCTTTCCTTCCTTCCTCCAACCCTCCTCCGTGTGAGCCTCTTCATGGAGAGGTTTTGAGGGTGCTCTTGGTGGAGGTTGTGGCGTCTTCTCTCTGGCGTGGCGGCTTCCTCTTCGTGGTGGTGACTTCTTCCCCGACGTGTAGGAGGACGATCCTTACTCGTAGACGGCATGAGCGTGGAGCTTGGAGCGAGAAGGAGGTGGTCATGCACATGAGAAGACCTCAACGGATTGGCTCTTCTATTTGAGGTAAGGTCCCTTATCTTCCCCCTAGTTCTATCATGCTAGGATCTCCTCCCCTTCTCCAAGCCTTGTAGAATTCATGAATTGTTGAATGTGGATGCTTGGTTTGATCCTTTGAGCATGATTGGGGGTTTAGGGTTTGAGTGTTATCATGTATGCATGTGAGTTTTCATGAGTGTAAATCCCTTACATTGACATGCATGGGTGTGGATGAGGGTGCAGTTTGTGCCTCTAGCATGTGTTTAGATCGTTTTCCATGCTCCCCTCCCTCTGTGTACACCGGATTTTCCATTTATGGGCATTTTGGGAGGCCTTGGGTTGACACTCAGGTTTTTGTCTGTGGTCGCAACAAGATTTTGTCGCGACACAAAATGCGATGTGTCGACCCCGTCGCCTTCAGTTGTGAACGCGAAGGCCTCGGGTTGGCACCCAGGTCTCAATCTGTGGTCGTGACAAGGTTCTTGTCACGACACTTCCCCCGTCGCCTTCTGACCCAGGTCGCGACAGGCCGGGTGTCGCCTTCAAGTGGAGACAGTCCTTGCATCACTTCCTCAGAGAAAGTGACAATAACCCTGTTACCTTCTCAGACAAAGAGTGACTTGGCGACCTGTTCAGAGTTTCCTTTCGCTACGTCTCTAGTTTCTTGGCACCTATGATTTCCTAGCATGATCCTACACTAGTCGTTCACCCGATGGTAGGCACTTGAGGGCTTGTCTCGTGAGAGGTTGTTACCGTTACCTGGGACCCCCGTCCCCACGTGCCGATTGAGGGAGTTCTCTAAGCGGTGGGCATGCTCGAGTTACGGACTATGGTAGCTGAGGGGAAAACGGTGGGGATAGAGGCGTAGAGTCGTTTGCAGAGCTCTCTTAGCTGAGTCTAGGACACCAAGGTGGTTTTGGTTGTTCTTACGGCGCAGATCAGCTAGTCCTTCTCACTGCCTCACTCTACGTGGTTCCGGTACCATCTAGAGAGGCCAGGCGTGGGACCGTAGTCCAGCCAGACTACGGCTGTTGTGTGGTTACTTTTAGTTCTGCATCTCACTCCGACTTGAGGTAGTAGACATGGACTGGTGGTCGAGGGTAAGGCGTGTGCCGCTCCTGATCGGTTGACTAGTGGTAGTTGTTCTCCGTGGCTAGTGTCTCTGTCCAAGCAGTTGTTCTTTGTCTATGTTTACAGCCTTGGAGTTCGTCCTGGTGCCGTAGTTTACACGAGTTTTCAATCGCGACGTGTTTAGACCGATGGTCGTGTAGTTTACTTTCCGCTTCCGCACTTACTCTATTAGCATAATAGATTAGCTTGCTTACTTTCTATTAAAACATATATCTACTCTGCTGTTAGAACCAGTGGGAGATTGGTAGTTTCTACTGGGCTTCTTTGTGAAGCTCATTGCCTCATTTATAGGTGAGACATCACAGCAGTACCTTTCGCGGCGGACATACAAGATTGGGTTGTAGTAGACAGTGTCTACTATGAGCAGTGTTCCCTTGTGTACTTGTGACTCGTCACCCTCGCGGTATGCCCCTAAGGGATATGTTATTCCCTTTTTCTTTCTGCACTTGTACTTGTTACTTGGGACTGTACTAGACTCGTACTTTGTGTTGGACGCTTTCCTTCACCTGTTAGTACATTTTTAGTGCTTGTTGTCATTCTTTATTTCTGTTACATATCTTGTTAGACTGGTTCGTTAGCCTTTCTGGGTCTCCGAGCCCGTGGGAGATGGTACCGGCAGTCGGATTCTCGATGGGAGTCGAGGGTCTGGGCGCCGGGGCCGTTACAGTGGTATCAGAGCAAGGGGTCTATCAAGACTTGTAATGGAACTAAGTGACAACACAAAGTCTCATAGGAAGTATAAGTAACACTGCTAGCCGCCGGGTTAATCAGTTAACTTGATTAATAGTTGTGTCACAGGACATGGCTCCGCGTAGACGCAGGCAGGTCAGAGAGCTGATGGAGCATCACGACGACGCGCCGAATGGGTCGGTTGCGGGAAAGCATGCACCAACGGATGCTCAGCCTCAGAACGATGACCAGCAGGATGTTCTGTTGCAGCAAAGAGCACAGCAGCAGCAATGGTACCCACCGCCGCCCTCGCCAGAGGTTATGGAGTAGTGGTGGGGAGCTATGTTTCAGGCTCCTTGGCAGTACCAGTAGATGCCTGCAGGAGGGCAGCAGTTCGCAGAGATGGCAACAGAAGAGCAGCCACCAATGGCTCCGTTGGCAGCATCGGTACAACCAGAGGTGCCACCAGCAGTTCGTCAGCAGACTCCAGTAGTGGCAGTAGCACCTGAGGACCGGACAGTGCTTCTGGAGAGGTTCCTTCGTCTTCGACCTCCGACTTTCTACGGAAACTATGATCCAAACCGAGCAGAGAGTTGGGTCCATGAACTTGAGTGTACCTTCGAGACCATAGACTGTACAGAGCAGGATCAGGTCAGACTTGTAGTCTATCAACTGAAGGGATCAGCCCACGAGTGGTGGAGGACCTTGAGGCAGACTTGTTTTCAGAGTAGGAGACTGGACCAAATAGCTTGGGAGCAGTTCTTGGAGGTCTTCCACTGCTAATACTTGCCCGACTACGCTCGTCGTGAGAGCAGAGACCAGTTTCACGAGTAGACGCAGGGAGAGCTGACCGTGGCGCAGTACCACCAAAGGTTTGTATAGCTTTTGCGGCACGTCCTTCATGTAGCCACTAGTGAGCAGGCTCATACTGAGCGGTTCATTAGTGGGTTACGATCGGAGTTGAGGTGGGCCATGGCTGGCCACCTCTTTGACACCTTGGCGTTAGCAATAGCCAGAGCTACAGCCTTGGAGAGGGAGTCTCGTTTTCAACCGCAGCAGGGAGGAGGTTCGGTGAGGTCTACCCCATACCAGCGCCCTTTAGGCAGCTGAGAAAGTGTGTCATCTTCTTCTTCTTCGGGTACAGACAGCTTTGGCCTGCGCTCGAAATTTAAGAAGATGTTCACTCGTGGAGGTAGACAGCATTTCCATCAGCTGAAGCACCGACGTTAGCCAGAGCCAATGGAGCAGTCAGTGCAACAGGGCGCAGAGCAGGGTCAACATGACACAATTTGTTTTCACTGCAGGCAGCCAAGTCACTTCAGGCGAGAGTGTCCATTGAGGTAGGGGCAGCAGCAGATAGCACCTCCACAGTACACGCAACATGCACCGTAGACACAGTACCCTCCACCCTAGCAAGTGCAGTGTTAGCAGCAACACTAGGGTCAGTTCCAGCTACCTCAGTAGCACTAGCAGTACTAGCAGCCACCACAGCACCAGCACCAGCCGCAGTGAGGACATGGACATGGACGTGTGATGAACATCACCAGAGAAGAGGCGAAGGCCTCTAATCTGGTCGTCAGTACGATTCCTATACTTGGTAGATGTGACGGAACGCCTCGTCCAAGCCCGTTAAACTGATAACAAGCTTGATCCTCTGTGAAAACACAAAGGAACACACCATTCCATATATATGCTCCATAAGTTTACATAGCCATATTTCCGCAAAATTGAAAGAAAGTACAAGAGCCTGGGGCATACCCCGAGGTACAACTGGAAGAAGTAAACAACTAGCTACACTACACTGCTGGAGGTGCTGACCCTGCACCGCTACGACGTGGCTCCGAACTGGACAACGGCCGAGAAACGTCCTCCTCGCCCTCACCTGTGGGGGTAGGGGTGAGCCTCTCTAGTCACTGGCTCAGTAGGGAACTCCCCCAACACCGAGCAAACTAAAAACACAAGTACGGAAGCAGTAAATTATGCTAACAATTTATAGAACAACTAAACAGGATATTAAAGCTATAAATGTACTCACCGTTTGCCGACTACATAAAGCAACTGTAATAAATAAATGACAAACCCAAACAGGTGTACGAGCTACAGTAGAGACCGCCACACACGAGCCACGTGAACTGGTTCGCGACACCAGTGACTGACTCGGACAAACTAACACAGGTCTACCTCTCAGTCTCGCAGCCACGGATGAAAGGTCCAGCTGCCGCTCCATGTAGAAAGGTCAAACAACTGTGGAGTCCAACTAAACACCACTCCTGCAGACACACAACCGCAGGCCCATGCCCGGCACCTCTAGGGTCTCTGGCCGGAGAACTCTAGAGTGAGGCACTGGAAAAGGACTAGTCGGAGACCAGTGTCGACAATCGGTGTCCGTACCCCCAACTAAGAGCGCGCTACAAGTGACTAGAAACAAACACTAGAGTCACTGTCCTACTGTCGTCTTTCCCTCAGCCGGACGTACAACTCAAACACAGGAGTGAGGGTGTCCAGGTCAGACGACACAGACCTCGACGGTACTACACAAGTACTGGGACAAAGCCCCGAGCTAACAGCCTGGCTCACAGAGAACTTGGGGCACCCAACTGGAGAGGTAACCACGGTAGGCGTCATACTACTTGCCATGTACACAAAACCACATGCACGTCACACACAAACCACGTGAAATCTCGCACAAACCTTGTGCACTAGTAGTTCACTACATGTGAACACTACGTAAACACGTAAAGAACTAGCTAACTGCGTACCCTGTACACTAGTCTCAGAAACCACGTGCACCCAGCGCACCACAAGTGCCAACGCACCGTTCGTTATTGTTAAATACTTAATATAACAATGTTTGAATAAAAACAAGTTGGCGGCAACATCGACTGCCGTCGATGGGATGTAAACGGAAAGGTATCTGGCCGTCTATCTCCTAGCTGAAGAACCTGGCGTCAATCGATATTGACGCCAAGCTCCTCGGCTACCAGCTCCCACAGAAACCCTGGGCCAACTCCACAAGTGTTCTTGGCCCCAAAACCAGTGGGAAACACGACAAAACCCTTCCTCTAACATCCATATACTATAAACAAACCGTAACAATATGTTTTACTAAGTAAATCAATCAAACCACCCTTTGACCCCGCATGGAATACCCTTACCCAAAAATACGAATAGCATGCTATTACATGTTTCCATAGCACATTACGACATTCCAAAAGCAACTAAAGGGGTCGCTCCCTACCTCGGAATGCACATAAACCTCCTAAACATCTCTGATTCGCACCAAACCTTCCGCGAGCTCCCACGGGAATCGTGCCTCGCACTGGCATTTCCTAGCATGATTGGTCACCGCCACTCATTCTACGATCCCCTAACCAGCCTTTAGCAACCGTTAGAAACAGTAGGGGAGCAAAGGCATGAAAGTAGGGCGAAGAAGAGGGAAAACCGAGTGGAAAAGCTGCCCTCGGGTGACCCTATATTCAACAGGTCGCACAGGTTGGCGTCAACATGGCTGCCGCCAATCAAACCGCCAAGGTTAGACGTCCATATCCCATGTCGCCAAGTTCATAGAGTAAACATCACATACATGGACGCCAACCCATGTCAACGACCACCCTAGGCCGTCAACCCCTAATCAACTGCTACAGACTCTGACTTACCTCAAGACCAAACCTGCACGCACCACACATCCAGACCTTATTGGCCTCGCAACGGCCACCACAACTATTACACACATGATCCATAAGGATCCAAAAAACACGCGACGTTACAGTAGAGCTGCTCATGTTTTGATTGATCTCGATGCTACACATTGTTTTGCTTCAGAGGAGTTCTTTGGTTCACTTATCGAGTTTGCTCCAGAGAGGACCTGTGACCTAGCAGTTGAGCTTCCTACGAGTGACTATGTGCGTACTCTGGATTACCTAGAGGGTGTCACCATCAAGGTACAGGGCCATCTTCTACCAGCCAGACTATTTGCCTAACAGATCCACGACATTGATGCCATCCTGGGCATGGATTGGTTGGAGGCACACTCTACGTTGGTGGACTGTCAGCGGAAGACCGTGCGGTTCGAGATACCTGGAGCACCTGTGCTTTGCTTCCGAGGTACATGGTCTACTCGCTGACCTTTCGTTTCTTTCTGTAGAGCTCGGCGCCTGATCCGAGATGGTTGTGTAGCATATCTTGCTTTTGTGAGTTTCTCGGATTCTGGCGAGTTATCTATTTCAGATGTGCATGTTGTTTATGATTACGCTGATGTGTTTCCGGAGAATCTACCTGGTTTACCGCCGGAGGGGAAGGTAGATTTCTCCATTGAGTTGTTTCCAGGGATGATGCCTATATCCAAGGCACCGTATCGGATGGCGCCGGCGGAGCTGTGGGAGTTGAAGCGCCAACTCGATAAGTTACTCGAGAAGGGCTTCATTCGTCCGAGTCGTTCACCTTGGGGTGCTCCAGTCTTGTTTGCGAGGAAGAATGATGGCAGTCTCAGGATGTGCATCGATTATCGGTAGTTGAACCAGGTTACAGTGAAGAACAAGTATCTGTTGCCCAAAATCGGTGACTTGTTTGACCAGTTGTGTAATACCCCAAAAATTTTATTTACTAGAAAAATGTGAATAATTTGATTGTTAAACATAAGTACTATCATGAGATGTAATTAACTTTAATTTAGGATTAATTGGTAATAATAAATGTTATTCCAGTATCGTACTCAGAGGTGCGCGCTCCGACAGAGCGACACCAGAAATCTGAGAACACCATAATTTTTAGAAAATTGTGCTGATATCAGAAATGTAAATATCCAGAATTGTTGACATGCGGATTTCGAGATTAAGTCGACGCAACTATTTTCCGGGTAATTTTTGTTGGGTGAAAAATGTATTCTAAAAATTAAACTAAAATTACCATAATTTGTAAAACCTTCTTATTAATTTATGGTTGAAATTTCAACTTGAATAGACATCATTTGAATATAAAATTTAAGGACAAATGGGTCAACTGATTTATTACCTATTTACGGTAACTATTTTTGGGTTAATATTTGCTTACGTAATATGGGCAATGTAAGCCCATATCACTTAGTTTGAACTGCCTACACGTTCTAACCCTACGTGTAAGACATGGAAACTTGCATGAGAAACGTGGCTTTGGTGGGTAAAAAATAGCTTTTACCGCAACACATGTATGGCCTACGTGCCATACATGCATGGGGTTTGAGAGTTTATATAAACTCTCTCTTTACCCCATCGTGCGAGCCTTTCCACCTCTTTCCCAAGCTCTTTACTACTGAAGCTGTTGCTACCACTACTTTGAGGAGTTGTTGTTGCTGCCGTAGTTGTTGCTGCTGTCATGGCTGTTGTTACTGCTTCTACTCATGTTGCTGCTATGCCTGCAACCTTATTGTTCCCTTCTTCCTACTGTTGTGGGCTCCTTCGTTAAGGAGAAGTGAAGGATTTTATCTTCTTAAGTCAGGTAGGATTCTCTCTTTCTTCTCTCATTCTTGTCTCCTACTCTTGCTAAAGAGTTCATGTTTAAGTGTATGACCACGTACATACTTGCCTCTAATTCTATAAACCATCTTTAGAATTGTGTGTCCATTCCCTGTAAGCATGTTTTAGCATGTGTACTTGTGGAAATCTTCCTATTGGATGCAAGAAAATATTGTTTAGATGAGTTGTACTTCCAGTACCTTGTTTTTCTAAATTTCTGGCCACCCATGTGTAGGTTGTGTTTCTCATGCTCTATTTTTTGTCCTCCCTGTAAAGTAGTAATTAGAGCTATAAACAAGTCCTTCTAGTTGTTGTTAACTATGTTTAGATTCATAGGAACCTTTAAAAAGGTCTTTAGAGTGGTTGTAGATTCATTTCTGGAAGCTGGACATGCGGCTGTCGACAGTTGGAAATTAACTGTCGACAGGCCTCAAGCTTCCATAACCCAAAAAACTTTAGAAACATCAGTAGCTGTCAACAGATGACCTAGATCTGTCGACAACCCTCTTTGGTCTGTCGATAGGCAATTTTCTGGATTCCAGAAACTGGTTCTAGAAGACAGTGGCTATCGATAGCCACACTTTGGCTGTCGACATACACTGTCCAGTCATGCTTTCCAGCACCTTTTCTTGTCCAAGCTTTTGATGACTCACTTGGGTATTGACCCAACTAGTTGTTATCCTTATTTTCTTGGATTCCAACTACTATATCCTTGAGAAAGATCATTCAAATGTCATCCATATTTCACTATGGAATGTCTTTGAACACCTCCAGTACATATGACTCTTGCTTGTCTACAATTTTCTATAAGTGTTTACATTGTAACTTGAATCTTTGTTCTGTGAGAAACCTTGAGTACTTGTGTACCCTCACTTGAACCCATGCAAGAATGAATTATGATGACAATTTGTGGGTCTTTGGGACTCATTTGAGATATATGCCTGTGCAAATGGGGTTGGTCCAATCCCGGGAGGAGCACCCGAATTCGTTTAGTGGCTGTACGGAACAATAAATGATCTATGGATGCTTGGCATTGCATCAATACTAGCTTGATTAGTCATCATGTTATCTTATCATGTATGAATATGTATGTGAATCAGAACATGAATGTTACCATGAATTCTTGACCATGTATTCATAATTCAGTACTTCCATTCTTCATTTATTGTCTAGCTGACATGCTTGTCCAATCATATTTGTTATCCAGTACTGACAACAGTTAAGTTTCTTATTCTGATCTTTGGACATCTCAATCCTTTTTGATTAGAAGAATTGAATCCTACTGGGCTAGTTAGCTCACATAATCCTACTTTTTCAGGTGATCAGGGTGAGCTTAATGCTTAAGGGGAGTGTGCTGAGTGGAACATCCCACTTTCAGAAGTTCAAAAATTTTACTTTTCTTTAGTGTGGTAGATATGAAATGTAATAAAGTCTTCTTTTCCCTGCTCCTCTTATAGACTGTAATGAGGAGTATTATGTAATGAGGCTTCCGCTATAACGGTGTTAGATGAGTAAAATATAAGTTCTATTTCTTGAGCTTGTTTTCTGTCATTTCCGGTAAATAGACATTTATTAGGACGTGACAAGTTGCAATCTTCTTCAATGTTCTCGAAGATCGACTTGAGGTCAAGTTACTACCAGTTGAGGATCAAAGAGTCAGACAATGCCAGATCAGCCTTCCGTACCCGCTATGACCACTTTGAGTTTGTCATGATGCCTTTTGGGCTCACGAATGCACCAACAGCCTTCATAGAGATGATGCACAATGTGTTATGTGAGTACCTGGACAGGTTTGCGGTTGTGTTTGTGGACGACATCCTAGTGTACTCAGCATTAGCGGAGGAGCACGAGGTGCACTTGAGACTTGTGTTGGAGGCACTAAGGAGTCACCAACTTTACGCCAAATTCAGCAAATGTGAATTTTGGCTAAAGGAGGTGCACTTCCTTGGACACATAGTCTCAGATGAAGGTGTGGCAGTGGATTTTGCCAAGGTCGAGGTCGTGGTTTCTTAGGGGCAACCCTCTTCAGTTGTAGAGGTGCATAGTTTTCTGGGGGTTGGCAGGCTACTACAAGAGGTTTGTGCAGGACTTCGCCAGAGTTGCAGAGCCGTTGACGAGGTTGACCAGGCGAGAGACCAGGTTCGTGTAGATAGCAGAGAGTGAGTAGGGCTTTCAAGAGCTGAAGAGCAGGTTGACTTCGGCTTCGATCCTTATTGTACCGTTTGGTAGCGATGATTTTGTTGTCTACACCGACTCTTCATGGACTGATCTTGGTGTCGTGTTGATGCAGCACGGGAGGGTAGTCGCTTATGCTTCTAGGAAACTAAAGAAACATGAGCAGAACTATCCGACTCACGACTTGGAGCTTGTAGCAGTCGTGTTTGCCTTGAGGTTGTGGAGACATTATTTGTACGGAGAGATGTTCGAGGTGTTCACGGACCACAGGAGCTTACAGTATAACTTCACTCAGAGAGATCTAAACATGAGGTAGCGTAGGTGGGTCGAGTACCTGAAGGACTACGACTTTACTCTTTCCTATCACCCGGGGAAGGCTAATGTTGTAGCCAACGCTTTGAGCAGAAGAGCCCACTTGAGTTCTTTGTTGGTTAGACACTGGAGGTTGTTAAAGGACGCAGTTCAGGGGGTGTTCTCTCCGTCGAGGCTCTGGGTCAGAGTAGTGTTGACTAGTCTGACAGTTGTCCATCCATATATCAGCAAGTGATAGAGGCTCAGAGTGCAAATTTAGACTTAGTAGATATGTTGCAGATGCCAGAGGTGGAGTTGGACGAGGACAGTGAGGTCATATTCAGATGCAGGCTGTATGTTCCAGTGGATGTCAGGCAGGAGCTATTAGCTGAGGCACACATATCGAGGTACTCTGTTCATCCTAGATCCATCAAGATGTACCACGACTTGAGGGGACTCTTTTGGTGGCCCGGGATGAAGAGAGATATAGCCGAAGTTGTCGCTCGTTGCCTTACCTGTCAGCAGGTGAAGGCGGAGCACCAACGTTCTGGTGGTGAGCTTCAGTCATTACCCATTCCTGTTTGGAAGTGGGAACACATCACCATGGATTTTGTGGTAAGGTTACCTTGTACTTTGTAGGGTCACGACAGTGTGTGGGTGATCGTCGACCGACTAACGAAGACAGCACGTTTCTTGCCAGTCAGATCAGCTTGGTCAGTGAACAGACTTGCCAAATTGTTTGTGAACAAAGTTGTGTTGTTGCACGGAACCCCAGTCTCTATTGTCTCAGATAGAGATCCACAGTTTACTTCTCGCTTTTCAGAGGGCATTGGGCACAGAGGTTAGGCTGAGTTCAGCTTACCACCCGCAGACAATTGGTCAGTCAGAGAGGACCATAAAGACCCTCGAGAACATGTTGAGAGCGTGTTTCCTGGACTAGGGCGGCATGTGGGAGTCGCACCTTCTCATGGTGGAGTTTTCTTATAATAATAGCTTTCACTCCAGCATTGGGATGGCGCCCTATGAGGCTCTGTATGGTAGACCGTGTCGGACACCGTTGCACTGGCATGAGGTTGGTGAGCAGCAGTTACTAGATGGGAGCTAGTACAGTAATGTGCAGATACAATGAGACTGATCAGGCAGAGACTGCAGACAGCACAGAGCAGGCAGAAGAGTTATGTCGATGTTCGTCAAAGGCCACTTCAGTTTGAGGCAGGTGATAGTTTGTTTCTATGAATCTCGCCAACCAAGGGCGTTATCAGGTTCGGGAAGAGGGGCAAGCTTAGCCTAAGGTTTGTTGGTCCATTTCTCATTCTCGAGCGGATTGGTGAGGTCGTGTATAGGTTAGCTCTTCTGTCTGAGTTGGTAGGGGTTCACGATGTTTTTCACGTCTCGCAACTAAGGAGGTACATGCCAGATCCATCACACGTGCTGGACTACTCACAGTTAGAGGTTTCTCCAAATCTGTCAGTGCAAGAGTACCCTGTCAGTGTTGTAGATCGCAGAGTGCGGCAGTTACGTAGGAGGCAGATCCCGCTCGTCAAGGTTGTTTGGGAGAAACACGTCGGTGGCGAGGCCACGTGGGAGCATTTTCCTTACTTGTTTCAGTGACTGGTATGTTTCCTTCCTCCTTTGGTCAGCCACCTTCTGATGAAGGTGGCGACGTATCGGGCCGTCACCTTCTGAAGGCAACGGGATGTCTGTCGCGTTCTGGTCTTGAATGCGACGGACATGTCATCGTGTTCCCCTTCTGACCACAACATGTATTTTTGTCGTCTTGCTGTCGAAACAGTTGGGACACATGTCGAGGCGCTATCAGATGAAGGCGACATGTCAAGTGTTGCATTCATGGTGTCAGGCCTACGAGGGTGACATGTGGTGAGTCCGTTGATCAGGTTTGACCCTGACTTTGAGGTCGCGACATGTTGGCCGTCGCGTTCATTAATGAACACAATGGGTTGGCTGTCGCGTTCTCAGATTCGTGGCCTATATATGCAAGGCCATCAGACCCATCTTCTTCTTCCCCTTTCTTCTTCTTTCCTTCCTTCCTTCGACCCTCCTTTGTATGAGCCTCTCCATGGGGAGGTTTTGAGGGTGCTCTTAGTGGAGGTTGTGGCGCCTCCTCTCCGGCGTGGCGGCTTCTTCTTCGTGGTGGTGACTTCTTCCCCGACGTGTAGGAGGAAAATCCTTGCTCGTGGACGGCGTGAGTGTGGATCTTGGAGTGAGGAGGAGGTGGCCATGCACACGAGAAGACCCCAACGGGTTGGCACTTCTATTTGAGGTAGGGACCCTTATCTTCCCCCTAGTTCTATCATGCTAGGATCTCCTCCCCTTCTCCAAGCCTTGTAGAATCCTTGAATAGTTGAATGTGGATGCTTGGTTTGATCCTTTGAGCATGATTGGGGGTTTGGGGTTTGAGTGTTATCATGTATGCATGTGAGGTTTCATGAGTGTAGATCCCTTACATTGACATGCATGGGTGTGGATGAGGGTGGTTTGTGCCTCTGGCTTGTGATTAGATCGTTCTCCATGCTCCTCTCTCTTTGTGTACACCGAATTTGCCGTTTAGGGGTGTTTTGGGATGTCTCGGGTTGACACCCAGGTCTCTGTCTGTGGTTGCGATAAGGTTCTTGTCACGACCTAGAACGCGACGTGTCGCCCTGTCGCCTTCTGTTGTGAACGTGACGCACACCCTATCGCGTTCTGGTAGCGACAGTGTGGCCGTCGCCTTCATGCCTGGTTCACTGTGGGGCTGTGGGAGGCCTCAGGTTGGTACCCGGGTCTCTGTCTATGGTGGTGACAAGGTTCTTGTCGCGACCCAGAGCGCGACGCTTCCTCCTTCGCCTTCTATCCCAGGTCGCGACAGGCTTGGTGTCGCCTTCAGGTGGCGACAGTCCTTGCGTCGCCTCCTCTGAGAAAGCGACAGTAAGCCTGTTGCCTTCTCAGAGAGAGAGTGACTTGGCGACCTGTTCGGAGTTTCCTTCCGCTACGTCTCTGGTTTCTTAGCACTTGTGTTGTTCCTAGCACGGTCCTACTCTAGTCGTTCGCCCGGTGCTAGGCACTTGAGGGCTTGTCCCGTGAGAGGTTGTTACCGTTACCTGGGACCCCCATCCCCACGCACCGATTGAGGGAGTTCTCCAGGCGGTGGATGTGCTCGAGTTACGGACTCTACTAGCTGAGGGGAAAATGGTGGGGATAGCAGCGTAGAGTCGTTTGCAGAGCTCTCTCAACTGAGTCTGGGACGCCGAGGTGGTTTTGGTTGTTCTTACGGCGCATATCAACTAGTCATTCTCACTGTCTCACTCTACGTGGTTCCGATACTAACTAGAGGTGCCAGGCGTGGGACCATAGTCCGGCCAGACTACGACTGTTGTGTGGTTACTTTTAGTTCTACGTCTCACTTTGACGGGAGGTAGTAGATATGGACTGGTGGTCGAGGGTAAGGCGTGTGGCACTTCTGACCGGTTGACTAGTGGTAGTTGTTCTCCGTGGCTAGTGTCTCTGTCCAGGCAGTGGTTCTTTGTCTGTGTTTACAGCCTTGGGGTTAGTCCCAGTGTCGTGGTTTACACGTGTTTCTGGTCGTGACGTGTTTAGACCGATAGCCGTGTAGTTTACTTTTCGCTTCCGCACTTACTCTGTTAGCAGAATAGATTAGCTTGCTTAATTTTTGTTAAAACATATATCTACTCTACAGTTAGAACCAGTGGGAGATTGGTAGTCTTTATTGGGCTTCTTTGTGAAGCTCATTCCCTCTTTTACATGTGAGACTTCACAGCAGTACCTTCTGCAGCGGGCAGAGGAGACTGAGCCATAGTAGACGGCGTCTTCCGTAAGCAGTGTTCCCTTTTGTACTTGTGACCATAGTTGTCAAGGCGACCGCCTAGGCGGCGCCAAGGCGTCAAGGCGGCTTTTGGGTGTCGCTTAAGTGGACCGCCTAATTGGGCTGGAAAAAGGCGACGCCAAGGCGTGGAAGGCGGCCCAAGGCGTGCGCTTGGGCACCTTGAGATGGTTTCCGCGTCCATTCAGATCCTTTTAGTGGATCAGATCCACTTAATGGATCGGATCCCCGGTTACATCCCCCCCTCCGCCCCGACTCCCCTTCGCGACCCGTCTTCTCAATCCCACCCCCGCCTCGCCCCAGTCCAGACCCAGGTAGGGTTCTGCAGCCAGAGGCCTGGAGGAGGTCTCGCCGCCGAAGGAGATCGCGCCGCTGCCGTCTCGACGCTGCCGGAGGAGGTCGCTGCCGCCGGAGGAGGTACGCTCCCCCCATCTCCCCTTCCCTAGTTCCCTGTCACGCTCTCCCCTCCCCTTCCCTAGTTCCCGGAGGAGGCCGCCGGAGGAGGTCGCTGCCGGCGGCGGCATCTCCCAACCTCTCTCCCTCCATCACACTCTCTGCCTATCTCTCTCTGTCTCACGGTCACTCCCCTCTCTCTCTCACAGTCACACACACACACACACACTGTCCCACCGGAACCCCCTCCTCTCTCTCTCTCTCTCTCACGGTCACTCCCCTCTCTCTCTCACGGTCACACACACTCACACACAGTCCCACCGGCACCCCCTCTCTCTCTCTCTGCCTCTCTCTCTCAGTCTCTCTCTCTCTCACGGTCACTCCCCTCTCTCTCTCTCTCTGCCTCTCTCTCTCTCTCTCTTTGTCTCTCTCTCTCTCTCACACACACACACACAGAGAGAGACACTGTCACACACACTGTGTGTGTGACAGTGTCCCCCCCCCCTCTCCTCTCTATCTCACACACTGTCACAGAGTGACAGTCCCACCGACACCCCCTCCTCTCTCATAGTTTGATGTTGGACCTTTTGGTTGGTTATGTTAATTTGTTTTAGGTAATGTTTGATATCCATTATGATAGTAATCTTGCTTGATATATTAATGTGATGTTGTATTATATTTGTCACAACTCTTATTTCTAGATATTAGAAGAACAAAGGAATAAATTTCAGGTTAGTACTTGCATTTTATATTGTTATTTATTCAAGTAATTTTTCTTTCATATGTTAATTTGTTTTCACATTGTGTTTATAATGTCATATTTGTGTAGGTTTTGCATGATTGTATAATTATAATATTTTTTTATTTATATTATGAATTCTTTTTAGATTTAATATAGGATGTCACTCTTGAAATAACCTAGACTAGACGTTATCTTTAGCGCCTAAGCGCCGCTTAGGCGGGCGCCTAAGCGCTTAGGCACATAATGAGCCAAAAAATGCCTTGGTCACTTTGTCGCCTTGACAACTATGCTTGTGACTCGTCATCCTCGAGGTATACCTCTAAGGGATCTGTTATCTCATTTTTCTTTCTGCACTTGTACTTGTTACTTTGGATTATACTAGACTCGTACTTTATGTTGGACGCTTTTCTTCACCTGTTAGTACATTTTTAGTGCTTATTATCGTCCTTTATTTCTGTTACATATCTTGTTAGACTGGTCCATTAGCCCTTTCGGGTCTCTGAGCCCATGGGCGGCGATAACGGCGGTCAGATTCTCGATGGGAACCGAAGGTCCGGGCACCGGGGCCGTTACACGAAGTCTCATCAAAGATGTCAAAATTCATAATTTTAGGTAAAAAAAAAATTATACATTAATTTTTCAATAGCACCAAATAGATTATTATATAAAGATTTTTTCGAAAATATTTTCTTACATAAAATTTATGGAGAATTATCAATCAATCTTTATTTTCGAAAGACTTATTTTTAGGTCCCTAATTTTTTTAGAAAACTATGTAATTACATATTTATCTCTTTTAGAAAAATATGTAAGTCAAAAACTTAAAAATAAATCTCTCAAATGTAAACACTGATTGATAATTCTCCCTAAAATTTATGGCTGAAACAAACGAAATCTAATTGAATAATGCTTCGTCTCTTCAAGCTAATCTTGAGTAGGCTGGCGACGAAGTACCGCTTGCCTGCCAGGTACATAACGAAGCACGATGTACAGTTGGGGCAGGTGAAAGATTTGTTCTAGTTTTTCTACTCTGTACTAATTTTAATAGAAAGCCAAACACCCAAAAAAATAATTAATTAGAAATCACACGGAATCTTACTTCTTAATTCCTATCAGAAAAAATAGTATGAGAGTCCTTATTTTTGGGGAAACTTTTTTTAGTCCCCGTTTTTTGAAAAGATCATTTTTTTAAGTAGAAAGAGCATTTAATAATACTTTTAAGCATTTTTTGCTCTCTCTCTCTCTCTCTCTCTCTCTCTCTCTCTCTCTCTCTCTCTCTCTCTCTCTCTTATAATCACATTTTTAAATTTCTATTTTGCCCTTATCTCTAATAAGATTTATTTTCTCTCTTTCTTATTTAAAGGTAAGTAAGTTAACTTTTAAAGAAAATAATATATGTTTTTAAAGTGAATGTATATATGATTTAAAATAATTGTATATATGATTTAAATAACAACATTACATCATTTAAAATAGTTTATGTTTCTTGAATAATATATGTTTTGAAGTAAATATTCACATGTTTGCACAAGTTTATATATTATGAAGTAAAAGTTTAGATGTCTTAAAATAACTATTACTTTACTTAACATAACTTTAAAACTAATTAATATTTACCTTAAACTATTACATTATTTTAACATTACTTTAAATTAAATTACCATTTAGTTTAAAATTAATTAGCATATTTACTTTAAAATCACTTAACATTACTTTACTTTAAATCAAGAGCTGCCACCACCGATTGCTAGCCGACCGTCGCCACCGCTACTAGTCGATGGTGGCGGCGGCCGGTTGACCAACAACTGATCAACAACTTGTATACACGTCAAATTTGACAACATACTGAGTAAATTTCATGTTATAATGTATTGCCTCAAAGTGGCTCTCCCTCTTTAATTGTTTGAGTGATTTTTCTATTTTTTTATAGAATTTTTAGAAATTTTTCTCATGTTCTATTGGGGGTCCTATCTAAAAAGTTAATTCGCGATGGGACAAGTGGTCGCATTTCAAATCGGCTGGTTGAGAGTAAATCATTTTAGCTAGAACATCGACTGTCAAATCCGTGTCGGTTCAATCCTATCGAATCGATTGAGCTTAAACATCGATTGTTGAATAATCAAAACCGCATTCGTTAAAGCCATTACGTTTCATACAATAATTGGTGAAGACCGAATCGATTGACTTTAAACATAGATTGCTTAGTAATCATATTCGCGACTGGTCAAGCCGACGCATTTCTTTGTTTCGATTGATGCTTGTTCCGATTGGAGCTTGTATCGATTGGTGATATGAACATCGATTGATATGATACGCGACTAGTCAAACCAACGCATTTTTTGTTCCGATTCCCAATCTTGCTCTGATTGATCTTATAAGAAAAGTGTCCTATCAAGTCGTCGCGATTTAAGGATTTTCATATTCCACTTTTGGCAATTTTTGAAATATTTTTAGAAAGCTTTATGTTGCCATATGTATCCGTGTCTAGTCAAGTGGTTGCGATAATGAATTTCATTTATTTGACCAGAATCAAATCTCAATTAAATACATATTTCTCTCCTAAGCGCGACGTCATTAGTTGTCTCTATTCAAAGTTTCCCTAAACAAAATATGGTTAGAATTCGATTAATATTGAAAATTCGTAACTGTGACTACTTTTGTGTTCGTGATTTACAATTGCTATATTTTAACTGCTAGTCAAATATGAAAAGAGTTAGTCAAAGTATGAAAGTCTTTTATGACGACCAGTCTGTCCCCATGTAATTTTAATTAATTACATATATATATATATATATATATATATATATTTGATGATTAACAAAATCAATCAAAAGTTTATCAATTATATCTAATGAATATTTCATAAGTCTTAAGTACATGAAAAATACCAAGGTCAAACAAGTCAATAAAGGTATGCATTACTTCTCTGAAGCCTTAATCTTTTCAACATGATATTTCTCTAAGTCCATATCGACTTCTATTGAAGGCCATAACGATTTCTTTATAAGCATATCGATTTCAATAGAATTATCATAATGATTTCCTTTCTGGCTGAAAAGTCATGTTGTTTCAAACAAATCGATGCTGTAACGATTCTATAAGTGATCGCAACGATTTCCTTATAAGACTGAAAAGTCATGTTATTTCAAACAAGTCGATGTCACAACGACTCTATAAGTTACCGTAACGATTTCTTTAGAGTCCGTAACGACTTGCTCGTCACAATGACTCTATAAGTCACCGTAACGATTTCCTTAGAGCCCGTAACGACTTGGTCGTCACAACGACTCTATAAGTTACCGTAACGATTTCTTTAGAGCTCGTAACGACTTGCCTGTCGCAACGACTCTATAAGTTGTCGCAACGATTTCTTTAGAGCCCGTAACGACTTGCTCGTCACAACGACTCTATAAGTTACCGTAACGATTTCTTTAGAAACTCGTAACGACTTGCCTGTCATAACGACTCTATAAGTTATCGCAACGATTTCTTTAGAAAGCGCAACGACTTGCTTGTTGTAACGATTTCATAAGTTACCGTAACGACTTCTTTAAAACTCACAACGACTTGCTTATTGTAACGACTTCATAAGTTACCATAATGATTTCTTTAGAGTTCATAACGACTTGATAAGTATTCATAACGATTTCTTTAGAATTCACAACGACTTGCTTTGTATAATAATTTGTTAAGTATTTCACATCGATTTCTTCAGAAACACAACAATTTGTTTTGTGCAACGATTCATTAAGTGTTCATGATATATCTTCTGTCACATAACGATTTGCTATGACTCATAACGATTTCATAAGTCATATAGTCATCGATTTCATATCTTGATATCTTATTCATCTTAAAAGCGTTGACTAGTCAAAGTCCACGTAGACATCTCTCTGACGCTTTTGCATTTATGAGATCTGAACATATCTCTGCATGCATGCAGACCATATCGTGCATACTCTGATTACGTCCTTTAGACTTAAGCTATTTTGCACTACTATTTTCATGTCTATTGCTACTGACGTTGACTGACATCAGAGACAGCTTAGCTGTCTGCTATTTGAGATTGACATTTGTGCAGACCTCTGAACTAGCTTCATAGTACAACGTTAAACAAATAGAAGCCAACGGATATTTCTGAAGATCTATCTCTTTGCGTGCTCAAGTGATCAAAAGACTGTTGACTGGAAGCTTCCAAGACTCCAGATGTCATTCAGTCTAACGACTACTCAAAAGAGAGACAACGGACACTTCACCGTCTACATTTCAAATTGAAGATTTAAATTCAAGCCAGAAGAGCAGAAAATATATACATCGCGCATTCAAGCATTCAAATTCTTCTGAAGAAAGTCCAGAGCCAAGAACCTTCATTCCACTTAGCTTTTGCTCTTTTGCTCTCCACTAGTTTGTGAAAATCTTGAGAGAGCCTGTATAGTTCTGAGAGTGTGCCTTGTTTAAATCTCTTTGCTCTCAGTTCTAGTTGCTTCAGATCCTTGCTTATCAAAAGCTTGATCTAGGGGCCTGAATTTCATTCACTCTCTTTGTGTTGTTCCCTTCGGGTGTGAAGGAAGACCTGGTGGTATCCAGGGTGTTGTTCCCTTTGGTTGTGAAGGAAGACCTGGTGTGGTATCCAGGGTGTTGTTCCCTTCGGTTGTGAAGGAAGACCTGGTGTGGTATCCAAGGTGTTGTTCCCTTCGGGTGTGAAGGAAGACTAGCTGAGCTGGGTGTTGTAGCGTCCTTAGGAGGACTGTACCCTAGTTAGTGAAATCTTGAGTTGTTGCTCAGGGACTGGACGTAAGACTCCTAAGGAAAGGTGGTCCGAACTAGGATAAACCTTGTGTTGTGTGATTGTCTTCTTTGTGTGTTTGGTATTTAAACTAACTGTCACTAACCTACTTCGAAGAACGTTTGTGTGAATGTTTTTAGTTACAGGTATCTTCTAGATTAATTTTTAAAGACCCATTCACCCCCCCTCTGGGCTCGTCAACTGGGCAACGAGTGGTATCAGAGCGAGTCTCTTCGACAAAGAAAGGATCCAACGATCTGAAGAGTAAAGATCCATGGCAGCCCAAGGTAACTTTGAAGATCAGTCTGTCAACCGACCCCCTCTCTTCGATGGTGAAGATTATCCTTACTGGAAGACCAGAATGGAATACTTTCTACAAGGGCACGACAATCAAATTTGGTCCATAGTAGAAGAAGGTGATCTGTTAGTCACAAATGAGAAATCACAATGGACAGATGATGACAGGAAGAAGATTTCCCTGAATTTCAAAGCAAAGAGCATCCTATGTTGTGCTCTAAGTAAGAAGGAATTCAACAGAGTTTCAGCCTGCAAATCCTCAATGGAAATGTGGGAAAAGCTCAGGATTACTTATGAAGGCACAGACAAAGTAAAGGAAACAAGAATCGACATTCTTATCACTCAATATGAAAGATTTCAGATGTAGTCAAGTGAGTCTATAACTCAAATGTTCAGCCGGTTCACTGACATCACAAATGGACTAGCTAGTCTGGGGAAAACCTATGAGATGGGAGACATGGTGAGGAAGATACTTAGATCCTTACCGTCCTCATGGACCCCAAAGGTCACAGCAATAGAAGAAGCTAATGACCTGAAGAGAATGTCTGTAGAAAAGATCATTGGGTCCCTCATGGCCCATGAGATCAACATGGAAAGGCTAGGAGAGTCCTCTAGCAGAAAGAAGCACTCCAACGCCTTAAAAGCTGAAGAAGATTCACCAGAAGCAAGTCCAGCTGAAAGTGAAAGTGATGCAGATAGCGAAAATGAGGAAGCTATGCTATCTAGAAAATTACAGCGAATTTTGGCTAAGAAGAAGAAATTCCAATCTGGAAGAAGACACTTCAAAAAGAACAAGGAATTCAAGAAGCCAGATGGAAAAGAAATAAAGAAAGGAGAACATGTCTGCTATGAATGTAAGAAGCCAGGACACATTAAAACTGAGTGTCCAAAGTTAAAAAAGCCAGAGTTCAGGAAGAAGGACAGTTCCAAGAAGTTCAGAAAGTACAAGAACAAGGCGATGGCAGCAGTATGGGAAAACAGTAGTGACTCAGACAGTGAGTCAAGTTCCTGCAGTGATGAAGAAAAGGCCAACTTGGCCTTCATGGCAAATACTGAAGATAAGGTAACTTCTGACTCCTCTATTGATTCATGCAATGATTCAGATTCCGATAGCTTAAAAGAGGCTTTCAACGAACTATATGAAAAATATAAAGAAGTAACCAAATTATTAAAAGTGAGCAAGAAAAACATAGTCTGCATAGAAAATACAAAATCAGATCTAAAATCAGAAAATGAACAATTAGAAAGTCAAATAACTGAATTTAAAAGAAGAAATGAACTGTTATGTGAAGACCTAAAAGCTAAGAATGAACAAATAACTAAATTAGAGAAACAAGTAAGTTCAGATGAACTGAAAATTGAAATCAAAACACTAACAAAAGAAAATATACAATTATCTAGCACATTAGAAAAATTCACTAATGGTAAAAACTCCCTCATATTAAAAGGTGCTAGAAGATCAGGTAAGAAGAAAAATGAATTAGGATATACACCCCCAGATAATGAAGAAACCATAATTTATCCTAAAACATATCCAACACCAAAATTTGTACCTGAACAAGATACAACATACAAAGCTGATTTCAGATATATAGAAAAAGTAACCAAATTATCCTACTGTAGTCACTGTAACAAGTTAGGACACATCATAACGACATGCCCAACAAGACATAAGAAATGGATAATAAAAGGCAAAATAAATGATACTAACCCATCAGGACCCAAAAGAATTTGGGTACCTAAAACTTGATGTTTTTATTTCAGGACATCTCTCGAGCATCCAAATGGTATTTGGATAGCGGGTGCTCAAGACACATGTTAGGAAACCAGAAGTTATTCTCTCATCTCCAAGCTGAAGAAGGAACAGTTACTTATGGAGATAATGGGAAAGGAACCGTGATAGGCAGTGGCTCTGTGAATAACAAAGGAAAAACAGTCATAGAAGATATGCTATTAGTCAAGGGATTGAAGCACAATCTCATTAGCATTAGCCAGCTGTGTGACAGAGGCCATCAGATCAAGTTTCAAGAGTCGAAGTGCAGCATACTGAAGGATAGAGCAGTCATCTTTGAAGCTAATAGAGAAAAGAATTTGTATGTGCTCTATCTTGAAGAACTCAAGGTTCAAAATGTTTGCCTGGCAGCAAATAAAGATAAATCTACAGAATTATGGCACAGACGTCTTGGACATTGCAGCATAGATGGCATGAGAAAACTACTGAAGAAGAATCTTGTGGAAGGTCTACCTAAGGTTAGTACAAAATTGGATGGTGTATGTAAACCTTGTGCTAAGGGAAAGCACACCAAAGGCTCCTTCAAGTCAAAGACGGTGGTGACCACCTCAAAACCCTTAGAGCTCCTTCATATGGATCTATTTGGGCCATTGAGGACTACCAGTCTTGGAGGAAAGAATTTTGGATTTGTCATAGTGGATGACTACTCAAGATTCACATGGGTATCATTCCTAGAGCATAAAGATGATACTTTTGAAAACTTTGTTAGTTTCAGCAAGAAGGTCCAGAAAGATCAAAAGCTCAGCATTGTGTCTATCCGATCAGATCATAGTGGTGAATTTCAAAATGAAAAGTTTGCTAGATTTTGTGATGATCAGGGAATTGAGCATAATTTCTCAGCACCAAAAACACCACAACAAAATGGTATTGCTGAGAGGAAGAACAGAACCCTATTGGATATGGCAAGAACTATGCTCTCAGAATATGATCTGCCAAGATATTTTTGGGCTGAAGCAGTCAACACAGCAAGCTACATTATCAACCGAGTAATGATCAGGCCAATCCTGAAAAAGACTGCATATGAACTATTCAAAGGGAAGAAGCCAAAGATCAGCCACTTCAGGACTTTTGGATGTCCTTGCTTCATTCACAACAATGGAAAAAGGGACATTGGTAAGTTGGATGCCAAATCAGATGAAGGCATCTTTATGGGGTACACCTCTAAACCCAAAGGCTATAGAGTATTTAACAAACGTACTTTATTGATTGAACAGTCTGTACATATTATTTTTGATCAAACTAACCCTTCCTTGAGAAAGGAAGTAGATAGTGACAATGATGATGTAGATGAACTGTCCAAGAAACTAAAAGATACATCAATTGAGGACAAGGATGATCCACCTCTGGAAGAATTGCAACAAGAAGAAGTTACTCATGAAAACCTTCCAAAGGAGTGGAGATACAAGAAAGATCACCCACTTGAGAATATTATTGGTGATCCATCCATAGGGGTAAGAACAAGAGGTAATATTATTCCTTGTGATTACCTAGCTTTTATTTCTCAAATAGAGCCTAGGACAGTCAATGAAGCTCTCTCTGATGAATCTTGGATAGTAGCCATGCAAGATGAATTAAATCAATTCAAGAGAAACCAAGTATGGTCACTTGTTCCTAGACCATCCAGTCATTGGCACTAAATGGGTGTTCATAAATAAACTGGATGAAACTGGTGCAATCTTAAGAAACAAGGCCAGATTGGTAGCTCAAGGCTATTCTCAAGAGGAAGGCATAGATTTCGATGAAACCTGTAGACGCGAGATTTAGCCCATCTCCCACAAGGCTATTTGGCCCATTAAGCCTCGTTTGACCATGTGTTGACCAGCATCGGATTCCATGTAGACGGCATCATCGATGGCCGCCTACTGCTTGTTGGCGGCAATCCCCCTGGACGTTGACCAAAGTTGGCGTCCACCTCGATGGACGTCTGCATGAGGTTGGCGGCCTGATCCCTGGACGTCAAGAGCGTTTACCTGGTCTACGCAACTACCCGAGATTCCAGCCCACTAGCGCCCTTGTCTCGGCCATGCAACGCACATAGCCGTTCCCAACGGGTATATGGGCCACCTAGGCACCCTCTTGACCCAGTAAAAAT
This sequence comes from Colocasia esculenta, assembly GCA_014218235.1. Classification (NCBI taxonomy): domain Eukaryota; kingdom Viridiplantae; phylum Streptophyta; class Magnoliopsida; order Alismatales; family Araceae; genus Colocasia; species Colocasia esculenta. Next base: position 185,689,001 of record CM024754.1, on the reverse strand, counting down.
CCTACTTGGCCTCTCCCTATTGGTGGGACCTTTAATGCATGGATTGCCAAGTGTGTAGGTGTGTTTCTTCACACTTAGCATCCTAGGCACTCCAACCCCGAGCTCCACTGCCTATTTAACACCCCCTTGAGCCCTCTGAACCAAGGGGGGAGAGGTTGGACGTCCACATACTGTTGCTTTGAAAGAGGAGAGAGAAATTGCAATCAAGCTTCATCAACTCTTCCTCTTCTTCCTCTCACACTTCGGGACGTTCAGGAGGCTTCTTCCCGAGCTGGAGGAGCCCTGCAAGGAGCTACAACACCATCAAACGAGGATCCTCACCTCCATTCCTTTCCCTTTCTCTATTCTCTTTTAGTCATTTGCATATCACACACACTTTCCCACACACTCTAGGCACGTAGGGCACCTTCCTACACACCTAGAAAGGGATTTCCCAACCAAAAACGGAGGGAAGAAGGGTGGTCATAACACTTGGCCACCCCTCTTCTCAAGTCCGCAACCGGTACGGGACTCTCCTTTTGGGCCTTCCACATTTCGTTTTGAACGTTTGCTGCACTATTTAGGGTCTAATTGAGTCTTGTTCTGTGGCAGGAACGATCCGAAGAAGACCGTGGAGCTCTCTTCCTTTGGCCGGCTGAAGGAGGAGAAGTTGGATCTCTACCATCACCCACGACGCGAGGCTGCTACATCAACGTGATCAGAACAACCCCTTGGGCACAGGTAAGGCCCTGGCGATCGCAACTATCTCCCTTATATCACCGGTTTCCTTTGTTTTCTCCTCAGTCAACGCAGTCAACTCGGGGTCAACGGGGTCAACCGGCACATCCTCCATCGCCAACGAAGGAGCGGCACGTCCGTGAACCACCGTCGAAGAAGGCCACATCGTCGGCATTCGAAGACGGAGGCGAAACGAAACGTCCACAGCTCTTTTCTGGCGATCGCGATGGGACAACAGTGCTACTGCGGTCTGAGTGCATCCAGGTAGACGGCCATCGATCTTGCCGCCTACCCAGGTAAACGTCCAGTCTTCCTGCCGTTGAATTATTCTTAGCGTCCATATAGGGTGTCGTTTACTGTCTGTTAGCGTCAGTCGATATTGCCGTCTACTTATTTCTGATAAACTTGACGTCAACTAGTTTGCCGTTTAGTTTCACAGAAACCTGTTTTTCCTTTGTTTTCTGTTTGTTTTGCTTCTTTTTTACTTTTTGTTTGCTTACTGTTTGTCACTAACAGTTCTCAGTCTCCAGGGGGTCTTCTTCTCCTCTTTTCTAGCCTCCCCTCACATTTCTAGGATCACCCTTCTTCGGTTTACAACCTTTTACTCGGGGATTCCCGCTCGGGTAAATCGGGTTGGCTCCGAAGAAAACTCTATAAGTCCCTAAATTCCGTGGATTCCCTCACGGTACGGGGCAGGAGGACCTTTACCCACCCTGTCTAGTCACCTACTCACCGGGATTCAAGTGAGTTTTGAGAGAACGGTCTTACAAATCAGTTTGACTTAACACATAACTTTGGTATTTAAAAACTTGGGGACGTTGATTGCTAACATTGTTCGGTAGAAATCCACATTTCTGTCTAAGCAGTAAAGTTAATCAACTTTGACCACTTTAAAATCCATAAGTTGTGTGCTAATGGACACTTGGTTGGACCCTGTTGACATGGCTAATAAACCGGCTTTTGAATATGATGATAATATCAATGAAATGGTCGGTATGATTAACACCAATGTCCAGCCTGAGGAGTCAGTCCAATCATCCTCTCAGGCTGATAATGAAGAAGTGAGTTTGAGGGTCAATCCCACTCATGACCAAAACAGTCAAGAAGACCCCGAGTTTTCTAAACTCATGTCCCGGTACTCGCCCGAGGATATCATTTCTATGCTTTCAAAGCATACTGTCCGGGCAGCTACCTCCCCTTCCACTCCATCTTTATCCCCATTCAATGCCTCCACATCTAGGCCCACTCCTAAACCAGTCACCCCATCCCGAGCTCCCGTCTCCGCCTTCATTCCTCCTGTCACTCCCGCTCCTTTGCCTACTCCAATTCCCACTCCTCCTTCCGCCTATTCGCCACCTATCCAAATCGCACCCCCCATTCAATCTAAATCTGTTCCCCTTTCGGAGGTTGAAGGTCTCGTTAGGAAGCTTGTAGCGGATTCCTTATCCCACTCTAAACCTCATTCGCTACTAAACTACTGCAAGCTCCCCAACGCTTACTTTCCCCCCGACTTCAAGGCCCCAAAGTACCGCAAGTATGATGGGACCTCCGACCCCCAATTTCATCTCGCCGGCTTCACCATGGATTCCATCGGTGGTTATATGATCGGGTCCTCTTAGTTCACCTTTTCCAACAGTCATTGGAAGGGGAAGCTTTGAGGTGGTTTACCTCTCTACCCGCATCTGACCTTGTTAATTTTGACATAGTCTCCGAGCGATTCATCTCACACTTTTCATACATGGCCACTCAAGTCCCCACACTTTCCGACTTGATGGCAGAAAAGATGAAGTCGAATGAAGACTTTGTTACTTATGCCAACCGATGGAGGTCCATGGCTTCAAGAGCCGACATTCCCATCCCGGAGTCTCAAGCCATAACTCTCTTGGTTACCAACACTACCCCTGTGCTCCGTTCTGTTTTAATGTTAAGTGAGTTCCACTCCTTCTCACATCTTTATAACAGAGCCAGGGTGGTTGAAAACCAAATCAAGGACTCCTCTCTCCCACACTTCTTTGAAGGAAAGCCAAAGGCACGCAAGGCTGCCGCGGCACCCACCACCGAGGGGGTGACCGTCAATGAGTCTGTAAGTGCTTGCAGCCAGCCTTTGAGGCCTCCCAACAAATCCTCTATCCCTCCGTCCAATCCTCCCTCTAATCCTCACCAATTCCCATCACATCCTTCTAAGCCTTACTCTGTGTTCCTCCTCCCTCTTCTGGCTACACTCGGCCTGGTCCTAAGAGGTCTCACTACCCTCCTCTCCCCGAGACCCTTGAGGACATATTCTTCGCACTCATGTCTTGCGAAGCTATCCGGCTCCCCCCACAAAGGGAAAACACAAATCCAAGGCTGGATACTTCCAAGTACTGTCCTTACCACCGCACCCATGGCCACGATATCAACAACTGTTTCACATTCCGTGACTGGGTGTATGATGTGAATGATCAAGGGAGAATCAACTGGGAGGATGTCAGTGTAGCCATAGCCAAGTCTAGGTACACTAAGAAGGAATTAGGCATCTTCCAGAACCCTCTCCCCAATCATCGAAACAGCAACCCCTCCTCCTCCAAGTCCCAGGAAAATGTCCACACCATGACTTGTTCGGAACCCCGGGTTGTGAGGAGAGAACAACAATGGGGGGTAGAGGGCTTTGATGAGTGGTATCCATGTCCCACTGTAGAGTCCCAGGAACCTTCCACCTCGGTGGATGCCATTCTCGAGGAAAGACCCTTAGTGCTTATCCGACCTCCTCAGGACACCTACCCCACTATCCTCACTTCCCCTGCCAGTGAGTCATCCACCAGGCCTCTCCAGTTGATTCTTCCAAGACCCCAAGAGGATGTTCATGTCACGCTTAGGAATCGGATTGTTCCTCCACCTTTGCGGCCGACTCAAGATGAGGAAGATAATGGGCCTCCACCTCCGGCTGGCACCGAATATGATATTCTCCAACATCTTGATAAGACGCCCGCAAGGGTGTCTATTTTAGAATTGATTCAGAGGTCGCCATCACACCAATCCACTCTCCTCCAGTTCCTCCATAAAATCATGGTTAATGATGACCTCCCTCCTAGCGGGGTCACCGGCGCCATTCTCTCCCTCACCCAAGGACCCTCAATCTCTTTTTCGGACAAGGATCTCGCCACCCCCGAGTGTCATTCTCTCCCTCTTTGTCTCACCATCAACCTCAATGGGGTTTCGGTGGACTCTACTCTTATCGACACTGGGGCCTCTATCAATGTTTGTCCAATGAAGACCCTTAAGCAATTGGGTTTAGGGGAAGAAAATCTGGAGAAGAGTTGCTCCACTATCGCCGCCTATGACAACTCCAAAAGGGTTGCCAAAGGCAAGATTGCTCTTAAGCTGGAAGTCGGACCCGTCACCATGTCCACCGAGTTTCTAGTTCTTGACGTCGATCCAGCCTATAAAGCCATCATCGGTCGTCCCTGGCTAGAGCAAACTCTAGGGGTCCCTTCCACCACCCACCAATGTCTCAAATTTCCTTACAATGGGCGAATCATCAAAATCAAGAGCATTCCCATCGTGGAGACTCTTAATACTCTCACTTCGGAATAGATGCCACACCTTTTCATTCCAGATAAGGGGAAGAAGCCAGTCATGTCTCTCTTTGACTTCCCCTCACCCTGTGATTTGAGCCAATCCCCCCAATCGGATGAGAAGCCTGAGCAACCTCCCTGCCCTCAAGGGAAAGGTTGGGAAGTGATGGCCAACATCGGCTATGTCCATGGCCATGGATTAGGAAAAGAAAAGCAAGGGCAGATCCAGAGTGTTCGGGCCATTAGGAGGTTGTTGCCTAAAGCCGGACTAGGTTTCCACCCAGACCCTGTCCATCCCGATCCATTCATACCTTACCAACCTCTTACTTGGACCTTGAATGAACATTTTGTCCAAGGGGCCACCCAGCTAGGAACCAGAGAGCCACTCATCGAAGAACTGCCTTGCTCTGAGAGTGAGGAGGAAGAGGAAGAAGAGGAAAAGGCAGAAATAGAAGAAGTATGTGATGACTTCGGCCTCCTCTCTCTCTTTGGGTTTGATTCCCCCTCTTCACCATCTCCATCTCTACCCTCATCTCCCCCTGCTTCCAATCTTCCATCCACATCCTTCTCTTCTATTTCCCCTCCATTCCTGTCACCATCCCTGTCTCTCACTCATCCAGTCGAGGCTACCTTGAGTCAACAACTCATGGTTTTGGGCCTTGATTCCCAAAAAAAAATGCCGATTATCAAAGTTGGAAGTGCGAGATCTCCATTGAGCACCCTTCCTCTTTGGAATCTCTTCCGCTCGGCCAAGGGCCGACGCTCTCCCCGTTAGTTTCTCACCCCTCTGGGGGTACTTCCCTTGTACATAGTTGTCCTGTACATAGCAGTCTAGATCCTAGTTTAGATTTGGGTTTAGAGTCAGGTTTAGGGTCCAGTCTAGAGTCAGGATTAGGAGAGTCTGGTCCCTCTCAACCATGCATTCGCAAAGAGAAGGGTAGGCAAGTTCCTGCCCGATATGTCATGGCCTTGGCCGAGAGGTGTGCCAAATTGAGTCAAGTCCCGGAATTTCTTGAGGAACCTGCCTTAGTAGAAACCATTTCTGATTTTGAAGAAGGTGATTCTGTAGATGACGGTCTAGGAGTCTATCTGCTAGATTTCAGTGAGAAAGATGGGCTAGGAGATCTTGGGTCAGAAGAAGAAGAAGACCCAGTGAGCTCCTATGTGGATGGCACAAAAAGGTTCGACGAGCCCACCACGGCTGCAGACGAACCTACTAAGGAAGTCAATCTTGGCACCAAGGAATCCCCGAAGACAGTGTTAGTCAGTGCCAACTTGAGTGAAGAAGAAGAGCATGCGTTGGTAGCTATCCTTAAAGAATTCTCCGACGGTTTTGCTTGGTCCTACGAGGACATGCCGGGACTCGACACCTCTTTGGTCGAACACCGGTTAGTCCTAAAAGCCGACGCAACCGCCGTCAAACAAAAGCTAAGGAGGCTACATCCCAAGCTAGCACTCAAGATCAAAGAGGAGATTGACAAATTGCACAAAGCTAAGTTCATCAGGGTTGTGTTATATCCACATTGGGTAGCTAATATCGTCCCTGTGATGAAGAAGGACGGTAAGGTTAGGATCTGTATAGATTTCCGAGACCTTAATCGTGCTTGCCCAAAGGACGATTTCCCTCTCCCACACATAGATGTCCTAGTGGACAACACTGCCGGGTTTGAAATGTTATCTTTCATGGATGGTTTCTCGGGGTACAACCAGATCCGTCTGGCGGAGGAAGACCAGGAGAAAACTTCTTTCACAACACCCTGGGGGACCTATTGTTACGTCGTCATGCCCTTCGGATTGAAGAACGCAGGAGCAACATATCAAAGGGCAATGATGGCAATTTTTCATGACATGATGCATGTGCACATGGAGGTCTATGTGGACGATGTCTTGGTGAAATCGAAGACTCGACATGGCCATGCTGACATCCTCCGGGCGGTTCTCCAACGGTCTAGAGAGCATAAGCTTAAAATGAACCCCAAGAAGTGTGTCTTTGGAGTCTCTTCGGGGAAATTGCTTGGGTTCATAGTTAGCAAAAGGGGGATTGAGATTGATCCCAACAAGGCCAAAGCAATAATCGAAATGCCTCCTCCTAGGAACATCAGAGAAGTTAGAGGGCTGATTGGCAGACTTCAATTCATTAGGAGATTCATTTCCCAGCATTCAATCCGTTGTAAGCCCTTCTACGAGATGCTAAAAGGAGAGGCAAAATTTGATTGGAACGATAAATGTCAAAAGGCCTTTGATGAGTTGAAGAGTTACCTATTCAATCCCCCTGTTCTCGCTCCTCCGGTCCCGGGTCGGCCTTTATTGCTCTATGTATCAACTACTGAAGATTCAACTGGAGCAGTTTTGGCCCAATACGACGACGAGAAGAAGGAGAGAGCGGTGTACTACTTATCCAAATTGTTCAATGAAGCTGAAAAGAGGTACACCGCCATGGAAAGAACATGTGCAGCCGTCGTCTGGGTGGTCCAGAAGTTGAAGCACTATTTCCTGGCACATGAAGTGAAACTTCTGGCACGAATGGATCCAATTCGATTCTTGCTAGAGAAGCCCGTCCTAACTGAGCGGTTGATGCGGTGGCAAAGTTTTCTCAATCAATTTGACATCACCTACGTCAACCAGAAGTCAATCAAGGGGCATGCCATAGCCGAACACCTAGCCCATCACCCCTTACCTTCGTATTCTCCTGTCGACGAAACCTTTCCCGATGAAGAGTTAGGAGCCATCATCGATGGTGAGCCTTCATGGGTGCTTTACTTCGACGGGGCTTTAAATTCCAAAGGGAGTGGAATAGGGGCAGTCCTCCTCTCACCGGAAGGGGTAGTCATCCCGCACGCCTACCAATTAACCTTCCGTGCCACGAACAATGTGGCTGAGTATGAGGCTCTCCTAGTTGGGTTGAAGATGGCGTTGTTGCTCGGAGTCAAGGAATTAAGGATTATTGGAGATTCGCAGTTGATACTCCGGCAATCTCTCAGCAAGTACCAAACCCGGGACCCCAAGTTGAAACCATATCAAGAGTTGGTAGCAAAGGTAATCCGGCAGTTTAGGAAGCTCACCCTTGTCCACACTCCTAGGGCCCAAAACATCCTAGCAGATTCCCTCGCCTCTCTGGCCTCTTCCATTCCCATCCCTTTAGAAAGGTCCTCCGAAACCATCTCTGTTCAAAGGCTAAGAATCCCTTCTCATACTGATCCCTGGTTTGTCCAACTTCAATCTCCCTCCCATCAAATCAATGCACTCTCAAAAGAGCCTGAAATCGACCTCGATGATGGCCATCCCTGGTATTTTGACATCGAGAACTACCTCAAAGATGGATCCTTCCCGGATTACGCCACTTCTGCCGATAGACGGGCTATTCGCCGTGTCTCCGAACGGTACAAGATCATAGGTGGCGTTCTCTACAAGAAATCCCTCAATGGGGTCTATCTCCGTTGCCTTGATGAAATCGAATCTGAAAGCATTGTTGAAGCTGCTCACTCTAGTGAATGTGGTGGCCATGTCAATGGTAGAGCAATTGCCCAGAAGTTGCTACGACACTATTACTGGCCTACCATGGAAGAAGATTGCACCCATTTCGTCCGTCACTGTGCTAAATGCCAATTACACGGTGATAAAATTCATGCTCCTTCTTCCTCTCTTCATCCCCTTATTGCTCCATGGCCTTTCGCCATGTGGGCATTCGATGTGGTAGGTCCCCTTGCGGATAGAACTGGAGAAATCCGGAAGAAATCCTTCATTCTGACCGCCACAGAGTACTTCACAAAGTGGGCTGAAGCAGAAGCGTTCATAGAAGTCAAAGCATCAACGGTTGTCAAGTTCATCAAGCGCAACATCCTTGCAAGGTTCGGCGTGCCTCGGGACATCGTCACCGACAATGGACCACAGTTCACCTCGCAGGAGCTCCGCGACATGTGTGGTAAATATGGCATTAACTTGCATCATTCATCACCATATTATCCACAAGGTAATGGACAAGCGGAAGCTACTAATAAAACTCTTATCAAAATAATCAAGAAAACGTGCAAATCTCACAACAACACTGACTGGCCAGAACGCTTAGTTGAAGCTCTCTGGGCTTATCGCACCTCAGTCCGTACTCCCACGGGGCAAACCCCCTACGCTTTGACATACGGATCGGATGCGATACTCCCATATGAGATCTTCCTCCCTTCACTGAGAGTTCAATTGGATTCCGAACTTGACCCTGGTCAACGTCGGGAAGCTTTATTAGCACAACTTGAACTATTGGATGAAAGGCGAATGATAGCAGCTGACCACGCTCAGGTGTACCGCCAGAGAATTGCACGTTTTTATGCCAAGAGAGTCTTAGAAAGAAAATTCGAAGTGGGTGAATTGGTTCTGAAGCGGAAAATCATAAAGGCACCAGGTCCCAGGAGCAAATTGCAAGAAAATTGGGAGGGTCCGTTCGTTGTTAAGGAAGCATACTCAGGGAATGCTTATAGATTAGTGGATGCCGAAGGAGTCGAATTGACGCACCCTTGGAATGCAGTCTACCTCAAGAAGTTCTATCCTTAGTCAGTTGGTCAGTCATTCATCACTTGTCAACGGTTCGGGTTTAAGTCTCTACTTTTCCACTCGGTCACTAGTGAGGTAGGACTTATTCACACACCACACGATGTTAAGATATTGCCCTTTGGCTGGAAAATCACAAGTACACTCGGGAGGTCTCATCCGGTCAATGTGTTTCCCCTATTCTTTTCCCACTCGGTCGTGTCTGGAAGCGGAACAAACTACGAGTAAGAGACCACCCACTCTCTTTTAAAAGGACAAGGTCACCATAAAACAGGGGCAACTATCAAGAGCAAGGGGCAAGATGTCAAATCAAGCCTCAATGGGGAAAAGAAGAGCCAAAAGGTCAAAAAAGGGTAGCAAAAAGTACGTACCTGGAAAAAGGCTGACAAACTCAAGGAGGTAGCAAAAAGTACGTGCCTCCACCCCAGAAATGAAATAAGAAATGAAAAATTCTCCTGAAAACAATAGTTGACCAAGTCCGTTTGATATGAGATGTCGGTTTGGAAACAAAAAGTAGTTTGAACCAAAAGCCCTACATGACTTCCTATACATTTCTTCCATTTCTCTCACTAGGGGCAAGTTGATTGCATAAGATCCTCCGTAGTGGAAAATATCAAGAAGGCTAAGGGCAATTTCCAACATCAAAAATTTCATGCACGTCCCTCCTCACTCTTGGCCTCTGTGGTTAAGTAGATCGTGTAAACCCTACACTACAACATGTGATGAATATGTGTCTTAGAGTCCAAAAATCCAAAAAAACACAAAAATGCAAAAAAACAAAAAGAGAGTCTTTTAGTGTACATATTTCACGCTGTACATATTTTCTCCCAAATTTTCTCCCTTATTTTCAAAAGCCAAAAAAATAGAAAAAATCAAAAATCCAAAAAAATTAGTGGTACCATGTATATATCCTAACATTCTCCTTATTTTCTTATTAAAAAAAATCAAGAAAACAACAAAACATAAAAAAAAAAATGCATGTGCATATCTCCCTTCGGTTATTTTATTATGTTCCTATCTTTGATTAGAAATTAGCCCCTTGACCAGATCTCAAGAAAGGTATATCGTAGGCAAGGGGCTAAAAACAGATCTACACTAACATGTTTCTTTAAGTGTTGTGGAATGTAGGAATCAAAGAACAGAAGCAAAACATTCAAATACACAAGTCACAAGTCACAAAAATCCACAATGTTCCACTATGATAATCAAGTCTGTGTACATATCATGACAGGGGCATACCCCTGATGGTACAAAAATGTCACTCATCTCTCTGCTCCCCCTCCGTAGGCCTCTGCCTACGAGAGCTGCTCACCTCCTCCTCCTCCCTCTCCCGACGCCGGTCTGGGAGAGGAGGTCTGGAAGCCGTAGACGCCTCGGGTCTCGGCACCCCTCCTCGCACCACGGAGGGGTCCCCTAGCGACACAATGTCGTCAAGGGAGGCGAACGCCGATCCGGTCCTCGCCGGCGTCACCTGCTGGGCCTGCCGCTGTTGCTCCCGGCGCTTCTTCAGCACCCGGTCCTTGAGGATCTCGTAATCCGCGGCAATCCGTGCTCGAGCCATCTCGGCCTCCCTCTCTCACTCTCGAGCCTCGAGTAGGCGACCCCTCATGAGGGTCCGGTCATCTCTCAGCTCCTCCATGGCCGTCACCATGGTCCGCCGCTGCCCATCAAAAGCAAAAGAGGATCAGTCTCGAACATGTGTAAGAAAAAGAAGAAGGAAGGAAGTGTCTTACCTCAGCCTCCAGATTGGAAATCCTCACCTCAAACTCTAGTCGCAGACTCTCCATCTGTGCCTGGGGAGTAGCCACATCTCCTCCCTGCCGCTGCATGTCAAGGGGCAAGCATGTTAGAACATTCAATAGACTTTGAAAGAAAGTGCTAGTTTGGTGTCTTACCTGAGCCCCAATCTCTCGAGCCTGCTCCTCAAGCTCCCAGACCCTCGCCTCCGCTCGGTCCAGGGCCCTCTGCAAGCGGACCGCCAGGTCCCCTCCGGCCAGCTGGGCGGACGAGCTCGCCCCCGCATCCCGGCTCGCCTGCGCTCTCAATAGCTCTCCTCTCTGCATTCACAAAATCTTGGTCAGAAATCAAATCAAATCAATGTCAATTTCAAGATCAATGGTTAATGTTACTTACCAATGTCCTGACCTCGCCCGGAGCCTCGTCAGCTCCACCTCCTGCTCGGCCAGTCGCCCCTCCAAGAGGCGGATGGCCTGTGACTCCGGCATCTGCCAAATGCTTCAAGGTTAGAATCAATTCAAATTCAGATCCGACCAAGGCTTAGAGTTAGAAGTTTCACTCACCACTCGTCGGTCAAGCCGGAGTCGCCCGGCGTATCGTGCCTGGTAGTCCTCCATATAAGCCGAGCTGTCCTGGAGGTCGGTCACTCGTACCACCTGCTCGCCGCCATCGCGCCAGTATGCGACGGTACTGCCGTGGTCTGCCCCCCAGTCACGGTCCTCGGCAAAGAACCGCCGGCGTGAGTGTCCCTCTCTCCCAAGGGAGGGCACCTCGATGGCCGGCTGGTGCCAGCCCAGGGTCCGTACCACCAACTCCAAGTACAGTACCTCACATGTCCCGAGGCACAGTAAAAGGAGGTGGCGGTCGAACAAGGGGCGACCTGCAGCCACCGCCGGGTGCGAGGCGTCCGCCTCCCCCACATAGGGGGTCCACACCACCTGAGAAGAATGAGAAAACACTGGTCAGTAACATCAAATGTAGCAGTAATTGAAAGAATGCAAAAGCTAGTTGAGGGTTTCATACCTGATCATGCGGGTAGTGGTCAAGTGCGACCCGCACATCCCCTGCCCTCCTGTCGGTGACCCTGGGGTCCGGGGCCACCTCCCACCTCGTCATGAGAGGCACCATCATCTGGCGCCCCTCTACAAGTGTCCCGCGCCCCATGGGGAAGCGGGTGTACCCCCAGATCTGCAAGAAGAGAAAGTCAGTCAGTCAAGCAATTTAATCAATTGAAATTCAAGTTGAGCTTTAAAGGAAAAAATTGCGTACCTGAAGGAAGGGGGTGAAGCCCCCAGTGCTCTGAGAGCGCTGCGAGCTGCTGGGGAGGAGAGAGAAAAGGTGTCCCAGCATCGCAGCACCCCAAGCGTACCTCCCCGCCTGCGCCAAGTCCCTCAGCAACAGCACGAACTTGCAGTTCATCTGAGATGACTGCGTCGCGAACAGCAGGCGTCCGAAGAGGTAGCTGACGAAAATCCGCACCGAGCGCTCCTCGCTCCGGTCTCCTAGGTCGAGTGACCCCCGCACTCCAGCGTAGAACTCATCCAGTGACTCCAGGGGTCCTCTCCTCCTACCCCTCAATCCAACCGCCTCCGACAGCGATCCGAGCAAGATGCTCCGGATCGGTCTCCTCCTCCTAGCCACAAACTCTGGCCCCAGTAGCTCTACTATGTCGTCATAGTAGTCCCTCCTCTCCAATCCGACTACCGGCTCTCCCTGAACCGCCAGTCCCGTCAGATACGCCACATCCTCCAATGTGGGTATCATGTGACCCCAAGGCATGATGAATGCCTTGCAGTCCTCCTCCCATCTCTCCCTCAACGCCTCTAGGTACGGCACATCTAGGTGAAAAGGGCGTACCGATAGGAGATGTCCGAACCCCATCCTCACTATCTGGTCCTGCTGGGCCTCTGGAAGCGCATGGTACCACGCCCAGCATAAATCCCAGGTCACCCTGCTCCTCATTCGGCCCTTACCCTGTAGAAAACACAGAAATATTAACGTCAGCATCGACTGCCGTTGATTGTCAACTGACGACAAGGGTCTGCCGTTAACTCATAGTCGGCGTCAATGGGGTGGCCGTTTAGTTCCTGTATCGACGTCCAACCCATTGCCGTCAAGATCATCTTGACGTCAAAGGGGTGGACACCAGGAGGAACTCGACGGCAACTGATGTTGCCGTCAAATTCCTGTCTGTCCCGACGGCCCTTCCCCTGTTTCCCCTTCTTTTCACCAAATGAAATCACGCACACACAGAGGTTTTAGGGTACTCACCCGAGGTCGTTGAGGTGCCTCCGCCTCCGTCTCATCTCCTCCCTCGGTCTCGTCCCCCTCCGGTACGTCCTCTACCGCCACTTCTTCTTCTTCCCCCGCCGTAGCCATCTCCACCTCTTCTTCTTCCTCCTCCGTTTGGCGACGGCCCCGGGTGATGGTCCGCTTCTCTCTCGTCCTCATCGTTGTCACGAGCAAAGTGAGCAGAAGGTCTGGGTTCGGTTTTCCTTCTCCCGACGCTTGGGAAGATGGAAGGGCGCCCGGGAGAAGGCGTCGGTTCAAAAAAAGGCAACTTTCTGGTTTAACGTCCATGTCTGGCCGTTTACCTTTATCTGACGTCAACCCTAGGCCGCTGACGTACGCTCAACGGCTAGGTTGTGGACGCCAAGATCTCTTCAATGTCAGACCTCGAAGTCTTGTCGACGGCTAGGTTTGGACGTCTAGTTTAAACTAGACGGCTACCGATGTGGACGTCGATTGTCAGTCTCAATGGTTGGCGACTAGAGAGTTGGACGTTAACCAGTGATTGGCGGCCATCGATGTGGACGCCAACTACTCCGCGCTCAGTCCTCACAGCACAGTCTTTTGAACATCCTTGAGGTCATTTCATCCCCATTTCACCACATTTCATTCCACACATCAATCAATGCAAGTCAATTGAACACAAATGCAAACCATCTTTATTCATCTAATTGTGTTACACTTATTCAGATCTGAAAAGTACATCACTTTGCCCTGCGGGCCATGAAATAACCACAAGCAACGGGAAGAATGCTATAATTGTATTCCTCATACTTCAAGATCTCTTCTCGTTTCTCCTGAACAGCCAAACCCACCTTCCTGCTCACTGTATGTTTTGCCCAAGCCTTCATCGCTTTCTTCATCAGCCTTTCGTTTCTTCCGGTGACTATCATATCGATGCCGTTGAATGAAATGGGAATTCCCCGTGGAATCCCAAGCTGACAGTGGCACCGATGTGGTTGATGCGCCACCATCCGATCTGCTCCAATCAACCATAAATCTTTGTCTTCCCTGGTCCGCGCTCTGAACTCGATAGTCCTCATGAACAGTGGCCTCACAATGAACTCATCCATGCCCAGATATGCTAAGTGATCTCTGCAAGCATCTCGGCCCTTCAAGTGCGCGATCACACACTTGATCTCATCCTCTGGCTCGTACCATGCCCTGCTACAGTGCACTGAACTCCGAAGGAAGACTCTGGAGGGGGTAGGTTGTGCGTCAGCAAAATCAAACTTTAGATGAGCTTCCATCCATACCTGGAGCAGAAACAAACTCCCGCACGTGCACCCGCCTAGGCTCATGGTGGTGAGCGAACCGTACAGGTGGGCCAGCACTGCAGGGGCAAGTGACTGCCCGCGCCATAGCAGAGTGAGTATCCCAACATGCTCGTACAGGATGAAGTCGCCGCTCGTGGGGAACAGGAACACCCCGGCCAGGCAAAGAGTCAGTCCTCGCGTCGCTCTCTCTCCGCCAATTTCCCGGGCATGCTGGATCAGCCACCAAGCCAGCCGGTCCAGGAAGATCCCATCCTTGTTCGTCATTCGCAGCACCTCCTTCTTGTCCCGCACGATGTCAGCAAGAATCTCTTCCCACGGGAGGAGAGGAGTCGCTGCATCGTACTCCAGGCACCGCTGCCATCCCAAGAACAATTCCACCTCCTCCAACAACACACTCGCCTCGAATCCCTGGAACACGAAGGTGTGTGTGTGTGGGTGCCATCTCTCTACCAGCGCCCCCAGGGCATCGAACCCCCACCACATCTCTTTCATGTTCTTGGCCAGGACCACCATGAAGTTCAAAAGCCACATGCCAATGAAGCTCCGCATATCCAGGGTTATCGCGTTAACCAGATTCACGAGCCAGGAAAAGGCCCGTACCTGGCCTTGGCTTGGGAATGCCGGGATCTCCTGCATGAGGGCGGGGTTCTGTAAGAGTGCTGTTTGGGGCGTTTTCAGCCCTGGAAAGAGTAGAAACAATCATCACTTACCTCTCCATTGGCTAGACGCATGCTCAGGTGTCCCGGAATTTCACTCAGAACTCCGGGATTCGCACCTGTAGATCGTCCGGTTGATGAGGAGGCCATCTTGCTGTTCTTCTCTGTCTCTTTGCTCTCTGGTTCGCAGCAGGAGCAGGGAGGGACGGAGGTAGGAGATGAAAGAGTCCTTATGGACTCTCATCACCTATTTTTTCGGTTTGATCCGCTGTCATGTCGACGTCCAGATCGGTGGACGTCAGTTCCATGTTGGCGGCCACATCTGTGGACGTTAACAAGGTTACTGGCGGCCATCGATGTGGACGTTGACTGACCGGAAATGCTTAAATTCTTAATCTTTATATGGCCATTATCCTTTATCTTGTGCTTCAAGTTGTTTTGCAGATATCTTAAGCACAAGCCGCGCTTCAATTTAGGAACGCTCATGCGACTTTGAGCGTTGCAGGTATGTCTAACATAGGACCCCACCAGAGGCGAATAACTTGGCGACCGTGAACCCTGAGTTCCCGTTCACCAAAAACCATGATGGGTTTGCGATCTCTCAGTTATTCGTATGGCCTTTAGAATTTTCCTCTGGTGCTAACTTGCATTTTAGATAGGCAACCCACACCAGCATGCATCTTCAATGCTAACATTCTCTTACTAACACTAAAAAAAAAATGGTGATTTTCCTCGATTATATGATTGCTCCATGGCTCCCCAGCTCAGGTAGCCTACTGGGTTCGTCCTTCATGACTATCCAGGTTGATATCGGGTCTTTGTTGCCCCCTTCTCTACTTGTCCCACCGTGCTTTTCACAAATGATCATTCCAGCCTTATTGAGTTCATTTGAGCCTTCGCCAGCTGCGAGCTTAATTCCGGACTTCAGGCTTTCCAAGCATGTGATTCCAGTTAGAATCTTTTGATAATCCTTTGAGAGATCAACCAACTCCTTGTCTTCGTGACCTCCTAAATTCGGGACCGACGTCCTGATTAGGCCAGCGAGCCCGCGAGCTCCGGTTACGAGACCCTCCTGATTCAACCGTCATATTACAACTCCTTTGACTCAGACACGCCGGAAACTAGTCAAAGTCCAACACAGCCATGCCAGGGACCCTACTATTGGGTTGCAGTTGTAGTTACACGAGTAGATCATCCTTTTCCTACCCCTATTTGTCTCTCAGACGATTCGTCATTTGTTTCTAGCTTGTCTCTTTCGTTTGGTTCGCTAGAATTCCTATCCTCGGAGATGGCCCTCTGCGTCCTTTGTTTACCGAGACATCAACCTTTCAGTCCGCTCTGCTCCCTTGCAAGACCGGACGTCTCGGAGGGGCATTTGTAGACGCAAGATTTAGCCCATCTCCCGCAAGGCTATTTGGCCCATTAAGCCTTGTTTGACCATGTGTTGACCAGCATCGGATTCCATGTAGACGGCATCATCGATGGCCGCCTACTGCTTGTTGGCGGCAATCCCCCTGGACGTTGACCAAAGTTGGCGTCCACCTCGATGGACGTCTGCATGAGGTTGGCGGCCTGTGTCCTGGACGTCAAGAGCGTTTACTTGGTCTGCGCAACTACCCGAGATTCCAGCCCACTAGCGCCCTTGTCTCGGCCATGCAACGCACATAGCCGTTCCCAACGGGTATATGGGCCACCTAGGCACCCTCTTGACCCAGTAAAAATCCTACTTGGCCTCTTCCTATTGGTGGGACCTTTAATGCATGGATTTCCAAGTGTGTAGGTGTGTTTCTTCACACTTAGCATCCTAGGCACTCCAACCCCGAGCTCCACTGCCTATTTAACACCCCCTTGAGCCCTCTGAACCAAGGGGGGAGAGGCTGGACGTCCACATGCTGTTGCTTTGAAAGAGGAGAGAGAAATTGCAATCAAGCTTCATCAACTCTTCCTCTTCTTTCTCTCACACTTCGGGACGTTCAGAAGGCTTCTTCCCGAGCTGGAGGAGCCCTGCAAGGAGCTACAACACCATCAAACGAGGATCCTCACCTCCATTCCTTTCCCTTTCTCTATTCTCTTTTAGTCATTTGCATATCACACACACTTTCCCACACACTCTAGGCACGTAGGGCACCTTCCTACACACCTAGAAAGGGGTTTCCCAACCAAAAACGGAGGGAAGAAGGGTGGTCATAACACTTGGCCACCCCTCTTCTCAAGTCCGCAACCGGTACGGGACTCTCCTTTTGGGCCTTCCACATTTCGTTTTGAACGTTTGCTGCACTATTTAGGGTCTAATTGAGTCTTGTTCTATGGCAGGAACGATCCGAAGAAGACCGTGGAGCTCTCTTCCTTTGGCCGGCTGAAGGAGGAGAAGTTGGATCTCTACCATCACCCGCGACGCGAGGCTGCTACATCAACGTGATCAGAACAACCCCTTGGGCACAGGTAAGGCCCTGGCGATCGCAACTATCTCCCTTATATCACCGGTTTCCTTTGTTTTCTCCTCAGTCAACGCAGTCAAGTCGGGGTCAACGGGGTCAACCGGCACATCCTCCATCGCCAACGAAGGAGCGGCACGTCCGTGAACCACCGTCGAAGAAGGCCACATCGTCGGCATTCGAAGATGGAGGCGAAACGAAACGTCCACAAAACCTATGCACCTGTAGCTAGACTTGAGGTCATTAGAATATTACTTGCATATGCATCTGCTTTGAACTTGACATTATTTCAAATGGATGTTAAATCTGCATTTTTAAATGGTTTTATAAAAGAGGAAGTTTATGTGGAACAATCTCCGGGTTTTGATGACACAGAATTTCCCAATCATGTTTTCAAACTTCATAAAGCATTATATGGTTTAAAACAGGCACCTAGAGCCTGGTATGAAAGGCTTAGCTCTTTTCTTTTAAACCATGGTTTCAGTAGAGGTCAAGTAGATAGTACCATTTTCATAAAGTCAAAGGTCAAACACATTCTATTAGTCCAAATTTATGTAGATGATATTACCTTTGGGTCTACTGATGAATCCCTTTGCAAGTTGATGCAGGGAGAATTTGAAATGAGCATGATGGGAGAACTTAATTACTTCCTTGGATTACAAATCAAACAAGGAAAGGAAGGAACTCACATCTGTCAAGCAAAGTACACAAAAGAACACTTAAAGAAATTTGGATTCGAAAATACCAAGCCACTGTCAACACCGATGAGCACATCAACAAGGATGGACAGTGACAAAGATGGTAAGAAAGTAGATCAAAAGATCTACAGAGGTATGATTGGTTCACTACTTTATTTAACATCTAGTACACCAGATATACTATTTAGTGTATGCATGTGTGCTAGATATCAAGCTGATCCTAAAGAATCACATTTAATTTCGGTGAAAGGAATATTTAGATATTTAGCAAGATCTCATGACTTAGGTCTATAGTATCCAAAATATTGTGAAATTAACTTAGTAGGTTACTCTGATGCTGACTATGCTGGATGCAAATTAGATAGAAAAAGTACCAGTGGTGGTTGTCAATTTCTTGCAGGATGTTTAATATCTTGGTCTTCAAAGAAACAAAATTCAGTAGCACTATCCACTGCTGAAGCTGAGTACGTAGCTGCTGGAAATTGTTGTACACAGCTCTTATGGATAAAGCAACAACTTGAAGATTTCGGATTAAACATCAAATCCATCCCACTGCTGTGTGACAACACCAGTGCCATTAATCTCACCAAGAATCCAGTTCAGCACTTAAGGACCAAACATATTGAGGTTAGATATCATTTTATTCGTGATCATGTTGCAAATGGAAATATTGAAATATCCTTTATTGAACAAATGGTCAATTAGCAGACATTTTCACAAAAGCCTTACCTGAAGAGAGATTCACATCTCTTAGAAGGGAATTAGGCATGTGCAAGTTATGATAAAAGTTTGCTTACAAATAGCACATTAAATTTCAGAATTAAGTAATTTTTTCCCTCCATGGCGTTAAGCAAAAGAAATTCAAATTATTCTTTGTAACCGCTCTCTCATTGAAGTCGGTTTGAATAGTCAACACCTTTTGTCGTTTTCCACCGCCTTTTGGCGCCTCACTTTCCACATCGCATTAATTTATTCATAAAATCAATGGCAGAACGATTCGTATCTCATCGTCTACCTTTTCCCTTTTTCATCCTGTCGTATGAGCCGATGCCCTAACAACTCATATCTCAACCCTCTGCAAATTTGAACCTTCCTCCTCCTTCCCGCAAAATTTCTTGAGGATTCCTTCTCTTCCCCTTCCGTTTCAACCCTCCAGAGACTTTCCCACCTGAATCCATGGCCGCACCAGTCATCGCCGGCAGTTTGGGTGGCTACAGCGCCGAGTTTCTCACTCCTGAGCAGCAGGAGAGGTTTACCTTTGTGAAGACGAAGCTCTGTGGAAATAAAGAAGTCGATGTTGCTAATCTGAGGAAAAATGGAATGAGCAGTGTGGTAGATTTGATCAATCAGATGCAGTGGACAGGAGTCTCCACCTTTTCAGAGGTCAATTACCTGGACTTGGTAAAAGCTTTCTTCGTGTGTATGAGAACAGAGGAAGATGGGTCCCTAGTCTCTTCAGTAAAGGGAACCCTGATTAGAATAGACCCTGAGTTGCTGAAGATGCTATTTGATGTGAAGACTTCCAGATTTAGTGGGGTTCACACCGTGGATGCCCAAGTGAAAGGTTTGGGAATTGTAGGGTCAGGCTTCAAGTTAAGGGATGGCAAGCTGGATATAAATCAACTAATTGCTTTCAACCGCCTCCTTCACTTTATTGTTTGTCAAATCTTAGTTCCCAGAAGTGCAACATTTTCATCTTGCACAAAGGACCGACTCAGACATGATGTATTGGGCCATTCAAAATAAGGAGATAAATATGGCCGCAGTAATGATGGAAAGAATGAAATTTGCCAGAGATCAGATTTGGGACACCAAGAGCAAGTTAAATGTGTCCCTGCCTTATGCCCACCTACTTACCAAGATCTTCAAACACTTCGGTGTTGATCTTTCTGGGGCAGTTGTAGAGAAAATGGGCCAAGCAATCAGGTTCAAGAACCTGAAGAAGAGTGGCTTCTCTGTGGAAAATGGTGTCTGGTTCAAGGCTTCAGTTGCTGAAGGCGAAGCCATCATTGACGATACCTCAGTTGTTCATCAAGAGATAGGATCAGCAGATATGACTCCAGAATTTCCAGTAGAGACAGTTTCAGCTCCAGCAGTTGGAGCAGCAGAATCTTCAGGCCCCTCTTTAGCAGAAGCTCAGTCTGAAATTGCAGTGGAAGAAGAAAGGATATCAGCACCAGCTTCAGAATTTCCAGAAGAATTAGCTGTAAATTTTGCAGAAAGGAGAATTGAGGATATTCTCCCAGAGGACATTTTTCCAGTTGAGGACCCACTACCCTCAACTGTCGTTGCATCTATTCTTTCAGACATTATTGATTCAATTCCTTTCACCTCTAGTGCTCCCGAAACCAGTGGCAGAGTTGCAGAAGAGGCTGTGGCATCAGGCCACATTGATGAACCAATGGAAGATGTTCAAGTAGAGGTAGAGCACCCAGCTGCTCAAGGTGACTCTGTGATGGAAGATGCTCCCATTCAGGGGGAGCAAGTATCAAATGAAGAAGATGCTCCTATTGAGGGGGAGCCATCAAAAGAAGGTTCAGCAGAAACAACTTCAGTTGTTGATGGTCAGGAGGAAAGGCATAGAGATTCTCAAAATCTGGATGACAGAGAAGGAGAGATTGCAAGCTCTTCGAGCTCAGATGATGATCAACCTCCTCCAGCAAAAGAAGGCAAGAAGAAAGGAAAAGAAGTTGCCTTTGAAGTTCCTCTCCTGGCTGATACACCTTTTGAGAGGCAGGTCAAGTAGAAAATTGTCATAAATTTGAAACCAGTGATTGAAAGGTTGAATGTGCAAGGTGAGCTATTATGTACTCTCCAGTCAGATGTAAATTCTATATTTCTAAGCCAAGCTTCAGCCAACAAAGAACTGGGACAAATTAGAAATGCTATGAAATGGTTTAATAAGGAGATGAGCAGCATGAAAGGCATGCTCTCAGATATTATCAAGGCAGTTGGAGTTCAAGCTCCTCCTCCTCTAGAAGCAGCAGCAGCACCAGAAGCAGCAGCAACACCAGAAGCAGTAGCAGCTACAGAAGTAGCAGCAGCACCAGAAGCAGCAGCAGCACCAGAAGCAGCACCAAAAAGAGGTAGGGCCAACAGGGCCAGCTGATCAGGTTGAAGGGCCAACATGGCCATCTGAGCAAGGGTCGGGGCCATCAGGGCCATTGGAGAGTGAGTCTATGCAGATAGAGGCAGAAGAGTTCTTGGCACCCAAGCCCCCAGCTCCCTCTTCTCCCTCTCACACACCTATTCCTCCAACTCCACCCTCAGCTCCTACAGCACCTCCTGCTCCTCAAACATTCAAGAAGCCTCAATCTAGACCAATTTCTTCTCCTACACCATTTCAGTCCACCTCATCTCCTGCCTCCTCTACTTCCATTCCTTCTCCTTCTCCTATACATGAGGCCCCTCCAGCATCCTCAGCTGGAGCATCCTCCTCCTCCTCTGGTCCCTCCCTTGGACCAATTGATGACCTTCCTACTACTTCCCACTCTTTTCTTCATCCTACTCCTCCACCCTCTTTCATCACTATCATACCTGAAAGAGCCCAACTTAACTCTCCCTTTATGGAACAAATAAAGGATGAGTTTGAGGAAGGGATCCTCAGGTCTGTGTTGAAGGTTGGGGAACATGTTCATAGGGCAGACCCTTCTAGTCCTGCCCCCAAGAAGAGGAAGCTTACTTCTACTTCCTCCCTCTCCTCTGAACCCAAATACCCACCTTTGTGGTTTTCTCTCACAGTGGACAACAAACATCCCTCACTGTACAGAGAATATCTCTCAAAGGTTGTTTTTGCAACCATCATTAACCTTCCATTTCTTGATCTCATAGATCATTTGCACACCATTCTACCCTACACTTCTCTTTCCAAATCCGAAAAATCCAAAATCTTCTCTCTTGCCCACTCCAAATCTGAAGAGCAGTGGGGCAAAGGTCACAAGGATCTCCTAAAGAAATTCATTCTTGTCAAATCTGTTAGATTCCCTCCAAGGGACCACTCCTTGACCCTATCAGAGTGGTTCAAGATCTATCATAGGGAACTTTGGGCACCCTATATTCAAAAGGAAATCAAAATGATCAGGCACCTCATGCTATTCAACAACTACAGATATATTCATAGACTTCCAGAGGTTCAGCTCAGTCAGTTCAAAAGGGCCATTTCAGCTCTAACTTCAGATATCTCTCAAACTTCAGATGTTCAGGTAGATTTTGCTACCCTCCAAGTACCTGAAGAGATAGTCCTTCCTCAAATTCACTTTCTAGTTATGGAGTCCTCTGTAGGATCCATCATCTTTGAACGTTTTGCCAGAGTAATGGGCAGAATTAAAGTTCAGAAAGGCTGCCTGGTTGCTTTTTCTAGATTCCTGTTTAGGGAATATCACCAGGGGCATGTAAGTGCTGAAGTTCTAGCCCCTATTCTGTCTGAATGTGAAAGGCTGACATCTTCTGAATGGTCCAAGTTCTACCCCCTGTCAGCTCAGCAACTATTTGAAATCAATGAAGTTCAGGCCAGAGAAGGCAAACCAGCCATTTCTCCAGCTACTTTCCTAGATATGAACTCCATTCATCTTGTTGATGACCCCTTCAAGGTCTGGGAGGAAAGATACAAAGTGTATGTGGCTATGCACAAAGCTCTCAGAGATAACCACAACCATTATCCTGTCACCATGGACCAATTCCTCACATGTGCCAGCTTTGGGACTCGTCGATTTCTCAAGATGAACATGGACAAGAATGCATATGCTGACCTTCTCTATCAACACCTAGATCTTCATCTCAAAAGGATGGCTTCCACCATGGGACCCTTCTACTCTGTATCCTTTGGAGTTTTCAAAACTCTTTTTGAAGAGCAGGAAGCACATGCATGGGAAACCATCTCCCATTTTGCCTCTCTTCTGTCTCCTGCCTTCTATTTACCAGTACCCCCACAAAGTTAATGATATGACCTTCTTTGTATACTCCTGTTCTCTTTCTCTCTTCTTTCTTTGTCAAAGATTGTCTTTTTGTTCAATGACAAAAAGGGGGAGAAACTTAGCATGTCTGAAACATCTATAACATCTATATGCATTTTTTTTTTCTTTTCATCCATGCTTATTGTTCAGTTTTGTCATCAACAAAAAGGGGGAGATTGATGACCAGTTTGTCCCCATATAATTTTAATTATATATATATATATATATATTTGATGATTAACAAAACCAAACAAAAGTTTATCAATTATATCTAATGAATATTTCATAAGTCTTAAGTACAGAAAAAATACCAAGGTCAAACAAGCCAATAAAGGTATGCATTACTTCTCTGAAGCCTTAATCTTTTCAACATGATATTTCTCTAAGTCCATATCGACTTCTATTGAAGGCCATAACAATTTCTTTATAAGCATATCAATTTCAATAGAATTATCATAATGATTTCCTTTCTGGCTAAAAAGTCATGTTGTTTCAAACAAATCGATGCCGTAACGATTCTATAAGTGATCTCAACGATTTCCTTATAAGACTGAAAAGTCATGTTATTTCAAACAAGTCGATGTCACAACGACTCTATAAGTTATCGTAACGATTTCTTTAGAGCCCGTAACGACTTGCTCGTCACAACGACTCTACAAGTCACCGTAACGATTTCCTTAGAGCCCGTAACGACTTGGTCGTCACAACGACTCTATAAGTTACCGTAACGATTTCTTTAGAGCTCGTAACGACTTGCCTATCGCAATGACTCTATAAGTTGTCGCAACGATTTCTTTAGAGCCCGTAACGACTTGCTCGTCACAACGACTCTATAAGTTACCGTAACGATTTCTTTAGAAACTCGTAACGACTTGCCTATCATAACGACTCTATAAGTTATCGCAACGATTTCTTTAGAAAGCGCAACGACTTGCTTGTTGTAACGATTTCATAAGTTACCGTAATGACTTCTTTAGAACTCGCAACGACATGCTTATTGTAACGACTTCATAAGTTACCATAACGATTTCTTTAGAGTTCATAACGACTTGATAAGTATTCATAACGATTTCTTTAGAATTCACAACGACTTGCTTTGTATAATGATTTGTTAAGTATTTCACATCGATTTCTTCAGAAACACAACAATTTGCTTTGTGCAATGATTCATTAAGTGTTCATGATATATCTTCTGTCACATAACGATTTGCTATGACTCATAACGATTTCATAAGTCATATAGTCATCGATTTCATATCTTGATATCTTATTCATCTTAAAAGCGTTGACTAGTCAAAGTCCACGTAGACATCTCTCTGACGCTTTTGCATTTATGAGATCTGAACATATCTCTGCATGCATGCAGACCATATCGTGCCTACTCTGATTTCGTCCTTTAGACTTCTATTTTGCACTACTATTTTCATGCCTATTGCTACTGACGTTGACTGACATCAGAGACAGCTTAGCTGTCTACTATTTGAGATTGACATTTGTGCAGACCTCTGAACTAGCTTCATAGTACAACGTTAAACAAATAGAAGCCAACGGATATTTCTGAAGATCTATCTCTTTGTGTGCTCAAGTGATCAAACGACTGTTGACTGGAAGCTTCCAAGACTCCAGATGTCATTCAGTCTAACGACTACTCAAAAGAGAGACAACGGACACTTCAACGCCTACATTTCAAATTGAAGATATAAATTCAAGTCAGAAGTGCAGAAAATATATACATCGCGCATTCAAGCATTCAAATTCTTCTGAAGAAAGTCCAGAGCCAAGAACCTTCATTCCACTTAGCTTTTGCTCTTTTGCTCTCCACTAGTTTGTGAAAATCTTGAGAGAGCCTGTATAGTTCTAAGAGTGTGCCTTGTTTAAATCTCTTTGCTCTCAGTTCTAGTTGCTTCAGATCCTTGCTTATCAAAAGCTTGATCTAGGGACCTGAATTTCATTCACTCTCTTTGTGTTGTTCCCTTCTGGTGTGAAGGAAGACCTGGTGGTATCCAGGGTGTTGTTCCCTTTGGTTGTGAAGGAAGACCTGGTGTGGTATCCAGGGTGTTGTTCCCTTCGGTTGTGAAGGAAGACCTGGTGTGGTATCCAGGGTGTTGTTCCCTTCGGGTGTGAAGGAAGACCAGCTGAGCTGGGTGTTGTAGCGTCCTTAGGGGGACTGTACCCTAGTTAGTGAAATCCTGAGTTGTTGCTCAAGGACTGGACGTAGGACTCCTAAGGAAAGGTGGTCCGAACCAGGATAAACCTTGTGTTGTGTGATTGTCTTCTTTGTGTGTTTGTTATTTAAACTAATTGTCACTAACCTACTTCGAAGAATGTTTGTGTGAATGTTTTTAGTTACAGGTATCTTCTAGATTAATTTTTAAAGACCCATTCACCCCCCCTCTGGGCTCGTCAACTGGGCAACATTTTAAATGCGGCGGTTTGATCGATCGCGATTTATTTGAAAGGCGTCCATTGAACCCATCGCAATTTGAGATTTTTCTCCTATAAAAGAATCCCCGCGGCTATAATTTTAAGGAGAGACAATCCAAGTGTTGGAGAAGCCCTGCTGCATTCCAGAGCTGGAGAGAGCCCTTTAAGCTTACTTGAAGTGTTCTCCAATTTGAGAAGCGGTGCCGTCGGTCTATCGAGACGCGCGTTCTTCCATTGGAGTTGGCTCCATAGCGCCATCAACTGTCCTCTGCAACAACCAGATTTTCTCCATTCTCTTTACTTCTTTCATTTATTTTAATTCTTCTCCCCTTCCTTTAGTGCATGGATTGATTCCTCCTTTAGTCTTTTATTTGTGTTCTTCATACATATCTATTTTCTTAGGGGTTTTAAAAACCACCACAAGGTGTGTCCATGCTCATTCAAGTCTTTTTTTTACTCCCTTTGAATTGATGCTACACAACTTGGTCTAGTCATTTTCTTCATTATTTGTTGTCTTTGTTCTTTGCAAGGTAACCAAACATCAAAGTCTTCTTCGTCGGTCGGCCGATTGGATAAGTAAGAGTCAACCCACACTCTCCCACGATCTTCAAGTGAAGGTAAGTACCCATCCTTCTCTCACTCCTTCGACACCCACGCGTGTCTAACGATCACACTTTGTCTCTAGTGCACACACACACTCCTTTCCTCCCTATATCATCCAACCATCCATATTCCTTTTCTTAATATTGTCTAATTCTTCTTCTTCTTCTTCTTTTTTTTAATTTCTCTTTGTGGTTTCAAAAGCACATCCACACAACTAACAATTGATTGTCACCTGCTGCTAGTCATCGCCAACCACCAACCATCACTGGTCGGTAGCTGATCGTCGATCGTCGTTGCTGCCACCGATTGCCATCATCGACCGCCCGCCTGCTGTTGCCACCACCAACTTAGAGTCATGTTAAAGTAATGACTTAAGGTAAATGTTAATTGTTTTTTAAAATAAATGTTCAAATTCCATAAATACTCCAATTTAAGATATGTAAACATTTACTTTAAAACAAATGAACTTTTACTTTAAACATGTACTCAGGGCTACAAATGATCCGAGCCGAGCCGAGTAGCACTCTGCTCGAGCTCGGCTCATTCGTTTATTGACGAGCTCAAGCTTAGCTCGATACTCACCGAGTATTTGAGACCTATGTTCGTACTCGGCACGATAAATATTTGACATGTTCGAACTCGACTCGTTAAGCTGCTCGTTTACATAAACGAGCTCGAATACGAGCTCGAGTTCGAATATCCAAACAAGTTCGAGCTCGAACTCGACTCGTTTAACCATCCACATATAGTCAATCTCGAATTCGAACTCGAGATCAAAAGTTAACACACATAAACGAGCTCAAGCTCGAACTTGGCTCGTTTAGCATGATAACCTGTCTGCTATACAATTATGCCCACTTTTTTGGGTCAAAATATGCCACAGAGATATTAAGAAACCCAAAAATGCCCCTAATGGCATACTATGTAAACTGCTACAGGCTTATGCTTCCAATTTTTCATCAAAATATGCCATAGAAAAATTAAAATATCCTTTAATATGTTTAGTTCTCTTAGTTATTCTACCTCTTCTGTAACTGCCTAATTTTTATCTGTTTTCTATGTCTCTGGTTGCTTGCAGCAAAACATACTGCCCATACTCCAAGGATCTTACGCAGTTGCTGACACAGTTAGGAGTGATGGAAACTTTTTTGCGTAGGTCATCATACATTCATATTGTCACATTCAGTGTTTCAACATCAATAATAATTTTTCTGGCAATATAAGGATTGACTATGACTTTCAAAAAAAAAAAAAACTATATGAAATCAGATTCTAGATGTAGCAGATTCACATTTCCTTAATAGTAAGAGGAAATGAAGAGAAGTAGGTGTTCAAGCATCTCTTATTGATGATAGACAAACTTAAAAGTACATCAGAAAACATGTAAGAATACACTCGATGATGATTCATAAACAATTCCATTTTACCAGCTACTTTAACCATCTTCAAAACACGAACAACTGGATGTGCATGTTATATATAGAAAAAATATTATCAATTTCCTATGCAGAATAATAAGCTTAAAAAAGAATATACATATATGTGGGATGACTATACTGACCATAAAGATGTGTATCTCATCAAGAAGGGTATGCCCTCTTTCCTTTGCTTGTCTTACAACAGGCTCAATAGAATAACTACATCACCTAACATTAATTGTAAAAATTGAATAAAAAAAGACTCATTCTAACTTCATGGCACTTGTATAATCAAGAAATTTTCCTGGGCAAAGAAGCAAACTCTGTTCCAACACATGTGGTTACAAGAATTGCTAAAATATCGCATGCCATTTTCGATAAAATCTGAAACTTTAGGTTGTTAGCCTTCCACCACTCTAATGCATCAAACAACCCATTTGATTGTTCATCATAAATAATGACACCTTCTTGCAAGTAGACATCAAGTTCAGATTTCACATTTTCAATGGTATCAACGCTTCTAATATAATGGTTAAACTTTCTTCTTCCACTCAATATAGATTTCCCTCGCCCACTAGTTGACTCTATTTGTTGAGAGTCATTTTCTGCATTCTTCTCAACACTAGCAGTTGCATGAGTATCCACATATTCTTTATAAATTGTATACAAACAATCGCGTACAGTGAAAATATGTGTAGCAGCTTCTTCCTCAGGGTAAATAGCATGAAAGGAGAATTCTATCAACTTCATCTTATTTCTAGCATCCAAAACAGCAGCAATAGATATCAATAAGTTGCAATCTCCCCAATATTTGTCAAATTTCAACTTCATCCTAGTAGCCATTCCTTGCATATATTCACTACCAGTTACACTTCTCTCATCTAGCACTTCCTTTATGTTTGTGAGTTCAGGAAGAAATAAGTTAGATGTTGGATATTCAATATCTTAAGATCAAAAAAAGAATATGAGGTTAAAAAAAGACAAAAAGCAAACAATGAAAACAATAATAAGATAAAGCACAATTTTACTCACCTGAAATAATATTGGTTACTTCATTGAAAATTGCTAAGAAGGAGCAAACATCTTCAACTCTATCCCAATCTTCCTTAGAAGGCAAGTAACAATAATGTGAATCTCTTTCTTGGTAACGAGGGAATACTTTTCGAAAGTCTAAAGCACAAGTCAGCATGTTATAAGTTGCATTCCATCTAGTGCAACAATCTAAAATCAACCTCTTTGCTGGCAATTGTAGTTGTTTAGCAATCTCACTAAATATATTTAATCTCACAGAAGATACTGAAATGTATTTCACACTTTCTCTAACATTTTCAATAACATGCTGAATTTCAGATAAACCATCTTGCACCAAGAGATTTAGAATATGTGCACAACAATGCACATGGAATAATGCCCCATCGCAAGACAATCTTCTATGAAAGTTTAAGTTATCTTTCAACATCCTCATTGCTATATCATTGTAAGAAGCATTGTCCACTGTTATGGTTGCCACTTTTTTTTCAATTCCCCATTATTCTAAACATTTATAAAGAGCATCATGAATAACAATTCCAGAATGAGGAGGAGGCACAACAACAAAGTTTATCACTCTCTTATGTAGCTTCCAATTGTCAACAAATGACAAATTACCACCATATATTGCACCTTATGCCCAGACTTCCACAAATTTGTAGTGATGCTAACACTACTAACAGCTTTAAGCATTGTTTTCAATCTCTTCTTCTCAAGCTCATAACTAGTCACACAATCATTCCTTGTAGTAGTTCTAGTGATTCTTTGATAAAGGGGATTAGTAGCCTTCATCAATATATTGAACATGTCATACTCAACAAAAGAGAAAGGCAACTCATGCACCATAATCATATGAGAAACAATTTCTCTAACTTTAGCATGATCATATTTCCAAGTTTGAACTTTTTGAACAGCACTTGCACTTTTAGAATTTGATTCTGGAATAGAGTGTTGCAAATTAATTTGTTGTTGTCCTTTTGTCAATTGGTATCTAGGACAAGAAATCAAATATCTTTTGTATTGTGTGGTAGTACCAGTTGCACTTTTTGTAAGCTTAGCTATACAATGATTGCACTGCACTTTTTCTGACCTATCAACAAGTTTCACAAACTAAATATTTTGCCAAACTTCAGATGTCTTCTTTCTTTTCTTCTTTGCATAAGGATTTTCCTCTTTATCTTCTACATTAACCTCTTCACCATCCACAACAATAACTTCATCGGTTGTTTCATTAATCAGCTCACAATCTTTATCCATAACTACATTTGAAGAAGAAGCAGTGCTAGAAGATACAAGCTCTAAGGGCAACGATTGTTGTGGGTAACTTTGTCCTATCTCTTGAGAAGACATACCTTACAAGCTGCTCTCACTCTCACCTGCTTTTAACTGTTGTCGCATTCACCTCGCCTCCCCAACTGCGCCTCACAGCTTCCACTGCTGTTCTCAGATGTGCAAGCAATCACCTTACCTCCCCAACCACACCTCACAGCTTCCATTGCTGCTGCCACATGAGTCCTACAAGATATCAACAATAGTAAAGTAGCATCTACCAATATTAAAGTAGTAAATTTGCTACAAAAGACAAGCAGTGGTCATTTGGTGATAGAACGCTCAGGTTGGCCTAGATGCTACCAAACAGAAAATATGGACACTAGCAGCATGATTTTAAGTTACTGAAACTTTAGTTACCGTTAATCAGAAATTTCTTGAGGTCCATGGTAGGCAACCTGGGACCTGTGTTGAGGATATATACATGAGCCCACGTTGGCGCACACAGAGACGCATGAGCTGGCCTTGGTTTGTATAGAACTGGATATTGTGATCAAAGTTGAGACCAGGAAGGATTTGAGCGGATGGGTTGTTGCAAAGGGTCAATTACTATAAAATCCGAGCTGTGGTATGTGGTTTTTGCCACAAACTAGGGCGTGCCGAAACTGATTGCCACAAGAAGACCAAAAAGACGGATGCATAGGAGGGTCCCCCAAGGGCTATGAAAATACCAGAAGAACCAATGAAGATGGGAATTATAAAGACCTACAAAGAAAACCTGATGTGTGAAGGAAACAGGTTCTCACCGCTCCTGGAGACAACCCCATCAACCTTCAACTCAGAAACTGGGATATCTCCATCTCTCACATAGCACAGATGATTGTCTAGATGTTCTAAATAATAAATGGACACAATTTTTTTTAAAGATCAAATATTGAACAGAACAAGGGATCCAACTCCGCGCAACAAAACAACAACCACAAAACGGACGAAACCATCACGATCGGTCCCCCCCCCCTCGGCACCTCATGCAACTGGGAAGGAGATCTCACCGTCGTCGCAGTGCTACAAGCCCGCAAGAGGATGTCTGATATAGATCAGAAGGAGTCGAGAGACCGGCCCGTTGGACGGAGTTCGCTGCAAGTGTCCATCTATTGTTGCCCTTCGGAGAGAGTCGAGGGAGAGACCACCGGCCGTCGAACCCCTATAGTGCTACTGCCCTTTGAATTGCGGAGAAGAATCGATACGCCACCGTTCGAATCGCCCTTCGGAGAGAGTCGAGAGAGAGACCACCGCCCCGGCCGTCGAACCCCTGCAGTGCCCGCGGAGACGAATTGATGCGCTACCTTGGAATCACTGGCACAGGAGGAAACAGAAATGGCCCACCAAACCCTATTCGCCCTCGGCGTCAACCTGGGGAAAACAGAAATGGGAACTGGGAAGGCGCTAGAAGCATAGAAGTCCCCAAATGGGAATGGGATTTGGGGATTCGACGGTGCAATTGTGCAAATAGGGT
This sequence comes from Colocasia esculenta, assembly GCA_014218235.1. Classification (NCBI taxonomy): domain Eukaryota; kingdom Viridiplantae; phylum Streptophyta; class Magnoliopsida; order Alismatales; family Araceae; genus Colocasia; species Colocasia esculenta. The sequence goes on along the minus strand of CM024754.1, from coordinate 185,657,888 downwards.
TTATTGTGGGGACATTTACACATAAGTTCTCATAATTTTTTATAATTCGACAATAAATTTCTAAGAATATATAAATATATTTATCTTTATATTGAACAAATAATTTATCTAATATGATATCTAGTAACATAATGACTAATTTAATGAGTATGTTAACGAATATTAAATCGAGTATATTAACAAGTAATTTATCGAGTATCTTAACGAGTAATTTATCGAGTGTCTTAACGAGTTACTCGCGAACATAATCGAGTCGAGAATACCTTTGTTCAAGCTCGGCTTGTTTATGAACCGAGCTTATTTTTTTGTTCAAACTCAGCTCGTTAGGTTAATAAACGAGTCGAGTCGAGTTTTTATCGAGTTGAATTTCGAGCTACTCGTCGAGTGTATTGGTTCATTTGCAACCCTACAGCACTCTTTTACTTTAATATCATATACGTTCAAATGTTCTCTTATGCTTTACGCGCTATATTGTTTTACTTTAAATTATATATTAATTTACTTTAAATCATATACTCTTTTATTTTAAACTTTGTACTCTCTTATTTTAATATCATATTTATTTTTTACTTTAAAGCAATACATAAAGAATAGGGGAGAAGTAAGAAGGCAACTGAGCAGAGAGGGTAAAATGGAAAATGAAAAAAAAATCTGACAGAAAGTATTAATGCGGGGTTAGAAAATAAGTCCCACCAAAAACAAAGATTTTGGAATCCACTTTTTTCTAACATGAACCTGAAAATAAGTTCTTTTTATTACAAGTTAGCAAGGTTGGTCGTGCCATTCGGATCGATCATGTTGAACCCTTTGTGGTACGATATGATACGATCTGTACTACACTAGCACTCTTCTCCCCACCCCCGCCTTCCTCCTCCCCGCACCCTCTCCCTCTGGGTCCCCCCCCCCCCTCCGCCTTTTGTCAGCACCCCCCTCCTCCTCTGAGCACCCCCACCTTTGCGCACCCATGTTTGCCCCTCTGCTCCCCCCCTCCACCCTCCATCGGCACTCCCCTCCCCCCTCCATCGAAGACCACTGCGAAGACCTCCAAGTAGTCGTGTGGATCTTCTTAGGTGTGCCTGGGGATGGGGAGGAGGTGAGGAGCGTCAGTAGGTGGAGGAGGGGGCCATTGCGGGGTGGGAGGGGGACTAGGTTTGCCGACCATGCCAAGACTCGTGCTAGCTCTGACACGAGCCAACTTGGCCGTGCCTCCACGATATGCGGCAGCACAACAAAAGCATGTTGCCAAGGACTTCCATTTAGTTTTTCCAATTAAAAAATATTTCTAGTCTTTTTCGATAATTTCCCCAAAAATAACACCACGATTTAGAAGTTATTGAACTGAACTAGATTTTTAATCCTTTAACTGCAAATGTCACCGCCACTTACTCTTCTTTCAAAACGGTCACCTTCTCAAAAGAGCTCAAAATTTTGAATGGCCAGATTGCAACAACTTTTGCCGTAATTTTCCCGAAAGGACACTCCTCAATTTGAAAAATTTTGAGCTGAGTGGGTGACTAAACCCCACTCGTCCTCTTTCTCTATACAGTATACAGCGGTCGTCTCGCCCTTCATAATACCGTTGAAATTTTTGCTGGGAGTGATTACTCTAAAATCATTTTTTACGCTTATTAATGATTTTTAAAAAACTTAGTGACCTGGACTTCTAGTAAATCTTAATAAAATAGAAAATCTATTGTTATATATAAAAAATTACATCCAAAGTAAATGAACATCGTCATGAGTGAACTAAATAATATATTATAATGAGTAATAAAAAGATTGGGCTATGTCATGCATAGCTAGAGTGACGAACATTAAATCAAGTCTTATGATAATTAAATTCGGTAATGATAAAAGCTATTATCGTATATGAGAAACTAAAGTAGAATCAGACAAAAATTTAGGATGACAAATTAAATAATGGGATACAAAGAATAGTAAAAAAGATTGGGTCAAATAAACATGTTTGAGATAGCAAAATCTTAAGCTACGACTTAAGACGGTCAAATCGATAACGAATAAAACATCATTATCACATGTGTGAAATGGTAGCGGAATTGTAACATCCTTCCTCTTGTGGTCAGCCACCTTCTGCTGAGGGTCGCGACATATCGGGTCGTCGCCTTTTGAAGGCAACAGAGGTGACCGTCGCGTTCTGGATAAGGACGCGACGGCCGCCCCTGTCGCAACTCTACTCTGACTGCAGCATGCAATTTTTGTCGTCTTGCCGTCGGGAAGGTTGAGACACCTGTCCTGGCGCATGCATGAACGCGACATGCCAGTCCGACGCGTTCATGATGTCAGGTCTGCATGCGCGACACGTGGTGGGTTTGACCGTCAGGTCTAAAAGTCTTTCCAGATCACGACGTAGGTAACCATCCAGCTCCGTTGCGTTCTGAAGACCGAGGTTTATATAAGTCAGGCCTGAGAGCAGTCATCTCCTTTCTTCCTTCTGGCGATTTCTGCTCTTCTCCGACCTCTCTGTGTGTGCTCCGTCGTGGGAGAGCTTGAGAGGTGTTGGGTGTGTGTGCTTGGTGGTTTCTCCTTCCCAGTGTGGTGATCTTCTCGGCGTGCTCTCCTCGTGGTGGTGATGCTCTTCTCCGGCTTGTAGGAGGTCGTGGTTTGCTCATGGACGGCGTCCCTGTGGAGCTTGGAGCAAGGAGGAGGGGTGCATGCCTACGAGAAGACCCCATTGGGGTGGTTCTTTGATTTGAAGTAGGGATGTCTTAACCTTCCCCTAGTTCGTTCATGCTAGGGCGCCAAATCCCCTTCTCTAAGCCTTAGAGATCATGCTAGGTCGTGCATGTGTGGTTTGTGCTCTTGTGGTGCTTGATATGGGGGTTTGGGTGTGGAGAGTTCCATGATGTGCATGTGAGGCTTTTGAGTGTAGATCACTTGTATGGACATGCATGGGTGTGAATGAGGGTGGTTTGAGCTTCTAACATGCGTTTTCATCATCCTACATGCTCCCCTCCCCTTGTACACACCGGAATTGTGGTTTTGGGGCATGTTTGGAGGTCTCGGGTGGCCTCTGTCTGTGGTCGCGACCTTGTCGCGACGTGTCGCCCCGTCGCGTCCTTCGTGAACGCGTCGCCTTCTTCACGTTGTGTTCATAAGGTTTCTGTGGTGGTCACTGCGCAACCCGTCGCGTTGGTAACGCGACGGGGGTGTGGGTCGCCTTCTTCCCTCAGGTTGCGTCGGGCAAGATCGTCGCATTAAGGTCGCGACAGACCATTGTGTCGCCTCTCTGATAGAGAGCTGACTGGCGACCTGTTCGGAGTTCCGTTCCGCGGCGACTCTGTTTTCTTGGCACCTATGTTGTTCCCTAGCATGGTTCTACTCTAGTCTTTCGCCCAGTGCTAGGCACTTGAGGGCTTGTCTGTGAGAGAGGTTGTTACCATTACCTGGACCCCTGGTCCCTGCGCGCCTGTTTGAGGGAGTTCTCCGGGCAATGGACGAGCTCGAGTCACGGACTCTGGTCACAGAGGGGAAAACGGTGGGGACAGCGGCGTAGAGTCGTTTGTAGAGCTCTCTTAGCTGAGTCTGGAACGCCGAGGTGGTTCGGTGCTCTTTTGACACAGATCAGCTAGTCCTTTTTCTCACTGCCTCACTCTATGTGGTTTCGATACCATTTAGAGGGGCCTGGCGTGGGACCGTAGTCCGGCCAGACTACGGCAGTTGTGGTTACTTTAGTTTCGCGTCTCACTCCGACGGGAGGTGCTAGACATGGACTTGCGGTCGAGGGTAAGGCGCGTGGCGCACCTGACCGGTCGACTAGTGTAGTGGTTCTGTGGCTATTGCCTTTGTCTAGGCAGTTGTTTACTGTCTGTGTTTTCAGCATTGGGTTCTTCCCAGTGCCGTGATTACACGGGTTTTTCGGTCCCGACGTTTAGATTAGACCGTTGACCGTGTAGTTACTTTACGCTTTCGCACTTACTCTGTTAGTATAATAGATTTACTCGCTTTATTTAAATTATGCACATATAGTTCTTTTCTGCTGTTAGAACCAGTGGAAGATTGGTAGTCCCTACTGGGCTTCTTTGTGAAGCTCATTCCCTCCCTTACAGGTGAGATTTCACAGCAGCACCCTCCTCGGAGAACTAAGGAGACGGGGCCGTAGTAGATGGCGTCTTCAGTGAGCAGTGTTTCCCAGTACTTATTACGTCACCCTCGGGGTATGCCCCTAAGGGACCTGTTATCCCCTTTACTTCTACACTTGTACTTTGCTTACTTTGGAACTGTACTAGACTTGTACTTGTGTTGGACACTCTTTCCTTCACTTGTTGGTACATTTTAGTGTTGTTGTTGTTACTTACTCCCGTTACATATCTTGTTAGACTGGTCCGTTAGCCCTTCCGGGTCTCCAGGCTCGTGGGCGGCAGTGCCGATGGTCGGATCCTTGGTGGGAGCCGGGGGTCTGGGCATCGGGGCCGTTACAGGAATTGAATGAAATTTTATACACGTAAAATGAATATCATAATATAAAGGTTAACAAAGGAATCACACTATGGGCCAGGCAAAATCCGATAAGACAAATGAGCCGATTATGTTTACGACCCATTATCACATGTGTAAAAACTGATCAAAACTTAAAATAAAAAATACAGACATCCCATTAAGACTTTTTGCCCAAATGAACTATTTTGGGCCAAGAAACAAATCAATTAAGAATAATTCCCAGAAGTTCGTACTATATATCTGGGATTATTTTAAGAAGACTAATTAGGGTTAGAAATCAGTTTATGGGCTTCAAAATTAGTCCATAACCAAGATTTACCGTAGGAGGATGTTTCTAAACATTTCTCAACCCTAATTGAGCTAGGAGATTTTAGAAAATTTGGAAACTATGGCCTAAACTCGCAACCCCCAAATCCTAGACACAATAGGACTCTGAAACAACTCAACCCCTATAAATAACCCTCCAAAATCCTTTGGGGATGAGTTTACATCTTGTTGGAGTCGTGTGGAGGCGTGTTAGGATATTCAAGGAGGAGGAGATCGTTCCCAACTTCAAGCTTCTTCCCCGACTAGAGCTCTTCCTCAACCTATGCAAACCCCTCTCTTTGGAGTGATCAAAGATAGGTCATCTCGGGCGCAAACCTAACATGGAATATATTATCTAAAAGCTCTTTAAGCCTACTTTCATTTTCCCCTATTTTGCCCAATTTTTATTGTGTGTAGAGAGTATTAAGTATTTTCTGATCATCACATATTTTTAGGACTTTTCTTGTTCATCTCATGATTCATAAATTCCTAGGTCAAATTGAGTCAAACCAAAGCTATAGGGTTCTTCTCCTTCAAGTTTTCAACAAGTTTTATATTGAGAGTTTTGTCTAAAAACCCGTAGAACTTCGAGTTTTAAGTCAAAAGACGAGATCGCGCAACCTAGTCCGCGATCGATTTGGACACCTTAATTGCATCCAGTCCGGATGACGTGATTTGAGGCCTTTGAATCACGTCAACTGAGGTGGATGCGAATTTGAAAGGTTTTTAGATGCAATTTAGAAGCCGACCCTAACCCCTATATGTATCATTTTGCATGTTATTTTGATTTTCGGGTCATCTGTAAATTGCATCCAGTGATTTTGCATTTTCCTGTCTTTCACTGAATTTTCAAAACAAGTATTTTTATTTAAGAAGTTTTTAGGCTGTTTAATAGCATCCTCTATGTCTGGCGCGTTTAAATTGTCTCCCATAGACCTCATTTTCTGTATTCCCAGTAGGGCTGTACAGAATATGGTCCAAACCAAACCGACCGGTTCGGTTCGGTTCGGTTCAGTTTCAAGCTAGGAAACTGAAATGACCGAATAGCTATATATAATTATATAAATAATAGAAATATTTTAAAAAAAAAGGGTAGCGCAACGGAGGGCGGTGTCGCGCGCCCTCCACGCGCTTGGTGGTCGCAAGTTCGATACTCGCGACCATCACAAAATGCCCCTTTTTTCATGGTTTTTGCTGGTCATTGCCAGAAATGCCAGAAAAACCAGAAAAAATACCCCAAAATGCCAGAATTCGGTTTATCGGTTCGGTTCAAACAATGACTTCGGTTCGGTTCGGTATGGAGAAAACCGAACCGAACCGTGAACACCCCTAATTCCCAGTGCCTTAGGTTTTTATCTAGATTGGTCTAAGGTCCTGTGTTAGGACCAGGGTTTGGCATGTCGGATCGAGCCGACTCGATTCGGGCGTATCGCATCGGATCACAGAGGATCCGATGCGCGGCTCGGGCGATGCGGGCGGATACCCTTTAAACAAGCGGATCGAACCCGATGCGCCACGATCCGGCCCGATACTGGCGCATCGGGTTCGATCCGCCCGACACCCTTAAGGGTGTTGGCGATGCGCTGCGAATCGGGACTCTACAGTCCCATTCGCAGCGCAGCAGATCGCAGCCCCCTTTCTCTCCCCCCTCCCCGTTTTCAGGTTTTTTCAACAAAAAACCCTAGATTTGCATGCCAATCCACAAGTGGAGGCTTCCTACGTGAGTTTGCATCCATTTGGAGGTGGGTTTGGAGGCATTCAACCCTTCTTCTTCAAGTTTTTTGGAGGTTCTATAGGGCTTTGAAGATAAGCCTCCATTTTTCTTCATTTTTCTGTTTTTTTCTTGGTGTATGGGTTAGATCTTGTTAGGAAATGTTGTTGCAAGTGATTGGTGTACACTTGCAACCATTTCTCATCAAGATCTACAAGTTTTTCATGTAGATTTGAAGATTTTCCCTCAAATATGATTTTCTGAAAAATAATTTAAAAAAACTTAAAAAAATTTAAATAATAAAAAATTGATAGGAAGGTGTTGTATAAGTTCTATATCATGGTTAGAACTTGATTCCATAAGAATTTTAGGTATATATGTTCATACATAATTAATAATTATATTAAATTTAAAAAAACAAATAAAACTTGAATTTACATAAAATGCCTATGGAGGTGTGAATGTATTTGTAATTTTGTATGATCATGTGATTCATGTCTATGAAAAAATTTATCATATAACAACACTTTCCCCTAAAATATGATTTTCTGAAAAATAATTTAAAAAATCATAAAAAAGTGTAAACAACCAAAAATTGATAGGAATGTGTTGTATAACTTCTATATCATGGTTAGAAGTTGATTACATAAGAAGTTGAGCTAGAATTAATTTATGTTCTTACATTATTAATAATTATTTTAAAATAAAAATTTAATAAAATATGAAATTACAGAAAATATATATGGAGGTGTGAATGGATTTCTGTGATCATGTGTTCATGTATATAAAAAAAATATCATATAACAATTAAGAAGTAAGAACACTTTTTTTTAGTGTTCAAATTCTGAGATTGAAATTAATTTACTGTTAATTTATTAATTATTTTTTGTCCTTGTAGATGGTACCAAAAAGGGGTTCTGATGATATTGGGTGGCAGCATGGCATCATGTTGGAAAATAGGCACAACTTCAAGTGCAATTATTGTGGTTTTACGGGACAAGGAGGTGGGGTCTCCCGTTTGAAGAAGCACTTTGCTGGTGGTCGACTAGCAGGCTACCATGACGTGCAGGGGTGTAAGTCGGTGCCAAGAGAAGTTAAGAAGCTTATGATTGAACACCTTAAACAGGTTCGGGCAGAGACAACAAGAAAGAAGGCAGATAAGGAGATCCAAGATAGGATTATATCAGGAAGGGAACGAGATGAAGATGTTGATGATGAAGTTGAAATGTATGCAGAATATGTGCCTGATCCTGATGTGTAGGAAAGGCTAGCCAGAGCACAGAGCAGGGCTGAGGTATGGGAAGGTGATCAAAGGGCAGCCCACAGAGTAAGTTTTCAAGGAGCTCGGCATGAGGTTGGCAGTGGCAGTGGCAGTGACTCAGCGGTAGGTGGCAGTGACTCCCGTCGATTTTCAAATGTGGGAGATTATTTCACTCGGCCCCCTCCCACACAAACACAAGTACCAGAACAAGGCAGGCATAGCAAGAGACCCACAGGTGTGCAAATTGAGGATGTGGACCCTTATGTGTATCCTAGGGAGCATGGCAAGCAGACTAGGATTGATGATGCATACAACCAGCAGGGGCCGAAATACAAGGTGGGTCGAGCAATTGCAAAGTGGTGACACCATACAGGGTTACCATTCAATGCAGCGAATGGTCCTTATTACAAAACTGCAATACATGAGGTTCAACGTGGAGGCCTACATGTACAGCCTCCTACAGCTAGGGACTTGGCTGGGAAATATCTGCAGGAGGAAGTTAATGAGATCAAGTCTTACATTGACAGCTTTAAGAAGAAATGGGAGAAGTATGGTGTCACACTGATGTGTGATGGTTGGTCGGGCATCACCAGGAGCAGCCTCATCAACTTCCTGGTGTATTGTGATAGACAAGTCTTCTATCACAAATCTGTTGACGCATCTGATAGAGTACACAACTATGAATACATTATGAGTTTGATGCGAGAGGTTGTTGAGGAGATTGGTGAGGAATATATTGTGCAGGTGGTGACAGATAATGGAACTGCATACAAAAAAGCAGGGGAGGAGTTGATGAAGATTTATCCTCATCTTTACTGGACCCCATGTGCTGCCCACTGTGTTGATTTAATGCTTAAAGAGATTGGGACATTGCAACCCGTAAAGATGGTCGTGGATGCAAGGCAGAAGATAACACGTTTCATCTACAATCATCATCTGGTGTTGGCGTGGATGAGAGAGTCCATGGTGGAGAGTTGTTGAGACCGGCTGTCACCCGCTTTGCAACAAATTTTGTGGCATTACAGAGCCTATTGAAGCACAAGGATGGATTGAAACGCATGTTTAAGGGTGATAAATGGTTGCAGAGTAATTTTGCTAGAACATCTGATGGAAAGGAGGTGGAAGGCATCGTCAACAGCTCCAATTTTTGGGACCGGGTCTTCAAGCTGGTTCAGATCATTGAACCTCTATATGAGGTGTTGAGGGTGGTTGATGGGGATAGGAGACCGTCTATAGGATTGGTATATGCAAAGCTTGAAGCCGCGAAGAAGAAGATCCGTGAAGTCTCACCTCGGCATGCACACTTGGTCTTGGATGTTGTTGAGGATAGATGGGACCGACAGATGAGTAGAGATCTACATATGGCGGGTAAGGAAACTGATGATATTTTTGTAATGCACTAAGTATTAATATATTTTACAACCATTGATATTTTATACGTCAATTGCAGCATATTATCGCCACCCTGCATACCATTACACACACGAGCTGGCATATGAGGATGACTTGATGGCTGCTTTTACAAGGGTTGTCGAAAGATTGTCAAGAAGTCCTGTGCAAGCGGCAGATGCCATTGATGAGGCAAGTATAGGATTATCAACTTCCATCTAAACAAATACTTGAATTTCATATGCATGATGATCAATTTATTAAATGCAGATGGAGAGTTTTCGGGAAGCTATTGGGACCTTTGCTGAGCCATCTGTCATTGCTGGTCGGGAGCGTGTAGAGGGCGGTAATATGCTTCCCATTTCATTTTTTATCATTGCAACTTGATGGTTGAGGTCTGATTGAGATAACTGAATTTGGATGCAGCTGATTGGTGGTTCAACTTTGGCCATACTGTGCCAACATTGAGGAAAATTGCAGTGAAGATCTTATCGCAGACTTCCTCATCTAGTGGATGTGAGAGGAACTGGAGTACGTTTGCATTGATACACACCAAAGTGCGGAATCATTTGTCATATAGGCGCTTGGACCAATTGGTGTACGTCGATCAAGGAGGAGGAGGTGGTGGGATGGAATTCACAGAGGAGCAATTTTATGGGGGTGCAACACAAGATAGTAGTCATGGTGCCCCAATGCGGTACAATAGAAGGCATAAGTTTAGACCTGGAAGTCAAGCAAGAGGTTCACCAGTGGATTCCCATAGCTATGACACTATGATATCAGACTTTGAGAGGATGAGTACACAAGAGTCTGTTGGATCCTATGGCGGCTATAGCTATCACCCCGAGTCCACTAGCACAGACTACTCTAGTGGGTACGGACCGTACAGTGGGTACACTACCACAGCAGGCTACCTTGGTCCATCTCCATATATGCATCCTCCTCCTGCATTTTCTGTTCATGTTCCAGTTCAAGTTTTTGCTCCTGTGGAGGATGTACGGATGGCACAACTGAATGTAATCCGTCCCGGCAGCCAGGTGTGGGACCATTATCTAAGTCAGTTTCGTCAGAGATACCATACCATGATGACATGGGATGAGTATCGTAGTTTTGTGTCTCGAACAAAATGTCATCACCTTATTGGAGAGCTTCCCTCAGAGTCAGATGAGTCAGAGTTCGTACCTATCCAATCCCAATGGAATGCATACGATCCATATCAATAAGGGCATTGGGGATATTAGAGTAAGTCATTGTATTATGTATTGGAATTTAGAGTTTGATAGTTGTATTGACTTTGTGCAATGTAAATATCTTTCAATTAATGAGTTTCAATTTATTTTCACTCTTCTAATACTTTTTTTATTGAAAATAAATATTTTTATAGCAATTACATGATATAAATCTCATGGAATATGATGAAAGATATTTACAAGAGGCCTAAACTACACAATTATTCAAAAAAAGGCCAGATTCAAAGGAATCGGCCAAAAAATGGGTCATAAACAGGGGTTCTGCCCGAATCCATGCGAATCGAACCGAATCGGTTCGATCCGCCTGAATTGGATCGAATCAGGCACAGCCTGATTCGGTCCGAATCGGCGATGCGCCAAACCCTGGTTAGGACTAAATTGAGTCTTTCTGACACCTTAAAAGTTATCAACCCATGTAAAAAGTTATGTCAACCTGAAGATTATTCTAATGTTCTTTTTAATATTGCAATTGTTATTCTTATCAAGTGATTATTCTCCTTAATCTTGATCTTATATTCTAGCTTGATATAAAAAAGGAAACTTAAGCTTGCTAATATGATTATTATCATGTTAATGTCACCGTGACATACTTTTCTTTTAGTCCCCTTATTTAGACTTTCTTTGTTTATCACTTGCCTTGTTTAAACTTTTCCTTATGTAACACTTGCCTTGTTTAGGCTTACCTCATATAATACTTACTTTATTTAGACTTTCCTAGTTTCGAGTTGCCTTATATCGTGGTTTCCTATTTATCTTGATTTGCTTGCTATATACATATCAAATGCTTGTTAGGTACGTTTTATTTCTCACGCACTACACATTTGCATAAATTAGGCAGCATCTCTTGACGAATTGGAACTTCTCTGTTGGACATTCCATTCTGATAGACTATGAACCTTTTTGTTAAGATCTCTATAAATCTTTGTACTTTGTGGATTCACTCATGGAGACCGAGCTAGTTGTACCATCGAAATTTTTTAGAGATAGCGTGCACTTTTCTCTCTCATCCTACTTTCTCGACGTTAGTCCAAATTGAATGACAATAGATTAATGGATTGTTAAACTAAACTAAAACGATGCCTGATTACTCTATTAACAATCATGATCCTGAATCTTTATCTTTGACATGATGGTCTTGGACTTCCATGGCACCTCCATCCTCGTTGACATACCTTATTGTGATACGTTCTTAAAATGCATTCTACTTTGAAACGAATAAGATTGGAGTCATAGACTCAACTACACGTTCTTATTACCCATGAGGAGATGGATTCATTAGAACATATGCCTATATTGCGCAATACAAACCTAACTGTAGACCCATATTTGGTTCTGGAGATTCCGGCAAAGTCGTGTTACCTATATGTGTAATTGTTGAATTTGCTCCCGACAAAGTCATGTTACCCTAAGGTGTTGATTGTCTAGTTTCTCAAAGATGTATGTTACCCCATGCGTTGATTGCTAGGCTAGTCCCCTAGCAAAGTCGTGTTGTTTGGCATGGTGCGGAATCATGATTGGTGCTGGCATAGCATGTACTTGTTATATATGATACATTTGCTTGACTTGACTTGTTACTCTCTATTGCCTGTTGGTCCTTAACTTGAGTGGTAGAAGAATGTACTTGTCTAAGGCACCAGTAGACCCTCAGCGATATTCTTGTGAAGAGCTCGGAGTGGGTTACTTAGAGTGTTTGCTAGTGAATTGTCTTGCATGCTTGTACATTCTAGTGCTATCTTTATATCTTGAAAGATACTTATATAGTGACCTTTTTGCGTGAAAAAACTTTCTCGTACATTCCCAATTATTCTCTCTCAAGTGATTTGGACTCAAGAGTTATCCTAACCTTCTTGCACTACTGATCATGTTTTAGTATGAATACTCCCTTGTACATACAATATATTTTCCCATCATGATAATCCATTGTACTTGATTATTCTATTCACATGATATCTTGGTTGATTGGACATTTCTTGATCGCATAGCTAGTCATGTTTCTTACCAACTTTTATTTGCATATTTAGTTCATGACGTATAATTTGAAAATGTTAATTACTTATATTTGTCCTTGATGATGTAAATTTTACCGAGCAAATGCGCTCATACCTACTCTCTCTAACATTTTTAAGTAGCATGGGTAAGAATAAAATTTATGATGAAACTTGTGCGCCGAATGTGGACAACACTTAGAGAGTCATTTATATTTTTCGTTAGTTTATGAGAGAGTGGTCATTATTATAATTTTCTTTTCTTTTAAAAGATAGATAGATTAGTAAGTAAAGATTATTTTTATGTTGATACTGGAGATAATAATATTTGTTTATGATGAATAAAGGAAAAGAATTTAAATATTAAATTATGGGCTCTATTTATAATAATTATTTATCTATAATTTTTTAATATTCACTTGTTTTGTTGCGTCTCTTAATTTATTTCGCTATTAAAATTGGCGTCGTGACAAATACAATTCTAACAATTTTATTTTCCTTTAACTACATCCGGCTAAACTGCGAAGTAGAAATGAGGGCTAAACCCTTCCCCCTTCGTATACAACGGTCATTTGGCTGGGAGCTATCTGAAAAACTCGTCGCTGGGCGCCTGGTCGAGCAAATGGCGCAGGAGGTCGCCGAAGCCCCCAACGCCGGGGAGCAGTCGGACATTGGCGCGGAGGCTCCAGGCTTCAGAGTCGGCCAGAGAATCCACGCCGCGGGGGATCCCCGGAGGAGGGGGACGATCCGGTACATTGGCCCTGTAGAGGGCCACGGCGGTACCTGGATCGGCGTCGACTGGGACGATGGGGAGGCAAAGCACAACGGCGTCGTCAATGGCGTCCGCTACTTCACCGCTAGGGGGCCAAGATCCGGATCGTTTGTCCGGCAGAAGAACCTCAGCGCCGGGATCACGTTCCTGGAGGCCCTGTGTCTTCGGTATCGAGGCAAATCGACCAAGGAAGAAGAAGGTACTTCATCGGAAGAAATGGTCCTTCATCTTTGTTGTTTTGTTTTGTTCTTTTTTTGGTAGTTTCCATCTTTGTCTGTTTTATTCGACGTGGATCTTAATTTATATCTGGATGTGTTTTTCATTACATCATGTGATTTTCTGCATGTAATCCCTAACCTCGGTTCGGCTTTCAAGGTAAAGGTGAAGGGGGGAAGAACACGGATTTGCAGAAACAGTTTGATGTTTTAGATTTTCTGATGGCTGTCTGCCGTATGTGGTACAATTTTTCAAGTATTTCTGTAGGTGGTGCTTTACCGTGATGCATCCATGTTGTCTGATTTCCTTAAGCACTTCCTAGGTTTCACTTTCGTGTCAAATAGAAGTTATGTGTTGTCTGTTGTGCTACAGTATTTGTACTTTTTAAGGTTAATTACCAGCTAAATTCAATGTTTCTTCCGGCCATGTTGCAGATGAAATGTACGTCTTCTCTACAAGAAATAAGCGAGTAGCTGTACAACTTGTGGGGAAGAGCAAAGTTCTGGAGAAAATAAACCGATTTGATGAGTTACCCAGTGTGGCACTTTCTTATTTGGGAGTCAGCTCAATTGGACATCTGCAGGAGATCAACTCTGTAGTCCCGAGTAAGTTTTTCAATCTCACTTATTTGCTTCTATTTGTTGATGTAATGGCTCTGGATGTACCCAAGACACTGGATATTTTTAGTCCCAGAGATGGTAGTGCTGATTAGAGAAGTTTGAAAATGGAATTATTGTAAAAGTAAACCTGTAGCTTTTTAATATAGAGTGATGGTGGATGCAGGGTTTGATGGATTATGTTGTATGGAATGCGAACTCCTAACCAATTAGGTTTTTTGGAAATTGGCCTTGACAAGATCATTCACATGTGCTTGACTTTAATTGTATATTTCTCTTTTATCAAATATCTATTATGTCGTTTTTACTTTTTTATGGATTTTGACTTCTTCCTTTGGATCAACTGTTTCATTCTATATTGTATAGGACTGTAATGCATTGATGCCAAGTCCTGATTGGATTCCACCTCCCTTGACTACATGCTTCAACCCTCGACAGGCTCAAGCCACACACCCTTGTCCCACAGGTGTCCCCTCGTCATTGGGGACTGGCCAACTGGGTAATCCTTTCCAACATGACTAATACTTGCTACATACCTCAAGGGTCAAGGGACAGACCCTTTTCACATTGGTCCTCATGGGACTTATGAGACATAGGGACAAGAGAGAGGAGGACAAAGGTTTGTAGCTTGCTGCACCACCTGTGGTTGTGCATCAAGTATCGCTCTTGCTACATTCTTAGTCGTCCAAGCTATCTGTATAGATGAATAACCTCTTTATTATTTAAAACCTCAAATTCCCTGATCCCTAACCCATGGCCGCATTTAAAACCTCTTTATCTGTGGTTGTGCATCACTATCCTGTTATGTTGTTTAAATTCTGATATTCCTTGATCCCCAATCCTTGTATTTCTCTTTCATTTCTCCTACATCCCACCCATGCTGTCTCAAAGTGATGCGGAGCGAGAAGAGGGAGTGTGAGGATGAAGGAGGGAGAGATGGGCTTCACACCCGGAGCGAGAGGAGAGGGGCTTCATGCCGAGGGTTTCGCACCCGGAGAGGGGAAGGAGGGAGACGGCTCAGGGAGGATTTGTCTTTTACTTCATTCATTTCATCTTTTCCTCCTCCCTCCTCGTCCTCCCTCTTCTCGTTCCGCATCAACTTGGTATCAGGGCCTGCATCGGCCTCTTCCACAGAGCCGAGATCCAAGTGCCTTCTTCGTTCTCCCCTTCTCGAGTTGCCCATCTTGTCGCCCGCGCCTGCACGTTGCTGTCCCGCATCAGTTTGGTATCAGAGCCTGCATCGACCTCTTCCACAGAGCCAAGATCTGGCCGCCTTCTGCGTTCTCCCCTTATCGCGTTGCCCACCTCGTTGCCCGCACCTGCACGTCGCTGTCCCGCGTCAATTTGGTATCAAAGCAGGCATTGGCTTCTTCCACGGAGCCAAGATCTGTTCTGGCGTGCCCTCTTTTTTCTTCTCGTCGCAAAGCTTCCTCGTCGACCGCGCCTCCCCTTCCCCACATGCGCAGCCCGAACAGCGGGCTCCTCTTCACCCGTGCCAACGCGGGCCCCCACTCCTCTTCAGCTCGGCACCAATGTGGCTGCCTGCGTTCGCTGGGCCTCGTTGCCCGTGCGAGGGGTGTACCGTCCCGCCTTCTCCCGCGCTCGCGCGTCCGTTTTTCCATCAACACGCGGACGTTGTCCGCGTACACGGGCCTCGTCGCCCGTGCCCCTGCGCACCCAAGCCCCGTCCTGCACGCCACACGTGTCCCATGCCGAGGCCCCGGCCGCCTTCTCCCGGCTACGCCTCACCGCCCGTGTGTGGCGTTCCGCCCTGCCGCCGTCCGTGCTACAGCCGTCTACCACGCACCCGCCTGCGCTGCTTTGCACCACACGGCCACCCCTAGCAGCGCTCCGTGCAGGGCCACTGCTGAAAGCCAGTGCTATGCTGCACCCTGCCCCATCCTTGCGGATCCCTGTTCACCAAGCAAGGGGCCCGGCCCATTTCTCCCGGCAAACCAGCACTGGGTCATCGATGCTCTCAATTAGACCTCGCAGAACGGCTGGTAGTTGATGTATTTTCCAGCATCAACTTGGTAACCTCTTCCACTTGCCAAATGAATACTATTTTTGATGCATATTGCCAAACAAGGAGCGAGTTAGAGTATCTTTAAATGAACAAAGTCAACATAGTTATATTGAGCTCCATTGTTGATTCATTATCGAAGACTCTGGAAATTATTGTCAATGGTAACCAAGCTTTTGTGGAGTTCTATCAACGGTTTACATGTGCCATCACATTGAAAGCTATTCCTTACACAGATGGAACATGGTGTTTTATTACTTCAGTGGGTTCTTACATCACTCTTGGTCCTTGGACAAGACTGGATGGCAGGACGACACGTTACCATAGAGCCTGACCAGTAGTCTAGTTGCACTATCCAGTCACCATATTTCAAGGAAAAGATGAAATGAATGAAGTAAAAGACAAATCTTCCCTGAACCTTCTCCCTCCTTCCACTCGCTGGGTGCGAAACCCTCGGCGTGAAGCCCTTCCCCTCTCCCTCCGGGTGTGAAGCCCATCTCTTCCTCCTTCCTCCTCACCCTCACTCTTCTCGTTCCTCATCAACTTGGTATCAGAGCCTGCATCGGCCTCTTCCACAGAGCTGAGATCCGTCCGCCTTCTTCGTTCTCCCCTTCTCGCGTTGCCCACCTCGTCGCCCGCGCCTGCACGTCGCTGTCCTGCATCACAAAGTCATGTGCCTTGGCTTTTATGATCGTCATTGAGCCACTACTGTCAGGCTGTTACATTTTTTGAAATCCCTTATTCCCTGATCCACAACCCACAACACACTCCCTCTCTTTCTCTTTCATTTCTCCTCCATCAACCAGGTTGTCCTAACCACATGAATGTGTTATGAACACTGTTAAGTCATTACCCTTAGCCTGGGGGAGC
Source organism: Colocasia esculenta (assembly GCA_014218235.1). Taxonomy (NCBI): domain Eukaryota; kingdom Viridiplantae; phylum Streptophyta; class Magnoliopsida; order Alismatales; family Araceae; genus Colocasia; species Colocasia esculenta. Next base: position 185,641,030 of record CM024754.1, on the reverse strand, counting down.
CTAGAGCCATCCTTCCTATAGAGTATGGAGTACGGATGAGGTCCTTGAACCTGGACTTGTCTGGATTAACTGACCTGGTTGTTTGGATTGGCTAATCCTGACCCTTAAGTATTTTTCTTGTCACATCTGCCTGGTTGACTTTGGAGGTCCTTGATTACATTGTTTTGTACTCCATATCTCTGAATGTTCTGTTTTCTATGGAATTGTTATACACTATGCACATTTAGAAAGGAAAATAAAAAGAATGCCAGTCCAAGATCTTCATGGATCAAAAAAATGTGGTCGCAATAATGACTATTTCATCATTGTTCTTCACTTGATGTTATTTTACATCCAATACCAATCGTATATTTTAGTTGATCTGCATTGCACTTTCATTGTAGATCTGAAGGAGCTTGATTTGACAGGAAATCTGTTGTCGAATTGGCAGGTATCTTTCTTTCAATGGCTATTGAATATGGATATTTTACAATTTATAGAATCTTGCTTGTGTGTAGTAGACTTGTAAAATATAGAATGCTAGGATTTTAAAATTTTAGTCAGTTTTCTAGCACTTTTTGTGAGGAATTATTTAATGAAAGAAACGTATATTGTTTCCCTGCAAATGTGGTGTAATGCTGTAGAATGATGTTGTCTGGGATTGATGGATCCATGGATGGTTCAAACTGGATACAAATTCCCTCAAAAAGTGGTATCTTGTATCAATCCATATATTATAATAACTGTACAACAAACTCCCTAGTGCACAATTGAGAAAATTCTTCAATAGAAGGGGCCGGTAACAATGCATTTTCATTATTCAAGTCGTGGCTTGTTTATCCAATATTCCTTAAAAGGTGTGCAGATAATCTCAAATGAATGAAAATGGATGAACTATATTTTACATGGCATTGGTGGCCTTACCCGAGTAAAATGGTTTCCAATTAATATCTTGCTCGAGGGATCCCATGCAAACTAATTGAAAAGGCCTGAAAGCAAAGTAAGGTAGCTAGGAAATTTGACACTGAATGAACATCTATTCCATGCTCATCCACACAAAAGGTAAAGGGTTGCAATCCACTAGAGTACGGAAAGTTATGATTTTTATGGATTGACTGCAGAATTCCATCTCCGGCCCTTAGAAATCCTTGAACTGTTAGCCTTACTACATATATCAATATTTAATAGAAAAGTGATTGGTGGTGATCCCAACATTGTGAGAAAACCCACTGAGAAGGAAAGTAACTTGTGTGGAAACTGGGGTTTGACACCTTGATATGTATAGAAAGGATACATCTTGTGCTGAGACTAAAATCTAGCAGCTCCAGTTCACATGACAAATTCCTGGCAAAATGTATATTTCCGATGCTACTAGAACCATTTGGATGGATCTATGTGGTTCATCATCTTTGAAGTGCATCCATATCAAAGGAGACAAAAACCATTGGGGAAGTACAATTGTATAAATTACCTGGTCAAAGCATTAAGAATGGTGGGAAGTATCCCCATGATTTGCTAATCAGAATAATCATAGGCAAAGAATCCTATGGCTAAAACAGGTTCTTGTAAATGCTTGCGAATAGCCATTAATTGACTTTCTTTTGTGGTAAACCGTTATCCCTCTACTGTGTCAATGAAGTAGCCATTCAATTAAAACAATTTAAAAAATATGCTTGTTCCACTGCTCATTATCAGTCATTTAATAGATGTATAAATTCTTAATGTTTTTCTTGCATGGTAATTTAACTTGCTTTGCTGCAGGATGTCAGTTCCATTTGTGAAGCTTTTCCAGCCCTTACTGTTCTCAATCTAACAAACAATTTGCTGGAGGGTAATGTAATGAGGTTCACTGTACCAAGAAACCTTCATGTCTTGGTCCTTAATAACTGTGGAGTAACATGGGAAAATGTGTGAACTTCAGCTATCAGTTATTTGTCTCTTCTCTGTCTTTGCTCTGCATTTTATTTCAATTTGTTTGACTAACTATCGACAAGCAGGTAGAAGCTCTCAAACAGTCACTTCCAGGAATTGAGGAGCTTCATCTAATGGGAAACAAATTAAAGACATTAATGGTTAGATTATCCCTATTCCTTATTGATTCCTTTTGAATCCTAAAGTTTGATGTTCAGCTGATTGGATCCTTTGGCCCCGTAATGGGAGGCCATATCACAAAATTTTTTTTCTGGTATTACAACAGCTAGCAGCGGGTGGCAAATTCAGTCAGTTCAGTTGTAATGTAACGTGTTACAGGCAATACCGTTTAGTCACAGATTGCCAATATAGAAGTTACAGCATTTGTTATACATTTTGCCTTACGGTTGAAAGTGGCATTTCTTATATGCATTTCATCATCCTCTAGTCATTCTTTTCAAATTCCATTGACAAACATTCTGCATGTTTTCCCCCTCTTATTACTTAGGATACCTGAATTTGTTTATAATCCTTCTAGTCGTCATCCTCTAGTCTCTTCGTTAGTCTGAAAAAGTGTATAAAATTACTGTGATTTGATTCTGATGTGCATAAGCATATTTAACAAATAAATGATTGTTTATAATCCTTTTTTTTCTGGATTTATTCAAAATTGAACTGCTCTATCGTTTATGGAATCCGGGTTTGAACTGTGCGTTCATTAAATTGGTGAACTAAATATTTGTAAATATTTGCGAACTATATGTTTATGGCTTATGCAGTCCCAATCTGCACATATCCAAGGATTTGATGCACTGCGGATTTTAAATTTAGAGGATAATGACATTGATGAATGGGATGAGGTTTTGAAGTTTTCTCAACTAAGTAGGTATGAAGAGGAATAATAACCTTCCCTCTTATATTCCTGTTTCCTGAGTATTTTTGAGAATGCTAATTTATTGTATCTCCATGTTCAGATTGGAGCAGCTTCATTTAAACAGAAACAGGTTGAAGCACATTTTTTATCCTCCTTGTGCAGATTCGCAGAATGATTATGATACCAGTAAATGTGGCATGCCCTTCCAGAATTTACGCTGCCTTCTTCTAGGTATTTCTTTCTCTGAAGTTGGTTTTGAGTTCTTTTTATTAAATATTTCATCTAATTTCAGTGGCAACTGTGGCCTAGGTTGTAATGAAATTGAGGATCTGGCTTCTGTTGATTCCTTGAACCTGTTCCCTTCCTTATTGGTAAGTGTTAAGGTTTACAGTAAGATTGTTTCTTTCCCATCTTTTTTGACATCTATATTTGTCAATGCCATGAGGGATGAGAAAGGTAAAGTGACCACCTCCACGTTGAGACCTCCATCATCTCCTCTATTCCCAAAGAAACAGGCGACAGAAGTTGACCTATAAATTAGGCTGTAAGGAGATTGTTGAGATGTGTGGCTCCTCATATATGCAATTGTTCGGGCAATTTTTGTTTGTTTGTTTGTTTTGTTTTTTTTTTTTGGGGGGGGGTATGGGGAAGAGAATAGCAGATTCTTCTATAGGAGTGAGACGATGGGTAAGGACCTGATGTTTGGATAGTTAGAGAGAGTCCTTGAGAGCATATGAGCATCTTGGTGGAGATTGTCCTAGATTTCATTCAGAATGTTATTTACAACTTCCAGACCTGAGTCATCTCCTCTATTTGCTAAGACCAAGTAACATCCAGCTATTGTTAGGTAGGTGGTGTATAAATTAGGATGGAGAGGCAGCTTTCTTTTTATGCTAAGATGTTTTGATCATGGATGTCAGTTTCGGCCGAAACCGACACACCCGATACAGGCCTAAACAGGATCCTTTGAAGCCAAATTCCCTTAAACTTTCCAAAACCGTCCGAAACTGCCGAAACTGAGTCCGAAACCGACACTACCATCCTTGGTTTTGATAGTCAAAGAGAGTTCTGAGACGTTGACATAGAGGAAGATATTGAGGGAGCATATGAGACTGCACTACTATCCATGAGGGGAGATGTTCTTACTGTTGTTGCTAATGCATTTCATGCAGAATGGGACCTCTGGTATTGTTTATCTCTTTTCCGGCAGTCCCAATCAGAAGTCATTTGGTTGCATTTGCTGGGAAATTTAATTGGACTCCAAATCATTAAACTTCTGCCACTAGGAAAGAGCTTTTAAAAAATCTCAAATTTAAATTTGGGAGCTCTCCTAAGAATAGAAAATATCGGGACTTTAACAAAACATTTCCTAAAGTGATGCAGGGAGAAGTAGGTTGAGTGCCTAATTGTTCCTTACTGGTGAGCTAGCAAGATGATTATTCCTTTTTTATCTTCATTTGGTTATCATGTGTCCTCACAATATTCTAGTCTAGAACTGTGTTATTTATAAAAGTAAAATTTGATCATAAAACTATGACATTGATGTGAAGGATATCAGGCTTTCTGAAAATCCAGTGGCTGATCCTGCAAGAGGTGGTGTCCCACGTTTTGTTTTAATTGCATGTTTGTCAAAAGTTGAAATGCTAAATGGCAGTGAGGTATGCTAAATTGTTCCTGAAGCTTTCAGTTGGATATTTGGGATGATAAATTGTTGTCTTATTGGTCACTCTTGACCTTATTTTAGGTGACATCACATGAACGGAGGGAATCTGAAATTCGGTATGTTTGATTTCTCTGAAAAATGTAATCCTTTAAATATTGCTTTGCTTTGAGATTGTCCAAATTCACATTTATCATCTTTTTCCTTGTCATTGTCATGTCCTTACTTCTTGAGATCACTTTCTTTCACATTCTTGATTGCTTCTTTACTTTTGACCTTTTCCTGGCAGGAATTATTTTCAATAGCTGAGCCCTTTTGGGTGATGCATGCTTAAAATGGTCATTGCTAAACTGTTTAGTTATTTGTTGGTGCATGTGTTAGTATCATTTGGCTAGGCCCCAGTTGATTGAACATCTGATAAAGTTGTAGAATGTCTGCATTCATTTCATTATTACATCCATGGTTTGGCGGATCGGATCGAATCGGTCCAATTCGGGCGAATCGGAGCGTATCACGGGATTCCCGATTCGCCCGATTCCTATGCTAAATTGGACTGATTCCTATGCGAATCGGACCGATTCCCATCGATTCCCATGTGAATCGGCCCGATTCTCCCGAATCGGAGCGAATCAGAAAAAAACCGATTCGGGACGAATCGGCGATGCTGTGAACCTTGATTACATCAGTATACAAAAGATGCAGATAACTACAGCAAGGGATGCTGAGGGCATTAGGTGCTTGTAGGAAATATAAGGTCACCCCAAGGTTGGTTGTATCGGATCTCGGCTTCGTCTATGAGGGATCTGAGAGAAGAGATCTCTGAAAGAGAATGGTAAAATCTCGGGAGATCGAATCTCGGGATATTAGAATGCAAAGAAAAGACAAGCACACACACCATATATATATGTGTGTGTGATAACAAAAAGATTATTTTAAGGAAAAAAACAAATAATTGGATAACTTTGATAGCCATCATTAGTACATGTTACAATTAGATATCACTAGAATTCACAGCAAAAATTCAGCAGCACTTTTAAGTTTTAATAAGTTCATATCACGAACTTTAAAACAAGAATTAACAACAAATAAGCAAGAATGAACAAGAATGAGAAATAAGTATTAACCCTAAAGCATTAACGAGAACTAATAGGAATTGAACAATTACAAACGAAAAATGTCATATTAGATCTCCGTTTTATCTTAAGAGGTTACAAAGGAGATATTGGAGAAATCTCACATAAATATCCGCGAACAGGAATACTAACAAAGACTAAATTAAGCACATATTTTTGAGGGACAATATGTAGTCTCATTCACTTAAACACTCAACATGAGAAAACAATGTAATAAGACCTAAGAAAGGGTTACATTAGAAAAGACTTAAGCAAGGGTTGTTGCCTATAAGGCTTGCAGAGTTGCAGTCGATAGTGTAATCATGGTCAGGAGCCTTCCTCTTTAATGGAAGACATTTAAATGGCAACCACATCAGTGTGATGGTTGGGGAGTGAAGGGATGAGTTTCAAATCATCTTGCTTGATTAAGACACAGAATCTCAAGAGATCTCAGCATCAATTGTCTCAGACATTTCGGATATCGGCAAGTTGGAGAGAGAGAATCTCGAGAGATTTTCTAGAGATTGCAAACCATGGGTCACCTCGAAAACCAAGGCATTGAGGGGATAAAGACAACACTATATAAGGACAAGGACATTCTTAGATTAGCTGAGGTAGGACAATTCTCACCATAGAATTCGGGATTGAATTGGGGCCTGAGATCGGACCCTACTGTTGAACCCAAAAAAATATCGGGGTTCCGACGAGCCCAGGGCAACGAAATCGCCCGGAAGGCTACGAAGGACCGGGCACAAACCCCGGCCTCCCCACTCGGGCACCCGAGACAAGCGGGTCCGAGTGCTTGCGTTAACCCGGGGTGATCTGGAAGCGAGATGCCCCAAAAGTCCGTCGGTGGCGAGAAGTACGTACCCCGGACGGTTAGAAGCTCCGCGTCCGGATCGACGTTCGAGGTCACGCACGAAGCCGACGGATTCGGAAAAGCCAAATGCACGTGCTCCCCAAAAACGGAGTCAAACGCACGTGAAACGGTCGAAGACGCACGAGCGGTGCACGTGTGCACGTGTGCGGCACGGCCGTCAACCAACAAACCCGGCACGGGAGGCCCCACGGAGCTCTCTCCCGGAAAACGCGGAGTAGATGCTCCAAGAAGAAGAGGTCCCACCCTTTTATAGGGGTGGGCCAGGCGGACCCCCGCCGGTTAGGGGGGGCGCCGGTCCGGACCCCCGCCGGTCAGGGGGGGGGGGCGCCGGTTCGGCACCCCCGCCAGTTCGGGGGGGGGGGGGGGGGGGCGCCAGACCGCACCCCCGCTGTTGCAAGGTAAAATTGTAACAAGTACCTACTATGCAAAGTAGGCATGATCCACTATATGGTGGTCTAAGAAATTAATCAGCTGGACGGCCTACTCAAAAAGGAGGCTGAGTAAATTGTGATTTAAAGTGACTGTCAGGTTACTTAGGTTACAAATTTATTCGGAGGTCCGTCTCCAAGTCCAACAAGGAAGTTATGGTCCTTAAGTGGTGCCTGGTCTTCCAGTTAAAATGAAGTCCAAGGAAGGGCTCTCCTTCGTTCAAGTATGGTTCAAGTACGAAGCACGGAAAAATCCGGCAGCACAAGGTCTTAGGACCAAGTATAAAGCACAAGTACAAAGAACAAGCTCGAAGAAGGACTCCAAAGCTTTGCACAACAGTCTTCTATTGGGCGAAACTCCAAGGAAACAGAGCAGGACTTCAGCAGCACCTCCGGGCTCCAACAAGTCCTGGAAATGGGGTGTGGGGGGGTATTTATAGAAGATTCCCCCCCCCCCCCCCCTCCATCGGTTAGGGAACCCCTAACCGATGGTGACCTCATGATGAGGTCACCATCGGTTAAGGGGGGATCTCCCCTAACCGATGGTGACCTCATCATGAGGTCACCATCGGTTGGGCTCTCTCCTCTCTCCCACGTAATGTAAAGGGGGCCAAAACCCCTATAAATACCCCCCTATTCCATGAAGGAAGGGGGTCTTCCATGTCTTCCATTTGCTCCGGCGAAGCCCTGTTGAAAAAATTCCAGAAAAATAGAAAAGAGCATTTGCTCATTCCCTCTCTCATTCTCCAATCCTCCTTGCTTGGTGTGCGAAGGTACAAATCCCCTTCTTTAGCCCGATAGGCCAGGCGCGAAGCGGAGAGTGGTCGACGCAATCGTCATCGACATTCCTTCTTAATCCCCATCCCCCACATCGAGCAAGTCTCTGTGGGGTGATATTCCCGGGGTTTAAATGCCGTCCATATCGAGCAAGTCTCTATGGACACATGGTATTTAAATACCCATGTTCTCCCCGCCCATCGAGCAAGTCTCTGGGATGGTGGATTTTGTGCTTATATGTATATGTTTTCTTGAGGAGACTCTGCCCAAGCGGAGGTTCTGCCCAAGGACATATTCGTATATTCACAAATTTGTGTTCTTATATATATGTTTCTTAAGACGAAACTCTGCCCAAGTGGAGATTCCGTCCAAGAACACATATATAAAGACCGCAAGTTTGTAATTATACAAATATGTTCCTTGAGGAGAATCTCGCCCAGGCAAAAATCTCTCTTAGGGGACGTATCCATATAAATACAAATTCGTGTTATATGTATATGTTTCTTAGAGGAAACTCTGCCCAAGCGGAGGTTCTGTCCAAGAACATATTCGTATATTCACAAATTTATGTTCTTATGTATATGTTCCTTAGGGAAAACTCTGCCCAAATGGAGACTCCCCTAAGAATATATCCATAAAATCACAAATTTGTGCCTATACGCATATGTCTCTTAGGAGGAATCCTGTCCGGACAAAAGTTCCCTCTAAATTCATATCCGTATAATCACAAACTTCATGTTTATATAAATGTATTTCTTAGTGGAATCTCTGCCCAAATAGAGACTGTGCCCGAGAACATATCTATATAATCACAAATATGCCCCATTGTGTATATGTTTCTCAAAAGGGAATCCCGTCCATACGGGGGCACCTTCCTATCGGATACTCTGCTCAAATAGAGATACCGTTTGAGAATATATTCACAAAGTGCAAATTTGTGTTTATACACATATATCTCTTTAAGGCAAAATCCCTCCGGGTAAAGTTTCTCCCGAGATCACATGGACATAAGCATACACCCATATAAATACACCACTACAAGGACACCCTGCCTAAGCAGGGACTCGCCAAGACATACTCATATATTCAAAAAAAAAAAGGGATTGTGATAATATACACACATCCAAAGAAAAAGGAGGATAAGACAAGAACTGCGCTCAGATACTCCAAATGGGAGCACATATGCACCTCCACGAGAACCATACCCGTGGAAATGGACTTTGGACAGTAATCACAATGGGACAAGGACTTCCATGGAGATACATCCATATGCTCTCCGGAAATTGTACCCGCACAAGTGCAAAATGAGGAGAAAAGAAACTCTACCTCAAACTCGGACTTTGCTCAAAAATGGCATTGTGAAAGAACCTCATATAAAAATTTGCACAGTCATCCTTCTAATACGGAAGTGTTGCTCTGGGTTATAATACCCCCAAGTTCAGAATCAAAATCCACGGGTATATACCCGTTCATAATAATAATCCTCGTGTTTTCCCAAATAAAATGCCTATTCAACCCTTTTGCAAAAAGAAGAAGAGACCTCAAATAGGTCTACGGGTATATACCCGCTCCCCTTTTCAAAAAATCGAACTTTGGACTCCAAAAGAGCAGTCATTTCAAAAAAAAATGAAATATTCAAAGCAAAGGAATTTCAAAAAAATAATCAAAATAAAGGAAAAACATGTCACACCAGGATTTTCTAAAAACAACACTATATTTTTCTCGTCCTTTACTATGAATGGTATTTGGGTTAAGAATTGGTATTAAATAATACCAAGAGTTTTAACTCGATGTAAATGTAACATCGACTCCGGTTGATGGAGACAGAGGTCCAGCATATGCTACCCTAATCGCCTGATGAGAATAGACGTGGGATTCAAGGAGTTCAGATTAAAAAACGGCGCACCCGTCCGTTCGCGGACACACGGACACAACCCGTCCGTTCGCGGACACAACCTGTCCGTTTCACGGACACCATACCTGTCCGTTCCCCGGACATCAAAATTCTTCTTCCGCATCGCGCGGACCCTTTTTCTGTTTGCTAGACAGGCTGGCACGCCCCGCAAATACCAAAAATACAAAATATGGGAAATGAATGAATACCATGAACCAAAATAAAATGAAATGAGCGGACAAAACCGAGTGCGAAAACAAAAACAATCCCCGTGTCAACACCCGCCGGTCGGGGGGGCCGTCAGTTCGGCACCCCCACCGGTTTGGGGGGGCTGCCAGGCCGCACCCCCGCCGGTCTGGGGCCCTGACTGGCGGGTACCCCCGCCCGTTCGGCCTCCTGTGTGCCAACCTCCGCCGGTTCGTCCCGCCTCGACGCTCGTGCCGCCAACCTCCACCGGGCCGTGCACCCCCGCCGGTGCGGCCCCTGAAAAACCTATAAATAGGGGGGGCATACCACCATTGCAAAGCGCGCTAAAAAAAAGAACACCCCGGGAAACAACACCAAGTCCACGTGCGAGAGCTTAAAGAAAAAGGCCGCACGCTCATCGCCCACGCTCGCCTGGTCTGTTTGCCCCCCCGGAGCTCTGAGCTCTGGTCAGCGAGTGTTGGAGAGGAAGTCTCTGCTGCCTTTGGTGTTCTGTCCACCGCGTTCGGGCCTTCCTGCGCCTTGTCCGTGCAAAGTCACCACAGGTTGTTACATGACTCCCGGCGTCTTCATTTAAGTCCTCTGTTGTCAATGAAACGACACACATAGAGGCAATGTTGTCCGACAGCGGAACAAATACCCTGTCGTCGACTCAAAAGAGATGACTTGTCTATAAATGTTCGGCGGAGGTACAAACACCCCGCTGCTGGCATTAAAGACCCGACACGTTTGTAAACGTCTGACGGAGGCACAAACACCCCGTTGTGAGCGCAAATGTAAACTTTACATCCTGTAAATGTCGAACGGAGGCACAAACACCCCGTTACGAACATCGATGTAATCCCCATGCTGTGTGATGTCCGACGGAGGCACAAACACCCCGTCGTCGACACCCATGTATATGACATGCTGTATGAACGCCCAGTGGAGGTATAAAAAACCCCATTAAAGGCGCAAATGTAAATGTCATAAATATAAATGACATGAGCATGCTTGAATGAAATTGTGGAAATTTACTTGTCATCTGTTTCCTTTAAATTTCGGCATATGGTCTTTTAGCAAACATTATGCATCGAAGGTATTCGAGTTTTGCACTCGATGTAAATGAAACACCGACTTCGGTCGGTGGGGAACGGTCCAGTACACGACTACTCCAATCGTCCTGAAAATACGAGCGCACGCGGAAAAAATAAATAAATGAAATGAAATTCGAGGGTATCAGGGTTCGCACCCAATACTCATCGTAAAATAAATCTCTTTGTCTGTTTCTCGTAAACAGTCTGGCACGCCCGCAGAAACGAAAGACAATGGACGGAACCCTCCGGGGCGAAATTCATTTTCAAAAAACTAAAACGAGGCGAAAAGAATTCCGCGTTCCAACACCTGCCAATCTCAATCCAGATCGGATCGGGTCGACTGATCCGATCCTCTTGGAATCTCGCCGATTCGGTCCAAGCCCGATCCAAATCAGATCGGGTTGACTAATCCGGCTGATCCTCTTGGAATTTGGTCAATCCTGATCGGCCAGATTAAAAAAATCATTAAAAAGGTAAAAAATCAAGAAAAACCATAAAATATCAGGGAAAAAAAATGAAAATGACAGAAAAAGTTAGAAAAATGCATACAACTTTTGTTCAATGTAAACACAATGAAATTTAATTCTTATAATGTTCATCTATCATAAACAACGATAAAGATGCTTATGACACTAATAGTTATGTTCATACATTGATTAAAAAAGATATATTTAGAAGTTTGTAACATGAAATAAATAAAAATACCTTTTCAATGTCAAATTTGAGACCCTTCATCCTCAGGCTCATAATTTTGAGCAGGTGGCTCATAGTCTGACTATACATACTGGGCACATCCATAGCCAAACAATGAATTGGCGAGGTCTTAGAATCCCCTTTGGATGCCTCAAGGTGTCGTTGCTTGTTGGCTTGAACTTTCTCCTAATTGTATTGGAGGGAAGAAACTATGATACCCAATAATCTGAATATGACAAGAGTTGTGGCACCTGCCACCTTGGGGAGGGGGGGTGACGGCTGCCTTCTCCATGCAGAATGGTTTTAGCCGTTCTACATGGGGCCTAGTTAAGGCCTCCCCCCCCCCGCACGAATCCCCCCTTGGGTTAGCCCTCTCCCTTCTCCTGACCCTCTTCTTCCTCCTCTTTTTCCCTCCCTAAGCTCTCTCTCTCTCTCACGCTCGCGCGTTTTCTCCTTGGCTGCTTTCTCTCTCTTTCTCTCTCGCTCGCAGTCTCACTGGAGGAGACCTCCTGCCGCCGTCGCGTTGTCCGCCGCTCGGAGGAGACCTTGCCGCGCTGCTGCGCTGTTCACTGCCGCGAGGCCGCGCACGGAGGACGCCGTACGCGGAGTGCAGCCGCGCGCCGTAATCTCCCGTGGGAGAGCGTCGCCGCCGCCGCCGTTCGTGCCACCGGCGAGTTCTACCATCGAGGTAAGGACTCCTCCTCTCCCTCTTTGGCGTCGACACCCCCTGCCGCTGTGTTCTTTCCCGCTCTCCCTTTCTCTCTCTTATGCGTTGAGGCCTTCGGGTCAGGTTCTCCTGGCGAGGGGAGGACCGCCAGTAGCGGTCAGGTCGTCCGACCACCGTCCCGCAGCCGGTGCCGGCACCGGTGCTGGCCCCCCCCGGCCAACACCGGCGGAGGGGTCAGGAGGAAGGAGAAGACCCCTCTCGGCGCAGTGCGCCCAGATCGGCTAGGGATCTGGGTGGTGCATTGCGCCCTGCGCTGGCTAGGGCTGTTTCTTGGCGCATTGCGCCAGCAGGCCTTGTTTGGCCCATTTGACCTCCATTTTCGTGCCGTTTTCGCACTGTTTTCCGTGCGTCGTCGTTCTGGCTGTGTCAGTGGGCCAGCCCGGGTTGGTGGCCGTTTTGTCGTGAGGGCAGTCGTGCAAGGTTTTCGGTACCCTTTGGGGGTGTTCCGAGGGCCGGCCGACTCTCTACTTGTGCCGTGTGGGCGTTCCGAGTTGACCGATTGTTGTGCCTTTTAGCGGGTCCGCTTCCGCATTGAGTTTTCGTACCGTACTCGTGACGCTTGTGGCTGATCCCTAGCATTGCGCCTTACTAGTCTTCGCCCGGTGCTTTGGCACTTGAGGGCTTATCCCAGCGCACCATGTGCTTTTGGGGTTGTTACTGTTTCCCGGGACCCCCGTCCTCATGGGCCCGTTGAGGGTGGTCTCCGAGCCACGAGTGCGTCCGTCGAGCGTTTCTCCGGACGAAGGGGAAAACGGTGTTGGACAGCGGCATTAAGTCGTTTGCAAAGCTCTCTTAGTTGGTCTGGGTCCCGTGGAGTTTGGAGTGTCGCGGTGCTGGCCAGCTAGTCCGTTCTTACTGCCTCGCCTTACATGGTTCCGGAGCCATGTCGGGAGGACAGGTGTGGAACCGTAGTCCGGCCAGGCTACGACTTATGGTTGTGTTTCGTTTACGCGTCTCGCTCCGACGGGAGGGGAGACTTTGACTTGTGGTCGAGTGGTAAGACGCCAGTGGGCGCACCTGACTATCGACTAGTAGAGGTTGGTCTGTGGCTAGTGTTCTTGTCCAGACGAGGGTTTTCCGTTTGAGTGTGTAGCTTGGTAGCGTCCACCTAGTGCTTTTACCGAGTTGGGACTGTGCGTTGCTGTGCCGTGTTGGCGGTACTTGTGGACTCGTGTACTTTCCGTTTATTTATTTCAGTACTTGCACAGTTGCCACTCTAGTACTATACTTGCTTAGTTGGTAGTTTTGTTCAGTTAATTTATCGCCACTTTTTTCGCTTGCACAGTTAGTTACTCTTTTAGCCTTGTTGTTCTCCTACCTAGTTAGCTGCGTTGTTCCTTTTGTTTCCGCTGTTCGAACCGGTGAGGGGTTGGGTTCCTTACTAGGCTTCGTTCGCGAAGCTCACTCCTTCCCTTTCACAGGTGAGAGTTCGCAGCACCGGCAGGACTTCCCCCGAACAGAGGGTTAGTTCCGAGGCATCGCATTCAGCACCTGTTTCTCCGTTTTGAGTAGTCTTCACCCTCGGGGTGTGCCCCTTAAGGGTTTTGTGTTCCCTTTTGTTTACTGTACTTGAGACAGACGGATAGACATGTATTTGACATGTGGACTTGTACTGTGTACTGTAGGGTTACGTTTATTTGTCTTCTTTGCTCACTTCGCCAGGTCTTTTCTAACCCTTCCGAGTCTACGGACCCGTGGGTGGCGGTCCAAGGGTCGAGTACTTGGAGGGTTCCAGGTATCGGATTCTTGAGTCGTTACAAGAGTACCCTATCCTAATACTGCTATTGATATTTGAATATGGTAGGGTGGGGGGATGAAAAATGGGTGGATAAGAAAGCCCATATCTCCAATCATGCCCTGCTTGTCTTTGTTGGCCTTCATAACCCCCATGTTGTTCCTATGCTTTCCCTTGGCTTCCTTCTTGTTGACTCGGTGGTACTAAATAACCTTCATATCCTGAAAGAATACCCCCAAGCCCATAACCTCATGGGGCTCCAGTACCATCATCATCATCAGGTGCCTGAGTGGAGTCATCACTCTGAATTTGATTTCCTTTCTTAACTAGCTTTCTTCTAGTGTGATAATGTTTTTGCTCTGCCTTATATAAGCTGGCCAAGTGAAGTGGTAGGGGTGGAACCTTAAAAAATGTCTCCCTAACATATGCAACTGTGTTCTCATCTTTCTCCTTGTCAGACTAAATAAGGTATTGTACATTAGTATATACTTGTATGATTGATATACATATTCATTATGTTTATACATTAATATGATTGTATCATACACTTTATTTTGATGTATTTTAGTTAATAAATACAATCATTATGATTTTCTATTTTTTTTTAGTTAATAAATGCAATCCTTACTGGGCCTTGGCCTTCCCTAGTATGAGGTGGCAAGAGGGCCAGCCCCAACAGCTCCCATTTTCTGTATGAGGTGGCGAGAAAAAGTGGGCGGCTCTCCCCTGTCTCCATCAACTTTTATCCCTTATAAAAGGGGCAGCCGTTAAACATGCCCTTCGATATACTCTTTTTAGGATTTTCCTTTAGGCATTTGGTCCGTACTGGAGATCTTTGTGGTGTGTTGGCATATGTGCTACAAATTTTATGTGATTGTCAATCTCTTGTGGTGCTGAAAGGGCTCTTTTCACGAGTCTTCTCTATTAGGAATTTTTTTTAGGGTCCTTTTCTTCTCCCAATTTTGATAGTAACTCAAATAATTTTGAAAATCCTTGTGTAAGACCACTGAACTTTTAAGGATCCCCTCTCCAAGAGGCCTTCCTTCGTTTATTCTTTATAGACTCCTTATTTAACCATACAAGTAGTTTCTCCTTTTTTCTTAATCCCTAAATATTGCCAAATTTATTGTAAAGAATTCCGTGAGGAAAATTCTCGAGTCTAACCATGGTTTGCTGAATCGGGGCGAATCGGACCGATTCCCCCGAATCGGTGCGTATCAGGGAAGATTCGATCCTTGATATGCTCGATTCGCCCCCGATTCCCTTTATATATAATATATAAATATAATATATATTATATGGCATACATATATATATATATATTATACATATATAATTATATATACATACACACATGTGAATCTGGGACAATGCGGGCGAATCAGATCGAATCAGAAAATTTTCGATTCGATTCCTGATTCTGATCCAACCAACCTTGGGTCTAACAAGGGGTTGAAAGGAATTGGTTTTATGGAAGAGGCATGGGGTGGGGGGGAGGATAAGAAAGGAATATATTTTGGGGAAGAGGATGGAAGGAAGAGATGGATAGCAAGGAGTAAAAGAAGAGTGCCTATATGCATGGAGAGGAAATTTTTTGTGTGGAAGAGGCATGGGTAAGGGGAGAAAGGAGAAGGAATAAATTTTGGGGAAGAGGGTGGAAAGAAGAGGAGCAAGGAGAAAAAGAAGAGGAGAGCCTTTGTGGCAATGATGTTCGTAGGAAAAGAAAGTAGAAACTGGGGGAAAGCCAAGAAGTGAACATGATACTAGTTTGGGGAAGTGGATGGAAGGCAGAGATGGATAGTGAAGAGAAAAAGAAGAGTGCCCATATGCATGGAGAGGAATTTTTTTGTGGAAGAGGAGGCATGGATGAGGGGAGAAAGGAGAAGACGGAATACATTTTGGGGAAGAGGGTGGAAATAAGAGAGGGAGAGAGAGCAAGGAGAAAAAGAAGAGGAGAGCCTTTGTGGCAAAGGGGTTCGCAGGACAAAAAAATAGAAACTGGGGGAAAGCCAAAAAGTGGAGATGATACAAGTTTATTGGGTTTTTCATTCTTGGGATTGTATTTAACTTTGTTTGTAGCCCACCTATTAATAAGATGGGTGTGGAACACGCGGAGGGAATTTCGACGATGTCATCTCCCCCCCGGAAGAAAGAAGGGAGAGAGAGAGAGAGAGAGAGAGAGAGAGAGAGAGATGATATTTGAGGACATGGTTTTTATTTTGTTGTGCGGGCGTGCCAGTCTGTTCAACAGACAAATTTGATATTCACTTGATGCAGGAATTTGTATGCCCATTCATCGGACGATCGCGCCTATATTTTAGTGTATTTATTCTGCACATTTATTTTATCAGGTGATTAGGGTTTTGTGTACTGGACCCTTCCCCACCGACCATGGTCGATATTTATATACATTGAGGGAACCTCGAAGATCTTTGATACTACGTGTTTTTTGAGACCTCAGTCGATTACGGGATTATTGTGTCAGAGAGCTATAGGAGAGCGCGAACAACCTCATGCCCCCCCTCCCTTACGTCGATAGTGCGTCAAAAGAATTGCAACCACGCATTGTTCCCCGACAATATTGGGGGTAGATCCTTTTATGTATTTCACCTTTCTGCGAGTGTTTAAAAAGGGTTGAATGGACTTGCAACTTGTCCATACATATTCAATTTTACAAAATAATGGTCTTCAGGGGTTTATTAAAAAAAATTAGTCTTTTTAAAAGACTTGCACAATGCAGAGAACTGTCTCCTCCCTTTTTGGACAGCATAAACTTAAGAGCAGAACTTCCTTCTGCTCTTTGCGCCTCCTCTTTCTCTGATTCGGGCTCTTCTATGTCTGTCCTCCTTCCAAGTGACCCTTGTCCCCCTACTTATAGGGGTTGGAGGACCTCAAAGAGGGCCATCGGTGGGGTTTTCCCGCCTCCTGGTAAGCACTCCTTTCTGACCCTCCTTTTTTATTTAAGTGAGAGAGAGAAGTGGGCCGAGGGGGAGGGTGCCGCGGTGGCAAAACCCCACCGAGGGGGGACCCCTTGGTGGGGTTTCACTGCCTTCTGGTGGGAAATCCCCCGAGGTGGGGCGTGCGGCCACCCCACCGGGGGGAGGGGGGGGGGGTGGAGGGTCACGGCCCGCTCCCAGCTGGTGGCGGGGCCCCTCGGTAGGGCTTGGCAAGTGGCCAAACCCCACGAGGGGGGGGGGTTGGCTCCGGTGGAATCCCACCTAATGGGCCATTTTTGGCCTTTCCTATAAAGGAAGCCCTCGGGTTTTTTGTTTTTCTCATCCACGTGGAGTTTTTGGAGTCCGTTTGTCGCTTTTCTCCGGTGCCGGGGCCGTTTTGTGACCCAATCATTAGCGCGACACATTGGTTGCAACCAAATTTAACCAGAAGCGAGTGGACTTCGTTTGGCAAAGGTTTTGTACCTTGCACTGCCACTCCAGCCGAAATTTTCTTAACTTAAAACTTATTCTGGATTAATCCAAAATAAAATTCGGAACCCATTCACCCTGGGTATTCAGAACAAACATGTCCAGGGATTTTTCCGGGGTTTCACAATTTTCAGGGTGAGGTTATTATTTTGAACCTTTTTGCCCTAATCGACCCCGAAGGCAACTTTAGTAGAAACCCTTAATTTCATTTGGGAAATTTTTTTGGGTTCAACAATGGGTTCAAAGTTTCTTTGCAAACTTGGATTGATATCAAAGTTTGCTTATTCCTAATGCCCAAGATTCCTCAAAAGAGATTGGGTTGGATAGGCTTTTGTGGCACATAATAGTTATGCTTGTTTGTTGTACTTGAAGCATGTCAAACCTGATCTGTGGGAAATGTAGATGTGTGTAAGCTGGTTGCCTTTGTGCATTGAGCATGTTGCATATCAAAGAGGCACACAATTCTTTGGGGTTTGCTCTATTCATGCACTCATGGAATCTCCAGATTTATAGGGTGCAATCATGTGAAGGCAGAAAACTGAAGAAAATGTGGGTAAATAATTTCTGTGTGAGACAAATTGCAAATGCTCACTAGGCAATGCTAGCATTCTGTTTCTTGGCTTGCATTGTTGAAGGGTCAAACCATGTCGTGTTAGTACAAACTTGATAGCTTGCTTTGTGGCATCCAGAAGGACTTTCTGTTATGTGGAAATCTCCAGAATACTGTAGTTGATTTCCTTCACATGATCAAACAATCATCTTAGTTAATCTGATTTATGTCAAAATTTTCAGGAAGTACTATTTGACTATTGGCATGCCATTCTGACAGTTGCCTTTTTTTACCATGTCTTCATTCTGTGCATCTTGCCTACATTTTGTTAGTGTAGATTCCTTTCACGAACTCTTCCATGAAACCTTGCACATTTGATTGCATTCCTTTTGGTAAGAAATTCCAATATGTTCAGATGCAAGGCTTATGATATATGCATGTTGAAAATCACATTAGGTAAACCTGTCTGTCACATTTACATGATGTTTAGGTAAATAAAGGTGATTTTTCTCCAGGAGCTATGCAGCTCCTTCTGACGATGCCTCTATTTCTTTCTTCATGGTGACAACCTGAGTTGCTTTGCAGGTATGTTCGTCTTGTTATGACAAAGATGCAGTTTAATGATCTTGTGGAGATTGAGCATCTGCATCCAAGGTACTATAGAAATCTGTTGTTCACTTTTGTTTGAGGCCAAAACTGATTTGCACCCATGAGTTAGTATAATTTGGCAAAGTTACGGTTCATGAAGAAGTTGGAAATGTTCAGGATCCACATGCAGAAGTAATTAAATCTTTTAAGGTTTCATACAAATAAAGCACTATTCATCTTGATTAATCTTTTATCAAAAGAACTATTATGAAGACACTTGGTGCAGCGTAGTGAGTGGGAATTTTCTTTTGTATACATTTAACAGTGGGTCTGGGACCTCTGTGATCAAGAAGGGAGTTATCTTTTCTACGGATGCTAAGCCGACAGACAGCATCACTGACCTGCTGCAGATCAAACTGTATATGGGACAGCAGAGATCATATGTGGAATTTCTTTCTATGGATGCTAAGCTCCTGCAGGGTATATGACTTATTCCACTTCTAGATGAAAGCTTGTGGTTTTGGATATGATAGATGTGCTTCTTATCTTGGATTATAGGCAAAGGATGAATGAGTCAAAGGAAAAAGTTCATCTTGAGTTGCTGGAGAAAACAGTCAGAGATGATTATTTGGATCTGCAAGATTATTGGCTTGATAGATTTCATGAAATAGCCAAATTATTACTGCATAAAACTGCAAACGGCTCTCACTGGATGCAGTGGCAATCCAGAAGATGATCATTCTTGAATATAGTCTACAAGCACTTTAAGAAATATGGGAGTCATTATGAATTTGGATGCTGCTATTTTAATGTTGAGAGTGCAGATAGCACTTATAGAAATCTTTGGCAGAAAAGGATTCATGTACCCGACCCCAAATAATAGGATAAGGTTCTGAATTCTGATGATGATGATGATGATGAGTGCGGATAGCATAGCCATACAGTTTATTTGCTGGAATCATAAAGATTGTTCTTATCTATTTACATTATGCATGGACGCCGTGGATATTTTAAAGTTTTGTTTTCTTGCCTAATCAGTGTCTGGCCTAATTAGTCATCCTTCTGTTGATACAAAATGGGTTATGAATATCAATCATTGAGCAAACCTGTGTTGGGAATGCAGGTTTATTGCAAAATTCTGCTCAGATCCTTTATTCTATTCAGATTCCACAGCTTTAAAAACTGATTATCGTTATGGTATCTGCAGAACCTCCTCAGGATATTCTGTTCACATTTTTTAGAAATCATATGGATGATGTCTTCTAAACTCTAAATGCAACTTGATGGAATAAGTTTTAATTTGTTTCGTTCTTGTTTACGAGAGGAGGATTTGTTCTTCTTATTTGTAGTTCGTGGTTGGTGGTGTCTTTTATTTCAGTTCTCTTGGTGTCTAGTTCACTAAAACGTCTCTTTTTCTGGGAGGTGGCATTGCTGCATTTAGATAATAAAAATAGGGTAAAAGGTCCGATGCAAAGCAGACTTGAGCCTAGTTGTATTTGATCATTTTGCCATGGATGCCCTGCCTCACAAACCTTCTAACTCTCTATTTCTGCTCCATCCCTTAAAGAAAAACTAAATTGTAAACCAAAAGACTGTTATTTATCTTCACTTTCTATTTCTGCCCCACAAGCATTCCTTGTTCCACCACCCTATTTCATTCCCATTACCTCAATGGTTATCATACCATGCTCAGGAGTTGTTCCATGACTGTTATTTATCATCATAGAAAGTGCCATGTGTCACATTACTACATCTCTCTAGATCTTTATCTCCTTAAGGACATTGATGTTTGTTGCTTTCTTTGCAACTAACTGTAGCCAGTCCATCAGTCCATGAGTTCCCTTCACAAAATTAAAAGCATAATGCAGCTCTTCTCTAAAAATCCTCTTGTTTCGTTCATCCTATATTGTCTATACCATGGTTTGCCGAGTCGGAATCGGAAGGCGAATCGGGTTGCTCCTGATTCGCTCCGATTCCCCCCGAATCGGTCCGAATCGGACCGATTCGCATGGGTATATTATATAATATATATAATATGATATATATATATTGCAGATATATTATATGTATTACATATATGATATAATATTATATATATTTATATTATATATAAAGAGAATCGGGGCGAATCAGGCGAATCAGGGATCGGGTTTCCCCTGATCCGCTCCGATTCGGGGGAATCGGGCCGATTCGCCCCGCCATGACAAACCATGGTCTATACTGTTACTGATGGGGTAAACCAACAAGACCTTATCATTATCAGTTAGTGACATCTCTGCTTTTATCCTTGCATCATATCTGATCCATCTTTGGCTCCTTGTATACATGGATTGCGGAATCAGCTATTGTTGACACGGGAAATTTTCATCATTCCTTCCATTCATTTTGATTCATTTGTTTGATTCCATTTGGGTATTCATTTATTTCGCATGCTTTGATTTTTGTATTGCGGGGCGTGCCAGCCTGTCTAGCAGACAGAAAAAGAGTCCGCGTAATGCGGAAGAAGAATTTTGGCGTCCGGGAAATGGACGAGTATGGTGTCCGTGGACGGACGGGTGTGTCCGCGAACGGACAGGTGCGCCGTTTTTTTATCTGAACTTCTTGAGTCCCATGTCTATTCTCATCAGGTGATTAGGGTAGCATGTGCTGGACCTCCATCTCCATCGACCGGAATCGATGTTACATTTACATCGGATTAGGACACTTGGTATTATTTGATACCGGTCTAAACCCGAATACCATTTCATAGTAAAGGACGAGAAAAATATACATGCTTTTTCTTAGAAAATCCTGATTATGACATGTTTTTCCTTTCTTTTGATTGTTTTGAAATGCTTTTGTTTTGGATATTTTATTTTTGAAATGACTGCCTTTTTGGGAGTCCAAAGTTTGATTTCTTTTGAAAAGGGGAGTGGGTATATACCCGTGGACCGATTTGAGGTCTTTCTCCTTTTTGTAAAAGGTTGATTATGGATTTTTATTTTGGGAAAACATGGGGATTATCATTATGAACGGGTATATGCCCGTGGATTTTGATTCAGAACTTGGGGGTATTATAACCCAGAGCAACACTTCCGTATTAGAAGGGTGACTGTGCAAATTTTTATATGAGGTTCTTTCACAATGCCATTTCTGAGCAGAGTCCGAGTTTGAGGTAGAGTTTCTTTTCTCCTCATTTCGTACTTGTGCGGGTACAATTTCCGGAGAACATATGGATGTATCTCCACGGAAGTCCTTGTCATATTTGTGATTTTTGTCCGAAGTCCATTTCCACGGGTATATTTCTCGTGGAGGTGCATATGTGCCCCCATTTAGGGTATCTGAGCACGGTTCCTGTCTTACTTCCCTTTTTTCTTTGGATGTGTGTATATTATCACAATCCCTTTTTTTTATTTTTTGAATATGTGAATATGTCTTGGTGAATCCCCACTTAGGCAGGGTATCCTTGTAGAGATATTTTCATATTGGCGTATGCTTATATCCATGTATTCTCGGGAGAAACTTTACCCGGAGGGATTTTGCCTCAAAGAGATATATGTGTATAAACACAAATTTGCACTTTGTGAATATATTCTCAAATGGTATCTCTATCTGAGCAGAGTATCCGATGAGAAGATGCCCCCGTATGAACGGGATTCCCTTTTGAGAAACATATACACGATGGCGCATATTTGTGATCATATAGATATATTCTCGGGCAGAGTCTCTATTTGGGCAGAGATTCTACTAAGAAAAACATTTATGTAAACATGAAGTTTGTGATTATACGAATATGAAGTCGGAGGGAACTTTTGTCCGGGCAGGATTCCTCCTAAGAGACACATGTGTATAGGCACAAATTTGTGATTTTATGGATATATTCTTAGGGGAGTCTCCATTTGGGCAGAGTTTCCCCTAAGGAACATATACATAAGAACATAAATTTGTGAATATACGAATATGTTCTTGGACAGAACCTCCGCTTGGGCAGAGTTTCCTCTAAGAAACATATACATATAACACGAGTTTGTATTTATATGGATACGTCCCCTGAAAGAGATTTTTGCCTGGACGAGATTCTCCTTAAGGAACATATTTGTATAATTACAAATTTGTCATCTTTATATATGTGTTCTTGGACGGAATCTCCACTTGGGCAGAGTTTCGTCTTAAGAAACATATATATAAGAACACAAATTTGTGAATATACAAATATGTCCTTGGACAGAACCTCCGCTTGGGCAGAGTCTCCTCAAGAAAACATATACATATAAGCACAAGATCCACCATCCCAGAGACTTGCTCGATGGGCGGGGAGAACATGGGTATTTAAATACCATGTGTCCATAGAGACTCGCTCGATATGGACGACATTTAAACTCCGGGAATATCACCCCACAGAGACTTGCTCGATGTGGGGGATGGGGATTGAGAAGGAATATCGATGACGATTCGCGCCGACGACTCTTTTCTCCGCGCTCGGCCTACCGGGCTAGAGAACAAATGATAAAAGGAATTGTTGGAAGGGGATATGCTCTTTTCTATTCCTTTGATTTTTTTTGGACAGGAATTTGCAAGGGCTTCGCCGGGACCTTACATGGGGGAGAGGCCTTGCCAAATGAGGGGAATAGGGGGGCCTTTTATAGGGGGAAGGCCCCCCCTTACATTGGGTCGGGGAAGGCCCAACTGATGGTGACCTCACGATGAGGTCACCATCGGTTGAGGTCACCATCGGTTGGATGGTCAACCAATGGTCAGATTTTTTTTTTTTTTAAATTTTCTCTGTCAACAAATGCCCCCCACGGGATGTGTACCGAAGCCAAAGCCGAAGGAGGACGTCTCGTGCATTCTTTGAGCTTTGCTTCTGGTCTTCATGACTTGATAAGGAACTTGAATCGAAAAGTTGTAGCCGCAGTTGACGCGCTTCAGTACTTGCACTGGGTCTTGTCTTTCTGACTTCACCTCAGGTATGAATTTGATATTTCTTTCACGAGATTCGCCTTCTTGGCAGTATTTGGATCATATTTGACAGAATTCTATTGCTGAGGCCGAACGTGTTGGCTTCGCGCAACAATTATAACCCTTTTCCTCCGAGGAGATTTGTGGGGTGGCTATCTTTCTGCTTTATTCTTTTTTCACATATCTGCCATGAATCTCCAGCCACCCTTGCTCCAGAAGTTGTCGGAGATAGGAATGGTGAAGCTCATTTGGATGTTCCCTCCTCTTATAGGCTTGAAAAAGCTGGCAAAGGGGAGTGGCGGATTCCACCTCATCTGGTGGTGACTTTCTTTTCTTTTCTTCTCTCATCATTGTCATTCATGATCTTTTCTTCTTGATTTAACACTTTTCTTTTCTTCCCCTTTTTTTGTAAACTCTTCTGCCTAGATGTCATACAAATGAGGAGAAGTACTGGGGGGCCATGCTCCTTTGCCCTGAGGTTCTCCTCTCCTTTGTGGAGTTGATGATAATGAGCCATCATCCGACTGTCTGTTTCTTGAGATAGTCGTGATGGATGACGGTGCTTCTGCATTTGCTGAGTTGGGCGTCTCGACGGAACAATATTCTTTTGCTCCTGTCGAGGCTTATATCCCGATGCCTTTCGAGGAATATTCTGCCACGAAATCAATTCCTGCAGGTGACTTCCTTTACTGAGCTCATATACAGTCTTTAAAGATGATGTTTTCTTTTCTGATGTTGACTTTCCTTTCTTGTGTTCAGGTGACCAGATTTTTTATGTCTAACTCTTCTCCTCGGAGATGATGGATTCATATTTTGTATCTGTGGCCAATCCTCCCTTTCCGCTTTGGGGAAATGCAGGGAGCCCATTCTTGAACTCATATAGAGTTGTTTTTTTTTTTTTTGACATATTTCTTTTCATGACGAATCCTTCTCCCTTACTGTATTTGCTTTAAAAGGGACAGAATTCTGTGATCAACTGTTTGGCTGGGGAACGACAGATTCATACTTTGCCTCAGGGGCGAACTTCTCCATCCCGAGTTGGGGAATTTCAATGAGCCCGTTTTTGGACTTCCCAGCTCAATCCGCCTTTCAAGTGGGCGACACAACAGGCGGAGGCGGAGGCCTTCAACAGGCAGAATCTACCTGTGACCCTCCAACCTTCCCATATGATGGGGAGCAGTTTTATGCAAATTCGCCATATTTTTTCAGCTCCTTTCAAGATCCGTGTCCTGGACCATCCAATCTCGCCCAACCTTCAGAATCTGAGGCTGAGGAGGAAGGCGAAATTCCCGCCCCAGGTGAGAAGGAGCCGAGTTTTATGGCTTGCATCATTGAGTTGGTGTTTTACTAGCTTTGTCTTGCTAACAGCTTTTTCCTCGCTGCTGATTTCTTTTCCGGGGCAGACGCTGTGCCGAATCTCGACGAGGAGAGCTCTCCGCTCTTGGAGGTTGGTGCTCCCCCTGAGCATGGTATAAGATGGCCTGAAGGGACGCAACCAGCCCCGCATTTTGCTGATGATGGCTGCTGGAAATTCCTTGTTGGCCGAATAACGGCATTAGCAGACTCCACAGGCGCCCATTGAAGTTATTCGAGAGGCGCTGGAGCAACATACGGGATCTGCCTTTAGCATGGGAGTCCAGCAGGAGCGTTGGATGAATTTTATCACCGATGTTTGGAGCAGGGTGTACACCCGTCAGGTTGAGATGACCTGGGCCCAGCGATTTGAAGCTCTGGAGAGCGATACTGGCTGGAACGCGAGCTTGGCGAGGCAATATCTTGTCAGGCTCAAGATGCCAGAGATGAAGCTGAAGGTCCTGAAGAGGGAGGCCTCCGTGCTAGAGATAGAAGCGGCTCTGGCCGGCCCGGATCTTCCAAAGCTAGGAAGGTAGAGCGGCTGCAGAAGAAGGCACCCTCTTGGCTTTGTTTCTCAACATAGCCTTTGTGTATTAGGCTCATTGTCCCGATTTGTTTGTTGTTGTTTTTTTTTGTAAATAGTGTGTGACTATCTGTCACCCCTTATGAATATGTAACAGATTGACTTATGACTTTATGAATATAAATATGAAGGATAAGGAAATTCCTTCTTTTATTTTCTGTCTCTCTTTTTTTTTCACATTACCAGCCTTAGCGCCCTTTCGGGTTTTCACCAAGACTGGCCCCCTTTAGCTTTTTCCAACGCGCCCTTTCGGGTTTTCACGTTGAGGGGTTATCCATTTTTGCCTGAAGCGCCCTCTCGGGTTTTCGCCTCAGCTGGATTTTTTTTGATCTTTTTACCCTCAAGCATACAGTGAGCCGTATACTTGAGTCCATCGGGGTATCTCTATTTTTTAACCCCCCTTTTTTTGTTTCTTTCCTTTTTTTACCAAGGCCGTCGAGGACTCGGCTGACTTGGCTGGCTGAATGGCTAAAGGTTTGGTTATGGAGTGAGTGATGGTTTCAAATGTGGTTTGAGATTTGAATATGGCCAATGATTGGAAATTCGGATTTGGAATTTGGTTTTGGAATTTGGATGTGGATTTGGGTTTGAATATGAGTATGTTGGGTGACTTGGGTCACCTTTGTGGTATTTTGGGTTTGGGTTTGGATATGGATATGTTGGGTGACTTGGGTCACCTTTGTGGTATTTTGGATTTGGGTTTGGATATGGATATGTTGGGTGACTTGGGTCACCTTTGTGGTATTTTGGGTTTGGGTTTGGATATGAGTACGAGATTTGGGTATGATTTAGCCCTGGACTTGGTTTTAAATGGGCTCTGGAATGGTGTTTATTGTTTGACTTTGGGATTTGAATTTCACCCCTCCTTGATGGCTTGGTGCCAGGCTAAAGGGGTTTGCAACTGGATTTGAATGGTTGGAGAGGAAAAAGCATTCCTGCCTTTGTTTCACAGCACAACATTTGTATATTGGGCTTGTTGCCTTGATCTCTTTTCTATGTGGTATCTGTCACCCTCTACAAGTTTGTAATGTGGCGACTTGTATGAATGGAGGACTGAGGAGTCCTTCTTTTCATCATTTCATCATCATTCATTTTTTGTCACATTACCAGCCTTAGCGCCCTTTCGGGTTTTCACCAAGACTGGCCCCCTTTAGCTTTTTCCAACGCGCCCTTTCGGGTTTTCACGTTGAGGGGTTATCCATTTTTGCCTGAAGCGCCCTCTCGGGTTTTCGCCTCAGCTGAATTTTTTGATCTTTTTACCTTTAAGCACACAAGGAATCGTATACTTAAGTCCATCGGGGTATCTCTATTTTTAACCCCCTTTTCTCTTCTTTTTTTTTGAGATTTGACTGGCTCAGATAATTAAAAGGGTGAGAGTCTGGTTCTGAAGCGGGTGGTGAATTGGGATGGGATGGTTGGTGAGCTAGGATGGGATGGATGGTGATGGCTTCTGAGCGTGAAGATCTCTTTTTTTTTTTTTAATTTTGGGTATTGTTATGGGCTTTGGCATGGAGTTTGGACTTGAATTTGGGGTTTAGGTTATTTCAGTTTTGGTTTTGGTTTTGGATTTGACATAGCCTACCTTTATGGTTTGTTTGGCTATAGTTTTGGTATTTGGATTTGACATAGCCTACCTTTGTGGTTTGTTGGCCATGATTTTGGTATCAGGATTGACATAGCCTACCTTTGTGGTTTACTGGCTATGACTTTTGATTTGGTTTGGGTTTGATATAGCCTACCTTTGTGGTTTGTTGGCTATAGTTTTGGTATTTGGATTTGCATAGCCTACCTTTTTGGTTTGTTGGCTATGGTTTTGGTATTTGGATTGACATAGCCTACCTTTTTGGTTTGCTGGCTATGGCTTTTGATTTGGTTTGGGTTTGATATAGCCTACCTTTGTGGTTTGTTGGCTATAGTTTTGGTATTTGGATTTGCATAGCCTACCTTTTTGGTTTGTTGGCTATGGTTTTGGTATTTGGATTGACATAGCCTACCTTTTTGGTTTGTTGGCAATGGTTTTGGGTATTGTTTTGACATAGCCTACCTTTTTGGTTTGCTGGCTATGGTTTTGGTATGGTTTTGACATAGCCTACCTTTTTGGTTTGCTGGCTATGGATTTGGTATTTGGATTTGATATAGCCTACCTTTTTGGTTTGCTGGCTAAGGTTTTGGTATGGTTTTGACATAGCCTACCTTTTTGGTTTGCTGGCTATGGATTTGGTATGGTTTTGACATAGCCTACCTTTCTGGTTTGCTGGCTATGGTTTTGGTATGGTTTTGACATAGCCTACCTTTTTGGTTTGCTGGCTATGGTTTTGGTATGGTTTTGACATTGTTTAGCATTGTAGCTTGGAACCTCATTTGGCGGGATAAGCAAAATAAGCCTCCATTTTTCATTGAATTTTCCTTTTTTTCTCTTTTTCTTTTTTTTTTTGTTTATACATGGAATGCCCTTGGCTTCATGCTCGGTAAGGACTGAAAGATTTGGGATATATGACGGGCAGGTGGGAATTTGATTCCTTTGCCCCCATCTATGGCAAAACTTCCATCATCATTTTTTATTTTCTTTCGGCTTCGAGCCCTTTGGGTGATTGGTTTTTTTTGTTTTGGTGGCTGGCCAGGAAATTCATGTTCTGGCGCATGATACAGTTTCAGGTGTTTCCCATTGAGCGGGGGAAAGGGCACATTACCTTTATGGTCAACTAGCCGGTACGCACCTCCTTCATATGCCAGAGTGACGATATATGGACCGAGCCAGGTGGGTCGAAGTTTGCCACATGACTTTCCGGCCATTGCTTCTCTGCATTTGACCATGACAAGATCCCCTTGCTTAAAAGCTCTGGGTCTTGCTAATTTTTCGAATGCTCGAACCATTCTAGCCTGATATATTTGGAGAGACTTATATGCTTCAAGGCGCCTTCCTTCTAGATTGGAGAGCTCCTCAAGTCTCCTTTCTATTTGGTCTTGATCTTGATTTTGTAGTTCACCTTGGATTGCCACCCGATAGGATGCCATTTCAATTTCTATAGGGATCATGGCCTCAGCTCCGTATACCAAGGAGAAGGGCGAGCACCCGGTAGGGGTTTTATACACAGTTCGATAAGCCCACAAGGCTTCATGAACCTTTTCTCCCCATTCCCGCTTTCTGTTGCCGACTATCTTGGCGAGCAATTTACAGAGGGTTTTATTGAAGGCTTCTGCCAACCCATTTGCCTGTGGATTATATACTGACGATGTCCTCCAATCAATATGGAATTTCGCCGCCAAGGCATATATTGTTTTATTTCTGAATTGTGACCCATTATCAGATATGATCCTGTGAGGAGTCCCAAATCTGTATATTATGTTTTGCTTGACAAATTTGGCGACTGATTCTCCGGTTACCTCCCTTAATGGGATAGCTTCAGCCCACCGAGAGAAGTAATCTGTAGCAGCCAGTATGAACTTGTGGCCTTGAGATGAAGGTGGGAATGGTCCCACAATATCCATACCCCATTCGGCGAACGGCCATGTTGGCGCAGTGGGATGTAATACATTTGGTGATTTCCTTGGTATAGGGCCAAATGCTTGACACTGATGACATGTACGGGCATATTGGATGCAATCCGCGTACATGGTAGGCCAGTAGAAGCCTTTTGATATTGATTTTCATCTTTTCTCCTGCTTGGTGTGCACCACACAGCCCGGAGTGAACTTCTTTCATGATGATTTTGGCTTCTTTGAGGGATAAGCATCTGAGGAGGGCTGGCCCTTTCTTTTCATGGACCAGCTTATATAGTTGATCTGCTATTATTTGATATGATGTAGCCCTGCGTAAGAGCTGAATTCTCTGTGCTCGATCAGAAGGCAGCCAACCTCCCTTGATTTTAATAATCGGCTCGCGCCAATCTTCAAATTCATTTGTTGTATTTTGCTCTATAGTATGTGCTTCTTCAATCGTAACAATAGACTCAGCGTCGAGGATACTCGGCATGAGCCTTCTGTGGCGGACACTTACGTCCAATTCCCCTTCAGGAGGCAATTTTATGGCAGAGGCCAATTTGGCTAAAGCATCAGCCTGAGAATTTTCACTTCTCGGCACATGAGATATGTTGAAGAAGTTGAATTTTTCTTTGAGCTTCATAACAGTGGTATAGTATGGAAGCAATTGTGGTTTACGGACTTCATACTGGCCCAATATTTGTCGGATGACCAGCTGTGAGTCACCATAAACTTGTATGCCTTTGATTCCCATTTCGAGAGCCAGCCGGAGCCCAATAATCAGAGCTTCATATTCGGCTTCATTATTTGTGAGTGGCTTCATAAGAGCACAGGAATTGTATAAGATTCCTCCATGTGGAGTGACTAGGACGATCCCTGCTCCAGTAGAGATGGTGGTAGAACCATCAGTATAATGGAGAGTTCGAGAAGCTCCATCAAAATATAATTCCCAAGAGGGTAGCTCAATTGTGGCAACCTCTTCGAGAACTAAATTTTCACTTGCAGGAGAAAGAGTTTCTTCTTCCGGGAGGTTTATAGATAAAGGGGAATCTTCTGGCACTGGATGTGCGGCTAAGAATTCGGCCAAGCCTTGCCCTTTGATTGCCCTTTGTGGGATGTATGTGATATCAAATTCCATAAGGAGCAGAGCCCATTTTGCGAGTCTTCCTGACAATATGGGTTGCCTTAGCAGATACTTGATTGGATCATACTTGGAGATGAGTTTAATTGCATGAGCCAGCAGATAATGCCTCAATTTCTTTACAGCAAATACCAGTGCTAGGCATACTTTCTCCATTGGAGCATACCGGAGTTTCGGACCAATTAGCTTTCTGCTAAGATAATATAAAGCTTGCTCTTTATCATCTTCATTTGTTTGTGCCAATAGAGCTCCCAGAGAAGCATCCATAGCTGCAATATAGAGTATAAGAGGCTTTCCAATAACTGGCGCCCCTAGGACTGGAGGAGTGAGAATATACTCTTTGATTTGTTCAAGAGCGTCCTGACATTCTTGGTCCCAGATGAAGGGAACATTCTTCTTCATTAGTTTGCCGAACGGCATGCATCTTCCTAAGAGATTGGATATGAATCGCCTGATATAGGCTAATCTCCCTTGGAGTGACCTTAGCTCTGTCAAATTTTGAGGAGAAGGCAGTTGCTGGATCGCCTTGATTTTGTCAGGGTCTATTTCTATTCCCCGATATTTGACGATGAAACCCAGGAACTTGCCACTTGAAACCCCAAATGCACATTTCATAGGGTTCATCTTCAATTTGAATTGACGAAGCCTTTCAAAAACACGGCGAAGATCATATAGATGATCCTCCCGTTTTTTGGTTTTGACGACTAAGTCATCCACATAGCATTCAACCACATCATGGATCATTTCATTGAATATCTTAGTCATGGCTCTTTGGTATGTAGCCCCTGCATTTTTCAAACCAAAGGGCATCCGCTTGTAGTTGAAGATACCTTTGGGTGATCTGAATGCAGTATGATCTTTATCTTTGATCGCCATCCGGACTTGATTGTAGCCGGAAGACCCGTCCATGAATGACAAGGCTTCATATCCGGTGGTCATATCCACCATTGTTTCAGTGATTGGAACTGGGAAATCATCCTTGGGACATGCTTTATTCAAGTCCCTGTAGTCAATGCATATTTGGATTTGACCATTCTTTTTCTTCACAGGAACAATATTAGCGAGCCATATTGGATATATGCACGGCTCGATGAAGTCCACTTCAGAAAGCTTGTCGACTTCAGTATTTACTTTCAATTCTAGTTCATGCCGCATACGCCTCTGAGCTTGTTTGACAGGCTTGGCCGTGTGCAGTATGGATAATTCATGCTCAGCCACTGATGGCTCTAGTCCTGGCATTTCTTTATAATTCCAAGCGAAACAGTCTTGGAATTCCAGCAGAAGAGTTTGATAAGATTGCCTCTCTTGTTTATCAAGAAGGGCGCTGATAAAGATTGGCCGGGGATCTTGTTGACTCCCGAGATTGAGTTCAATTAATTCATCAATAGTGGCCTGTCCACCATCTTCAATTTCTTGGGGAGCTGATTGCAGATCTATGAAATCTTCCTCGTCATCAGAATTGGTGACGTGAACTTCATGGAGATCTATGTTTTCAGAATTTGTGGATGAAGATTGCTTGCAGAATTCTTCTAGTAGCTCTTCATTTGATAACTCATTTGATAGAGTTGAAGTAATATTTTGAGAGTTGGAGTTGGAGGACTCCTGATTATTCTCCGTGCTGCAGACCTCTGGTGATGATCCGACAACATTGACTGTATAGGAGGATTTGGTATCATAACCTAATCCTCTGGTATCTCTCCCAGAGAATGGAGGTTGCCCCCGGACTTGAGAAGGTTCCCATAGTTGCTTGAAGAAATTTCTCCGGGAAACATCTTGTACCTGAGGAATTTTCTGCTTTCTGCACATCTCCTTAATCTTTTCTGGCATATCGGCCATTTCTTGTATTGATTCTAGTTGGTTATTGGAGCTGTCTTTCCAACCAAAATCATCCTCTGTATAAGTTGGAAGGATTAATTCCCCTTTGTAGAAGAGGATTGGCTTTGCTGCTTTTCTTGCATTCTTTCTTCTTTCTTTTCTTTGATGAGTGACGACGAAAGTTTTTAATCGCCGGACACTTTGTTCTTGCTTTAGAGAGCAGATCTGCATGCAGTTGGATGGCAGAGGAATGCTCCCATTGATAACTTGACTTGCATGATCAGCTTCATAACTGATGTTCCGCCGTTCTGGGCGGGTTGGTTTACTTTGAGAAGTATTTGGAGGTAATTTGGCAAGGCTTTATTTATCACAAAAAGCTCGCCGGTTTCATTGTCTTCATTTGAAGAGTGAACTTGCTTACCCTTCCCTTTAGAGAGGGAGAAGGGTTGGAGATTTGGTCCTCCGAGATATAAAGGGGCATCAGTCAGGTTGCATTCATCTTCCCGAAACGGGGCTTGATCAGCAAAGATTGTATGCTGCTTCCCTTCTTTTGCATATTTAATGCATTGATGGAGAGTTGATGGAATGACCCAATTTTCGTGTAGCCAGGGTCTTCCAAGCAAGACTCTATATGATGTATTGGCATCAATAATGAAGAAGGTCACCCTGGTGAGAAAATCCCCCAGAGTCAAGTTGACGGTGACCTTTCCGATGGCTTTTTCCGAATTCTGATTGAATCCTGTGATCTTCACATCCTTGACCCTTTGCATATAGGGCATAAGATATAGAGATTGAAAGGTCTTGAAGGGCATTAGATTGATGGATGCCCCTGGATCAACCAGGATCCGATTTAATTGCATGTTGTTGATCTTTCCCTTCATATATAAAGGACGATTATGATATGAGGAAGATAATAGCAAATCTTCATCAGTGAAGGTGACATTTGCTGCCAGTGCTTCATATGCTTGTGCTTGGAAATTTGCCATATGGGCTTAATATATATTTTTATTCTTGGAGTACTTTGACAAGAGTTTCTCTCAGGTCTTGGCTCCAAGCAATTGCCTCCCAGACAGTGATGTTGACGGGGAGTGATTTGAGTTGCCGAAAGATTTTGTCATCAGCCTTGATGCGTATCTGATCCGATGAGGGAGATCCCTTTATCGAGGACTCAGATGGCTTCTTTGGCTTGATAGATTTCTTTTGAGAGAGAGGAATCAACAGCCTTCCATTTGAAAAGAGAGGAGCGTTGTCCGGCTCATTTGATGAGGCATGGGGACTTTGACTCTTTTCTTTTGTATGAGGAGGCATATTGGACAACTCTTCTTCTTCATCTGAAGGGTTGAAGACAAAAGAATCCGCCCGTATTTCGGCTTCAGGCAGAGGCTTTGACTCTTCGCCGTGAATGAGAATGACTCTGTTTGATTTTGTGATATCGGGCTTCTTGAAAATAGTAGATGCAACTTTTTGCTCTTTACCATGCCCTTTCTTGCGACGACGATTTGAATTATTTGCTGGCCGACGCTGATATGTCAGCATTGTTGGCTTACCTTCAGCCTGTTTGGCACTATCACTTGGAGAGATTTGCAGCTTCTTTGGTTGAGGTTTGGACACCATATTGTAAATTGGTGAGTTAAATATGTAATTTGATTTTTCAATTTTGATTGATTTTTTTTTAGTTGATATTTGAGATTTTGAGGTACCTCAGCAGCAGCATCACGCTACATTTGTTCTTTTTCATTCTTCTTTTATTATTATTATTATTATTCTTTGTTGTTTTTTTTGTTTGTTTGTTGTTTGTTGTTTTTTTTGTTTTGTTTTGTTTTTGTTTTTTTTTAAATTTTGTTTATATATATATATGTATATATTTTTATTTCATACCTGAAGAGCTTCAAGTGGGCTTATGACTTTCTGCTCTGAAGATGATTTGGAGATGCTTCTCTTGTTGGAGCCACCTCTTACTGTAGAGTTGTTGACTCTTTTGGAACTGGCTGATTTTGAGGGCCGACAGTGACCCATTCACAAAGGTTGCATTAATTGCTTCTTCAATAATTGAAGATGGAAGTTGGTGATAATGATCCACGAACTCTGCTTGCTGGGAGATTGGCTTTGCCACAGCTTCTTTTGATATTCTAATTCTGTATTAAAAAAGATCAATTTTGAATTGCTCCATTTCGGCTTTGACCTCTGTATCGTCCATAGTCCAGTGGATGATGATAATATTCACATATCTTTGGATATAGAGCTTGGGATTCTGGACTTGAACCATAGGCTCGTTGTGACACCTTATTTGCTGGCGCCAAAAAATTCCCATATTGATCAATTTTTCCTTCCCAGATATGAGTTTCGGCCAAATCATGGAGATCCAGACAATAGTCATACATCCCCTTTCACTCTGAAAGATATATGATGCTGGTTCAAGTATGGAAACCAGACTTTGCCTTCTGAGATTGTCAAGTATAAACTTGGTGCTCTTTGTTGCAAATGAGAAGCTTATTGTAGAAGATGCACATTTGTATACGATTGCCTGGATAAATATGGATTTGAAGGCTCCCCCATTGATGACTGAGGAAGACCAAAGGATGACGATGCATTAATGACATTCACCGAATAGGATCCAGGTTGGCTGGTCCACTTGGTGATTGTTGAGTTTGAGGCTGGTTGACCAGATGCATATCCGGGTTAGTTAGCTTTTGAACATCATGTTTGAATCTTATGCAACCTTCGATGCTATGACCCATCACTTGATGATACGGGTAGTAATTGGCTAATATTTCTGCCGGAGCTCGGTAATCCATGAATTCGGATTGAAGGCATAGCCGGAAAAGTGAGAAAGTTTGATGTCGAGGGAAAGAATATAACCTTGCCGGCTCGACAGGAGTTGAAGGATCTTCGGATAGCCACCTAATTGAGTCTGCATATGGTGACATAGGAGGCGGCTCTGAATACATTTGAATATGCATAAGAGTATATTTGCCTTTGGACTTTCCTCATCATTCTATATGGATCATGTCTTGATCTTGGTAGAGAATGAGCTCCTGAATTATCTTGAGGAGGATCACATGAATGACCGTCCTCGGGATGATTTGAATTTGTTGGAAGTCTCGTCATATAAATGACATTAATAGATTGCTCTGGTCGATCCCAAGCATGAAGTTGAGGAGGGTCAGCCAGAGCATTTTGCATAGATATGAGGCCATTTTGAATGATCTTCCGGACCTCATTTTTTTGAAGACGTAGTAATCTTCAATTGCATGCCCCACCATACGGTGATACGGGCAAATTGAGCTGATTGATTTTGCTGACATCTGCCTGCTTCTTTGGTTCTGGCAGTGATATTAACTGATTATCAAGGCAGAGATCATAGAGCCTCCTAGTATGCTCCTTTTTGAAGGAATAAGGAGTCTTCATACGCCTTTTATGAGATACATAAGCCATTTGTTTGGCTAGAAACATCTCAATTTACGCTACCATATAATTCCATCGCTCGAAACTCTTGACACTTGCTTCCAAGAGTTTCTCATTGATTGTTGATGTGAGGCCTCTTCGGCAGATAGGGATTGTATCTTTTTGCGGGGAGGGTTATTGCATTTCATACTAAACTCTCTCCACCTCTTGGTAAAGTGGATTGCTGATTCCTCTTTCTGTTGTTTGAGGGAACATAATTTGGCGAGAGAGAGATACCTTCCCTTTAGCCGTTTAGAGATGGTCTAGAAATTTCTTTTGCAGATCCGCCCAATGAGCAACTGAGTCAGGCTTGAGTTCTAAATACCGTTGAAATGCAACTTCAATCAAGGAAGTTGCAAAATATCTGAGAAGATAAGATTTGCCGATGGCGAGCTTGCCCAAGGCAATAACATAATGTGCCACATATTCCAGTGGTGACCCATGTCCATTAAACTTTGATAGTTTTGGGACTTTAGGGCATGTTTCTGGCAACTTCTGGAATTGATGATATACTGGATATGGAACAGATTATAGATCTGTCATCTGCATGCCTTCGCTCTGCTGAGCGAACATATTTTGAATAATTTTCTATATCTCATGCCTTTGTATGGAAATTGTTTGAGGATGCATAACATTGGACGGATCAATGATATCCTGACCCGTAGTTTGAGGAAGAAGACCAGTTGTAGAAACTGCCGGACGATTTGCCGGGGCAGACCATCTGGATGCTAAATTTGTTGATTTTCAGTAGAGACTAGCTCTATAGAATGTTGGAGGCTCGAAGTTGCCAATCACCTCATTTCATTTAGAAGCACAACCATTTGAGATTGATATTGCTGCATCACTTGGCATTTACCCTCACCTGACATTGCCTGCCGGGCTGGCGGTTTCTTGTGGCAAATTGCTTGATGGCCTCAGTAGGAATATTTGGATTGGCTTCTGCGATTTGTTCCGCCATTTTGCCAGAGTCATTCCCAGAGGCATATTATGAGAAGATTATAAACTTGGGTTTTTCCTCAGCTGCCCAAGTAACACGTCGTCTTATTGACGGACAGGTACCGGCATTAGGAATTGCCCCCAGCCTATCAAGTACTGAGATTCGCTGTATACGATCAGGAATCGATATGCGATATTTGAATTACTGATTTGGATTTTTTTTTTTTTGACTACTCGGATATTCTCCGAGCCTTGAAGAGTATAACTTGATTTCTTGTATATTCCTTTCCCCCTTTTTGTCCATGATAGTGTTTGGACTCAGCATGTTGAAAGGGAGCATTTTTTATGTTGCCGGATCTTGAGGTGGCGGCTGATAGCCTTTTACTTTTATGATTTTGTTTTGTCCTTGTAGAGACAGAAAGTATGATTTTGAAGGAAATTGTTTGGACTGAAAAAGTCCAGATTTGGGTTGACTTAGTCTTGCTAAATGGCCATCCCTTCTCTTTTCTCTTTTTTTGGGGGGGGGTCAAAGGTATGGTATGAGAGTTTGGTGGAGCCTACCATTGAGGTTTTGTGGCTACGAGTTTGGAATTTCAATTTGGATTTTGGTTTCGGATTCAGCCTACCTTGATGGTTTGTGGCTATATTTGATGTTTGGTTTTGATGTATTCTAGGATTGCATATGGTTTGGAATTTGAATTGGACATGACCTGCCTTGATGGCTTGCTGGTCATGAGCTTGAGTTTGGATATGGTTTTGAATTTGGATTGGACATGACCTGCCTTGATGGCTTGTTGGTCATGAGCTTGAGTTCAGATATGGTTTTGAATTTGGATTAGACATGACCTGCCTTGATGGCTTGTTGGTCATGGGCTTAAGTTTGGATATGGTTTTGAATTTGGATTGGACATGACCTGCCTTGATGGCTTGTTGGTCATGGGCTTAAGTTTGGATATGGTTTTGAATACATGACCTGCCTTGATGGCTTGCTGGTCATGAGCTTGAGTTTGGATATGGTTTTGAATTTGGATTGGACATGACCTGCCTTGATGGCTTGTTGGTCATGAGCTTGAGTTTGGATATGGTTTTGAATTTGGATTGGACATGACCTGCCTTGATGGCTTGTTGGTCATGAGCTTGAGTTTGGATATGGTTTTGAATTTGGATTGGACATGACCTGCCTTGATGGCTTGTTGGTCATGGGCTTAAGTTTGGATATGGTTTTGAATTTGGATTGGACATGACCTGCCTTGATGGCTTGCTGCTGGTCATGAGCTTGAGTTTGGATATGGTTTTGAATTTGGATTGGACATGACCTGCCTTGATGGCTTGCTGGTCATGAGCTTGAGTTTGGATATGGTTTTGAATTTGGATTGGACATGACCTGCCTTGATGGCTTGTTGGTCATGAGCTTGAGTTTGGATATGGTTTTGAATTTGGATTGGACATGACCTGCCTTGATGGCTTGTTGGTCATGGGCTTGAGTTTGGATTTGGGATAGCCCACCTAGGCTCATAACCAATGAATGTTGTTGGTCAAAGTTAGGTTTATCCCCTTTAGTAGCATTATCTTTGGAGAGCATTCAGGTGCCCCTGTTGATAATAGCAGGACGAGCTTTGACGTGCCCACGGCTTCTGCGGATCTTCCTTGTTAATTTGCTGGAGAGAAGCTTTTGAGCAGCATCTTCCTGGTACGATTGTTGACGACGAGCGGTCCATAGGTGACATCCATCTTCAGTAATTTGAAATTTGCATTTGGTTTGTACCCGAATACCTTCGAGGTAGCTTCGCAGTACCTTCAAGGGAAAATATCAGTATTAGGATTTTCATGAAAAATATATGTATGTCTCATCCCTTTTGCTATGAATGGTGAGAAGAGGTCCCACCGGGCGTGCCAACTGTTGACACGGGAAATTTTCATCATTCGTTCCATTCATTTTGATTCATTTGTTTGATTCCATTTGGGTATTCATTTATTTCGCATGCTTTGATTTTTGTATTACGGGGCGTGCCAGCCTGTCTAGCAGACAGAAAAAGAGTCCGCGTAATGCGGAAGAAGAATTTTGGCGTCCGGGGAATGGACGAGTATGGTGTCCGTGGACGGACGGGTGTGTCCGCGAACGGACAGGTGCGCCGTTTTTTTATCTGAACTTCTTGAGTCCCATGTCTATTCTCATCAGGTGATTAGGGTAGCATGTGCTGGACCTCCATCTCCATCGACCGGAATCGATGTTACATTTACATCGAATTAGGACACTTGGTATTATTTGATACCGGTCTAAACCCGAATACCATTTCATAGTAAAGGACGAGAAAAATATACATGCTTTTTCTTAGAAAATCCTGATTATGACATGTTTTTCCTTTCTTTTGATTGTTTTGAAATGCTTTTGTTTTGGATATTTTATTTTTGAAATGACTGCCTTTTTGGGAGTCCAAAGTTTGATTTCTTTTGAAAAGGGGAGCGGGTATATACCCGTGGACCGATTTGAGGTCTTTCTCCTTTTTGTAAAAGGTTGATTATGGATTTTTATTTTGGGAAAACATGGGGATTATCATTATGAACGGGTATATGCCCCTGGATTTTGATTCAGAACTTGGGGGTATTATAACCCAGAGCAACACTTCAGTATTAGAAGGGTGACTGTGCAAATTTTTATATGAGGTTCTTTCACAATGCCATTTCTGAGCAGAGTCCGAGTTTGAGGTAGAGTTTCTTTTCTCCTCATTTCGTACTTGTGCGGGTACAATTTCCGGAGAACATATGGATGTATCTCCACGAAGTCCTTGTCATATTTGTGATTTTTGTCCGAAGTCCATTTCCACGGGTATATTTCTCGTGGAGGTGCATATGTGCCCCCATTTAGGGTATCTGAGCACGGTTCCTGTCTTACTTCCCTTTTTTCTTTGGATGTGTGTATATTATCACAATCCCTTTTTTTATTTTTTGAATATGTGAATATGTCTTGGTGAATCCCCACTTAGGTAGGGTATCCTTGTAGAGATATTTTCATATTGGCGTATGCTTATATCCATGTATTCTCGGGAGAAAATTTACCCGGAGGGATTTTGCCTCAAAGAGATATATGTGTATAAACACAAATTTGCACTTTGTGAATATATTCTCAAATGGTATCTCTATCTGAGCAGAGTATCCGATGAGAAGATGCCCCCGTATGAACGGGATTCCCTTTTGAGAAACATATACACGATGACGCCTATTTGTGATCATATAGATATATTCTCTGGCAGAGTCTCTATTTGGGCAGAGATTCTACTAAGAAAAACATTTATGTAAACATGAAGTTTGTGATTATACGAATATGAACTCGGAGGGAACTTTTGTCCGGGCAGGATTCCTCCTAAGAGACACATGTGTATAGGCACAAATTTGTGATTTTATGGATATATTCTTAGGGGAGTCTCCATTTGGGCAGAGTTTCCCCTAAGGAACATATACATAAGAACATAATTTGTGAATATACGAATATGTTCTTGGACAGAACCTCCGCTTGGGCAGAGTTTCCTCTAAGAAACATATACATATAACACGAGTTTGTATTTATATGGATACGTCCCCTGAAAGAGATTTTTGCCTGGGCGAGATTCTCCTTAAGGAACATATTTGTATAATTACAAATTTGTCATCTTTATATATGTGTTCTTGGACGGAATCTCCACTTGGGCAGAGTTTCGTCTTAAGAAACATATATATAAGAACACAAATTTGTGAATATACGAATATGTCCTTGGGCAGAACCTCCGCTTGGGCAGAGTCTCCTCAAGAAAACATATACATATAAGCACAAGATCCACCATCCCAGAGACTTACTCGATGGGCGGGGAGAACATGGGTATTTAAATACCATGTGTCCATAGAGACTCGCTCGATATGGACGGCATTTAAACCCCGGGAATATCACCCCACAGAGACTTGCTCGATGTGGGGGATGGGGATTGAGAAGGAATATCGATGACGATTCGCGCCGACAACTCTTTTCTCCGCGCTCGGCCTACCGGGCTAGAGAACAAATGATAAAAGGAATTGTTGGAAGGGGATATGCTCTTTTCTATTCCTTTGATTTTTTTTGGACAGGAATTTGCAAGGGCTTCGCCGGGACCTTACATGGGGGAGAGGCCTTGCCAAATGAGGGGAATAGGGGGGCCTTTTATAGGGGGAAGGCCCCCCTTACATTGGGTCGGGGATGGCCCAACCGATGGTGACCTCATTGCCTTGCCAAATGAGGGGAATAGGGGGGCCTTTTATAGGGGGAAGGCCCCCCTTACATTGGGTCGGGGAAGGCCCAACCGATGGTGACCTCATCGTGAGGTCACCATCGGTTGGATGGTCAACCAATGGTCAGATTTTTTTTTTTTTAAATTTTCTCTGTCAACAGCTATCTGGATCGATTGGCCTAGGCCAATCTGATTCAAGGGGGTAGCCCCCTGAATTGCAGAAACTCTGGCAGACCGAATTGG
This sequence comes from Colocasia esculenta, assembly GCA_014218235.1. Taxonomy (NCBI): domain Eukaryota; kingdom Viridiplantae; phylum Streptophyta; class Magnoliopsida; order Alismatales; family Araceae; genus Colocasia; species Colocasia esculenta. The sequence continues at coordinate 185,600,349 of CM024754.1, read as the reverse complement.
TCCGATCGGACAATCCAGCCAATTCTGCCTAACATTTTTTTCTTGTATACATTAATTTATACATGCATTAAACTATCATTTCACATATATAAATTAATGTATGTGTATATATATACACAAATTAATATGTGTAATATGATTGTGTGCATTAGTTTACATATTTTTATACAAGTACACAAACACATATAGACATATATATGATATATGATATATGTATGACATACATATATATATATATATGTGCACATTATTATATTTGCATTAATAGATGATTGTATGTACATTAAAATTTTCTTTGCAATGAGGTCTATCCCTTTGCTTTGCAAATTAAAAATTTCTATCCGTGCAACCTGCCCGTGCAGGTCGATTTGCGTGCACATACTGGCACATTGGAGAAATCAGGGCCTCCAGCTCCATATTCCAACATTGTTCATGATCTAATGATTGTGATATATGTATAAGGTGCATTTCTAAGGATATACATATTAACTATGTTTGTACATTAATATGATATGTATATGATTGCATATATATTGTGTATATATATGAATGTGTAAATTTATATGTATGAATTATGATTACATATATCATAAATATATGTATATATACAAGTAAATATTGAAGACATAATTTTCCTGACTTTTTCTGATGTTTCCTGATTTTTTTTTTCAAAAAACAGTTTTTAATCTAGATGATCCAGGATCAGCCAGACTTCCGGCAGATCAGCCAATTCGGCCAATTCAATCCAATCCGATTCCTTTCTCCTTGCTTGGATATGACTTGTCTTTACCTAGTAACTTTTCCATCAAGTCCTTTTTTGTGTTGATACGTGTGCTTTTTAATTCTTCATTTAAGTATGTAAAAATTTTCATTTGTGAAAGCATTCATGGTTTTAGTCTTTTAGATGTCTTTCTTGCTAGATGGGTATCTTTCATTAAGGTTTCTCCTTCTGTACTCTCAGTGGATGATTGTGTGCCCTTTTTTTGAAGGGTCACAAAACTGAAGGATGTTTTGGTTTTCTGACAGTTAAAAGTCCTTTTTCACTTGCTGATCAACTGTGCGAATTCATACCCTTTGTGTATTATGGTGGAGCACTCCCAAGGACTTAATGTCTCATCCTTGTGTTCTTTTTTGCAGGTTTGCTGAGCTCAAGATACAACATGGAATTGAGGATGAAAAACCATCATCTGGAGTACCAGGCCCCCAGAAAATGTCTTCAGGACTGCTTCGTATGAAAGTTCATCTAAAGAAGAGTTCAATATTTTATGCATATACATTGGTCATAAACAACACTAATGTTTTTGTGCAGCTGTCATTATTAAATGCATAGGAGCTTCAATGGGGGAGAAACCTCCTGTAATGAAAAGATTGCCCCCCTCAACAACGGTATGTCTTAATATGATAATCATAACATTTCATATATATTATCACAAAGCTCTCTTTTGTTCATGCAAGCCAATCTGGTTTCAACTTGAGTAAAGAAGAGTTTACAAGCCAATCTTGTTTCAACTTGAGTAGAGAAGAGGTTTTAATTGTTCATGTGTCTTTGAGGTGATTGATGTGACAATTTATTGGCAGGTAGAAGTAATAAGCAATAGAAAGTATGTTCAAGTGTATATCTTTCTACCACGGATGAATAACCCCAAGTATTGACAAAAGTGGTGGATCCTTGTTGGTTGCTAACAGTCCCCTTATTATTTGCAGATCTCTTCTTGCCCAAGCAGCAGACTCTCACCTAGAATGACAATAAATTTGATTTGGTTTGGCCCTTGCACTTTTCAACACCCTTTTTAGGAGCATGACTGTTCCATAAGATGAACTCTCCTCGAGGTCATATGGAGGGGATATTCGGTCGTTGTGTAGGGAAAGTGGTTACTTTTCATTGATAAACTTGGGATGATTCCATATCACTTCTCCAACTCACAGACTTCCAACTACAGAGTTGATGTGGAATGGTGTCCTCACCAAGGGTTCTGCTCAAGTCTGTGAGAGGATAGTATGAAATATTCCTCATATTGCTTTATGAAGTCTGCACCGTGATTGCGGAACCAGATAATTTTATTAATTTGTTGTGCAGCACAGTAAAGTTGATCCCACCCTCTGATTAATGAGAACTGTACATTAGGTCGGAATGGAAATGCATTTACTCCGACAAAGATGGTCCAATTGAATTCAAATCACTTGCATTCTACTGCCCATTTCATCCAATTTCTATTTTGCCTTTTTTCCATGCTTTATTTTGAGCTGTCAGAGTCCAATCTCGGATTCTCTGTCTTTTGTTTGGGTCCTTGTTTATTCTCTCTCTATCAATGAATTATGACCATTTGGTTGTCTTAAAAAAAGCAAGCCAAATTTGGATACCTCGTTTCTACTCTAATTTGGAAGGCTAAACTTGCTACTTGGAATTTCACCAATGGCATCACAAGTTTTTTTTTTCTCTGATTTGCCAGCATAGTCCGATTAATGTAGGTCCCAAAATCATTGTTCTTTATTTGCAGAGCCCCAGATCTCATGCTGCCAATTTTTTTTGTCTATAATTAGAATGTTGTGTGTGCAGTCTACATTTTGAATCTTTCTGAAATTTGGTTAGGTTGGCAAGTTAAAGGTTCTCTGCAAGAGCTTCTTTAATCTGAAAGCTATCAAGCCCCGATTGTTTCTTCAGGAGGAGGTACACAAAGTTCCTTTTTTATTCTGAAGATAATGAAATTTCTAATGATGTTTGACTGCATGTGAAATGATAAATTGTCAGCACTGTTTCACGAGCCCATATAGCATAATTATTTAGTGATGCACTGGCATGTCCAAAAGGTTCACTATATTATAGCTGGCTGTTCATGATGATTTACATGGAGTGTTGCAAATTTGTGACATTCTTCTGTCATTTGAGATAGCCATTTTTGTTAAACTAAATACAGTCAAGTAATGCATAGTATATTTAGTTTATTATTTATCCTTCTAATGAAATTAAATGATTTGAAGTAACTTAAGTTTTTACCTTGCTATCTTATACAGATTTAAAAGGGCACCATGTCAGGATGGACATTTTTTTTCTTTTGCATTAAACATTCAATGATGTATATATAATGTCTGTTTATTTTACAAGTTTATGCATTGTTGGACACAGAATTTTACTATAAGAGATATATAAATTTCTTTCTGAGCCTTTTTAAAAGGGGAAATTTATATTCATGCACATATGAGGGTTATATGAATAACCAGTCAAAATTCCATGCGCTTATATGTATATCAGATGAATAGGGTTCGAGTTTGGGACCTTTTCCCAATGACTAAAGTCAGTGTTAATTTATATTGGCATAAAGTCCGAACACCCATGATTGACTATCAAAGAGGTCTTACGATCCTTTATATGGGTTTTGATGTTAAGGGCCGGCTCATTTGCATTGGCTTACTATGAGTTGTTCTTCATCACCAAAGGATTGACAAAACTAGGGTTTCATCATAGGCCACGTTGGATTGGGAAAAACCTTATAATCTGGAGAATATAGGCATAGACAAGGGCCATAGGCCTTCTTGGGAGGGGTTATGAAGGTTTCTGGACTCCAAAGGTATTTGGCAATTTCTAGGTTCCAGGGATATTTTGGTAATTTGGACCAGGCTAGAGAGACTTGGTACAAGTTCTGGACTGGAGAAGGGTTTTGATGCAATCCCCGATTTCCATGGGTTCTGAGGCCATTTCCTAAAAGCTCAGAGGTTGTTTGACTATATTTTGGATTGTAGGGGTATATTGGTAATTTGGCTAGGCCAGTGGGACTTGGTACAAGTTCTGGACTACTTAAGGTTTTTGAGGTGTTTCTTGACCTTCAGGAGTGTTGAGGCAATTCCTAGAAGGTTGGGTTGTTATTTGGACATGTTCTGGATTATAGGGGTTTATGTCTAATTTGCCACATCGACCAAAAAACATGTAGATAGGAATGAAAAAAATTCATTATATTCATCACTTCCACAAGTACAGGGTGGTCGGCAAATTGTCGATTGTACAAGGTGGGGTTCCCTACTAACACGAAGTATAAGGGCATAGCCATAATTTTCAGAAGTTGTAGGGTATAACTATAATTTTATAGGACTTTGGCATTTCCGATCTACAAGGAGTGACATTTTTGTAACTTCTGAGAGTTACACATTGTCGACTTTCAAGAGAATTATGGACATTACATGTCAAGCATCATCCAAGAGAATGGGGAGATTTATGACGATGTGGTACACATGATTAAGGCAGGTTGGCAAAAATGGAGAAGTGCATCAGGAGTCCTCTGCGATCGTCGCATACCAGTGAAACTTAAAGAAAAGTTTTATAGAATGGCAGTGAGACCTGTTTTATTATATGGTACCGAGTGTTGGGTAGTGCGAAAGGAATACATTAACAAAATGTGTGTGGCGGAGATGAGGATGCTGAGATGGATGTGTGGTAAGACTAAGAAAGATAAGATTAGGAATGAGTGCTTCCGTGAGGATTTGGGGATAGCTCCAATTGATAAAAAAATGAGAGAAAATAGACTTCTATGGTTTGGACACTGTCGGACGCGGAAAATTTCATGATAATTGTTATGGGGTTTGAATTTGATTTCCTTTTTATTTTGTTTTGCGGGGTGTGCCAGCCTGTCTACTAGACAGAGTTTGAAATCCGCGCGATGCGGAGAAGAAGTTTTGTGTCCAAGGAATGGACAAGTGCACCAATTTTATTTTGAACTTATTTGTTCCGCAATTTTATTTTATCAGACGATTAGGGTAGCGTGTGCTGGACCTCTTTCTCCATCGACCGGAATCGATGTTTATTTACATCAGATTAAAAGCCTTTGATGTTGTTTTTGATAAATTTTAACCCGAACACTATTGATAGTAAAAGTCGAGGTTTACATTTTTCTAGAAAGTGGTAGTATGGTGTTTTATTTTTCATCGGACGAAATGGATTTTGCTTTAAAAAGAGATTTTGTTTTGAAAAGAGCATGAACTCCATTTGTGGGTTCGACATGCAATTTGAGGAATGATTGGGTGTATACCCGTGGATTTATTTGATATTTGAATATAATGTGTATTTGAGCGGAGCTTCCGCATGGGCAGAGTTTCCGCGCAAACACACGAACATATATTTTGATGTACATATTGCCGTATTCATTTTGGGGCAGAGTCTCTATACGGGGAGAGTCTCCCCATGAAATACGCACATATGAACATATATTTTGTGAACATTTGAGTATGCTTTTAGGTAGAACCTCCGCTTGGGCAGAGTTTCCCTTAACAGGCATACACATATGAACACAAAGGTTTACCCTCACGGAGACTTGCGAAACGTGAGGGAATAACACAAATGTGTCTAAATGCTTAAATCCATGTAGACTAACTCGACATAGAAACATTTAGAACACAAGAACATAAAGATGTTAAATACCTTATGCCCATAGAGACTAACTCAACATGGAAGGTATTTAAACATCGAAGCACACGAGCACAATTTTAATTTTATCTCCACAGAGACTAACTCGATGTGGAGATATGAATATATATTTGGATTTTAGAATCCCCCCATGGAGACTAACTCGACATGGGGGACATTATGGAGATTTCGTAGCCGGAGGGGGACGACCTTTTCGCTTGCCGAGGGCGAATACCTTCACGCTGAGCAGAAATTTCTTCAACAGGCAAACCTTCTTTTTTCAATTTCAGAAAAGAGATCCCTTCTTCTCTAAAAAGCCCGCTTAGATTTCAGAAAAAAGCTTCTCTCGATTTCAGAAAAAAGGTCCCCCCCATTGCCATCGGGCTACATGGGCTATTTATAGGGGTTTTGCCCCTTTACATTTGAGCATGGTTTGCTGGTGCGCCGATTCGGGGTGAATCGGATTCGCCCTGATGCGATCCGATTCGCCCTGAATCGTGGCGAATCGGGTCGATTCGCCTGGAACCTGTTGGACAGTGTTGGTTCTGCCCCAGTTTGGCCAGATTCGCATGGTTTTGATGTTTCTTTGGCTGATTCTATGTTTACAACCTCTTGTGAAGAACATCATGTATAACTGATGATATTTATGCCATGTAATACTACACAAACATCCATTTTCATTCAATTGTATTGGAAATTGAGTACAAACTTCAAAGTATAAACATGAAACGTGAAACATGAAACTCAATTCCAATTGAAAAATACAATGAGACTCGTATCAACTAAAAAGTACAAACCTAAAATTCAAATCCAAATACAAAGTACAATGAGTCTAGTATCCCCAATATCCCTGCTGATATGGATCATATGTACCCCACTGGGGCTGGACAGACTCATCCGACTCTGAGGGTAGCTCCCCAATAAGATGATACCTTTTGGTTCGAGACACAAATGAACGGAACTCATCCCAAGTCATCATGGTGTTGTATCTTCTCCGAAACTCCCTCACAAAGTGGTCCCACACCTCGCATTCAGGACGGACTATCCTCAAACTCGCCATTTGCACATCCTTTGCAGAAGCATCAATCTGCTGAACAGGAACAGGAACAGGAACAGGAACATGAACATGAATAAACGGAGGTGGATCAAAATATGGTGCAGGGTAGCCTGTGGTGGCGTAGCCACTATAGCCACTGGAGTAGCCTGTGTCGGACTCTAGCTGATAATTATGTCCCCCATAGCCATAGGATCCCACAGACTCATGTGTGCTCATTCTCTCAAAATCAGATATCATAGTGTTATAGCTATCACTATCCACTGCTAAACCTTCTGCACGACCACCTTCCCTAAACTTCCGCCTTCTATTGTACTGCACTGGGCCGCCATGAACGGTATCTTGGGTGCAATGGCCACCATAATGCTGCTCCGCTGTGAATTCTATCCCACCACCCCCGCCCCCTCCCCATCTCCATCACCACCCCCTACAGACCCACCCGGTGAACCAGTTGTCATGGAGTCATGGGAGCGGCTGCTGGGTAATCGTGGCGATTCCTCTGGAGGTGTTTCTTCTGCATTTGGATCCAATGTTTCTAAATCTGCAATATCAAGTGGATCTAAATTAGGGGCAGCCATTTTTTTCTTTGCCTTGGATCCCCAGGATAACCAACTCTTCTTCTTTTGTGCTGGGGCGGTTGGCTCTCTAATAACAATGCATCTGTTGTCTGACAGTATTTCAATGGACTCCTTAACAGTCTTTCAACAACTCGTGTAAAGGCGGCAATCAAGTGATCCTCGTACGATAGCTCGAACGCATAATGGTACGCAGGATGGAGATAGTAAGCTGCAATGAGGGTATAAAATGAATTAGTTTGATTGTACTAAACATGAAAGTTATAAACCAAGTTGAAGTAAAATTTTCTCACCCGCCATATGTAGATCCCGACTCATTTGTCGGTCCCACCGATCCTCAACAACGTCTAAGGCCAAGTGTGCATAACGAGGGGACACGTCGTGAATCTTTTTCTTTGCAGCTTCAATTTTTGCATAAACCAACCCTATGCTTGGTCTCCTATCCCCATCAACCACCCTCAAAACCTCATAAAGAGGTTCAATGATTTGCACCAGCTTGAATACTCGGTCCCAGAAATTAGCATTGCAGACTATCCCTTCAACATCTTTACCATCAGTAGTCCCTGCGAAAGTGCTCTGCATCCATCTGTCTGTCCTAAACATGCGTTTTAGACCATCTTTGTGCTTTAGGAGACTTTGTAAGGCAATGAAATTAGTTGCAAAACGGGTGATAGCCGGCCTCAACAACTCTCCACCTGTGGACTCTCTCATCCACGCCAACACAACATGATGATTATAAATGTACCTTGTGATTTTCTGCCCAGCCTCCACCACCGTCCTGACAGGTCGCAATGTGTCAATCTCTTTCAACATCAAATCTACACAGTGTGCTGCACAAGGAGTCCAGTAAAGATGAGGATAAAGAAGCATCAACTCCTCATCTGCCTTCTTGTATGCAGAGCCATTATCGGTCACCACTTGCACAATATATTGCTCTCCTATCTCATCCACAACCTCCCGCATCAAACTTAGAATATATTCAGAATTATGCACTCTATCGGATGCATCAACAGATTTGTGGTAGAACACCTGTCTATCATAATACACAAGGAAGTTGATAAGAGTATAAGACTACTCTTGGTCGTACCTGACCAACCATCACACATCAATGTGCAGCCATATTTCTCCCACTTTTTTTTGAAGCCTTGGATATATGACTTTATCTCCTGCACTTCTTCATCTAGATATCTCCCTGCCAAGTCTCTTGATGATGGTGGTTGCACATGAATCCCTTGTCGTTGTACCTCCTAGATCATAGTTTTGTAATACGGGCTGTTAGCTGCATTGAATGAAATGCCCGAATGATGCCACCATTTTGCCACTGCACGGCCCAGTTTATATCTAGGCCCTTGCTGGTTGTATGCATCATCAATTCTGATTTGTTTTCCATGCTCCCGAGAATATAAATGCGGATCCACCTCTTCTAAGGTTACACCTGTGGATCTCTTCCTTTGCCCTTGGTGTTGGTCTGGGTTTGGTACGTCGGTTGGAATATGAGTGAAGTAATCACCCACATTGGAGTACCGACGGGACTGCGTCTCACCCCCAACTCTACTACCACTGCCACCACTACCACTCCCAACCTCAAAGCTCCCTATCTGCTCAGGGACATCAGGCACATCAGGTTCCTCATCGTCATCTTTATCTCGTTGCCTTCCCGAGATGATCCTCTCCTGCATCTCCCTGTCCGCCTTCTTTCTTTGCGACTCGGCACGAACACCCTTCAAGTGTTCAATCATCAGCCGCTACACTTCAGTAGGCACGATTTACCACCTTGGACATCATGGTACCCTGCAAGCCGCCCACCTGCAAGGTGCTTCTTGAGGCGGGAGACGCCCCCTCCTTGCCCCGTATGGCCGCAGTAGTTGCACTTGTAATTTTGCCTGTTGCCTATTACATTCCCGTACTGCCACCCAATGTCCTCACTAGCAGCTTTCTTCGGTGCCATCTACATAAAATAATTAATCATTAAATTTCATCTAAAAAAATATTTTCTGTTTTTTTTATAAATAATTTTAGAAAATTACACATAGATGAACATGTCCAAATCTATGTGTAAGAAATATAGATTCAAAGGAGAAATGGTGGAAAGTAAACATTAAACACTTGCAACATCATGTTTGAACTATTTCTGATTTTTTTTTAAAAAATTTTCAGAAATTCAAAATTAAAAGAAAATGGGCAAATCTATGTGGAAAAATTGAACATTCAAGGGAGAAATGGTTGCAAGTGAACACTAAACACTTGCAACATCATTGTTCTAAATTTTGATTTTTTTAAAAAATAATATCGTTGTAATTTCTATTTTTTTTAATAATTTTCAGAAAATAAAAAAATGGAAGAACATGGCCAAATCTATGTGTAAGAAATGTAGATTCAAAGGAGAAATGGTGGAAAGTGAACATTAAACACTTGCAATATCATGTTTGAATTATTTTGATTTTTTTAAAAAAATATTTTCAAAAATTCGAAATTAGAAGAAAATGGGCAAATCTATGTGAAAAAATAGAAGATTCAAGGGAGAAATGGTTGCAAGTGAACACTAATCACTTGCAACATCATCTCCCAAGAGTATATTTCCCATCCATCAACATAAAACAGAAAAAAATTGAAGATACATGGAGGGTTACCTTCAAAACAGTCAAAAGGATGAAGAGAGGGATGAGAGAAGCCCAAGAACACCTCCAAGCACCTTCCAATCCACGTAGGAAGCCTCCTTGGGTCTCCTAGAGTGTAGATCTGGGGTTTCCTTGAGGGAGAAGGGGGAAAAATGGGGGAGAAAGGGGCTGGCAGCGAGACTCCTGCGAATCGGGACTGCACAGTCCCGATTCGCAGGGCATCGGCGTATCTAAAGGGGGCGGAGCGTGGCGGATCCACGTATCGGGGCGGATCGAAGCGGATCCTTCTGATACGCGGCCGGCCGGCGGATCCTTGCGGATCACGCATCGGCCCGCCCATGATCCGCTCCGATACGGACGGATCGGGCCGTTGCGCTCCGCCACGACAAACCCTGATTTATAGAAGAAAAAAAAACCACCCATGTAAGGCCTTTAACCAATGGAAATTTCTCATTGGTTATGGGAAAACCCCTTAACTGACGGAGCCCTTCCATCGGTTAGGAGAAAACCCCCAACCAATGGAGCCTTTCCATCGGTTAAGGGAGATCCCCTTAACCGATGGAATTCCTCCATCGGTTAAGGAGGGCCTTCCTTAACCCCCCTTAACCGATGGAACCTTTCCATCGGTTAAGCCCTTAACCGATGGAACCCTTCCATTGGTTACCCCTCTCTCCTCTCTCAAAATCAGGGTTTGTCGTGGCGGAGCGCATCTGCCCGATCCGCCCGTATCGGAGCGGATCATGGGCGGGCCGATGCGTGATCCGCAAGGATCCGCCGACCGGCCGCGTATCGGAAGGATCCACTTCGATCCGCCCCGATACGCGGATCCGCCACGCTTCGCCCCCTTTAGATACGCCGATGCCCTGCGAATCGGGACTGTGCAGTCCCGATTCGCAGGAGTCTCGCCGCCAGCCCCTTTCTCCCCCATTTTTCCCCCTTCTCCCTCAAGGAAACCCCAGATCTACACTCTAAGAGACCCAAGGAGGCTTCCTACTTGGATTGGAAGGTGCTTGGAGGTGTTCTTGGGCTTCTCTCATCCCTCTCTTCATCCTTTTGACTGTTTTGAAGGTAACCCTCCATGTATCTTCAATTTTTTTCTGTTTTATGTTGATGGATGGGAAGTATACTCTTGGGAGATGATGTTGCAAGTGATTAGTGTTCACTTGCAACCATTTCTCCCTTGAATCTTCCATTTTTTCACATAGATTTGTCCATTTTATTCTAATTTCGAATTTCTGAAAATATTTTTTTAAAAAATCAAAATAATTCAAACATGATATTGCAAGTGTTTAATGTTCACTTTCCACCATTTCTCCTTTGAATCTACATTTCTTACACATAGATTTGGCCATGTTCTTCCATTTTTTTATTTTCTGAAATTATTAAAAAAAACAGAAATTACAACGATATTATTTTTTTAAAAAATTAAAATTTAGAACCATGATGTTGCAAGTGTTTAGTGTTCACTTGCAACCATTTCTCCCTTGAATGTTCAATTTTTCCACATAGATTTGTCCATTTTCTTTTAATTTTGAATTTCTGAATTTTTTTTTAAAAAATCAGAAATAATTCAAACATGATGTTCCAAGTGTTTAATGTTTACTTTCCACCATTTCTCCTTTGAATCTATATTTCTTACACATAGATTTGGCCATGTTCATCTATGTGTAATTTTTTGAAATTATTTATAAAAAAAATAGAAAATGTTTTTTTAGATGAAATTTAATGATTAATTATTTTATGTAGATGGCACCGAAGAAAGCTGCTAGTGAGGACATTGGGTGGCAGTACGGGACTGTAATAGGTACCAGACACAATTACAAGTGCAACTACTGCGGCCATACGGGGCAAGGAGGGGGCGTCTCCCGCCTCAAGAAGCACCTTGCAGGTGGGCGGCTTGCAGGGTACCATGATGTCCAAGGTTGTAAATCGTGCCTACTGAAGTGTAGCGGCTGATGATTGAACACTTGAAGGGTGTTCGTGCCGAGTCGCAAAGAAAGAAGGCGGACAGGGAGATGCAGGAGAGGATCATCTCGGGAAGGCAACGAGATGAAGATGACGATGAGGAACCTGATGTGCCTGATGTCCCTGAGCAGATAGGGAGCTTTGAGGTTGGGAGTGGTAGTGGTGGCAGTGGTAGTAGAGTTGGGGGTGAGACGCAGTCCCGTCGGTACTCCAATGTGGGTGATTACTTCACTCATATTCCAACCGACGTACCAAACCCAGACCAACACCAAGGGCAAAGGAAGAGATCCACAGGTGTAACCTTAGAAGAGGTGGATCCGCATTTATATTCTCGGGAGCATGGAAAACAAACCAGAATTGATGATGCATACAACCAGCAAGGGCCTAGATATAAACTGGGCCGTGCAGTGGCAAAATGGTGGCATCATTCGGGCATTTCATTCAATGCAGCTAACAACCCGTATTACAAAACTATGATCTAGGAGGTACAACGACAAGGGCTTCATGTGCAACCACCATCATCAAGAGACTTGGCAGGGAGATATCTAGATGAAGAAGTGCAGGAGATAAAGTCATATATCCAAGGCTTCAAAAAAAAGTGGGAGAAATATGGCTGCACATTGATGTGTGATGGTTGGTCAGGTACGACCAAGAGTAGTCTTATACTCTTATCAACTTCCTTGTGTATTGTGATAGACAGGTGTTCTGCCACAAATCTGTTGATGCATCCGATAGAGTGCACAATTCTGAATATATTCTAAGTTTGATGCGGGAGGTTGTGGATGAGATAGGAGAGCAATATATTGTGCAAGTGGTGACCGATAATGGCTCTGCATACAAGAAGGCAGGTGAGGAGTTGATGCTTCTTTATCCTCATCTTTACTGGACTCTTTGTGCAGCACACTGTGTAGATTTGATGTTGAAAGAGGTTGACACATTGCGACCTGTCAGGACGGTGGTGGAGGCTGGGCAGAAAATCACAAGGTACATTTATAATCATCATGTTATGTTGGCGTGGATGAGAGAGTCCACAGGTGGAGAGTTGTTGAGGCCGGCTATCACCCGTTTTGCAACTAATTTCATTGCCTTACAAAGTCTCCTAAAGCACAAAGATGGTCTAAAACGCATGTTTAGGACAGACAGATGGATGCAGAGCACTTTCGCAGGGACTACTGATGGTAAAGATGTTGAAGGGATAGTTTGCAACGCTAATTTCTGGGACCGAGTATTCAAGCTGGTGCAAATCATTGAACCTCTTTATGAGGTTTTGAGGGTGGTTGATGGGGATAGGAGACCAAGCATAGGGTTGGTTTATGCAAAAATTGAAGCTGCAAAGAAAAAGATCCACGACGTGTCCCCTCGTTATGCACACTTGGTCTTAGACGTTGTTGAGGATCGGTGGGACCGACAAATGAGTCGGGATCTACATATGGCGGGTGAGAAAATTTTACTTCAACTTGGTTTATAACTTTCATTTTTAGTACAATCAAACTAATTCATTTTATACCCTCATTGCAGCTTACTATCTCCATCCTGCGTACCATTATGCGTTCGAGCTATCGTACGAGGATCACTTGATTGCCGCCTTTACACGAGTTGTTGAAAGACTGTTAAGGAGTCCATTGAAATACTGTCAGACAACAGATGCATTGTTATTAGAGAGCCAACCGCCCCAGCACAAAAGAAGAAGAGTTGGTTATCCTGGGGATCCAAGGCAAAGAAAAAAATGGCTGCCCCTAATTTAGATCCACTTGATATTGCAGATTTAGAAACATTGGATCCAAATGCAGAAGAAACACCTCAAAGTTTTGGCATTCCCTTTGTAGATATCCACTGCAAACTTTTCAGGGTTCAGCAGACACGTGCATCGTCGCCCTAACTCGGTGCCGGTTAAAAGATGTGACAAAATCTTAGTGGATACCAGTAAAAGAGTTAGGGGAAGGCCTAAAATGATATGGTGCGATGTTATTAGGAAAGATTTAGACTTCTTGGGTTTAAACACGACTATAGCACTTGATAGAAATTTTTGGCGGAAAAGAATTCATGTAGCTGACCCCAATTAATGGGATAAGGCTCTAATGATGATGATGACATGTCAAGCATCATCCGAGCTACAAGGGCATAAGGGCGTAAGTGTAAAAATAACCTAGGGGTATTTATGTAATTTTGCATACCCTTGAGGGCCTTGCATAAAGCCACGAGCGGACGAACCAACGAGCAATGAACCGCGAATCACAAACAAATGCACGAATCCAACTGGTTCAATTTTAGCCTTCTCCACCTCGTAAATCCAACCCCCCAAGGGGGTATTTATAGAAGCAAAACCCTAAATGGTTTGGTGGGGTCCACTGGGGTTCAAAAGGGAGCATTTGAACCCGGTGGGGCCTGGCTGAGCTCAAAATGAACCCACTGGGGTCCCAGTGGGTTAAACTGGACCCCGCGGGGACCTAGTCAAACGCATTGGGGTCCAATGGGTTTAATTGGACCCCATTGGGGCCAGTCAAACATGCTAGTATCCAGCAGGTTTAACTTACCCTAGTAGGTTTAACTGACCCCTGCCAGTTTGAACCTGTTGGATTCCAATGGGTTTAAATAGGCCCAACTAGGGGCCAGTCAACCCTGTTGGAAGTGGGTCCAATCAAACCTGTTGGTATCCAGCAGGTTAAACTGCAGGGGCCAGTTTGAACCTGTTGGATTCCAGTGGGTTGAACTAGGCCCCACTGGGGAGCATTTGAACCCGGTGGGGCCTTGCTGGGGGGACCTAGTCAAACCCATTGGGGTTCAGTGGGTTTGCCAATCAAACACGCTAGTATCCAGCAGGTTTAACTGACCCCTGTAGGGGCCAGTTTGAACCTGTTGGATTCCAACGGGTTTAAATAGGCCCCATTAGGGGCCAGTCAACCCTGTTGGAAGCGGGTCCAATCAAACCTGTTGGGATCCAGCAGGTTAAACTGCAGGGGCCAGTTTGAACTTGTTGGATTCCAGGGGGTTGAATTAGGCCCCACTGGGGGTCAGTCAACCCTGCTGGAGTTCAACAAGGTTGATCGGACCCCACTAGGGTCAGGGCCATCCCGTTGGGCTCTAGTGAGTGCACCTAGGCCCGTCGGGGGCCAGATGGGTCCGGAAGAGGCCTATCGAGTCCAAACAGTCCTTGTGGAGGCTTGTTTGGGCCTGGTAGGACCCTTTTGGGTCAGGTGTGCCCCTCTTATGAAAACTTCCCTTAGGGCCAAAAATAGGGCACAATTCCCAAGGAGGTGCTTTCGGTCTTGGTCGAGGTGCGTGTCGGAGGTCGAAGAGCAGTCGTGAGTGGGGCTCGTCTGTTGTTTTTCCAACATTGTCAGGGGAACTTGCACTCGTCCGAGTTGCGTGATATATGTCTTTTTCCCCTCCACGAGTATGTAATCGATGAGAACCTTGGCCACAATTACATTTAATTGGGTCAATAAACCCGAAGTGTCTAGTCTATGGGATGATGATATTGGCCTTACACCATGTCTCGTTCGTCCATCCCAATATATAGTTGTTATCTCGACGTAGTTAAGGAAAATACGACGTGAAAATATGCTATGGAGGGGCCCTGTTGACTTTGTGTCGCATTCTGTTCATCTCCAAATATGAGTTGACTCGACGTAGTCGAGGCCAAAAAATTCTCTATTAATCCGAGAAAAATAGTTGGTAAAACAAATGCCCCCCACGGGCTGTTTGTCGAGGCAGGAGACGAGGCGGACGGCCTGTGCACTTCATATAAATCACATAGTGACAGTATAGAACTTAAGTCTGATATTTTGTTGTTGTCCTTACATATTTTGTCTAATATTCTCATGCTTCATGTTGTTTGGCAGCACTTGGCATGATGGCTCGTAACCGTGGGGCTAGAACCTATTCTTGCCGGCCAAGGGCTAGAGATTTTGATGACTCTGAGGACCAACACGTCAGGAGGACAGACCGACACATGCGCTCCCTGCCTCTGCCATCATGGAGGATGCACTTGACGGATTAGACTGTCAATTGTCTTCGGTCGCTGAGGTCCCAAATGAGCATGCTAGAGGACAGGAAGGGATTATGGTATACTGAAAGAGCGAGGTGTCTACACATATGACAGATCAGAGGGATATTCGTCTCACTACCCTTTGGATCGTTATCTCTTTCCTTTGGTACAGAGTTTTCTATCTACTGGAATGACAGAAGATGATCCTCGCCTAACTGAGGAAAGACGCTGACTTGAGTGAGCAATATTATTGGGCCAAGACAATATGCAAGGCACTTACACTTTGCAAAAGATTTTTTCAAACAGCCACAACACCCAGATCAGAAAAACCTAGGCTTCTTTCAGCAGTATGAGCAATTTAAGATCTGCGCTGCCACATTATCCCTCGGCAACATGCAACTTCACGAGCACCATAAAGTTGTGAAGTTGGCATTAGAAGGCTCATTTCTGATACCGTCAGGGTCCAGATTCGTAGAGCATGAATACAGTCATGATTGCATGCTGGAGAGAATCTTGACATTGCAGATCCCTAGTTGGTATGGCAAATGGTCCGTTGTTTCTTCCTGCAGCTACCGTAAGGGAGCGATATAATGGCTCTGGGGCATTCTTTCCGCCTATGAGCCAATATTAGACAAAGCGGGGATTCGCTTTGCCATGACGGCGGCTCTATATGCATACCCTTGTCATACAGGGTTGCCTCAAGCCTTCCTCAAAGGATTTAACCGCCGCTAGAACACATTTGCTACAACAGGAGGAGAGGTTTCGCTAGACATTCAGTCTTTCTAGTGCATTTTAGGTCTTCCCATCTGTGGGCAAGCATACGAGGAGTTGTGCTTCTATGACATACATCATAGCTCGACAGATGGGGCTGGGAAATACTAGATGTCATATTGCTTTCGATATCTTATGAAGACCTGGAGAGATTTGGCTCAAAGATAGGACTTCTCGTACATCACGAGTGAGTCTAAACATTTGGATTAGCCATTTTTATAGTGGTTCCTTCTACCTTTATGAGAGTTTTACTCAGTCAGGAGAGATTCGGGACCGATAAAGGGAGATCATCCAGGAGGTACTCCTGCATCAACGACACTTGCCTGCTCCTCAGCCAGGGTGGAATTCCAAAGGATTGCCACCATTGACATATTTGACGGCATATTTAGCTTATTGGCTGGCTATTGCTTGCACTTACCTTTGTTATTCCTCATATCGAGGAAGATTTCTTGACACTGTCAGGTCCAGATTCGCAGAGCACGGATATAGTCATGATTGCATACTGGAGAGAATCTTGACATTGTAGACCCCCAGCTGATATGGGAAATGATCTGTTATTTCTTCCCAGCTACCTAGGAGAGCAATAAAATGGCTCTGGGGCATCCTTTCTGCCTACAGACCAATATTAGATAGAGCGAGGATTCACCATGCCATGACGACGACTCTATATGCATATCCCTGTCATATAGGGTTGCTTCAAGCTTTCATCGAAAGATTTGACTGCTACTGGAACACATTTGCTATAGCAGGAGGTGAGATTTCTCTAGACCTTTGGTCTTTCCAGTGCATTTTAGGTCTTTTCGTCCACGAACAAGCATTCTAGGAGTTGTGCTTCGATGACATACATCTCAGTTTGACAGATGGGGCCGGGAAATACCAGATGCCATATTGCTTCCGATATCTTATAAAGATCTGGAGAGATTTTGCCCAAGTGGGCAAAGACAGGACTCTTCGTACATCACGAGTGAGTCTAAATGCTTGGATTAACCATTTCTATAGTGGCCCCTGTTGCTATTATGAGACTTTTACTCAGTCAGGAGAGACTTGGGACCAATATAGGGAGATCATCCAGGAGGTAGTCTCGCATCCACAACACTTACCTGCTCCTCAGCCAGGGTGGAATTCCAAGAATTGCCACTGTTGACATATTTGGCAGCGTATTTAGCTTATTGGCTGGCTACCTTCATTATTCCTCATGGTGAGGAAGGTTTCTGGAGTGCCAAGGTTATATATCCAGCTTGTGTTTTAGCATGTGGTCAATGAGTGGCCATCCCCCTTGCTGCCATGGCGAACATATATCAATCCCTTGGAGCTTTGACAATGAATTCTTACCCCAAAGATAAAAATATATTACTGCCTACTCATTATTTAAGCACATGGCTAATCTTTCTAAGAGGCATTCGATCAACCCGACAACTCCTCTGTTATTTTCTTTTATTAGATAGTCCAACCAAAATGTCGATACTTAGCTGATGAATGCCCCTAGTGAGCTATCTTTTTTGCCGACTCAGCAGGGTGAGGGATTACAGCTTGACCATTTCTCCAACTCATACAGGCTATACCTGGGGCAGAGAGGGGACTCGGCTGTGTAGCAACCCAGTTTTTTTTAAAATAAATAAATAGAAAACTCATTATCATATGTGGAAAATTGCGACGGAATTAAATGAAAAATTATATTCAGGCACTAACTAGTACATTACAACGAGTGGTAAAGAAAGTGGATCAAGATGTGCATAATTGGGTTGACAAACGCTTAAAAAAGTCTTAAGATAATTAAACCCGATAATGATAAAAGCTATTATCACATGTGAGAAACTAAAGTAGAATCAGACAAAAACTTAGGATGACAAATTAAATAACGGGACATGGATATTAGCAAGGAAACTTGGGTCAAACAAACATGTTTGAGTTAGTAAAACTCTGGACTCCGACTTAAGGCAAGGAAACCCGATAATATGTAAATGCTATTATCACATATGCGAAAATGGTAACGAAATCAAATAAAATTTTCTATGCATAAACTAATTATTATATTATAAAGATTAACAAAGAAATTGGGGCGAGATTCAAACATTTGGCGCAGCAAAACCCAACAAGATGAATGAGTTGATAATGTAATGCTTACGGCCCATTATCCCATGTGTAAAAGTCGATCAAAACTGAAATTAAAAATTATATTTGGGGCTCCTATTAATGTCTCCTAACATCCCATAAAGAAATTTGGGCCAAGCGAAGTCTCTTAGGCCAAGAATAAAATCAATTGGGAAAAATACAATGAAATTTGTAAAGCTCAACTAGTTAATGTTTAATGGGTTAATTAGCACTTAACAATCCACTATTGGGTGGGGAATATGACCCAAAACTGAGCCCAAACATGGGGAGACGTTTCTCAATGTGTCTCCATATCTAATTTGGAGAGATCTCTCTAAAACATGGAAGGAAATACCAAAAACTCATAACCCTTAAGTTTGAATTGTATTAGGACTCCTAAAGCATGAACCCCTATAAATTAAGCCCCCTTGCTCCTTGGGCCGACCCTAAGATTTGCTGGGGGTGTGAGGAGGCTTGTTGGACGGCTGGAGAAGGAGGAGCCACAACCTTGCTCTTCTCCGAAATTTGTCACTTCTTGCCCTAGGATTTCTAACACACCAAAGGTAGGTAGTCTTTGGGCCAAATCTTAATTAAACGTATGCATGGATAGTTCTTGATATTTTCCCCAATTGTTATTGTCTTCTATGGCCGTATTTTCAAGTTAAAAACTAGGGTTTTCATTCTTACGAGTTTCATGTAACTTCTTGTATCTTCTAAATCTCTTCGAGTTACTTTAATTCCTTTGACCTGAAGATTCTTCTTGATGTCTATAGTGTTTCTATCCCTGAAGCCCTAATTTTTATTCTGTGGATCGTATTTATCTCAAAAAGTTTACTGCATCTGTTTTCCCTTAAGTCGTCGTAAACTCTTTCAAAATCCTATCTTTACTTGACTGAATCCTGATTCCTTGTTACTGGAGGTTCACCCATGAGTTTAGAACACAACCATGCCTTTTTCCCAATTTTTATTTGGTATTTTCAACATATTGGACATGTTTATTCCACGGTGTCATGTTGTCGCCGTACTGTCTTATGTGCAAGAGAATCACGAGTATACACGATTATAGTTTGATTAAAAGCTACTGTAGAAACCCCTTCAAGTCTAGTTTCTAATCATGCCTTTTCCCCCAATTTTTATTGAGTTAATCATGAGTATTTTGGGTTTTATTTCACTATATACATAGTAGAGTTTTTGCCATCTAATCCTGTACAGGGCTCTGATCAGTTCTGGAAGCAAAACTTGGCCCTGTTGTCACAACATGTCGACCTGTCACCCTCTTTTTGAGAAGGCAACAGGGTTAGTGGTCGCCTTATTAAGGAGACAACTGTTGAACCCGAAAAAATCGGGGCTTAAAACAAACCCCGGGCGACAAATACGCCCTGGGGGAACTAGGAACAAACTCCCGATCCCTCGCTCGGACATCGAAGACAAGCGAGTCCGAGTGCTCGCGTCAACTCGGGGTGATCCGAAAGGGAGATGCCCGAGAAGTCCATCGACGGTGAAGAGTACGTACCCCGGGCGCCAGAAACTCCGCGTCCGGATCAACGTTCGAGGCCGCGCCCAAAGCCGAAAGGTCCGGGAGAATCAAATGCACGTGCCCCTCGAAAACGGGGACAAACGCACGTGGGACGGCCGAGAAAGCACGGGCGGTGCACGTGTGCGGCACGACCGTCAACCAACAAACAAAGCACGGGAGGCCCACAGAGCTCTCTCCCGAAAAATACGCAAAGAACCGTGAGAAGAAGAAGGTCTGGTCCCACCCTCTTATATAGAGGTGGGCCAAGCAAGCCCCTAATAGGGGAGCCGGTTAACCCCCCCCCCCCCCCCCCCCCCCGCCAGTAGGAGGGGGTCGCCGGTTCGCCCCCCTAGCAGGGGGCGCCGGTTCGGCCCCCCGCTGGCAGGGGGGGGGGGGGGGTTCGGCCCCCCAAGCAGGGGCGCCGGTTCGGCCCCCCCCAGCAGGGGCACCGGTCAGCCCCCCCGCCAGCAGGGGGCCGCCGGTCAGCCCCCCGCCAGTAAGGAGGGGGGGGGGCGCCGGTCAGCACCCCCGCCAGTAGGGGGGGCCGCCGGTCAGCACCCTTCGCCAGCAGGAGGGGGGCCGTCGGTCAGCCCCCCCCGCCAGTAAGGAGGGGGGGGGGGGGGGGGCGCCGGTCAGCACCCCCGCCAGTAAGGGGGTGGGGGGGCGGTCAGCCCCCGCCAGAAGGGGGAGGGCCGCCAGTCAGGCCCCCCGCCAGCAGGAGGGGGCACCGGTCAGGGCCCCTGACTGGCGGCCACCCCCGCCAGTCCGACTCCTCGCGACGCGTCTCCGCCGGTTCGCCTGCCTCGACGCTCGTGCCGTCCAAGCCTCCGCCGGGCGGGTACCCCCGCCGGTATGCCCCCCCCTCCCAAATCCTATAAATAGGGGGGCATACCCCCATTGCAACGACATGCCCAAAGGCCTACACGTTTGCAAAAAACACAAAGAACACCTGCAAACACCTTAGTTGGTCCGTGCGCGAGCTTAAATAGGCCGCACGTGTTGGGGAAGGTTCTCGACATCCGTTGGTGCTCTGTCCTCAGCGTTCGGGCCCTCCTGCGCTTCGTCCGCAAGCAGACGCCACAGGTTGTCACATGACCCCCGACATTTGTATTTAAGTCCTCCGTCGTCATCAAACGACGTACGTAGAGGCTATGTTGTCCGACAGCGGTACGAACACCCTGTCGTAGACTTAAAGGAACAAGTTGTCGGTAAATGCCGGGCGGAGGCACAAACACCCCGCCTCGGGCATTAAAGGCCCGACAAGTTCGTAAATGCTTGACGGAGGCACAAACACCCCGTTGTGAACGCCAATACAACCCGCACATCTTGTAAATGTCCGACGGAGGTACAAACACCCCGTCACGGATATCGATGTAACCCCCATGCTGTGTAATGTCTGACGGAGGCATAAACACCCCGTCGTTGACACCCATGTACATGAAATATTGTGTAATCGCCCAGTGGAGGTACAAAAATCAACTAAAGGCGCCGATGTAAAATGTCATGAATATAAATGACATGAGCATGCTTGAATAAAATTGTGGAAATCTATTTGTCATCTACTTTCCTTTAAATTTCGGCATACGGTCTTTTAAAACATTACGCATCCGAAGGTGTTCGAGTCTTGCACTCGATGTAAATGAAACACTGACTTCGGTCGGTGGGGAACGATCTAGTACACGACCACTCCAATCGCCCTGAACGCGAGCGCACGCGGAAAAATAAATAAATAAATGAAATTTGAGGGTACCAGGGTTCGCACCCCATACTCCTCATAACTAAACTTCTTTGTCTTTTTCTCGCAAACAGTCTGGCACGCCCAAAAAGCACAAAAGCGAAACAAAGACGAACGGAGCCCCTCGGGGCGAAATTCATCTTTGAAATCGTGTCTCTCCGGAGCCATTTGAAATTCCTCATTCTAACAATCTGGCACGCTCGGTGGGACTGTTCCTGCCTTCCATGCATATGTAAAAAGATCTTATGCCGATATGGAAATATAAGATGACTAATTTCCACACTACAGGTACAAGGAGCGAACATCGGCATCCAACGCTCGCTTCCACCTGCAAACTCAAGCTTGCTCGATGGCCGCCGTCACCTACGGTTTGCTGGTCGTCGCCTGCCACGCCAAGTGTGGCTACCTCACCGTTCCGATCGTGTTCGGTGACTTTCCTGCTGTGGTGGGATCCCCCTATTGCCTAGGGGTGGTCTCCGCCGTCCAAGCTACTTCGAAGACGGCGCCAAAAGCTACTACAGCTAGGGGCATCAAGCCCCGCCCAAGCCAAGGCCGAGTCTTCTCGGATACCATCTCTTGCGTCGCAGTCCCTAGAAAACGGGGACAGCGCCAGGGACGCAACAAGCCCCACGCGATCGTCTCCAACTCCGGCAAGACCGTGCTCGTGGGAGACATCCGCGTCAGGCTCGATGGAGGCGAGCGATATTGCCCCGGGATAGAAGCGTCCCCATGGTGGCAACCTCCAACAAATTCGCTCCCCTCCAAGGGACGCGGCAAGAAGAACGGGACTCCCCAAAAGGAGCCCGACAGGGGCAGGCATCAAGCTCGGCGCCCCAGCCGCCTCGCAAAATGAGGCAAATGTGGGTGACCAAGCAGGAAGCCCGCCAAATCAAGCAAGCCAGAGCGGACCAACCCGCTGAAGGCTCCAAGAAGGCTACACCTGAGCGAGAAAAAGCTCAGGACCCTGAACTTGCTCGTCCTCGCGGACAGAAAAGGAGGGGTGTCTACCGGAAGCCCAACTTCGTCTCCACCCAAGCAGAACCTGCTGAAGAAGGAGACGTGAGTCGCGCTGAAGCTTCCGCGCCTAGGGTCTCAGTCTTTGAAAGGCTGAGCACCTCAGTCTTTAGCAGACTTGGAGCGGCACTCCGTCCAAACACCCAGAGGCCCAAGAAGCGAAGGGTACAACGGACATCTGAAGAAGGTAGAGGCATGAAAATCTTCACCTGCTACGCTTCTGGAAGAGAAGCGGCTGGGCCATCCGGCGTCCCTCTCGGGGCATTCAGGATAGATGAACCCGGCCAGGAGGGCGAAGCCATTGCCCGATATACTCGGAACCCTGCCAGAAGACCTCCCCAAGGGCAGCAAGGCAGTCAAGCTGGACCCTTGAATCTGGGGCAAGTTCTCAAGCCTCCACTCGAGCATGACCAAAGACCCCTCCCGGGGCAGGTCCAGCTGGACCTCGAAGGAGGGGAAGAAGTCGAAGTCGCCAGCCTCCATGTCGGAGATCAACAACTGCCGGCTGACGGGGACCAAGCCGAAGTGTTCCTCATGCCGCCAACCAGAGCCGCCTTCCAAGCAATGACGGAAGACGCCAAGTATGATTTCATACAACGCTGGCAGGCTGAAATGGCCAACCTCCTGATGGAGCGAGGGCAACAGGCAGGGGCAAATGCGCCACGCCGCCAAGTGCCGACGGCAAACCAAAATGCTCGGGCAAGACATCAATAAGGCGACCTGCCCGATGTCAATCCACGCACGGCCGTGGTTAACGACTACACCGTCGATCCGGTCCAACAGCCGCGCAGGGGCATAAACTCCCAAGCCTCCGCGGCCGAAGATATCGTGGCCCAGCGGCGAATGATCGAAAAGATCGTGGACGACCGCTTCGCCCAACGAGGTGAGGGGACCGCCACTGTAGATCTATACAGTGTGCCATACCCTGTCCACCATCAATTCAAGAAGTTGCCACCGGACTGCCCCAAGGCGCCAAAGTTACAGAAGTTCGACGGACAGGGCTTGCCAAATAAGCACCTGGCCTACTATATAACGGCCATGGGAGAGTTGGCATTCGACGAATCCTATCTCCTCCGTTATTTCGCAATGTCCTTGACGGGTACCGCTTTCCAGTGGTACTCGAGGTTAAGGCCCAATTCCATTGTCGATTGGGCTGACCTCCAAAAGAAATTCATCGACCGCTTCCAGACGGCCGAGAGAAAGGTGTCGCTTGCAGAGCTATGCTCCCTCAAGCAAAGGAAAGGAGAAACGGCACTCGACTTCATCAAGCGGTGGCGTGACTTCAACATGAGGTGCGACAACCCCCCGACGCAAGAAGATGCTATAACCATCTGTCGGAGGGGCCTAGCAGCCCAAGTGAGTGAAAAGCTGCTGGGCACAAATATCAAGGGCTTTGACCAGCTCAATTGGGTCGTCGCGGAGATCGAAATGTTCTTTGCCGACAACCCGATGCGAGCTCCCCCGAAGAACAAGCCCAACAAGGAGCGTGCTGCTGGCAAAGAGGTCAACGCTGTGGACTTCTCCCCACAAAGTAAGGGGAAGAAGATTGCGGTTGCCAATGCTCCGAGCAAGAAGGCGGAAGAAAGGCCGCCTCCGTCGACGTTGCAGCAGCGAATGAGCATGCCGTACTCCTTCAGAAAGAGCCAAATGAAGAAGCTCTTCAAGTTCTGTATGGAGAACGACTTGATCACGCTTCCAACCCCAAAAAGGGCAAGCGAAGCAGGCAAGGTGAATGAGCCAAATTACTGCCTCTATCACCGCATGCTGGGGCATCCCATCCAGGACTGCTACGTCTGCAAGAATGAAGTACAGAAGCTGGTCCAGGGTCGCCTCATCCAGCTGAACGACCATTTGGTCGACCCGCCGCAACCTCACGCTTGGGACCAAGCAAATCAGTCAGCCAACGTCATCCATATCAATGCCCCGGCTCCTAAACCAGAAGACCCCGAGGCAAATCCTTGGGACGCTCATTCCACAAACGGATGGGAAGGGGATCATCCCTCAGCTTTGGAGCACAGGACATGGTCGGAGACAGTGCAAAACCTGGAAAGACAGGTTCAATCGCTGCGGCACAGTCCGCGCCAAACGCTGATGTACCTAAGGACCATGCAAGAAAGTCTGACGACCCTCCAGTAAGGACTTCAGGGGCCTGTAGGCACATCTACGCCTCGGACGCTCCCTCCTTGCGGGGGGTGGATCTCAGAGGAGTCTTCAAACCCGTATGATGATGAAATCGCCGGAAGGTTATATTCCTTCCCGCGCCATCAGACACTGGCACTCTACCGTACCTGCCTGCGAGCAGGACTATTGGGCTGCCAGCCGCCGACAAGCGTCCCGCCAAACTACTGCATATATCATCAAGATGCAGGGCATGCTTTAGAGGACTGCCACGTCTTTAAAGACAAGGTTGAAGCATGGGTCAACCAAGGGATCATCGACCTGGGCAACTCTCGTGTCAACCCGCTGCAGCCTCACATTCGCGAATGGACAGACCATTCAGCTGACGTTGTCACGCATACAGTCAACGTCATCGACCCACCGGAAGTTTATACACCGGTGGCTTTCACTTTCCTGGACCCGGATATGACAGAAGCCGGCTCATCTGGCGAAGCTCCCACCTGGTGGTGCCCGGGAGGGCAAATTCCCCACCACAGTCGCTTGGCGACTGTTGACACGGGGGGGAAGATGAGAGGGATTTCCGCTCTCCTATTTCTTTCACACTCGGTTTTGTTCATTCGTTTTATTTGGTGTATGTATTCATTTATTTCCAATGTTTTATATTTTGATATTTGTGGGGCGTGCCAGCCTGTCTAACAGACAGAAAGAGAGTCCGCGCAATGCGGAAGAAGAATTTTGGTGTCCGGGGAAAGGACGGGTATGGTGTCCGTGAAACGGACAGGTATGGTGTCCGAGGAACGGATGGGTTGTGTCCGCGAAACGGACGGGTGTGTCCGCGAACGGACGGGTGTGTCCGCGAACGGACGGGTGCGCCGTTTTTTATCTGAACTTCTTGAGTCCCATGTCTATTCTCATCAGGTGATTAGGGTAGCATGTGCTGGACCTCCATCTCCATCGACCGGAATCGATGTTACATTTACATCGGATTAAAACTCTTGGTATTTATTTAACACCAGTTCTAACCCGAATACCATTTCATAGTAAAGGACGAGAAAAATATACATGCTTTTTCTTAAAAAATCCTGATTATGATATGTTTTTCCTTCCTTTTGATTGTTTTGAAATGCTTTTGCTTTGGATATTTTATTTTTTAAATGACTGCCTTTTTGGGAGTCCAAAGTCTGATTTCTTTTGAAAAGGGGAGCGGGTATATACCCGTGGACCGATTTGAGGTCTTTCTCCTTTTTGCAAAAGGTTGATTATGGATTTTTATTTGGGAAAACATGGGGATTATTATTATGAACGGGTATATACCCGTGGATTTTGATTCTGAACTTGGGGGTGTTATAACCCAGAGCAACACTTCCGTATTAGAAGGGTGATTGTGCAAATTTTTATATGAGGTTCTTTTACAATGCCATTTCTGAACAGAGTCCGAGTTTGAGGTAGAGTTTCTTTTCTCCTCATTTCGTACTTGTGCGGGTATAATTTCCGGAGATCATATGGATGTATCTCCACGGAAGTCCTTGTCATATTGTGATTTTTGCCCGAAGTCCATTTCCACAGATATAGTTCTCGTGGAGGTGCATATATGCTCCAATTTGGGGTATCTGAGCACGGTTCTTGTCTTATTTCCCTTTTTCTTTGGATGTGTGTATATTATCACAATCCTTTTTTTTTCTTTGAATATATGAGTATATCTTGGCAAGTTCTTGTTTAGGCAGAGTGTCCTTGTAATGGCGTATTTATATGAGCTTATGCTCATGTCCATATATTCTCGGGAGAAACTTTGCCCGGAGAGATTTTACCTCGAAGAGATATATGTGTATAAACACAAATTTGCACGTTGTGAATATATTCTCAAACGGTATCTCCATTTGAGCAGAGTATCCGATAAGAAGGAGCCCCCGTATGAACGGAGTCCTTTTTGAGAAACATATACACAATGAAGCATATTTGTGATTATATAGATATGTTCTCGGGCAGAGTCTCTATTTGGGCAGAGATTCCACTAAGAAACACATTTACATAAATATAGAGTTTGTGATTATACGGATATGAATTTAGAGGGAACTTTTGTCCGGGCAAGATTCCTCCTAAGAAACATATGCGTACAGGCACAAATTTGTGATTTTATGGATATGTTCTTAGGGGAGTCTCCATTTGGGCAGAGTTTCCCCTAAGGAACATATACATAAGAACATAAATTTGTGAATATACGAATATGTTCTTGGACAGAACCTCCGCTTGGGCAGAGTTTTCTCTAAGAAACATATACATATAACACGAGTTTGTATTTACATGGATACGTCCCCTGAGAGAGATTTTTGCCTGGGCGAGATTCTCCTTAAGGAACATATTTGTATAATTACAAATTTGTGATCTTTGTATATGTGTTCATGGACGGAACCTCCGCTTGGGCAGAGTTTCGTCTTAAGAAACATATATATAAGAACACAAATTTGCGAATATACGAATATGTCCTTGGGGAGAACCTCCGCTTGGGCAGAGTCTCCTCAAGAAAACATATACATATAAGCATGGTTTGCTGGTGCGCCGATTCGGGGCGAATCGGGCTCGCCCTGATGCGCTCCGATTCGGCCCGAATCGGGGCGAATCGATCCGATTCGCCTGGAAACTGTTGGGCAGTCATGGTTGAAGCCCCAGTTTGGCCAGATTTTCATGGTTTTGATATTTTTTGGCTGTTTCTATGTTTACAACCTCTTGTGAAGAACATCATGTATAACTGATGATATTT
The DNA here is from genome assembly GCA_014218235.1 of Colocasia esculenta. Taxonomy (NCBI): domain Eukaryota; kingdom Viridiplantae; phylum Streptophyta; class Magnoliopsida; order Alismatales; family Araceae; genus Colocasia; species Colocasia esculenta. Next base: position 185,572,754 of record CM024754.1, on the reverse strand, counting down.
ATGGCATGTAATACTACACAAACATCCATTTTCATTTAATTGTATTGGAAATTGAGAACAAACTTCAAAGTATAAACATGAAATGTGAAACATGAAACTCAATTCCAATTGAAAAATACAATGAGACTCATATCAACTAAAAAGTACAAACCTGAAATTCAAATCCAAATACAAAGTACAATGAGTCTAGTATCCCCAATATCCCTGCTGATATGGATCATATGTACCCCACTGGGGTTGGACAGACTCATCCGACTCTGAGGGCAGCTCCCCAATAAGATGATAACTTTTGGTTCGAGACACAAATGAACGGAACTCATCCCAAGTCATCATGGTGTTGTATCTGCTCCGAAACTCCCTCACAAAGTGGTCCCACACCTCGCATCCAGGACGGACTATCCTCAAACTCGCCATTTGCACATCCTCTGCAGAAGCATCAATCTGCTGAATAGGAACAGGAATAGGAACATGAACATGAACAAACGGAGGAGGATGAAAATATGGTGCTGGGTAGCCTGTGGTGGCGTACCCACTATAGCCACTAGAGTAGCCTGTGTCGGACTCTGGCTGATAACTATGTCCCCCATATCCATAGGATCCCACAGACTCATTTGTACTCATTCTTTCAAAATCAGACATCATAGTGTTATAGCTATCACTATCCACTGCTGCACCTTCTGCACGACCACCTCCCCTAACCCTTCGCCTTCTATTGTACTTCACTGGGCCGCCATGATGCTCCTCCGCTGTGAATGCTCCCCCATCTCCATCATTACCCCCGCCCCCTCCCCCTTCTCCAACATTACCATCGCCCCCTCCCCCATCTCCATCACCTCCCCCTACAGACCCACCCGGTGAACCAGTTGTCATGGAGTCATGGGAGCGGCTGCTGGGTAATCGTGGCGAATCCTCTGGAGGTGTTTCCTCTGCATTTGGATCCAATGTTTCTAAATCTGCAATGTCAAGTGGATCTACAGAAGGGGCAGCCAATTTTTTCCCTTTCTTGGATCCCCAGGGTAACCAACTCTTTTTCTTTTGTGCTGGGGCGGTTGGCTCTGTAATGACAATGCCTTTGGCTGGGCCACCTGCTGGACCTATGTCCTTCCCCTTTCCTTTCTTTGGTTGGGATGTCGCCACCGCCTTTCCTTTTGCAGCTTGGGAGAGAGCAGCAGGTTCCTTATGTGATCCCTTCCTTCTTGGTTCTGCGGAAACAATTGCTTGTGCTTCTCTCATAAACTCTGAGTGGGCTGACGGGCCTAAATTCATCAATCTTTCAAACTCTGCATCATCATCAACAATTGCACCACCTGCAATAGTCCACAACATCACAAATTATACAACAGACAATGACAAAACAAAGAATGAACATGTTTAACAAATTAGAACTACTGTCTCACCTCTTGGCCCAATTGATAATTCGCCAAGAAGATCTACCTCATCTTCTTCTTCGGCCCGAAATTGACTAGAATGTGGTTGGCCGCCCCCTCCCACATCTCCATCACCCCCCTCCTCCGCTTCTGCAGCTTCGATAGCCTTAGCTAAAAATGTGTTTGGCCGTGGTGGATCTTCCGGATCATCTGCCTCCTCATCTAACTCGAACTCTCCCCGCTCTGTGGTCGCTCGTGCAACCCATGCAACCATTGGGTCTTCATCATCTCGTAGAAACCCAATGTCAACCGGATCATCCTCCACCTCCCCCCTCTTTGGATCCTCTGTTAAATGCTTCACCCTCAACCTCATGTTATAATGCACATACACCAAATTGTCCAACCGCCTATGTGACAACCTGTTCCGGACTTTGGTGTGTATCAATGCGAAGGTGCTCCAGTTTCTCTCACACCCACTTGAGGAGGAGGTCTGGGACAAGATCTTTACTGCAATTTTCCTCAATATGGGTGTCGAATGCCCAAAGTTGAACCACCAATCAGCTGTAAAAAAAATATTGTTGCACTCATTAGTCAATCGTTGAGTTTACTAATATGTAATTATAAAAGGTAAAGCACAGTACCGCCATCAATGCGGTCCCGACCAGCAATAGCGGATGGCTCTGCAAAACTCCCCACCCCTTCTCTAAAGCTCTTCATCTGCCGCAATGAAGTCCATTAGAAAAAGCTGCAATTGATTAATTGACATAAACATGATGTACTTGTATTAATGCTCGCCTGATCAATAGCATCTGCTGCATCCAATGGACTCCTTGACAGTCTTTCAACAACCCGTGTAAAGGCGGCAATCAAGTGATCCTCGTACGATAGCTCGAACGCATAATGGTAAGCAGGATGGAGATAGTAAGCTGTAATTATGGTATAAAATCAATTAGTGTGATTGTACTAAAAAAAAATATAGTACCAAGTTGAACTAAAATTTTCTCACCCGCCATATGTAGATCCCGACTCATTTGTCGGTCCCACCGATCCTCAACAACGTCTAAGACCAAGTGTGCATAACGAGGGGACACATCGTGGATCTTTTTCTTTGCAGCTTCAATTTTTGCATAAACCAAACCTATGCTTGGTCTCCTATCCCCATCAACCACCCTCAAAACCTCATAAAGAGGTTCAATGATTTGCACCAGCTTGAAGACTCGGTCCCAGAAATTAGCGCTGCAGATGATCCCTTCTACCTCTTTACCATCAGAAGTCCCTGCAAAAGTGCTGTGCATCCATCTGTCTGTCCTAAACATGCGTTTTAGACCATCTTTATGCTTTAGGAGACTTTGTAAAGCAATGAAATTAGTTGCAAAGCGGGTGATAGCCGGCCGCAACAACTCTCCACCTGTGGACTCTCTCATCCACGCCAACACAACATGATGATTATAAATGTACCTTGTGATTTTCTGCCCAGCCTCCACCACCGTCCTGACAGGTCGCAATGTGCCAATCTCTTTCAACATCAAATCTACACAGTGTGCTGCACAAGGAGTCCAGTAAAGATGAGGATAAAGAAGCATCAACTCCTCACCTGCCTTCTTGTATGCAGAGCCATTATCGGTCACCACTTGTACAATATATTGCTCTCCTATCTCATCCACAACCTCCCGCATCAAACTTAGAATATATTCAGAATTGTGCACTCTATCGGATGCATCAACAGATTTGTGGTAGAACACCTGTCTATCACAATACACAAGGAAGTTGATAAGACTACTCTTGGTCGTACCTGACCAACCATCACACATGAGTGTGCAACCATATTTTTCCCACTTTTTTTTGAAGCCTTGGATATATGACTTGATCTCCTGCACTTCTTCATCTAGATATCTCCCTGCCAAGTCTCTTGATGAGGGTGGTTGCACATGAAGCCCTTGTTGTTGTACCTCTTGGATCATACTTTTGTAATACGGGCTATTAGCTGCATTGAATGAAATGCCCGAATGATGCCACCATTTTGCCACTGCACGGCCCACTTTATATCTAGGCCCTTGCTTGTTGTATGCATCATCAATTCTGGTTTGTTTTCCATGCTCCCGAGAATATAAATGCGGATCCACCTCTTCTAAGGTTACACCCGTGGATCTCTTCCTTTGCCCTTGCTCTCTGTCTGGGTTTGGTACGTTGGTTGAGGATGGAATATGAGTGAAGTAATCACCCACATTGGAGTACCGACGGGACTGCGTCTCACCCCCAACTCTACTACCACTGCCACCACTACCACTCCCAACCTCAAAGCTCCCTATCTGCTCAGGGATAAGGGGCACATCAGGTTCGTCATCGTCATCTTCATCTCGTTGCCTTCCCGAGATGATCCTCTCCTGCATGCCCTTGTCCGCCTTCTTTTTTGCGACTCAGCACGAACACCCTTCAAGTGTTCAATCATGAGCCGCTTCACTTCAGCAGGCACGGATTTACAACCTTGGACATCTTGGTACCCTGCAAGCCGCCCACCTGCAAGGTGCTTCTTGAGGCGGGAGACGCCCCCTCCTTGGCCCGTATGGCCGCAGTAGTTGCACTTGTAATTGTGCCTACTGCCTATTGCAGTCCCGTGCTGCCACCCAATGTCCTCACTAGCAGCTTTCTTCGGTGCCATCTACATAAAATAGTTATTCATTAAATTTCATCTAAAAAATATATTCTGATTTTTTTATAAATAAATTCAGAAATAAAAAATTAGATGAACATGGCCAAAAGTATGTGTAAGAAAGATAGATTCAAAGGAGAAATGGTGGAAAGTGAACATTAAACACTTACACCATCATGTTTGAATTATTTTGAATTTTTAAACAAATATTTTCAGAAATTCAAAATTAAAAGAAAAAGGGCAAATCTATGTGGAAAATTTTAAGATTGAAGAGAGAAATGGTGGAAAGTGAACATTAAACACTTACACCCTCATGTTTGAATTATTTTGATTTTTTAAACAAATATTTTCAGAAATTCAAAATTACAAGAAAATGGGCAAATGTATGTGGAAAAATTCAAGATTCAAGAGAGAAATGTTGCAAGTGAACATTAAACACTTGCAACATCATGGTTCTAAATTTTGATTTTTTAAAAATATAATTTCGTTGCAATTTCTGTTTATTTAAATAATTTCAGAAAATAAAAAATGGAAGAACATGGCCAAATTGTGGAAGAAATGTAGATTCAAAGGAGAAATGGTGGAAACTAAACATTAAACACTTGCTATATCATGTTTCAATTATTTTGATTTTTTAAAAAAATATTTTCAGAAATTCGAAAATAGGAGAAAATGGGTAAATCTATGTTAAAAAATGGAAGATTCAAGGGAGAAATGGTTGCAAGTGAACACTAATCACTTGCAACATCATCTCCCATGAATATACCTCCCATGAATCCCATCCATCAACAAAAAACAGAAAAAAATGGAAGATAGAATGAGACTTACCTTCAAAACAGTGAAAAAGATGAAGAGAGGGATGAGAGAAGCCCAAGAACACCTCCAAGCACCTTCCAATCCACCTAGGAAGCCTCTTGGGTCTCCTAGAGTGTGGATCTGGCGTTTCCTTGAGAGAGAAGGGGGAAAAAGGGGGGAAAAGGGCTCTTGCGGCGTGGCTCCTGCGAATCGGGACTGCACAGTCTCGATTCGCAGGGCGTCGGGGGTTTCTTACGGGGCGAAGCGGAGCGGGTCGGGCCGGGCGAATCGGGCCGGATCGAGGCGGATCCGGTCGATTCCCTGGCGGACGGCGGATCCAGGCGGATCATGCTTACGGGCCGGCGTCGATTCGCTCCGATGCGGGCGAATCGAGCCGATTCGCTCCGCCGTGCAAAACCATGCATATAAGCACAAAATCCACCATCCCAGAGACTTGCTCGATGGGCGGGGAGAACATGGGTATTTAAATACCATGTGTCCATAGAGACTTGCTCGATATGGACGGTATTTAAACCCCGGGAATATCACTCCACAGAGACTTGCTCGATGTGGGGGATGGAGATTAAGAAGGAATGCTGATGACGATTACGTCGACCGCTCTCCTCTCCGCGCCTGGCCTATCGGGCTAAAGAAGGGGATTTGTACCTTCGCACACCAAACAGAAGGGATTTGAGAATGAGAGAGGGAATGAGCAAATGCTCTTTTCTATTTTTCTGGGATTTTTCCAACAGGGCTTTGCCGGGGCAAATGAAAAACCCAACAGGGCTTCGCCAGGGCAAGTAGAAGACTCCCCTTTCCTTTGGAATAGGGGGGGTATTTATAGGGGTTTCGGCCCCTTACATGCGTGGGAGAGGAGAGAGAGGGAGCCCCAACCGATGGTGACCTCATGATGAGGTCACCATCGGTTAGGGGGTCTAACCGATGGTGACCTCATGATGCCCCCTAACCGATGGTGACCTCATGATGAGGTCACCATCGGTTAGGGGACGATGGTGACCTCATGCCCCCTAACCGATGGTGACCTCATGATGAGGTCACCATCGGTTAGGGGAATCTCTCCCCTAACCGATGGTGACCTCATCATGAGGTCACCATCGGTTAGGGGCATGAGGTCACCATCGGTTAGGGGAGATCACCCCCTAACCGATGGTGACCTAAGCATGAGGTCACCATCGGTTGCCCCCTAACCGATGGTGACCTCATGATGAGGTCACCATCGGTTAGGGGCTGCCTAACCGATGGAGGGGGGGGGGGGGGGAAATCTTCTATAAATATCCCCCCACACCCCATTTCCAGGACTTGTTGGAGCCCGGAGGTGCTGCTGAAGTCCTGCTTGTTTCCTTGGAGTTTCGCCCGACTTCTCGGAGTTCTGCCCGATCGGAGGGTGCCTTTGCAAGCCTTGGAGTTCTTCCTCGAGCTTGTTCTTTGTACTTGTCCCTCGTACTCGGTCTATAGACCTTGTGCTGCCGGATTTTTCTGTGCTTTGTACTTTGGAGTTTCGCCCAATAGAAGACTGCTGCGTGAAGCTTTGGAGTCCTTCCTCGAGCTTGTTCTTTGTACTTGTGCTTTATGCTCGGTCCTAAGACCTTGTACTGCCGGATTTTTCCGTGCTTTGTACTTGACGGAGACATGTTCTCCTTGTACTTTCATTTTAACCGGGGATCCGGGCACCATTTTAAGGGCCAGAATTTCCCTGCTGAATTTTGGGGAAGGATCACAACTTTTTGGCCTCTGAGCAGGCTGCTGATAATGTATTGTAACCAGGCCTGTTGATAACCAACATTTAATTTTCGTGGCTCAACGACCCCTTTCATCATGTCCATGACTTGAACGATTGTCCGCCAAGAATAGGCTTCAACTAGCCAAGTCGCCGGACCATCATCTGATGAATTCTATAATTCCTGCTGAAGTAAACGTGTCACATTTTTACCTTTCAACAAATGCCCCCCACGGGACACGTGTCGGAACTGAAAGTGACGACATGCGACCCGTGTAAATCCTTGCTTTGCATTCCGGAGCATTTTTGTAGTGCTTTTGATCCCGATTTCTGCTCAGCTGGATTTAGTATCTTTTCCTTCTTCTGATTTCCTTTTTGTTTTACTTGTGGTTTCCCAGGCTTTCATCATGCCTTTCAAGAAAAATTACTTGGCCCGTGACAACCACAGCCAGAAGACCCGTGACGGGGTTGTTCCGAAAGAAATTATGATGCCTGCCCTGGCGAGGCCCCGTATCACTGAAGCCAATTTACCTTCCCTGGATAGTGGTTACCATGTAGTAGCAACCCTTAACCCTGAAGGTCTTGCTCCAAACGGCTCAGTGGATTGCTCTCGCATTCGTCTTCAAAAGGGGACTTATCATTATATGCGGAAAGGAGGCTATCCAAGCCATTTCCCATCTGACAGGGAATTATTTTCCTTCATCCAGCAGTTCATCCCACCCAATATGCCCGAGAATGATCCCTGTATTTCGGCCGAGAGGAGATATTTGGAATTTGCCATTTTAAGGTTCCGGGATAGCCTCCTAGGTACCTGTGCCTTTTCCTACCCCAGTTTTCCTCTGGGATATATGCCTTTGAAGAGGATGCCAACGGCTGATAACCTTGGCCCCTATAATCGTGACCTTGATTGTTATACTCGGTCACGGAAGCTGTCCCCTGTTATCTGGAACTTGCAGAATCTCCATACAACTGCGATGGAGATCAATGGCACTTATCTGATGCCCGGTGATTCCCGGTATGCCGCTGGAAATCATGATATCCGATGTCTTTTGGACCGGATTATTGATTTCACTTCTCCCAGTTGGTATGGCCACTGGTCAGTTGTATCTTCTCATATCTTTCGTTATGGGGCCACAGAATGGTTGACTGGTGTTTTGCACCACTATGGCGAAATCTTGAAGAAATCTGGTATCTATGGAGCTGTTGAGGCAGCGTTGTATGACTATCCCTGTTACACAGGTGTTCTCCGAGGTTTGGTGGAGAGATTTAGCCCCAGATAGAATACCTTCGGGACGGCTGAGGGTGAAACTTCCATTGACTTATGGGGTTTTCACCAAATTTTAGGCCTGCCGATATCCGGGCTTCTTTATGAAGAAATTGTATTAGATGACTTGCACAGCCACCGCAGTAATGGCTCTGGCCAGTATTTCTATCCATATAGCCTCCGTTTCCTGACAAAAGTATGGCGGGACCTAGCCCGTGTCGGGAAAACAGACAAAGCATCCTCATCTTCCTCAACTATAAGGGTCAGTCAGAATGCCTGGCTTCGATATTTTTATAATGGGCCATTTTGCTTCTTCGAGGGCTTTTCAGTTGAGGGTCGCTGTTTAGAAGAATATCAGCAGCTAGAAGTGAAGAAGCCTTCCCGGGGACGATTCATTTGTGCCCCGAAGGATATGGGTTGGAACCCTCGGCGGCTACCTGACCGCACTTATTTGGCCGCTTACTTAGTTTACTGGCTGTCCAGCTTTGTGGTTCCCCATGGCGAGGAAGAATATATTCGGCCAGGCCTTATTTATCCTGTTTGCCTTCTGGCAGAGGGTCGTCAGCTTGCTTTGGCTCCTGCAGCACTAGCAAATATATTCCACGGGCTGGGATCGTTGAGTTCACATCCCAGTCCCCGAGATCGGAAGGTGCAGCTACCCACCCATTACTTGAGTGCTTGGGCCGGCCTCTTGCTGCCTAGTTTGTGTCAGACAATTGATTTGCCTCATTCTTCAGCTCCATTAATTTTAATGTTCCGGAATCGTCCAGCTGGAGATCCACTGACAGAGCTGATGAGTACTAGATCCAATTTATCTTTTCTGCCGAACAATGAGCAGGCGCTACTTCAATTTGACAATGCATCCCGGGGAACCAGGCCTTTCTGCACCCAGACCTCCGACGGGACACAATATTATTCAGCAAATATCAATAGCCCCAGCCAGTCTGTGTATCAGGACTGGTTATGCTGTATTCGGCCCGGAGTACTGGTGTATCGCGTGGGATCGACTCTTATCACTGAGCCTTATTATCCTTCGCGATTTGCCAGAAATTTTGGGTACGATCAATCTATCCCGCCACCTGCGGAATTTCCATTGTCACTTCGACTCCAACGCGGTCATGATGTTCACATGACGGCAGCAAGTTGGTGGAATTATTTCCGTCGTCCTGAAACAGGTTCAGCATGTGCCCTTCCTGCGCTAGGAATGACGGGACATATGGATATATTTTATGCCAGATGGTGGTTTGACCGGAGCGGTATTTTCCGACTCTCCCCTGGCAAAATAAGGGAGAGGGAGGACTCTCGGCTTGTACAGTACAGCTTGTCCCCGGTCTTCATTGACGAGGCATATCTTAACCGGCACTTTTCCAGCATAGCAGCTTCATATAAGAGGCGTTATGATGCCAGTGTGTCACATAATACCAAGGCCGAAAATGACAGGTATTATTATCAGGGGGAAATACCGCTCCTGGCACCCATAGAGCTGTTTTGGACAAAAGCCCCGGTCGCCAGCGATGATTCTTCATCATATTGCTGGTGGAATCATTTATTATCTGACTGCGGTCACTCTCCTGCAGTATCTTTGTCGACAAAGCTACCTCCAGAGAGCATCGGCCATCCCGGATGGACACGATGGGAAAGACATCTTATTAATGTAATTGGCAATATTGGGCCTCTGGAATATATCCCTCGGCTAGAAAATGCCAAAACATTTCAAGATGTTCAGGATATTATGAAGAGAGTGGGGGAAGCTTGTAGCACCACCTTCCTTCAGCTGGTACCAAAGCCTTTATCAGAGTCAGCACGTAAGCCACCCCTTTTTCCCTTCTTCTTCTTCTCTTCTTTTTTTTTTTCTTCCCCCCCCCCCCCCCCCCCCCTTTTTTTTTTTATATGGTGACCTTGTCTTCCAGCTACTCCCGCTTTGAGGATTAACGGGGATAGGGACAACGGGACTCGCCCTGGCGCTCCTTCTTCCTCTACCAATAGAAGAGCCGAAAAGGCCAAAGAGGTTGCATATGCCTCCTCGAGCGGTATACTCTTTTGAGATTCTCCCGCCTCTCTTTTTTTCTTTTACCATCAGTTCTCATATTGATTTCTCCCATACTTTTCTGCACTAGATGATGAAACTGATGAGGCGGGCGCCGGCTCACCCCTTCCAGATGAGTGTGGTTCTTCGCCCGAAAGTCCCTCTATTTTTCATAGAGAGGGAAACGGGAGCACTCTACAGGCTATGGCAGATCCTTTGCCCGAAGAGGGGACCGATGGTGCTCCCTCTCATTTTACATTTTCTGGGGTGGTAGAAGCCGATGTCGACTGCCCAGGATTCACATATGCTGAACTGGGAGCTTCAGAAGGAGAGTATTCTTCTGCCCCCGTTGAGGTCTATATCCCGAGACCTATGGAGGAGCCTCCTGTAGGGACAACTTTTGGTGAGCCGATTTTCTCAAGCTCGTATATAGTTTTTCATGACATATTTCTTTTCATGACGAATCCTCCTCCCTTGCTGTATTTGCTTTTAAAAGGGGCAGAATTCTGTGATCAATTGTTTGGCTGGGGAACGACAGATTCATATTCTGTCTCAGGGGCGAACTTCTCCATCCCGAGTTAGGGAATTTCAATGAGCCCGTTTTTGGACTTCCCAACTCAATCCGCCTTTCAAGTGGGCGATACCACAAGTGGAGGCGGAGGTCCTCACCAGGCAGATCCTGCCTATGTTCCTCCAACCTTCCCATATGATGGGAACAGTTTTATGCAACTTCGCCATATTTTCCCAGCTCCTTTCAAGATCCGTATCCTGGACCATCCAATCTCGCTCAACCTTCAGAATCTGAGGCTGAGGAGGAAGGCGAAATTCCCGCCCCAGGTGAGAAGAGCCGAGCTTTATGCCTTGCATTTTTGACTTGGTGTTTTATCAGCTTTGTCTTGTTAACAGCCTTTTTCTTTGCTGCTGATTTCTCTTCTGGGGCAGACATTGTGCCGAATCTTGACGAGGAGAATTCTCCGCCCTTGGAGGTTGGTGCTCCCCCTGAGCATGGTATAAGATGGCCTGAAGGAACGCAACCAGCCCCGCATTTTGCTGATGATGGCTGCTGGGAATTCCTTGTTGGCCGAATAACGGCATTGGCAGACTCCACAGACCCGGCGCCCATTGAAGTTATTCGAGAGGTGCTGGAGCAACATACGGGATCCGCCTTTAGCATGGGAGTCCAGCAGGAGCGTTGGATGAATTTTATCACCGATATTTGGAACAGGGTGTACACCCGTCAGGTTGAGACGACCTGGGCCCAGCGATTTGAAGCTCTGGAGAGCGATGCTGAAGCCGATGATCCCCAGGCTGCTGAAGTGCTCAAGCGTCAGAAGACGCGAGAGCTGCGGATGGCTCGGCTGGAACGCGAGCTTGGCGAGACAATATCTTGTCAGGATCGAGATGCCAGAGATGAAGCTGAGGGTCCCGAAGAGGGAGGCCTCCATGCTAGAGATAGAAACGGCTCTCGCCGGCCTGGATCTTCCAAAGCTAGGAAGGCAGAGCGGCTGCAGAAGAAGGCACCCTCTTGGCTTTGCTTTTCAACATAACCTTTGTGTATTAGGTTCGTTGTCCTGATTTGTTTTTTTTGTAAATAGTGTGTGACTATCTGTCACCCCTTATGAATATGTAACAGAGTGACTTATGACTTTATGAATATAAATATGAAGGACAAGGAAATTCCTTCTTTCATTTTCTGTCTTTTTTTTTTTTTTTTTTTTTTTTTTTTTCACATTACCAGCCTTAGCGCCCTTTCGGGTTTTCACCAAGATCGGCCCCCTTTAGCTTTTCCCAACGCGCCCTTTCGGGTTTTCGCGTTGAGGGTTATCTATTTTTGCCTGAAACGCCCTCTCGGGTTTCCACCTCAGCTGGATTTTTTGATCTTTTTACCCTCAAGCATACAGTGGGCCGTATACTTAAGTCCATCGGGGTATCTCTATTTTTAACCCCCTTTTTTGTTTCTTTCTTTTTTCTTTACCAAGGCCGTCGAGGACTCGGCTGATTTGGATGGCTGAATGGCCAAAGGTTTGGTTGTGGAGTGAGTGATGGTTTCAAATGTGGTTTGAGATTTGAATATGGCCAATGATTGGAAATTCGGATTTGGAATTTGGTTTTGGATGTGGATTTAGGTTTGAATATAAGTAAACTGGGTGACTTGGGTCACCTTTGTGGTATTTTGGATTTGGGTTTGGATATGAGTATGAGATTTGGGTATGATTTGAGTCACCTTTGTGGTACTTTGGATTTGGGTTTGGATATGAGTAAATTGGGTGACTTGGGTCACTTTTATGGTATTTTGGATTTGGGTTTGGATATGAGTATGTTGGGTGATTTGAGTCACCTTTGTGGTATTTTGGATTTGGGTTTGGATATGAGTATGTGATTTGGGTCTGATTTGGCCCTGGACTTGGTTTTGAACGGGTTCTGGAATGGTATTTATCATTTGTCTTTGGGATTTGAATTTCGCCCCTTCTTGATGGCTTGATGCCGGGCTAAAGGGGTTTGCAATTGGATTTGAATGGCTGGAGAGGAAAAAGCCTTCCTGCCTTTGTTTCACAGCACAATATTTGTATATTGGGCTTGTTGCCTTGATCTCTTTTCTATGTGGTATCTGTCACCCTCTACAAATTCGTAATGCGGCGACTTGCATGAATGGAGGACTGAGAAATCCTCTTTTTCATCATTTCATTTTTTTTCTTCTATTTTTTTTTACCTTACCAGCCTTAGCGCCCTTTCGGGTTTTCACCAAGACTGGCCCCCTCTAACTTTTTCCAACGCGCCCTTTCGGGTTTTCACGTTGATGGGTTATCCATTTTTACCTGAAGCGCCCTCTCGGGTTTTCGCCTCAGCTGGATTTTTTGATATTTTTACCCTCAAGCATACAGTGAGCCGTATACTTGAGTCCATCGGGGTATTTCTATTTTTAACCCCTTTTCTCTCTTTTTTTTTTTTTGAGGATTTGACTGGCTCAGATAATCAAAAGGGTGAGAGTCCGATTCTGAAACGGGTGGTGAACTGGGATGGGGTAGGTGGCGAGGTGGTGATGGAATGGGTGGTGATGGCTTCTGAGCGTGAAGATTTTTTTTTTTTTTTTTTTTTTTAATTTTGGGTATTGTTATGGGCTTTGGTATGGAGTTTGACATAGCCTACCTTTATGGTTTGTTGGCTATAGTCATGGTATTCTGGACTTAATATAGCCTACCTTTTTGGTTTGCCGGCTATGGTTTTGGGTATTTGGATTTGGCATAGTCTACCTTTTTGGTTTGTTGGCTATAGTTTTGGTATTTGGATTTGACATAGCCTACCTTTTTGGTTTGTTGGCTATGGTTTTGGTATTGGGATTGACATAGCCTACCTTTTTTGGTTTGTTGGCTATGATTTTTGGTATTCGGATTTGATATAGCCTACCTTTGTGGTTTGTTGGCTATAGTTTTGGTATTTGGATTTGACATAGCCTACCTTTTTGGTTTGCTGGCTATGGTTTGGGTATGGTTTTGACATAGCCTACCTTTTTTGGTTTGCTGGCTATGGTTTTGATATTGGGATTGACATAGCCTACCTTTTTGGTTTGCTGGCTATGGCTTTGGTATCGGGATTGACACAGCCTACCTTTTTTGGTTTGTTGGCTATGGATTTGGTATGGTTTTGACATAGCCTACCTTTTTGGTTTGCTGGCTATGGTTTTGGTATTTAGATTTGACATTGTTTAGCATTGTGGCTTGGAACCCCATTTAGCGGGATATGCAAAATAAGCCTCCATCTTTCATTGAATTTTCCCTTTTTCGGGTTTATACATGGAATGCCCTTGGCTTTATGCTCGGTAGGGACTGACAAGTTCGGGGTATATGACGGGCAGGTGGAAGTTTGATTCCTTTGCCCCCATCTATGGCAAACTTCATTTCGTCATTTTTTTATTTTCTTTAGGCTTCATGCCCTTTGGGTGATTGGTTTTTTTTGTTTTGGTGGCTGGCCAGAGAATTCATGTTCTGGCGCGTGATACAATTTCAGGTGTTTCCCGTTAAGCGGGGGAAAGGGCACATTACCTTTATGGTCAACTAGCCGGTATGCGCCTCCTTCATATGCCAGAGTGACGATATATGGACCGAGCCAGGTGGGTTGAAGTTTGCCACATGACTTTCCGGCCATTGCTTCTCTGCATTTGACCATGACAAGATCCCCTTGCTTAAAAGCTCTGGGTCTTGCTAATTTGTCGAATGCTCGAACCATTCTAGCCTGATATATTTGGAGAGACTTGTATGCTTCAAGGCGCTTTCCTTCTAGATTGGAGAGCTCCTCAAGTCTTCTTTCTATTTGCTCTTGATCTTCATTTTGTAGTTCACCTTGGATTGCCACCCGATAGGATGCCATTTCAATTTCTATAGGGATCATGGCCTCAGCTCCATATACCAAGGAGAAGGGCGAACATCCGGTAGGGGTTTTATACACAGTTCGATAAGCCCACAAGGCTTCATGAACCTTTTCTCCCCATTCCCGCTTTCTGTTGCCGACTATCTTGGCGAGCAATTTACAGAGGGTTTTATTGAAGGCTTCTGCCAACCCATTTGCCTGTGGATTATATACTGACGATGTCCTCCAATCAATATGGAATTTCACCGCCAAGGCATATATTGTTTTGTTTCTGAATTGTGACCCATTATCAGATATGATCCTGTGTGGGGTCCCAAATCTGTATATTATGTTCTGCTTGACAAATTTGGCGACTGATTCTCCGGTTACCTCCCTCAACGGGACAACTTCAGCCCACCGAGAGAAATAATCTGTGGCAGCCAGTATGAACTTGTGGCCTTGAGATGAAGGTGGGAATGGCCCCACAATATCCATACCCCATTCGGCAAACGGCCATGTTGGCGCAGTGGGGTGTAATACATTTGGTGATTTCCTTGGTATAGGGCCAAATGCTTGACACTGATGACATGTACGGGCATATTGGATGCAATCTGCGTACATGGTAGGCCAGTAAAAGCCTTTTAGCTTGATATTGATCTTCATCTTTTCTCCTACTTGGTGTGCGCCACACAGCCCGGAGTGAACTTCTTTCATGATGATTTTGGCTTCTTTGAGGGATAAGTATCTGAGGAGGACTGGCCCTTTCTTTTCATGGACCAGCCTATATAGTTGATCTGCTATTATTTGATACGATATAGCCCTGCGCAAGAGCTGAATTCTTTGTGCTCGATCAGGAGGTAGCCAACCTTTCTTGATTCTGATAATCGGCTCACGCCAATCTTCAGGTTCATTTGTTATATCTAACTCTGTATTATATACTTCTTCGATTGCAACATCGGACTCATCGTCGAGGATACTCGGCAT
Organism: Colocasia esculenta; assembly: GCA_014218235.1. Lineage (NCBI taxonomy): Eukaryota > Viridiplantae > Streptophyta > Magnoliopsida > Alismatales > Araceae > Colocasia > Colocasia esculenta. The sequence goes on along the minus strand of CM024754.1, from coordinate 185,557,586 downwards.
GAGCCTTCTGTGGCAGACACTTACGTCCAATTCCCCTTCAGGAGGCAATTTTATAGCAGAGGCCAATTTGGCTAAAGCATCAGCCTGAGAATTTTCACTTCTTGGCACATGAGATATGTCGAAGAAGTTGAATTTTTCTTTGAGCTTCATAACAGTGGTATAGTATGGAAGCAATTGTGGTTTACGGACTTCATACTGGCCCAATATTTGTCGGATGACCAGCTGTGAGTCACCATAAACTTGTATGCCTTTGATTCCCATTTCGAGAGCCAGCCGGAGCCCAATAATCAGAGCTTCATATTCGGCTTCATTATTTGTGAGTGGCTTCATAAGAGCACAGGAATTGTATAAGATTCCTCCACATGGAGTGACTAGGACGATCCCTGCTCCAGTAGAGACGGTGGTAGACCCATCAGTATAATGGAGAGTTCGGGAAGCTCCATCAAAATATAATTCCCAAGACGGTAGCTCAATTGTGGCAACCTCTTCGAGAACTAAATTTTCACTTGCAGGAGAGAGAGTTTCTTCTTCTGGGAGGTTTATAGATAAAGGGGAATCTTCTGGCACTGGATGTGCGGCCAAAAATTCGGCCAAGCCTTGCCCTTTGATTGCCCTTTGTGGGATGTATGTGATATCAAATTCCATGAGGAGCAGAGCCCATTTGGCGAGTCTTCCTGACAACATGGGTTGTCTTAGCAGATATTTGATTGGATCATACTTGGAGATGAGTTTAATTTCATGAGCCAGCAGATAATGCCTCAATTTCTTTACAGCAAATACCAGTGCTAGGCATACTTTTTCCATTGGAGCATACCGGAGTTCCGGACCAATTAGCTTTCTGCTAAGATAATATAAAGCTTGCTCTTTATCGTCTTCATTTGTTTGTGCCAATAGAGCTCCCAGAGAAGCATCCATAGCTGCAATATAGAGTATAAGAGGCTTTCCAATAACTGGTGCCCCTAGGACTGGAGGAGTGAGAAGATACTCTTTGATTTGTTCAAGAGCGTCCTGACATTCTTGGTCCCAGATAAAGGGAACGTTCTTCTTCATTAGTTTGCCGAACGACATGCATCTTCCCGAGAGATTGTATATGAATCGCCTGATATAGGCTAATCTCCCTTGGAGTGACCTTAGCTCTGTCAAATTTTGAGGAGAAGGCAGCTGCTGGATCGCCTTGATTTTATCGGGGTCTATTTCTATTCCCCGGTATTTGACGATGAAGCCCAGGAACTTGCCACTTGAAACCCCGAATGCACATTTCATAGGATTCATCCTCAATTTGAATTGACGAAGCCTTTCAAAAACACGGCGAAGATCATATAGGTGATCCTCCCGTTTTTTGGTTTCGACGACTAAGTCATCCACATAGCATTCAACCACATCATGGATCATTTTATCGAATATCTTAGTCATGGCTCTTTGATATGTAGCCCCTGCATTTTTCAAACCAAAGGGCATCCGTTTGTAGTTGAAGATACCTTTGGGTGATCTGGATGCAGTATGATCTTTATCTTTGATTGCCATCCGGACTTGATTGTAGCCGGAAGACCCGTCCATAAAAGACAAGGCTTCATATCCGGTGGTCATATCCACCATTGTTTCAGTGATTGGAACTGGGAAATCATCCTTGGGACATGCTTTATTCAAGTCCCTATAGTCAATGCATATTCGGATTTGACCATTCTTTTTCTTCACAGGAACAATATTGGCGAGCCATATTGGATATATACATGGCTCGATGAAGTCTACTTCAGAAAGCTTGTCGACTTCAGTATTTACTTTCAATTCTAGTTCATGCCGCATACGCCTCTGAGCTTGTTTGACAGGCTTGGCCGTGTGCAGTATGGATAATTCATGTTCAGCAACTGATGGCTCCAGTCCTGGCATTTCTTTATAATTCCAAGCGAAACAGTCTTGGAATTCCAGCAGAAGAGTTTGATAAAATTGCCTCTCTTGTTCATCAAGAAGGGCACTGATAAAGATTGGCCGGGGATCTTGTTGACTCCCGAGGTTGAGTTCAATCAATTCATCAATAGTGGCCTGCCCACCATCTTCAATTTCTTGGGGAGCTGGTTGCAGATCTATGAAATCCTCCGCGTCATCAGAATTGGTGACGTGAACTTCATGGAGATCTATGTTTTCAGAGTTTGTGGATGAAGATTGCATGCAGAGTTCTTCTGGTAGCTCTTCATTTGATATTTCATTTGATAGAGTTGAAGTAATATCTTGAAAGTTGGAGTTGGAAGACTCCTGATTATTCTCCGTGCTGCAGACCTCTGGTGATGATCCGACAACATCGACTGTATAGGAGGATTTGGTATCATAACTTAATCCTCTGGTATCCCTCCCAGAGAATGGAGGTTGCCCCCGGACTTGAGAAGGTTCCCATAGTTGCTTGAAGAAATTTCTCCGGGAAACATCTTGTACCTGGGGAATTTTCTGCTTTCTGCACATCTCCTTAATCTTTTCTGGCATATCGGCCATTTCTTGTATTGATTCCAGTTGGTTATTGGACCTGTCTTCCCAGCCAAAATCATCCTATGTATAAGTTGGAAGAATCAATTCCCCTTTGTAGAAGAGGATCGGCTTTGCTGCCTTTCTTGCATTCTTTCTTCTTTCTTTTCTTTGATCATGGTTTGTTATGGCGGGGCGAATCGGCCCGATTCCCCCGAATCGGAGCGGATTAGGGGCGGGCCGAGTTGTGATCCGTATGGATCCGCCACCCGGCCGCGAATCGAATGGATCCGATGCGATCCGATCCGATTCCCCGATCCGCCACGATGCGATCCCTGATTCGCCCAGAATCGAGGCGAATCGGGTCCGATTCGCATGATTATTATATATATATATATATATATATATATATATGATATTTATGTATGTGTGTCAGACAGGGTTGTGAGGAGTCAGGATCCTCTTCAAGCAGGGTTGTCAGGATCCTCTTATTTACCTGAATATCATTTAAGTAAATGTTATAATTTGTTGTTTCATTTACTTAAGATATTACATGTAAATAAGGAAGTACCCCCCATTTGAATCCAATAAAAATATCAAAAAAATCATATCTCTTACCAATAAAAAGTCAACTCTCCCACCGAAGAAGAAAATCGCGATTTTGATGATTTTAGCGAAATGCTAACTTTTTAATCCCTCATAATTTGGTCTATCTAAAAATTTGATAATTCAAATAAACCATATAGAATACTAAAAATCCAAAGTCCGGTAAAAAAAGTCAAATGTGCATGTGACTTCTCCAAGGGAACCGCTCTCCTACTGACAGTACTCAGTCTGTTTGAGACCTCTTAAGATTTGGTCAAACCTAAACTATCATCATTCAAACTCATGAGAATTGTCACTTTCTAGTTTCTCACAATTAGAAAGTGAAAAATCTCATGAGTTTAGGTGATGATAGCTTAAGTTTGACCAAATCCTAAGATGCCTCAAGCAGACTAAGTGCTGTCAGTAGGAGAGTAGCTCCCTTGGAGAAGTCACATGCACGTTTGACTTTTTTTACCGGACTTTGGATTTTTAGTGTTCCATATGGTTTATTTGAATTATCAAATTTTTAGATAGACCAAATTATGAGAGATTAAAAAGTTAGCATTTCGCTAAAATCATCAAAATCGCGATTTTCTTCTTCAGTGGGAGAGTTGACTTTTTATTGGTAAGAGATATGATTTTTTTGATATTTTTATTGGATTCAAATGGGGGGTACTTCCTTATTTACATGTAATATCTTAAGTAAATGAAACAACAAATTATAACATTTACTTAAATGATATTCAGGTAAATAAGAGGATCATGACAACCCTGCCTGAAGAGGATCCTGACTCCTCACAACCCTGCCTGACACACATACATAAATATCATATATATATATATAATAATAATCATGCGAATCGGACCCGATTCGCCTCGATTCTGGGCGAATCGGATCGCATCAGGGCGGATCCGATTCGCCCCGAATCGGCGATACGTCAAACCATGTCTTTGATGAGTGACGACGAAAGTTTTTAATCGCCAGACACTTTGTTCTTGCTTTAGAGAGCAGATCTGCATGCAGTTGGATGGCAGAGGAATGCTCCGATTGATAACTTGACTTGCATGATCAGCTTCATAACTGATGCTTCGCCGTTCTGGGCAGGTTGCTTTACTTTGAGAAGTGTTTGCAGGTGATTTGGCAAGACTTTTGTTTACCACAAAAAGCTCGCCAGTTTCATTATCTTCATTTGAGGACTCAATTTGCTTACTTTTCCCTTTAGAGAGGGAGGAGGGTTGAAGATTTGGTCCTCCAAGATATAAAGGGGCATCAATCAGGTTGCATTCATCTTCCCGAAACGGGGTTTGATCAGCAAAGACCGTATGTTGCTTCCCTTCTTTTGCATATTTAATGCATTAATGGAGAGTTGATGGAATGACCCAGTTTTCATGCAGCCAGGGTCTCCCAAGCAAGACTCTATATGATGTATTGGCATCAATAATGAAGAAGGTCACCCTGGTGACAAAATCCCCCAGGGTCAAGTTGACGGTGACCTTTCCGATGGCTTTTTCCGAATTCTGATTGAATCCTGTGATCTTCACATCCTTGACCCTTTGCATATAGGGCATAAGATATAGAGATTGAAAGGTCTTGAAGGGCATTAGATTGATGGATGCCCCTGGATCAACCAGGATCCGATTCAATTGCATGTTGTTGATCTTCCCCTTCATATATAAGGGGCGATTGTGATATGAGGAAGATAGTAACAAATCGTCGTCCGTGAAGGTGACATTTGCCGCCAGTGCTTCACATGCTTGCGCTTGAAAATTTGCCATATGAGCTTCATAAGTTTTTGGCTCTTGGAGTATTTTGACGAGAGTTTCTCTCAAGTCTTTGCTCCAGGCAATCGCTTCCCAGACAGTGATGTTGAGGGGAAGTGACTGTAATTGCTGAAGAATTTTGCCGTCAGCTTCGGAGCGTATCTGGTCCAAGTGGGAGAATTCCCTTGATGAGGACCCAGAAGGCTCTTTTGATTTGACGGGCTTCTTTTGAGAGATAGGAGCCAATAGCTTCTCATTAGGAAGAGGAGGAACATTGTCTGGCTCATTTGATGAAACATATGGACTTAAGTTTTTATCTCCAGATTGAGGAACCTTGTCAGACAGTCCTCCTTCTTCATCTGAAGGATCAAATATATAAGAATCCGCCCGGATTTGAGGTTCGGGCAGGGGCTTTGCTTCTTCGCCATGAAAGAGTATAATCTTATCTGGCTGCTTGGTAGTGGAAGATGCCGCCTTTTGATGCCTACTACGACTCTTCTTAGTATGACGATTTGAATTGCCTGGAGGTCGACGCTGGTATACAAGCGTCGTTGGTTTATCTCCTGCTTGCGCAGTAGTATCGCTTGTGGGAGTTTGTAGTTCCTTTAGAGGAGGAATGAACACCATGTAGCAATGGAAAGAGCTGAACATAGAGTCCAACTGTTCCATGGTGATTTCTTCATCTCCATTGAAGAGACTCAGATTCGGCGAGGGAGGGAGGTCACCTTCTTGGAGTGCTTCATGTTGAACTTGCAATAACCAGTTCCGGAGCCGCCTCTTTCGCTCGATTTCTTCCCAAGGGATATATTGGTCGAGCGTTGGTTTATCGGAGGGCTCGGAGACTTCATATTCTTCTAGCTCATTAATCAACAGCTGGAGCCTTTGGACAGCCGTCAGCTGCTGAGGAGCTTCTGCTGCCATAGCATCCTCCATTTGTTTTTTCATTTTTCTTTTTTTATTTCTTTTTCTATTTTTCTCTCTATTTTTCATTTGTAGAGCTTCTAGTGAATTCATCACTTCTTACTCTGAGGATGGCTCAGGAATGTTTCTTTTGTTAGGGCGACCCTTGGCGATAGATTTGTCGGGTCTTCTAGAATTTCTTGACTTTCGAGGGCCAACAGTGGCCTATTCAGCTTCTGAGGCTTGTGTCTGAAAAGTTGAGTTGATTGCTTCTTCAACAATTTCAGAAGGGAGTTGGTGGTAATCATCTACAAACTCCTCAGCTTGCTGCGAGATTGGTTTCGCGGCAGCATTTTCTGATATTCCGTTTCTATATTGAAACAGGCCAACTCTGAATTGCTCAACATCAGCCTTGCTTCTATGTCGTCCATAGCCCAACTGGCAATGATAATATTCACATAGATCTTGATATTGTGCTTGGAACTGTGGACTTGGATCATATATTTATGGTGAGGGGGTCAGGAAATTTCCCTCCTGATCAATTATTCCCTCGCGGATCTTTGTTTCGATCCAATCATGGAGATCTGGGCAATCTTTGGTAGAGTGCATGACTCTGGCATGATATTCACAGTAGAGATGTGACTCCCTCTCCCTTTTGGAAGTATAAGGCTCAGGATCAAATACTTTTATCAACCCTCTGATCTTAAGCTGATTGAATATGGCTTGAGTATCTTTTAGATCAAATGAGCGTTGATGTAGAGGATGCCAATCATCATACCATCGGCTGGATAGATATGGATGCGGCATAGGCGGTTGTCCCTCCGGTTCAAGGACCCCAGAGGATGATGCATTGATGACATTAACGGAATGCGATCCGGGATTGTATGGCTCATTTGATGGTGGCTGAATATGAGGTTGTGGGGGATTGACCAGAAAATTACCCATATTGATGAGTCCTTGCTGGATCAGCTCTTCCACTTCATGCTTAAAATTTGGACAATCTTCAATGACGTGTCCCAGCAGTTGATGATATGGGCAATAGTTGGGTCTCAATTCTTCCAGGACTAGATAGTCCATATATCCTGATCGTAGACATAGCCGGAAAAGAGACAATGTATGCTGGCGACGGAAGGAATATAACCTTGCCGGCTCGACAGGATTTAAAGGCTCTTCAAGGAACCACCCGATTGGGTCTTGAAATGGCGGCATAGGGAGCAGCTCCGGATATGCAGGTGGATAAATATAAGCAGGTTGGAAGGCGTGGGATTCCTGAATAGGCACATCCTGACGCCTCTCCATGCTTTGCATGATTTGGCGCAGCTCCTGTTGGCTTTGTTGTAATTGCTCGAGCTGCCTTTGTACCCTTTGTATTGTTTTCCTTGTACCCCGATGCCTAGATCTTGGCGGGGAGTGAGCTCCAGAAGTATCTTGAGGTGGGTTACATGAAGACCCAACCTCAGGATTCCTTGAGCTTGTGGCGGGTTCCGCCGTATGTATAACATTGACAGATTGTTCTGGCTAATCCGAAGTATGAGGCTGTGGAGGATCAACCAGACCATTTTGCATAGATATACGGCCTTCTTGGATTACCTTTTGAGCTTCGTTCTTGAAGACAAAGCAATCTTCGATTGGATGCCCCACCATACGGTGATACGGGCAGTAATTGGGTTGGTTGATCTTGCCGATATCTGCCGGCTTCTTTGGTGTCGGCAGTGATACTAATTGATTATCAAGGCAGAGATCGAAGAGTTTTCTGGTGTGCTCTTTTCTGAAAGAATAGGGAGCCTTCACTGGGCAAGATGGGATTGCTGCCCCCTTCGTTTCATCACTGGGCAAGAAGTCAATAGCATCAACTTCTTTTGCAGGCAAATTGCGCTCCTTAGGGAGTTTACCCTTTTGAGCTGTATGAGTTGATTGCTCGGCTAAGAAGCCTTCGATTTCTGCCACAGCAATATTCAGCTGGTCAAAGCTTCTGATATTTGCAGCCAAGAGTCTCTCTTTAATTGTTATGATGAGGCCTCTGCGGCAGATAATTACTGCATCTTGCTGGATGGGAGGATTATCGCATTGCATGCTAAACTCCCTCCACCTTTGGATGAAGTCTATTGCCGACTCCCCTTTCTTTTGTTTGAGGGAGCATAACTCAGCAAGAGAGACCTTCCTTTCTGCCGTTTGAAAACGATCATAGAATTTTGATTGCATATCAGCCCAGTCGAGAACTGAGCCAACCTTGAGCTTTGCATACCATTGGAATGCGACCCCTGTTAAAGATGTAGCAAAATATCTGAGGAGATAGGATTCCTCAGATGCAAGATCGCCCATGACAATTATGTAATGTGCCACATTTTCCCGAGGTGTCCTGTGCCCATCATATTTAGGCAACTTCGGGACTTTGGGACATGATTCTGGCAGCTTCTTGAGTTGATGATGTATAGGAAACGGGACAGAATATAAACCCGTAGCCTGAATACCCTCGCCCTGCTGGGCAAACATATCTTCAACCATCTTCTTTATTTCATGCCTTTGAATTTGCAAGGCTTCTGTTTGAGGAGGCATGATATTAGATGGGTCATTGATATCCGGACCCGTAGCTTGAGGAAGAAGACCAGTTGAAGAAATTGCTGGATTATGTAATGAGATAAATCCATCCGGATGCTGGCTTTGTTGTTGGTGTTGAGCAGCAACCGGTTCTATGGATGGTCGATGGCTTGAGGTTGCTAATCGTCTCATCTCATTGACAAGTGAGGTCATTTCAGACCGCCACTGTTGCATGACTTCATATTTGTCGTCATCCGCCATTACGTGGAAATTTTCTTTTGTCGGCAAGTTGATGACGGGATGACTGCCAGAGGTAGAGGGTCCACCTTCTTCAAGTTGAATATTTGTTTCTTCAAGGGAGGGAATTTGAGTACCCTCATGTTGGATATCAGTTGGAAGAGAAGCTTGATTAGACGAGCCAATTTGCCCGCCAGGTTGGTGAGTTCTTCTGACGAACTGTCTGATATTAGGATGGACATCTTCTGTGGTAATACTGGGGGTGGCTTCCGCAATATGCTCTGCAAGTTCGCCAACTTCCCTTCCAGTAGTATAACATGAGAAGATTATAAGCTTGGGTGTTTCCCGAGCTGCCCAAGTAACACGTCGTCTTTTTGACGGACGAGTACTGGTGCTAGGAATTGCCTTTGGCTTACAAAATTCTGGGATCCACGATATACGGTCGAAGACCGACACTCGAGGATTGGATTGTTGAGTTGGAATTTCTTCGACTACCCGGGTATTCTCCGGGCCTCGAGAGTTGTAGTTTGGCTTTCTGTATATGCCTTTTCTTTTCCATCCTCTGGAGTATTCAAACCCAGTATCTTGGATAGGATCATTCTTGATATTCTTCTTTCTCCAAACCATCTTGGATGCATTTATTTGATCTTCAAACTTCTGAGCTTCCTTTTTGGGAACCCAGATTTTCTTCAGCTTGGTAAAACGCCGCGTCTTTTGCTTGACACTGGCTCTTACTGTGGAATCTTCATGTTTTTCTCGAAACCACCGTAGAGCTGAGAAGCGGTTCGAGGTTGGAATATTTGGAATATACCTATCACGAGGAGTGGTAGGTGGAGTACCATCAAGGCGCACTCGCACATTTCCGACCATGACGGACTTGCCAGATCTGGAGATGGCGGCGGGCGGCCTCCTGTTCTTGTGGCGTTTATTTTGCCCCCGCTGTGAGGAGACAGGAGCCACAATGGTAGAAGAGATCATATGGACCGAATAGGTCCGAGCTTGAGTTGAATGGGGTTTGCCCCCTTTGACAGCAACATTCTTCACAGGCATTTGGGTGCCTGTCTTGACAGTAGCGGAACGAGCCTTGACACGTCCATTGTTGTTGGAATTTTCTTTGTTGATTTGTGGGAGGAAGATATTTGAGCAGCTTCCTCCTGTTGATGGGCCGGAACCACTCCCAGAAAGAAAGGGGATCCGACGACTGCAGGGAAATCTCCGAATATGATCGGAGTCGCCAGGTAACCGAACCTGGCATGGTTGTTGACGACTAGCGGTCCATAAGTGACGACCATCTTCAACAGTTTGGGATTTGTTTCTTTTTAAGTACCTTCAAAAGGAAATAGCAGTATCAGGATTTTCATAAACAGCATTGTTGGAACGCGGAATTTTCTTTCTTTTTTCTTTTTCGTTTCGATCCATCCCTCTCGTCTTCGAGATGGATCTTCGCGTGGGCGTGCCAGACTGTTTGCGAGAAACAGACAAAGATTATTTTATGAGGAGTATTGGGTGCGAGCCCTGATACCCTCGAATTTATTTTCCGCGTGCGCTCGCGTTCAGGGCGATTGGAGTGGTCGTGTACTGGACCGTTCCCCACCGACCGAAGTCGATGTTTCATTTACATCGAGTATAACACTCGAATACCTTCGAATGCGTAATGTTTATTAAAAGACCGTATGCCGAAATTTAAAGAAGAAAAGGCAGATGACAAATGAATTTCCACAATTTTATTCAAGCATACTCATGTCATTTATATTTATGACATGACGTTTACATTTACATGTACGCCTTTAGTGGGGTTTTGTACCTCCACTGGGCGTGTATGTAACAAGCCAAGTATATGGACGTCGACGGCAGGGTGTATGTGCCTCCGTCGGACGTTTACACGATAGTGGGTACATATGTGTTACCAGTGGGGTGTTTGTGCCTCCATAGGTTAACATGCCTCAACGTGTGTCCTTTTACGACACCGGAGGACTTAAACACATGTGCCTCGACGTGCATCGTTTTATGATGCCGGAGGACTTAAGTATATGCCTCGACGTGCGTCGTTTTATGACACCGGAGGGCTTAAGTACATGCCTCGACGTGCGTCGTTTTATGACACCGGAGGGCTTAAGTACATGCCTCGACGTGCGTCGTTTTATGACGCCGGAGGACTTAAGTACATGTGCTGAGAGTCATGTGACAACCTGTGGCGTGTCCCTACGGACGTGGCGCAATGCAGCCCGAACGCCGAGGACGGAACACCAACGGGTGTCGGCACGTGCGGCCTATTTAAGCTCACGCACGGATCACGCTCGGACAGACTCGGGAGCTTGGGCCGGAGATGGCGCGTTTAGGCCGATTCGGCGTGTTGTTTAAATGGGGGTATGCCCCCCTATTTATAGGATTTGAGGGGGGCATACCGGCGGGGGTACCCTCCCCGGCGGAGGTCTCCGGGCGCAGGCGTCGAGGCAGGGGCGCGAACCGGCGAGGGTGCCCGAGAGAGAGGGCGGACTGGCGGAGGGGGGCCGCCAGTCAGGGGCCTGACCGGCGGCCCTCCCCGCTGCGCAGGGGCTAACCGGCGCCCCCCCTGGCAGGGGGCCGAACCGGCGGCCCCCCCCCCCTGCGCGGGGCAGGGGGCCGAACCGGCGGCCCCCCCTGCGCGGGGCAGGGGGCCGAACCGGCGGCCCCCCTGCGCGGGACAGGGGGCCGAACCGGCGGCCCCCCCCCTGCGCGGGGCAGGGGCCGAACCGGCGGCCCCCCCCTGCGCGGGGCAGGGGGCCGAACCGGCGGCCCCCCTGCTCGCGGCAGGGGGCCGAACCGGCGGCCCCCCCCCTGCGCGAGGCAGGGGCTGACCGGCGCCCCCCCCTGGCAGGGGGCCGAACCGGCGCCCCTGCAGGGGCGCGAACCGGCGGCCCCCATGGGGGCCTCATTGGCCCACCACCTATTTAAGGTGGGGCCTCCCTCCCTTCTCTTTCACTTTTTCCGCGCTTTCCGGGAGAAAACCCGGGAGAGAGCTCTTGTGGGCCTCCCGCATCCGGTTTGTTTGTCGACGGCCGTGCCGTGCACGTGCACACGTGCGCCGCTTGCGCTTCTCCGGCCGTCCTACGTGCGTTTGTCCTCGTTTTCGAGGAACACGTGCATTTGATCGCTCGGAACTCATCGGCTTCGGGCGCGACTCCGCACTCCGCCTCGGACGTGGATTTCTTGACATCCGGGGTACGTACTCTTCGCCGACGAAGACTCCTCGGGCTTCTCGCTTCCGGGTCGCCGTGGTTTAGCGCGGATACTCGGACTTGTTGGTTTCCGACGTCCGAGCGGGGATCGGGAGTTTATTCCCGATTCTCTTAGGGCGTATCCGTCGCCCGGGGTTTGTTTAGGCCCCGATATTTTTTCGGGTTCAACAAATGCCCCCCACGGGATATCCGTCGGAGGCGAAGACGACGGCGGGTATCCCGTGGCGCCTTCGAGATGGATTCCTTTCCCCTCACGGTTGCTCTTCCCCGTCCTTTCTGCAACGTTCTTTCGTCTGACGGTCGCATTATTTGTTTAACAGGGTCAGCTATGCCTCGCAAGGGTCGTGACAAGAGGGGCCAGGGCGGCAAGGCGCCGCGTCGTACGGAGAACGACGTCGAACGGACGGACGATCCTATGCCGAGCTTTACTTTATCTCCGGTCCGGGTGGAAGACCTGGACCGTCTCGAGAGCGGTGTTGGGCCGTGCGTCCGCGGTCCGCTGGAGGAGCCCTCGCCCGCCGAGGGCGCGGTGGACGTGAGTCGGATAGACCATAGCGGCTTGATCTACCGCTATCGGCGGGGAGCTGGCTACCCGAAGCATTTCCCATTGGACGAGCACCTCTTCCCGTTCGTCCAGCGTTTCGTGCCAGCCAACTGGGACGGTCCCATCGACCTCCTTGCTATTGAACGGGCTCAGCTGGAGCGGGCGATCCTGGCCGGTCGCGACAGCATGATGGGGACCTGCAGCTCGCATCACCCCAGCTTTCCCCTGGACCATGAGGCGCAGGCACACTTCCCCAGTACGGCTTTGCTGGGATTGTTTGCGCCCGAGCCGGCTCGCCGTGTGATGGAGCTGCAACTTTCCCAAGGTCTGTGGGAGGTGCAGGGGCTCCCCAAGACCGGCGTCACCTTCACCGGGCACGCTCTGCCACCCTCGGGCCGTGACTTTGTGCGGGATGGCTATGACCGGTCGTGCTTTCTAGACCGGATCTTGGGCGGAGGGGCCGCCAGTTGGTACGACCGGTGGTCAGTCGCTTCGTCGCACCGGTTCCGCTTTGGCGCAACAGAGTGGTTAATGGGCATTTTGTACCATTACCACAAGATGCTCGAGCGGGTAGGTCTTCTTGAAGCGGTTGTCGCCGCTCTCCACAGCTACCCTTGCAATGCTGGACTCCTGCAGGCCTTGGCGGAAAGGTTTAACCGGAGGTTTAACACCTTCGGCACTGCAGAGGGGGAGACCAGTCTTGACCTGTGGGCTCTGCACAGGATTTCCGGCCTTCCGATCTCCGGGCAGTTTTATGAGGAGGTTTGCTTGAGCGACCTGGACAGAGATCGGACCTCCGGTGCCGGCTCTTACTTCCTCTCCCACAGCTTTCGGTACCTGGTGCGGGTCTGGCGCGACTTAGCCAGGTGCGGGAGGAGCGACTGTCCCAGTGCTTCGAAAGGGACAGTGCGGGTTAGCTGTGACGCCTGGATCCGCTTTTTCTACAGCGGGCCCTTTTGCTTCTTCAAGGAATTCGCCGGCGACAACTATGACCCCGTAGCTTATTTGCAGTTGAGAGTGCACCTCGATGACGATGCCCGGTATCTTTACGCGCCTCGGGGTGTTAACTGGAACCCGAGGCGGCTCCCGGACCGCACCCATCTAGCGGCCTATCTTGTCTACTGGCTGTGCACTTTTGCCCTCCCATTCGGGGAGGAGGGAAATATTAGGCCGGAGGCTATTTACCCGGCCTGCATCTTGGCCAGTGGTGTTCAGTTGGCCTTGGCTCCGGCGGCTCTGGCCAACATCTTCCGGGGTTTGGGCGAGCTTACTTCGAGCCCTTCCCCTCGCGACAAGAGTGTCACCTTGGCGACGCACTATCTGGGCGCCTGGGCCGGTCTTCTGCTGCCGGAGCTATGTTACAACATTAGTCTGGAGCGCCCCTCTCTGCCCCTCATTTTCATGTTCCGGAATCGGTCGGAACGAGAGCAGTCGAAGCAGTTGAGGGAGGCGCGCCGACGACTTTCCTTTGTACCGGCGGCCGGGCAGCCGGGGCTTGACCTCGCTTGTTGCTCGCTTGGTTTCAGGCCTTGGGTGGAAGAAGGCCAGGGGGGTCGTGTTTACCGCCTCCCCCACCATGCTGCGCCGGTTGCTAGGCTACGCAAGGACTGGCTTTGCTGCGTTCGCCCCAGCGTCTTGCTCTTCCGCAAGGGGAGCTTCCTCTTCATGGAGCCGTACTTTCCGCACCGCTTTGCTCGGAACCTCGGGTACGACCAGGACGTTCCGCCGAATGCCGATTTCATGCTGGCGACTCGGGCATATAAGGGCCCGGACCGTCACCTGGTGGCCTGCAGCTGGTGGTGTTATTTTCTCAGGCGAGACCCAGCTCCAGACTTCTTCATCCCCGAGTTGCAGTACGAGGGGCGAGTGAGCGTTTTGTATGCTCGATGGTGGTCCCGGCACGGCCAGGCATTTCGGGAGCGCGCCGACGATATCAAGAAGGCGGAGAGGGACTACTTGTCCCGGGCGGGCGCCCTTATTTCCACGATCGCGCCGACGTTCTTACAGAGGGAGTTCGCCGACATAGCCCAGAAGGTGACGACTGTGGGTCGCCGCAGGGCCGTGGCACAGGCCGCTAGCACGGCGGACAGCGAGGCTTCCGCGGGGGCTTTGAAGCCTTTGTCGCGTCCGGAGAGCAGTTCGGCAGCTCCCAGGGTTCGCGGGGAATCGCCACTCGTCTACTTTTGGTGGCGTCACTTTCTGTTGGACTGCGGGTATCCCGTGGACGCGCCGCTCACCAGTCCCCTCCTCCCGAGCGTGACGCGGGTTTGGGAGCAACACCTTCAGCATTCCATCATCCGTGTTGGGCCGAGGGAGTACGTCAGCTGGATCGAGAGCGGCACCACTCTGCAGCATTTCTGGGATGCGATTGCCGAGGCAGGGAAAGCCGTGAAGATCTCCTTCGACCAAGTGGTGCTTCGGCCGACGTTTTGTGTGGCCCCTGACGGTACGTTGCCTCCCTCATTTGTAAGCTCGGCCCGCATCTCCTTGGACTTGTTGTTGCTGATTTGGGTCCCCCCCCCCCCCTTTTTTTTTTTGTTGGCCTGGGCAGAGAGCTTCATCCCCGAGAAGGACTTGCCGAAGCGCGACGCCCCGTCGGCCCGGAAGAGGCGTGCGAGCGGGGAGGCCGGTCCTTCGCAACCGGCGGCCCGAGGGAGGACCCCCGAGCCTTCTTCTTCGGCCGTGGCCGGTGGGTTTCCGCATCCCCTGTTTACCTCCTTCCCCGCTTTGCTTTATTTCTTTGGGCGAGGGATTTTACGCGCCCTCTTTTTCTTCTTGCACAGGTGCCTCGGCCTCTGGGGGCGACGAATTGGCGGAGGATACTCCGCGGGAGGATGTGGATTACAATCCCACGTTCGACGGGACGCCTTCTCCTGAGGGGGTAGGCATCCCCCTGGTAGCTTCCACCGAGCCAGGTAGGACGCGTGCCATCTTCTTAAATCGGCGTTACCCACCCCCTTTTTTTTTGCTCGGCCAGCATGGCACCCACACGTAGCTTACAAGTCTTTTCTTTCGTTTGTTTCCTCGCAGGGTACATTCCGGTGGAAGCTGCTGCCGCGGAGGGTGTTGAGCCCCTGGCGGGGATTGCGCCGATTGGAGATGCAGCATCCTCGTTGCAGGCCATACATGACCTGTTACTGTTCGGGTCAGAGGTGGAGTTACCCGGCTTTTCTGACCTTGCCCCAGGCATACTCGAGGGAGGTGGTCGGATGCAACCCCTTCATAGTGCGAGTAAGTGAGCCTTATTTTTTTTGTAAACCCACTTCTGCGCCCTTCTACTTTGCTTGTTTATGCAGCGAATGACTTCCGCTTTTTCTGCATTTCAGTGGCGGCCACCTCCGCGGCCGTGCTTCCCACCGTCTCCCCGCCGGAAGAGGGTGAGGTTGCCCGAGGGGTAGCCGGGGACGCTGACGGTGGGTATTTCTTCCACAGTAGCGAGCCCTCCCTTTCTATTTCTTCAGCCCGGCGCGTGGCGGGGCGAAAGGGGAAGCGAATGCCCTTGTGCTTACTGCTTGACTCCCCCTTTCTTGCAGATGGCGCCGAAATGGCAGCGGAGATGCTGGGGTTGAGCCCTCCGGAGGCTGTTCTTCCACCCTTAGTGGGTGTCCCGCGTCCCGTGGAGGGCCGGGGTGACGCTCCTTTGCCATCCGACACGAGGGGTAAGTGATCAGGGCCCCGAGCCTCTCATGTTTTTGGGCCCTCATTTTTCTTTATTTGTTACGGCTGCGCCGCGTCCCTTCTGACCTTTCACCCGTTTTTCTTGTGCAGCGGTCGTCGGCAGCTTACCTCCTCCGTCTTCGAGCGGGGCACCGCTTGGGAGGCCCTCCCCATTCCCGGGGCATGGCATTTCTTGGCCTGACGCTATACAGAGGAGCCGGGCGCACGGGTCCGGGGGGATGCTCAACTTCTATATATCGTCGGCGCGGGCTGTCATGGAGGAGAGCAGCCCCCCATCCATTGACGCGGTGCGGGATTTTCTGGAGAGGAGTACGGTCTCCTACCATCTGATGGGCTGCCCCCGAGACCCTTGGATGGCCGCCGTGGACGCCCTCTGGAGTGAGGTGGGGCAGAGGCACGAGGAGGCCGCTCGCCACAGGGCCCAAGAGCTCGCTGCGGAGGTTGCCTTGGCGGAGCAGAGGTATGAGGCTCTTTGCTCGCGACGAGGGGGCGCGGTCAGTCGTGCCGAGTCTTCGAGTGCCCGCCACGCCAGTTGTCATGCGGAGATTGTCGCCCTCCGACGGACGCTTGAGGAGGTCTCATCGCGCATTGCTGAGCGCGAGGCCGCGTCTCTTGTGCTGGCCGAGGAAGCGGCAACGGCCAATGCGGAGGTGGACGCCGTGGAGCGGGAATGCGCGGAATCCCGGGCCGCACTCTCAGCTCTCCAGGCCAGTTTGGCGGACCTTCGGGGAGAAGGGGCTTTGTAGCTTTTCTCCTTCTTCTTCCCCCTCTTTTTTGCTTGTAGCCGATGTATATATTTTCACCAGCTACCCCGAGGGCTTGTCTCGGGCACCTTTGCCTTTTGGTCGAATGACAAACTTCACGTTGGCGTCAATGCTTTTCTTTAACATTATCGCAACTTCCGTCTGCATTCAGGTGATCTCTCAAGGGCTCCACTTGGGACTCCTTCTTTTGGACGCCGTATTTCTTGGCCTAACTTGTCCTGCGCTCTACCCAGTTTCTCGGACCGGTGAGCTTGAGTGATGTCTTTTGGACGTTGCATTTCTGGCATTCCTCCAGATCTGTTGCAACATTTCGGGTGCTGGGGCTGGCCTTCTCGGGGCTTTGTCCGGCAACCTGAGTTTGATCCTTAGTCGGGAAGGCTCGCCTTTCTTGGCTTTGCTCCTCGGCTCCGATTTTGTATTTCTTCTTTCTGGGATTTGCCTTATTGGCTTTTCCCAGGCTTGCTCTCGGCATCTTCTGCTTGAATTTTGCATTTCTCCCATTTATCAAGCATTTGGCACCGGAGTTTGGTGTCGAGACTGGCCTGTTTGGGCTTGGCTCAACAACCATTTGATATTTCAAGTCGCTCGACGGGTGTGACCTGTTGGCTCGAGCGACACTTCCTTCCCCTCAGAAGGGTCGGTTTCATTGCATTCTTTCATTCTTTTTTTTTTTTTTTTTTTATTCACCATCCCAAGCGCCCTTTCGGGTTTTCACCGGGGATGGCCCCCTCTAGCTTTTTTCCGGTGCGCCCTTTCGGGTTTTCACACCGAGGGGTTGCCCATTTTTGCCTGAGGCGCCCTTTCGGGTTTTCACCTCAGCTAGGTCTGAGGCCTTTTTGCCCTTGAACATCCCTTTTTGGAGGACGATCAAGTCTGCCGGGACATCTCTATTTTTAGCCCCTTTTCTCTTTCTCTCTTTTTTTGATGGGTCCAAGGCCGGACCCCGGGGGGGGATTGATCGCAGGACCCGCCTTCTGGATTTAGCCTACCTTCTTGGGGTTTGCTGGCTAAGAATTTTTTGGTTCGACCGACCGCAAGGGTTTGCTGGTCAAAGGGATAGCCTACCTTCTTGGGGTTTGCTGGCTAAAGGGTCTGGTTTGACCGACCACGGAGGTTTGTTGGTCAAAAGGGATAGCCTACCTTCTTGGGGTTTGCTGGCTAAGGTTTAGGGTTAGCCTACCTTCTTGGGGTTTGCTGGCTAAGGTTTAGGGTTTGACCGACCACGGAGGTTTATTGGTCAAAAAGGGAATAGCCTACCTTCTTGGGGTTTGTTGGCTAAGGTTTTGGGTTTGCCTACCTTCTTGGGGTTTGCTGGCTAGGGATTTTAGGTTTGACCGACCGCGGAGGTTTGCTGGTCAAGGGGATAGCCTACCTTCTTGGGGGTTTCTGGCTAAGGGTTTAGGGTTTGACCGACCATGGAGGTTTGCTGGTCAAGGAGGGATAGCCTACCTTCTTGGGGTTTTTTGGCTAGAGGTTTTGACTTGGTCGACCCGGAAGGTTTGCTGACCAAGAAGGAGTTTTTAGCCGACCTTCTGGGGGTTTATTGGCTAGGGGTTTTGACTTGGTCGACCTGGAAGGTTTGCTGACCAAGAAGGAGTTTTTAGCCGACCTTCTGGGGGTTTATTGGCTAGGGGAGTTTGAGGACTGCTGCCCTAAGAATTCATGCTCAGGGGCAAAGTACATTTTGAGATGCTTGCCATTTAGTGGTGGAAAGGGGCGATCGCCGGCGTGTGTTGCTAGCGTGTATCCCCCGCCTTCATATACTCCAGTGACCACGTACGGTCCGCGCCAGTTTGGCTGGAGTTTGCCACTTGATCTGCCTGCCATGACTTCTCTTTGCTTGACCATGACGAGGTCACCTTTCTTGAAGACACGGGGCCTGACTAGCTTGTCGTAGGCTCGAGTCATGCGGGCTTGATAGGCTTGGAGATGTTTGTATGCTTCCAACCTTTGGCCCTCTAGGTCGGACAATTCCTCCAACCTTCTTTCAATTTCTTGTCGCTCCTCGGGTTGGAGGCCGGTATAAACGGCTACCCTGTAGGATGACATTTCAATTTCGATGGGGAGCATAGCTTCAGCCCCATACACCAGAGAGAAGGGAGAACACCCCGTAGGGGTCTTGTAGACCGTTCGGTATGCCCAGAGGGCTTCGTGTATTTTCTCCCCCCAATCGCGTTTGCGGTTGCCGACTATCTTGGCAAGCAGTTTGCAAAGGGTCTTGTTGAAGGCTTCCGCCAGACCATTGGCTTGAGGGTTGTATACCGTTGACGTCCTCCAGTCTATTTGGAATTTGGCCGCCAACGCATATATCGTTTTGTTTCTGAAGGGCGTACCGTTATCTGATACGATCCGATGAGGGGTGCCGAACCTGTAAATCAGATGCTGCTTGACAAATTTTGCAACGGCTACCCCGGTCACCTCCCGAGAGGGATTGCTTCTGCCCATCGGGAAAAATAGTCGGTGGCTGCCAGGATAAACTTGTGGCCGCCAGAGGACGGTGGGAATGGTCCCACGACATCCATTCCCCATTCGGCGAAGGGCCATGTGGGGGCGGTTGGATGTAATTCGCTCGGCGGCTTTCTTGGCACCGAACTGAAGACCTGGCATTGATGACATGCACGAGCGTACTGGACGCAATCTGCGTACATAGTCGGCCAGAAGAAGCCTTTCAGCTTGATGTTGATTTTCATCTTGTCTCCCGCTTGATGGGCTCCGCACAGTCCATAGTGGACTTCGTGCATGATGACTTTGGCTTCTTTAGGGGAGAGGCATCGGAGGAGGACAGACTTGTCTTTTTCATGGACAAGCCGATATAGTTGATCCCCGATCATTTGATACGACGCGGCCCGTCGCAGGAGTTGGACTTGTTCAGCCCGACCCGGGGGTAGCCAGCCGTTCTTTATTTGGATGATCGGCTGGCGCCAGTCTTCTCCTCGACCGGCTTCTTCTTCGAGGGCGCTGACCTCTGCACCTTCTAGGTCGGAGTCGTCCTCGAGAACACTGGGCATCAGCCTCCTATGTCGGACAGTTATCCCCAACTCCCCTTCGGGAGGAAGCTTTAGGGCGGACGCCAGTTTGGCTAGCGCATCCGCCTGAGAGTTTTGCCCTCTAGGGACATGTCCGATTTCGAACAAGCAGAATTCTCGCGGAGCTTCATTACTTTGGCATGATAGGGGATCAGTTCCTTTTTCCGAACTTCGTAATCTCCCAGCACTTGACGGATGACCAACTGTGAGTCTCCGTAGACTTTTATGCACTTGATGCCCATTTCGGCAGCCAGTTGAAGTCCCACGATCAGCGCTTCATATTCTGCTTGATTGTTGGTCAATGGCTTCATGAGGGCACATGAGTTGTGCAGTATTCCCCCTTGTGGAGTTACCAGGACAATGCCCGCTCCGGAGGTATAAGTTGTGGTGCCGTCAGTTTGCTTGAGCACCCGGGAAGCGCCATCAAAGTAGAGTTCCCAGTGTGGTAACTCTATGGCGAGAGTGTTCCCACTTTCTTGAATGGGGGCTTCTTTTTGTTGGGTCCCCTCCCCGTGGGGGGATGAGAGCGTCTCCTCCTCTGGGAGCTTGAACTCGAGGGGGGAGCCGGCTGGGAGTGGATGCGCCGCCAGGAACTCCGCCATACCTTGCCCTTTGATTGCTTTTCTCGGGACGAAGGTGATATCGAACTCCATGAGGAGAAGAGCCCATTTTCCCATCCTTCCCGACAGCACTGGTTGGGTGAGGAGCGCTTTTAGCGGGTCTATCCTCGAGATGAGGCTGACCTGATGGGCTAGCAGATAGTGTCGTAATTTTTTGACGGCAAATATCAATGCCAGGCACACCTTCTCCACTGGGGGATATCGGTGCTCCGGACCCACGAGCATCCTACTGAGGTAGTAGAGCGGCTGCTCTTTGCCTTCCTCATTTGTTTGCGCCAAGAGCGCTCCCAGCGACGTTTCCATGGCCGCGATGTAGAGGATGAGCGGCTTATCTTTCACTGGGGCTCCCAAGACGGGAGGAGTAAGGAGATACTCTTTGATTTCTTCAAAAGTATCTTGGCACTCTTGGTCCCATACGAATGGGGCTCCTTTCTTCATCAATTTGCTGAAGGGGGCGCACCTGCCGGCAAGGTTGGAGATGAACCGCCTTATGTAGGCCAGCCTTCCTTGGAGAGATTTCAGCTCCGTTAAGGTTTTCGGCGGCGGCAGCTCTCTGATAGCCTTGATTTTGACGGGATCAATTTCTATCCCGCGGTATTTGACAATGAAGCCGAGGAATTTGCCGCTCGATACGCCGAAGGCGCACTTCATCGGGTTCATCTTCAGTTGATGTTGGCGAAGCCTTTCGAAGACCTGGCGTAAGTCGCCTAGGTGATCTTCCCGCCTTTTGGTCTTGACGACCAGATCATCAACGTAGCACTCGACCGAGTCATGGAGCATTTCTCCGAAGATCTTGGTCATGGCTCGTTGGTAGGTGGCTCCGGCGTTCTTCAGGCCGAAGGGCATTCTTTTGTAGTTGTAGATCCCTTTAGGGGACCTGAAGGCGGTATGACCCTTATCTTTGGGAGCCATGCGGATTTGGTTGTAGCCTGACGACCCGTCCATGAAGGAGAGCGCTTCATGCCCTGTGGTCATGTCGATCATAGTTTCGGTGATCGGGACCGGGAAGTCATCCTTCGGGCAAGCTTTGTTCAAGTCCCTGTAGTCGATACAGATTCGGACTTCGCCGTTCTTTTTCTTGACCGGCACTATGTTGGCTAGCCACGTTGGATAGATGCATGGCTCGGTGAAGTCGACTTGAAGAAGTCTGTCCACCTCGGCATTTACTTTCAGCTCCAGCTCGTGGCGCATACGCCGTTGGGCCTGCTTGACCGGCTTCGCTGCGGGGAGTATGGACAACTCATGCTCAGCCACGGAGGGGTCCAGGCCTGGCATTTCTTTATATGTCCACGCGAAACAGTCTTTGAATTCCAGCAAGAGTTGCCGGTATGACTGTCTTTCTTCCTCGTTCAAAAGGGCGCTGACGAAGATTGGTCGGGGTTCTTCTGGTTCCCCGAGGTCGAGTTCGACCAGTTCGTCGACCGTAGCTTGTCCTCCGTCTTCGAGTTCACGGGGTGCTGGCTGCAGGTCGATGAAATCCTTTTCTTCATCGGAGTCAGCAACGTGGACGTCATAATATCTGAAGCCTTCTTCTGTGATCGGCCAGAAATGACTTCCTTCGCTTTGAGGTGCTTCTTGGCACGACGTCCCATTTGGTGGGACGAGGGTGGCCTCCCCCTGCTGCGGCTTTGTAGCGGGGGTAGGAGATTGCCCCCCGGGAGAGCACTGGTCAGATGAGGGCGCGAGCCCAACGGTGTTGACCGTATGGTAGGCCTCGCATTGCGCCTCCCGACCATAGCCCAACCCCCGAGTGTCTTTTGCACAAAAGGGAGGCTGCCCTCGGAGTTGCTTCGGGTACCACAGCTGATGGAAGTACTCCCGTCGCGAGGGGTCTTGCATTTGTGCAATCTTCTGCCTTCGGCACAATTTCTTGATGTGCTCGGGCATGTCGTCCATTTCTTGAACGGGCTCTGGGGCGACTTGAGTCGCTTGGCTCCAGCCGAAGTCGTCTTCGAGGGGCCCATATGGAAGCGGGTCTCCTTTGTAGAAGAGGATCGGCTTCGGCGTCTCGCCTTCTTCGAGACTGTCGGTTCTGTAATGGGTGACAACGAATGTCTTTAGTCGTTCCACCCATTGCTCCTCCCTATGGAAGGGCAGCTGCATGTACGCCGGCGGCAAGGAGATGCTTCGGTTGATGATCTCGCCGATGGCGTTTGCTTCATAGTTGATTTCACGCCTTTCGGGCAACTTGGCCCGGGCGTGGTGGATTCGGCGAGGCGACTGAGCCGGTGAGCTTCAAGGAGGTCTTTGTTGACCGTAAAGAGCTCTTCCTCGTCCCGATCTTGGCTTGCTTGGTTTGCGTCGGCATTTTGTTTTTCCTTGCCTTTTGACGCGGTGGTTGGCTTGCCGAGAGGCTCACCGAAGTATAGCTGAGCGTCCGCCAGGTTGCATTCATTTGGGCGGAACGGGGCCCGGTCGGCAAAGACCGTATGCTGCTCTCCTTCTTTGATGTATTTTATACATTGGTGGAGAGTCGAGGGGACGACCCGATTTTCATGGAGCCAGGGTCTTCCCAGGAGGGCTTTGTAAGACGTGTTTGCATTGATGATGTAAAACACACCTTAGTGGTGAGGCCGTCCATGGCCAGCTGTACTTCCACCTTTCCCAAGGCGTTCTCAGAATTCTGGTTGAATCCAGCGATTCGGATGTCATTTACCCTCTGCAAGTAGGGCGTGAGATATAAAGACTTGAAGGTCTTCAGGGGCATGATGTTGATTGACGCCCCGGGGTCAACCAGGATCCGGTTGAGCTCGTGCCCGTTGACTTTTCCTTGCATATACAACGGGCGGTTGTGGTATAGCGTTGGCAACAGCATGTCCTTGTCGGAGAAGGTCACCTCCGCCACCAGTGCTTCTAGGGCTTGCGCCTGGAGTTCGGTCACGTCAGCTTCGTAGACCTCGGGCTCTTGCAAGATTTTGACGAGCGCCGTTCTCAACTCTTTGCTCCAGGCAATGGCATCCCATATGGTGATGTTGGTTGGGAACCGCTTCATATGCTGTATGATCTTGCGGTCAGCCCGGGCACGGGTTTGATCCAATGGTGGGACAGTATCCTCCAAGGCCTTTATCGGTTGCCCGAATTGGTTGACCCGTCTTGCCACTGGCTGTTCGTCCGGCTTTTCTTCGAACAACGAGCCTAGGCCATCCTCCTCCGGGGCGGCAGTTTCTTCGTTGCCACTTCTGGGTGGAGTCGACCGGTCGGCCGAGACAGGAGTTTTCCGATTGAGAAACTTGCTGGGGATCGCCCATCCCCCATGCTCTTCGTCGTCGGACAGGGCGAAGGGGACTGGCTGGGCGGCCCTCCGATCGGAGAGCCCACTAGCGATGTCCCGCTGCTCTTCTTCTTCCTCGTCAGATGGGTCGAAGATGAAGGAGTTCGCCCGCACCTCTATTTCCGGGGCGGGCTGAGGTTCTTCTCCTCGGAAGACAATAGTCTTGCCGAGGTCGGGCGAGCTAGTTTTCTTGCTGGGGGACGGGGAGGATTTCTTTCCTCGTCCACGGCCCTTTCCTTTGCCTCGGCTGCGGCGCCGATATGTTGCCACGAGGGGCGTAACGGCCGGTGATTGCAAGCTTGCAGGCGGCGGTATCGACACCATGTTGCACGAGAAGTCTTTCAGCATTTCTTCCAGCTTCTCGATAGTGATTTCATCTTCCTTATAGAAGATGGCCAGTTCTTCGGGCAGGGCAGCTTCTCGCCTTCTTGAGCCCTTTGCAGCATTTGATGGAGCCAGCTTTTAAGCCTTGTTTTGCGCTCCATCTCTTCCCACGGGATGTATATGTCCAGAGGGACTCCCCAAGTAGGTTTAGAGGGGATATACTCCTCCAGATCATCAATGAGCTTTTGCAGCTTCTGGAGTGGAGTGAGCTTTGCTGGGGCTGCCGCGGCCTCCTCTCGCTCAGCTTGCTTCTTTAGGCGCCTCTTCATGTTCTTGCGCCGGTTCTTTTCTTGTTGCACTGCGCGCGCCATTTCGAGCGGCGTCAGCGGCTTGGCTTGCTCTGTCGCTTGAGGGGTGGTCTCCCGGCCAAGACGACCGTGCGACTTTCCCCTCTTAGGGAATATTGACAGAGTGCGTATTCTGGACGCCACCGTCGTCCATCCAGTTTCATCTTGTTGATGCTGGAAAGTGGAGTCAATTGCCTGCTCGACTACCTCGGGCGGCAGTTGTTGGAACTCGGCCCAATAGGGGCTCGGTTCCGGGGCGGCTGGCTCTGTCACCGGCTTCTTGCCCCTGCAGTCTTTTTCTTGGCGCTTGAGTATTCGCGGAGGCGAGTTCTCGAAGCACTGCCCCTTACTCCTATTTCCCGAAGTTTGCTCATGGGGAGGGGAGACTTGATGTCGCCTAGACCCCTTCTTTCGCCGAGGAAGTTGTTGCTGGACTCCTTCCCTGGCCTCGGCTCGGATCGTCGGGTTGCCTTCCGAGTCGATCTTCCCTTCTTGGATGAGGGACTTGACCCAGTCTCGGACAATCGGACACATATCCGTAGGATGCAGCAGCATGGCATGGTATTTGCAATACATGGGGTGGTTTAATTCCCTCTCCGTGTATGTTGGTGGCGGCCTATGCGCCTTTACACAGCCTTGCTGCAAGAGTCTTTCGAAGATCTCCCCAGTCTTTGCGGTCGCAAAGAGATTTGGGGAGACTCGCCACCCGGGATACCATAGGGCAGGGGCCTCGTCAGATGAGCCGCCTTCTGTCATATCCGGGTCCTCTTGATTATATCTTAAGGTGGGTTGCTCTTTCAGGGATATGCTCCTGAATTGCTGCCTCAAGCTCGCGCCTTCAGCGTCAGCTGCGGACGACATCGGCGGTACGAGCCACCCTTGTTCATCAGCTTCGGGGGCTTGGAGGTTCTTGAAGCGCATATAGTCGCTTTCTTCCAATTCCCGCTGGGCTGCTTCCCTGGCTCTCATCAAGACCATGGAATTGCCTTCCGGGTCGATTTTCCCCTTTTGGATGAGGGATCGACCCAACCCGGACATCGGGGCACCTGTCTGTAGGGTGCAGCAGCAAGGCGTGATATCGACAGTACATGGGGTGATTCAACTCCCTTTCAGTGTACGTCGGCGGCGGTGTATGAGCCATCACGACGCCTCGTTGTAGGAGCTTTTCGAAGATTTCCCCAACGTTTCCGGTCGCCAAGCGGCTGTGACGGGGAACTCTCCCTCCCGGGCACCACCAAGTAGAGGCTTCGCCTGATGAGCCGCCTTCTACCATATCCGGGTCCGGAAAGGTGAAGGCCACCGGTGTATAAATTTCCGGCGGGTCAATGACGTTGACTGTATGCGTGACAACGTCAGCTGAATGGTCCGTCCACTCGCGGATGTGAGGCTGCGGCGGGTTGACCCGGGAGTTGCCCAAGTCAATAATCCCTTGGTTGACCCATGCTTCAACCTTGTCTTTGAAGACGTGGCAGTCCTCCAAAGCGTGCCCTGCATCTTGATGGTATATGCAGTAGTTTGGCGGGACGCTTGTTGGCGGCTGGCAGCCCAATAGTCCTGCTCGCAAGCAGGTGCGGTAGAGTGCCAGCGTCCGATGGCGCGGGAAGGAATACAATCTTCCGGCGATTTCATCATCAGACGGGTTTGAAGACTCCTCTGAGATCCATCCCCCGCAGGGAGGGCGCGTCCGGGGCGCAGGTGTGCCCACGGGCCCCTGGAGTCCTTGCTGGAGGGTCGTCAGGCTTTCTTGCATGGTCCTCAGGTACATCAGCGTTTGGCGCTGACCGTGCCGCAGCGACTGAACCTGTCTTTCCAGGTTTTGCACTGTCTCGGACCATGTCCTGTGCTCTGAGGCTGAGGGATGATCCCCCTCCCATCCGTTGGTGGAATGAGCGTCCCAAGGATTTGCCTCGGGGTCTTCTGGCTCGGGAGGCGGCGCATTGACATGGATGACATTGGCCGACTGCCTCGATTGGTCCCAAGCATGGGGCTGTGGAGGATCGACCAGATGATCATGCATGGTGATGAGGCGACTCTGGATCAGCTTCTGTACTTCATTCTTGAAGACGTAGCAGTCTTCAATAGAGTGCCCCAGCATGCGGTGGTAGAGACAGTAATTTGGTTCATCCACCCTATCCGCTTCACTTGGTCTTCTCAGGGCCGGAAGCTTGAGCAAGTCATTCTTCATGCACAGCTTGAAGAGCATCTTCGTATGGTCCCTTTTGAAGGAATACGGCGTGCTCATACGCTGTGGCAGCGAAGTTGGAGGCGGCTTTTCTTCCACCTTCTTGCTTGGAGCGCCGGAGGTCATGACCTTCTTCCCCTTGCTTTGCGGGGCGAAGTCCACAGCATTGGCTTCTCTGCCCACAGCGCGCTCCTTGCCCGGCTTAATTTTTGGGGGAGCTTGCATCGGGTTGTCGGCGAAGAACATTTCGATCTCCGCCACGACCGCGTTGAGCTGGTCGAAACCCTTGATGTTTGTTCCCAGCAGCTTTTCGCTTATTTGCGCCGCCAGCCCCGTCGACAGATGGTTATGGCATCTTCTTGTGTCGGGGGGTTGTCGCACCTCATGCTGAAGTCACGCCACCGCTTGATGAAGTCGAGTGCCGTTTCTCCTTTTCTTTGCCTGAGGGAACACAGCTCTGCGAGCGACACCTTTCTCTCGGCCGTCTGGAAACGGTCGATGAACTTCTTTTGGAGGTCGGCCCAATCGACAATGGAGTTGGGCCTCAGCCTGGAGTACCACTGGAAGGCGGTGCCTGTCAGGGACGTTGCGAAGTAGCGGAGGAGGTAGGATTCGTCAAATGCCAACTCTCCCATGGCCGTTATATAGTAGGCCAGATGCTCATTTGGCGAGCCTTGTCCGTCGAACTTCTGCAACTTCGGCGCCTTGGGGAAGTCCGGTGGCAGCTTCTTGAATTGATGGTGGACGGGATACGGCACACTGTAGAGATCCACAGTGGCGGTTCCCTCGCCTCGCTGAGCAAAGCGGTCGTCCACGATCTTCTCAATCATTCGCCGCTGGGCGACGATATCTTCAGCCGCGGAGGCTTGGGAATTTATGCCCCTGCGTGGCTGTTGGACCGGATCGACAGTATAGTCGTTGACCGCGGCTATGCGTGTGTTGACATCGGGCAGGTCGCCTTGTTGATGTCTTGTCCGAGCATTTTGGTTTGCCGTCGGCACTAGGCGGCGTGGCGCATTTGCCCCCGCCTGTTGTCCTCGCTCAGGCCAGGAGTGCGGCCATTTCAGCCTGCCAACGCTGTATGAAATCATACTTGGCGTCATCCGTCATCGCTTGGAAGGCAGCTCTGGTTGGCGGCATGAGGAACACTTCAGTTTGCTCTCCGTCAGCCGGCAGTTGCTGATCTCCGAGGCGGAGGCTGGCGACTTCGTCTTCCTCCCCTCCTTCGGGGTCCAGTTGGACCTGACCCGGAAGGGGCCTTTGATCGCGATCGAGTGGAGGCTCGAGAAGTTGTCCCAGGTTCGAGGGCTCAGCCTGAGTGCC
Organism: Colocasia esculenta; assembly: GCA_014218235.1. Classification (NCBI taxonomy): domain Eukaryota; kingdom Viridiplantae; phylum Streptophyta; class Magnoliopsida; order Alismatales; family Araceae; genus Colocasia; species Colocasia esculenta. The sequence continues at coordinate 185,529,814 of CM024754.1, read as the reverse complement.
TTGCTGCCCTTGGAGAAGTCTCCTGGCAGCACTCCGGGTGTACCGGAGGACAGCTTCCTCGTCCTGTCCGGACTCATTTATCCTGAGCGCTCCCGCAGGGATGCCGGATGGCCCAGGTGCTTCCCTCCCAGAAGCGTAGCAGGTGAAGATCTTCATGCCTCCACCTTCTTCAGGCGTCCGCTGCACTCTCCGCTTCTTGGGCTTCTGAGCGCTTGGACGGATTGCTGCTCCCAGCCTGGAAAGACTGAGGCGCTCAGTCTTTCGAAGACCGAGACTCGAGGTGTGGAAGCTCCGGCTTGACTCGCGTCTCCCTCTTCAGCAGTTTCCGCTTGGGCGGGGACGAAGTTGGGCTTCCTATAAATGCCCCTGCGTTTGTGTCCGCGGGGACGAGGAGGTTCGGCTTCTTGGGCTTTTTCTCGCCCAAGTACCGTCGCCTTCTTGGGGCTTTCGGCGGGTTGATCCGCTCTAGCCTGTTTGATCTGGCGGGCTTCCTGCTTGGTCACCCACATTTGCCTCATTTTGCGAGGCGGCTGGGGCGCCGAGCTTGATGCCTGCCCCTGTCGGGCTCCTTTTGGGGAATCCCGATCTTCTTGCCGCATCCCTTGGAGGGGAGCGAATTTGTTGGAGGTTGCCACCGTGGGGACGCTTCTGTCCCGGGGCAGTATCGGCTCGCCTCCATCGAGCCTGACGCGGATGTCGCCAACTAGGACCGTTTTCCCGGAGTTGGAGACGACCGCGTGGGGCTTGCTGCCCCTGCGTCCCTGGCGCTGCCCCCGTTTTCTAGGGACTGCGATGCAGGAGATTGTGTTAACCGAGAAGACTCGGTCTTGGCTTGAACGGGGTTTGGTGCCCCTAGTTGCAGTAGCTTTGGGCGCCGCCTTTGGAGTAGCTTGGACGGCGGGGACCACCCCTAGGAAGTAGGGGGATCCCACCACTGCAGGAAAGTCGCCGAACACGAGCGGGACGGCGAGGTAGCCACATTTGGCGTGGCATGCGATGACTTGCGGACCGTAGGTGACGGCGGCCATCGAGCAAGCTTGAGTTGCAGGTGGAGACGGGCGTTCGATGCCGGCTTTCGCTCCTGGTACCTGTGATGTGGAAATTAGTCATCTTTTATTTCTATATCGGCATACGGTCTTTTTACATATGCATGGAAGGCAGGAACAGTCCCACCGGGCGTGCCAGATTGTTGGAACGCGGAATTTTCTTTCTTTTTTCTTTTCTTTCGATCCATCCCTCTCGTCTTCGAGATGGATCTTTGCGTGGGCGTGCCAGACTGTTTGCGAGAAACAGACAAAGATTATTTTATGAGGAGTATTGGGTGCGAACCCTGATACCCTCGAATTTATTTTCCGCGTGCGCTCGCGTTCAGGGCGATTGGAGTGGTCGTGTACTGGACCGTTCCCCACCGACCGAAGTCGATGTTTCATTTACATCGAGTATAACACTCGAATACCTTCGAATGCGTAATGTTTGTTAAAAGACCGTATGCCGAAATTTAAAGAAGAAAAGGCAGATGACAAATGAATTTCCACAATTTTATTCAAGCATACTCATGTCATTTATATTTATGACATGACGTTTACATTTACATGTACGCCTTTAGTGGGGTTTTGTACCTCCACTGGGCGTGTATGTAACAAGCCAAGTACATGGACGTCGACGGCAGGGTGTATGTGCCTCCGTCGGACGTTTACACGATAGTGGGTACATATGTGTTACCAGTGGGGTGTTTGTGCCTCCATAGGTTAACATGCCTCAACGTGTGTCCTTTTACGACACCGGAGGACTTAAACACATGTGCCTCGACGTGCATCGTTTTATGATGCCGGAGGACTTAAGTATATGCCTCGACGTGCGTCGTTTTATGACACCGGAGGGCTTAAGTACATGCCTCGACGTGCGTCGTTTTATGACACCGGAGGGCTTAAGTACATGCCTCGACGTGCGTCGTTTTATGACGCCGGAGGACTTAAGTACATGTGCTGAGAGTCATGTGACAACCTGTGGCGTGTCCCTACGGACGTGGCGCAATGCAGCCCGAACGCCGAGGACGGAACACCAACGGGTGTCGGCACGTGCGGCCTATTTAAGCTCACGCACGGATCACGCTCGGACAGACTCGGGAGCTTGGGCCGGAGATGGCGCGTTTAGGCCGATTCGGCGTGTTGTTTAAATGGGGGTATGCCCCCCTATTTATAGGATTTGAGGGGGGCATACCGGCGGGGGTACCCTCCCCGGTGGAGGTCTCCGGGCGCAGGCGTCGAGGCAGGGGCGCGAACCGGCGAGGGTGCCCGAGAGAGAGGGCGGACTGGCGGAGGGGGGCCGCCAGTCAGGGGCCTGACCGGCGGCCCTCCCCGCTGCGCAGGGGCTAACCGGCGCCCCCCTGGCAGGGGGCCGAACCGGCGGCCCCCCCCCTGCGCGGGGCAGGGGGCCGAACCGGCGGCCCCCCCTGCGCGGGGCAGGGGGCCGAACCGGCGGCCCCCCTGCGCGGGACAGGGGGCCGAACCGGCGGCCCCCCCCTGCGCGGGGCAGAGGGCCGAACCGGCGGCCCCCCCCCTGCGCGGGGCAGGGGGCCGAACCGGCGGCCCCCCTGCTCGCGGCAGGGGGCCGAACCGGCGCCCCCCCCCCCCTGCGCGAGGCAGGGGCTGACCGGCACCCCCCCCTGGCAGGGGGCCGAACCGGCGCCCCTGCAGGGGCGCGAACCGGCGGCCCCCCCCTCACTGGCGGGGGGGGCCGACCGGCGGCCCCCATGGGGTCCTCATTGGCCCACCACCTATTTAAGGTGGGGCCTCCCTCCCTTCTCTTTCACTTTTTCCGCGCTTTCCGGGAGAAAACCCGGGAGAGAGCTCTTGTGGGCCTCCCGCATCCGGTTTGTTTGTCGACGGCCGTGCCGTGCACGTGCACACGTGCGCCGCTTGCGCTTCTCCGGCCGTCCTACGTGCGTTTGTCCTCGTTTTCGAGGAACACGTGCATTTGATCGCTCGGAACTCATCGGCTTCGGGCGCGACTCCGCACTCCGCCTCGGACGTGGATTTCTTGACATCCGGGGTACGTACTCTTCGCCGACGAAGACTCCTCGGGCTTCTCGCTTCCGGGTCGCCGTGGTTTAGCGCGGATACTCGGACTTGTTGGTTTCCGACGTCCGAGCGGGGATCGGGAGTTTATTCCCGATTCTCTTAGGGCGTATCCGTCGCCCGAGGTTTGTTTAGGCCCCGATATTTTTTCGGGTTCAACAAGCATATAAGTCTCATCCTTTTTACTATGAATGGTGAGAAGAGGTCCCACCGGGCGTGCCAGCTGTTGACACGGGGGGGGGGGGGGGGGAAGATGAGAGGGATTTCCGCTCTCCTATTTCTTTCACACTCGGTTTTGTTCATTCGTTTTATTTGGTGTATGTATTCATTTATATCCAATGTTTTATATTTTGATATTTGTGGGGCGTGCCAGCCTGTCTAACAGACAGAAAGGGAGTCCGCGCAATGCGGAAGAAGAATTTTGGTGTCCGGGGAAAGGACGGGTATGGTGTCCGTGAAACGGACAGGTATGGTGTCCGAGGAACGGACGGGTTGTGTTCGCGAAACGGACGGGTGTGTCCGCGAATGGACGGGTGTGTCCGCGAACGGACGGGTGCGTCGTTTTTTATCTGAACTTCTTGAGTCCCATGTCTATTCTCATCAGGTGATTAGGGTAGCATGTGCTGAACCTCCATCTCCATCGACCGGAATCGATGTTACATTTACATCGGATTAAAACTCTTGGTATTTATTTAACACCAGTTCTAACCCGAATACCATTTCATAGTAAAGGACGAGAAAAATATACATGCTTTTTCTTAAAAAATCCTGATTATGATATGTTTTTCCTTCCTTTTGATTGTTTTGAAATGCTTTTGCTTTGGATATTTTATTTTTTAAATGACTGCCTTTTTGGGAGTCCAAAGTCTGATTTCTTTTGAAAAGGGGAGCGGGTATATACCCGTGGACCGATTTGAGGTTTTTTCCTCCTTTTTGCAAAAGGTTGATTATGGATTTTTATTTGGGAAAACATGGGGATTATTATTATGAACGGGTATATACCCGTGGATTTTGATTCTGAACTTGGGGGTGTTATAACCCAGAGCAACACTTCCGTATTAGAAGGGTGATTGTGCAAATTTTTATATAAGGTTCTTTTACAATGCCATTTCTGAACAGAGTCCGAGTTTGAGGTAGAGTTTCTTTTCTCCTCATTTCGTACTTGTGCGGGTATAATTTCCGGAGATCATATGGATGTATCTCCACGGAAGTCCTTGTCATATTGTGATTTTTGTCCGAAGTCCATTTCCACGGATATAGTTCTCGTGGAGGTGCATATATGCTCCAATTTGGGGTATCTGAGCACGGTTCCTGTCTTATTTCCCTTTTTCTTTGGATGTGTGTATATTATCACAATCCTTTTTTTTTCTTTGAATATATGAGTATATCTTGGCAAGTTCTTGTTTAGGCAGAGTGTCCTTGTAATGGCGTATTTATATGAGCGTATGCTCATGTCCATATATTCTCGGGAGAAACTTTGCCCGGAGAGATTTTACCTCGAAGAGATATATGTGTATAAACACAAATTTGCACGTTGTGAATATATTCTCAAACGGTATCTCCATTTGAGCAGAGTATCCGATAAGAAGGAGCCCCCGTATGAACGGAGTCCTTTTTGAGAAACATATACACAATGAAGCATATTTGTGATTATATAGATATGTTCTCGGGCAGAGTCTCTATTTGGGTAGAGATTCCACTAAGAAACATTTACATAAATATAGAGTTTGTGATTATACGGATATGAATTTAGAGGGAACTTTTGTCCGGGCAAGATTCCTCCTAAGAAACATATGCGTACAGGCACAAATTTGTGATTTTATGGATATGTTCTTAGGGGAGTCTCCATTTGGGCAGAGTTTCCCCTAAGGAACATATACATAAGAACATAAATTTGTGAATATACGAATATGTTCTTGTACAGAACCTCCGCTTGGGCAGAGTTTCCTCTAAGAAACATATACATATAACACGAGTTTGTATTTACATGGATACATCCCCTGAGAGAGATTTTTGCCTGGGCGAGATTCTCCTTAAGGAACATATTTGTATAATTATAAATTTGTGATCTTTATATATGTGTTCATGGACGGAACCTCCGCTTGGGCAGAGTTTCGTCTTAAGAAACATATATATAAGAACACAAATTTGTGAATATACGAATATGTCCTTGGGGAGAACCTCCGCTTGGGCAGAGTCTCCTCAAGAAAACATATACATATAAGCACAAAATCTACCATCCCAGAGACTTGCTCGATGGGCGGGGAGAACATGGGTATTTAAATACCATGTGTCTATAGAGACTTGCTCGATATGGACGGCATTTAAACCCCGGGAATATCACCCCACAGAGACTTGCTCGATGTGGGGGATGGAGATTAAGAAGGAATGCTAATGACGATTACGCCGACCGCTCTCCTCTCCGCGTCTGGCCTATCGGGCTAAAGAAGGGGATTTGTACCTTTGCACACCAAACAGAAGGGATTTGAGAATGAGAGAGGGAATGAGCAAATGCTCTTTTCTATTTTTCTGGGATTTTTCCAACAGGGCTTTGCCGGGGCAAATGAAAAACCCAATAGGGCTTCGCCAGGGCAAGTAGAAGACTCCCCTTTCCTTTGGAATAGGGGGGGTATTTATAGGGGTTTCGGCCCCTTACATGCGTGGGAGAGGAGAGAGAGGGAGCCCCAACCGATGGTGACCTCATGATGAGGTCACCATCGGTTAGGGCTAACCGATGGTGACCTCATCATGAGGTCACCATCGGTTAGACCCCCTAACCGATGGTGACCTCAGCCCCTAACCGATGGTGACCTCAACATGAGGTCACCATCGGTTAGGGGCTGCCTAACCGATGGAGGGGGGGGGGGGGGAAATCTTCTATAAATACCCCCCCACACCCCATTTCCAGGATTTGTTGGAGCCCGGAGGTGCTGCTGAAGTCCTGCTTGTTTCCTTGGAGTTTCGCCCGACTTCTCGGAGTTCTGCCCGATTGGAGGGTGCCTTTGCAAGCCTTGGAGTTCTTCCTCGAGCTTGTTCTTTGTACTTGTCCTTCGTACTCGGTCTATAGACCTTGTGCTGCCGGATTTTTCCGTGCTTTGTACTTTGGAGTTTCGCCCAATAGAAGACTGCTGCGTGAAGCTTTGGAGTCCTTCCTTGAGCTTGTTCTTTGTACTTGTGCTTTATGCTCGGTCCTAAGATCTTGTGCTGCCGGATTTTTCCGTGTTTTGTACTTGACGGAGACATGTTCTCCTTGTACTTTCATTTTAACCGGGGATCCGGGCACCATTTTAAGGGCCGGAATTTCCCTGCTGAATTTTGGGGAAGGATCACAACTTTTTGGCCTCTGAGCAGGCTGCTGATAATGTATTGTAACCAGGCCTGTTAATAACCAACATTTAATTTTCGTGGCTCAACGACCCCTTTCATCATGTCCATGACTTGAACGATTGTCCGCCAAGAATAGGCTTCAACTAGCCAAGTCGCCGGACCATCATCTGATGAATTCTATAATTCCTGCTGAAGTAAACGTGTCACATTTTTACCTTTCAACAGCGACTGGAAATATTGGGGAGATCTTCGGAAAGCTCCTGCAACAAGGTGTCGTGATGGCCCACACACCGCCACCAACGAACACTGAAAGGGAGTTGAATCACCCCATGTACTGTCGATATCATGCCATGCTGCTGCACCCTACGGACAGGTGCCTTGATGTCTGGGATTGGATCGAGTCCCTTATCCGAAAGGGGAAGATCGACCCGGAAGGCAATTCCATGGTCCTGGTAAGAGCCAGGGAAGCAGCCCAGCGGGAAATGGAGGAAAGCGACTACATGCGCTTCAAGAACTTCAAAGCGCCCAAAGTTGGTGAACAAGGGTGGCTCATACCGCCGATGCGGTCCACAGCCAACATTGAAGGCTTGAGCCTGCGGCAACACTTCGGGAACATATCCCTAAAGGAGGAGCCCAGCTCAATATACAGTCAAGAGGATCCGTATATGACAGAAGTCGGCTCCTCTGACGAGGCCCCTACCCTATGGTACCCCGGATGGCGAGTTTCCCCGAATCCCTTTGCAACCGCGAAGACCGGGGAAATCTTCAAAAAACTCTTGCAGCAAGGCTGTGTAAAGGCGCATAGGCCGCCACCAACATACACAGAGAGGGAAATAAACCACCCCATGTATTGCAAATACCATGCCATGTTGCTGCACCCTACGGATATGTGTCCGATTGTCCGAGATTGGGTCAAATCCCTCATCCGGAAGGGAAAAGTCGACTCAGAAGGCAATCCGATAATCCAGTCCGAGGCCAGGCAAGAAGCCCAGCAGTAACCTCCTCGGCGAAAGAAGGGGTCTCGACAACACCAAGTCTCCCCTCCCTATGAGCAAACTCCGAAAAATAGGAGTACGGGGCGGCGCTTCGAAAGTTCGCCTCCTCAAATACTCAAGCGGCAAGATAAAGACCGCAGGGGCAAGCAGCCAGCGATGGAGCCGGCCACCCAAGAGGCAGGCTCCTACTGGGCCGAATTCCAAGAATTGCCGCCCGAAGTAATCGAGCAGGCAATCGATTCTACTTTCCAACACCAGCAAGATGAAGCTGGCTGGACCACCGTGGCCTCCAGAATGCGCCCCTCACTGGCGTTCCCAAAAAGGGGTGGGTCGCAAAGCGGCCCGAGAGGACGCCTCTTGGGCATCCAAACTAGCAAAGGAGCTCATGCCGCTTGAAAAGGCGCGGGCGCTGAAACAAGAGAAGAACAGGCAAAAGAACATGAAAAGATGCCTGAAGGAGCGAGCCGAGCAAGCAGAGGCCGCAATGACCCAGCGGAGCTCACTCCACTCCAGAAGCTGCAAAAGCTCATTGATGAGTTGGAGGAGTATATCCCCTCCAAGCCCACTTGGGGAGTCCCTTTGGACATATACATCCCGTGGGAAGAAATGGAGCGCAAAACAAGGCTCAAAAGCTGGCTCCACCAAATGCTACAAAGGGCTCAAGAAGGCGAGAAGTTGCCTCTGCCCGAAGAATGGCTATCTTCTATAAGGAAGATGAAATCACCATCGAGAAGTTGGAAGAAATGCTGAAAGACTTCTCGTGCAACATGGTGTCGATACCGCCGCCTGCGAGCTTGCAATCACCGGCTGTTACGCCTCCTGTGGCGACATACCGGCGCCGCAACCGAGGCAAAGGGAAGGGCCGTGGACGAGGAAAGAAATTCGCCCCGTCCCTCGGCGAGAAGGCCAACTCGCCCGACCTGAGCAAGACTATCGTCTTCCGAGGAGAAGAACCTCAGCCTGCCCCGGAAGTGGAGGTACGTGCGAACTCCTTCATCTTCGACCCATCTGACGAGGAAGAAGAAGAGCAGCAGGATATCGCTAGTGGGCTCTCCGACCGGAGGGCCACCCAGCCAGTCGTCTTCGTCCCGTCTGACGAAGAAGAGTGTGGGGGGTGGGCGATCCCCAACAAGCCCTCCAACCGGAAAGCTCCCGAGTCGGCTGATCGGCCCACTCCACCCAGAAGTGGCAAAGAAGAAACTACCGCCCCGGAGGAGGATAGCCTGAGCTTGTTGTTCGAAGAAAAGCCGGATGAACAGCCAGGGACAAGACGGGTCAACCAATTCGGGCAACCGATAAAAGCCCTGAAAGATATTGTCCCGCCATTGGATCAACTCCGTGCCCGGGCTAACCGCAAAATCATACAGCATATGAAGCGGTTCCCGACCAACGTCACCATATGGGACGCTATCACCTGGAGCAAGGATCTAAGGGCGGCACTCATCAAAATACTACAAGAGCCCGAGGTCTACGAAGCTGACGTGACCGAGCTCCAAGCTCAAGCTCTGGATGCACTAGCGGCGGAGGTGACATTTTCTGACAAAGACATGTTGCTGCCAACGCTATTCCATAACCGCCCGTTGTACATGCAAGGAAAAGTCAATGGGCACGAGCTCAACCGGATCTTGGTTGACCCTGGGGCGTCGATCAATATCATGCCCCTAAAGACCTTCAAGTCTTTATATCTCACGCCCTACTTGCAAAGGGTAAATGACGTCAGAATCGCTGGGTTCAACCAGAATTTTGAAAATGCCTTGGGAAGGGTGGAAGTACAGCTGGCCATGGACGGCTTCACCACCAAGGTCGTGTTCTACATCATAAATGCGAACACGTCTTACAAGGCTCTCCTGGGAAGACCTGGGAAGACCCTGGCTCCATGAAAATCGGGTCATCCCCTCAACTCTCCATCAGTGTATAAAATACATCAAAGAAGGAGATCAACATACAGTCTTCGCCAATCGGGCCCCTTTCCGTCCGAACGAGTGTAACTTGGCAGATGCCCAGTTATACATCGGCGAGCCTCCTAGCAAGCCAACAACCGCATCGAAAGGCAAGGAAAAGCAAATTGCCGATGCGGGCCAAGCAAGCCGAGGCCAGGACGAAGAGGAGCTCTTCACAGTCAATAAAGACCTCCTTGAAGCTCACCGACTTGGCCGCCTCGTCGAATCTACCGACTCAGGGCCCAGTTGCCCAGAAAGGCGTGAAATCAGCTATGAAGCAAATGCCGTCGGCGAGATCATCAACCGAAGCATCTCCTTGCCGCCGGCGTACATGCAGCTGCCCTTCTATAGGGAGGATCAATGGGTACAACGACGAAAGACATTCATTGTCACCCATTGATGTGTACGGACCCCTCGAAGATGACCTCGGCTGGAGCCAAATGACTCAAGTCGCCCCAGAGCCCGTCCAAGAAATGGACGACATGCCCGAGCACATCAAGCAATTGTGCCAAAGGCAAAAGATTACACAAATGCAAGATCCCTCTCGACGGGAGTACTTCCATCAGCTGTGGTACCCGAAGCAACTCCGAGGGCAACCCCCTTACTGTGCAAAAGACACTCGGGGGCTGGGCTACGGTCAGGGGACGGACTCCGAGGCCTATTATACGGTAAATACCATTGGGCTGGTTCCCCTATCTGATCACTGCCCTGCCAGTGGGCAACCTCCTGCATCCTCCACGGAGCAGCAGGAGGGAGAAGCCATGCATGTCCTCTCAAACAGGACGGTGCACCAAGAAACACCTCAAAACGAGGAGTACAATTTCTGGCCGATCACTTAAAAAGATTTTAAATACTATGACGTCCATGTTGCCGACTCCGATGAAGAGAAAGATTTCATCGACCTGCACCCAGCACCCCTTGAACTCGAAGACGGCGGGCAAGCTACTGTCGACGAGCTGGTCGAACTCGACCTCGGGGAACCGAAAGAACCCTGACCAGTCTTCGTCAGCGCCCTCTTGAACGAGGAAGAAAGACAGTCGTACCGGCAACTCCTGCTGGAATTCAAGGACTGTTTTGCGTGGACGTACAAAGAAATGCCGGGCCTCGACCCTTCTGTGGCTGAACATGAGTTATCCATACTCCCCACGGCAAAGCCGGTCAAGCAAGCCCAACGGCGTATGCGCCACGAGCTGGAGCTGAAAGTAAATGCCGAGGTGGACAGCCTTCTTCAAGTCGACTTCACCGAGCCATGCATCTATCCAACTTGGCTGGCCAACATAGTGCCAGTAAAGAAAAAGAATGGCCAGGTCCGAATCTGTATCGACTACAGGGATCTGAACAAAGCCTGCCCAAAGGACGACTTCCCGGTCCCGATCACGGAAACAATGATCGATATGACCATTGGGCACGAAGCACTATCCTTCATGGACGGGTCGTCAGGCTACAATCAAATTTGTATGGCTCCCAAAGATGAAGGTCATACCGCCTTTAGGTCCCCCAAAGGGATCTATAATTACAAAAGAATGCCCTTCGGCCTGAAAAATGCCGGAGCCACCTACCAACGGGCCATGACCAAGATTTTTGGCGAAATGCTCCATAGCTTGGTCGAGTGCTACGTTGATGACCTGGCCGTCAAGACCCAAAGGCGGGAAGACCATCTAGGCGATCTACGCCAGGTCTTCGAAAGACTTCGCCAGCATCAACTGAAAATGAACCCGATGAAGTGCGCCTTCGGCGTTTCGAGCGGTAAATTCCTCGGCTTCGTTGTCAAATACTGCGGGATAGAAATTGATCCCGTCAAAATCAAAGCCATCAGAGAACTGCCGCCGCCGAAAACCTTAACGGAGATGAAATCTCTCCAAGGAAGGCTAGCCTACATAAGGCGGTTCATCTCCAACCTCGCTGGCAGGTGCGCCCCCTTCAGCAAGCTGATGAAGAAAGGGGTCCCGTTCATATGGGACCAAGAGTGCCAAGATACCTTTGAAGAAATTAAAGAGTATCTTCTTACTCCCCCCGTCTTGGGGGCCCCAGTGAAAGGAAAGCCGCTCATCCTCTACATCACGGCAACGGAAACGTCGCTGGGAGCGCTCTTAGCACAAACAAATGAAGAAGGCAAAGAGCAGCCGCTATACTACCTCAGCAGAATGCTGGTAGGGCCGGAGCACCGATACTCCTCGGTGGAAAAAGTGTGTCTGGCACTGGTATTTGCCGTCAAAAAATTGCGGCACTACCTGCTGGCTCATCAAGTCAGCCTCATCTCGAGGATAAACCCACTAAAAGCACTCCTTACCCAACCTGTGTTGTCGGGAAGGATGGGAAAATGGGCCCTGCTCCTTATGGAGTTTGATATCACCTATGTCCCCAGAAAAGCAATCAAAGGACAAGGCATGGCCGACTTCTTGGCAGCGCATCCGCTCCCAGCCGGCTCTCCCCTCGAGTTCAAACTCCCGGAGGAGGAAACACTCTCACCCCCTCACGAGGAGGAGACTCAACAAGAAGAAGTCTCCGGTCAAGAAAGCGGGAATACTCTCGTCGTAGAGCTACCGCATTGGGAACTCTACTTTGATGGCGCTTCCCGGGTGCTTAAACAAGATGATGGCACCACAACTTATACCTCCGGAGCGGGCGTTGTCCTAGTGACTCCACAAGGGGGAATACTGCACAACTCATGTGCACTCATGAAGCCGTTGACCAACAATCAAGCTAAATATGAAGCGCTGATCGTGGCACTTCAACTGGCTGCCGAAATGGGCATCAAATGCATAAAAGTCTACGGGGACTCACAACTGGTCATCCGTCAAGTGCTGGGGGATTACGACATTCGAAAAAAGGAACTGATCCTCTATCATGCCAAAGTGATGAAGCTCCGCGAGAGTTTCTACTTGTTCGAAATCGGATACGTCCCCAGAGGACAAAACTCTCAAGCCGACGCGCTAGCCAAATTGGCGTCCGCTATAAAGCTACCTCCTGAAGGAGAACTGGGCATAACTGTCCGACATAGAAGGCTGATGCCCAGCGTCCTCGAAAATGACTCCGACCAAGAAACTGCGGAAGTCAACGTCCTCGAAGACGAAGCCGGTCAAGAAGAAGACTGGCGCCAACCGATCATGCAAATAAAGAACGGTTGGCTGCCCCCAAACCGGGCTGAAAGGGTCCAGCTGTTGCAGCGGGCCACGTCATATCAAATGATCGGGGACCAACTATATCGGCTTGTCCATGAAAAAGACAAGTCTGTCCTCCTCCGATGTCTCTCCCCCAGAGAAGCCAAAGTCATTATGCACGAAGTCCACTCCAGACTGTGCGGAGCCCATCAAGCGGGAGACAAGATGAAAATCAACATCAAGCTAAAAGGCTTCTTCTGGCTGACCATGTACACGGATTGCATCCAGTACGCGCGTGTATGTCACCAATGCCAGATCTTCAGTTCGGTGCCAAGAAAACCGCCGAACGAATTGCATCCAACTGCCCCTACGTGGCCCTTCGCCGAATGGGGAATGGATGTCGTGGGGCCCTTCCCACCATCCTCTGGCGGCCACAAGTTCATCCTGGCAGCCACAGACTATTTCTCCCGATGGGCAGAAGCAATCCCTCTTCGGGAGGTGACCGGGGTAGCCGTGGCCAAATTCGTCAAGCAGCACCTGATCTACAGGTTTGGCACCCCTCACCGGATCGTATCAGATAACGGTACACCCTTCAAAAACAAAACGATATATGCGTTGGCGGCCAAATTCCATATAGACTGGAGGGCGTCAACGATCTACAACCCCCAAGCCAACGGTCTGGCAGAAGCCTTCAACAAGACCTTGTGCAAATTGCTTGCCAAGATAGTCGGCAACCGCAAACGAGAGTGGGGGGAAAAAATACATGAAGCACTATGGGCATACCGGACAGTCTACAAGACCCCCACCGGGTGCTCACCCTTCTCCTTGGTGTACGGAGCTGAAGTCGTACTCCCCATCGAAATGGAAATGTCGTCCTACAGAGTGGCCATCCATAACGACCTCCAGCCCGAGGAACGGCAAGAAATTGAAAGAAGGTTGGAGGAACTATCTGACCTGGAAGGCAAGAGGTTGGAAGCTTATAAAGACCTCCAATCCTATCAAGCCCGCATGACTCGAAAATTTGGTCAGCAAACCACCCAGGTCGACCAAGTCAAATCGTTAGCCACAAACCCCGAAAAGAGTCGGCTAAAACTCCTTCTTGGTCAGCAAACCGTCCAGGTCGACCAAGTCAAATCCCTTAGCCAGTGAACCTCTAAACGGTAGGCTAACCTAAATTCCCATGGCCAGCAAACCCCAAAAAGGTCGGCTATAAACCCCTCTTAGCCAACAAACCCCGAAAAAGGTCGGCTAAAACTCCTTCTTGGTCAGCAAACCACCCAGGTCGACCAAGTCAAAATCGTTAGCCACAAACCCCGAAAAGGGTCGGTTAAAACTCCTTCTTGGTCAGCAAACCGTCCAGGTCGACCAAGTCAAATCCCTTAGCCAGTAAACCTCGAAACGGTAGGCTAACCTAAATTCCCATGGCCAGCAAACCCCAAAAAGGTCGGCTATAAACCCCTCTTAGCCAACAAACCCCGAAAAAGGTCGGCTAAAACTCCTTCTTGGTCAGCAAACCACCCAGGTCGACCAAGTCAAAATCGTTAGCCACAAACCCCGAAAGGGGTTGGCTAAAACTCCTTCTTGGTCAGCAAACCGTCCAGGTCGATCATGTCAAATCCCTTAGCCAGTAAACCTCGAAACGATAGGCTAACCTAAATTCCCATGGCCAGCAAACCCCAAAAAGGTCGGCTATAAACCCCTCTTAGCCAACAAACCCCGAAAAAGGTTGGCTAAAACTCCTTCTTGGTCAGCAAACCACCCAGGTCGACCAAGTCAAAATCGTTAGCCACAAACCCCGAAAAGGGTCGGCTAAAACTCCTTCTTGGTCAGCAAACCATCGTGGTCGACCGAGTCAAATCCTTTTAGCCAAAAACCCCAAAAAAAAGGTCGGCTGTAAACCCTTCTTAGCCAAAAAACCCCAAAGGTCGGCTAAGCCATACCCCTTAGCCTGTAAACCTCCACGGTAGGCTGCGCCGTCTTTAGCCAATAAATCACAAATAGCGGGCTAAATGCAAACGGCGAATCTCCTAGCCAAGCGTTCCATGGCCCCGCTATGGATCCCAAGTTTCAAAAAAAAAAAAAAAAAAAAAGGGAAAGAAGAAGAGGGACTAAAAATAGAGATGTCCCGGCAGACTTGGTCACTCCCCAAAAGGGAGTGCCCAAGGGCAAAAAGGCCATAAAATCCAGTTGAGGTGAAAACCCGAAAGGGCACCTCAGGCAAAAATGGGTAACCCCTCAACGTGAAAGTCCACAAAAGGCGCGTTGGAAAAAGCTAGGGGGGGCCGGTCTTCGTGAAAACCCGAAAGGGCGCGGGAGCCGGTAATGTGAAAAAAAAAGGAGAGGATCAAATCGTCCTTATTCACCAAGTCAAATCCTTTAGCCAGCAAACCCCAAAACGCTAGGCTAACCCAGAATCCTGGTCAACAAACCACAAAAGGTCGGCCGGAGCAAATCCCTTAGCCAGCAAACCCCAAAACGGTAGGCTAACCTAAATCCCATAGCCGGTAAACCCCCAAAAGGGTCGGCTATGCCCCTTTCGGCCAACAAACCACAAAAGGTCGGCCGGAGCAAACCCCTTTCGGCCAATAAACCCCAAAAGGTCGGCCGGAGCAAATCCCTTAGCCAGTAAACCCCAAAATGGTAGGCTAACCTATACCCCTTTCGGCCAACAAACCTCAAAAGGTCGGCCGGAGCAAACCCCTTAGCCAGCAAACCCCAAAACGGTAGGCTAACCCAAATCCCTCCTGGCCAATAAACCCCAAAAGGTCGGTCGGAACAAATCCCCTAGCCATCAAACCAAAGCCGGTAGGCTAACCTCAAAACCTTTTCCAGCCATCAGACCTCAAAAAGGTCGGTTGTGTCCCCCTTCTTGATCAACAAACCGTCGTGGTCGGTCAAGTCACCCTTAGTCAGTAAACCCCAAATGGTAGGCTAACCCTATGCCCCAGGGTTCGCCCTCGGACCCTAAAAGCTTCAAAAAAAAAAAAAAGAGAAAGAAAAGAGGGACTAAAAATAGAGATGTCCCGGCGGACTCGGTCATCCCCCCCCCCAAAAAAAAAGGGGGGGGGGGGGTGTTTGAGGGTAAAAGGCCCCCAAATCCGACTGAGGTGAAAACCCGAAAGGGCGCCTCAGGCAAAAATAGGTAACCCCTCGGTGTGAAAACCCGAAAGGGTGCATCGGAAAAAGATAGAGGGGGCTATCCCCGGCGAAAACCCGAAAGGGCGCTTGGGATGGTAATGTAAAAAAAAATGATGAGAAAAAAAATGATGAAATAATGTGAAGTTAACCTCCTTAAGGGGAGGGGAGCGTCGCTCGAGCCAACGGGTTGCACCCTTCGAGCAACCCAGAAATGAAGCAGCTTCCGAGCCACGCAAAGAAGGCCAGCCTCCGCAACAGAATCTTGCATCAGACCTTGAAGAATGCGGGAAACGCGATGTTCAAGGAGCAGATGCCAAGAAGGAAGCCTGGGAAAACCCGACAAGGCAACTCCCGGAAAGAGGAAATGCAAAAGGGGCAAGCCGCTGGGCCAAGCCTCAAAAAGGGCCAGCCCCAGCACCCTAAAGTTCTGCATCAGATCTGGAAGATTGCCAGAAACACGGCATTCAGGCTGATGCTACCCAAGCCGACGGGCCACACCTGTCGGACAGACTAAAGGCTGAAGCAGTTGCCGGGATAAGCTAGAAGGGCCAAGCCTCGGCGACAAAAGCTCACGCCAAATACCAAAGAGTGCCAGAAATACGGCGCCCAAAGGGAGGAATCCCAAACGAAGCCTTTAAAAGATCACCTGAATGCGGACGGAAGTTGCAATAACGTCAAAGAAAAGCATTGGCAGCAACCTGTAGTTTGTCATTCAACCAAGTGTGAAGGAGCCCGAGACAAGCCTTCGGGGTAGCTGGTGAAATATATACATCGGCTACAAGCGAAAAAGGAAAGGAAAGAAGAAAAACTACAAAGCCCCTCCTCTCTGGGAGTCCGCCAAACTGGCCTGGAGAGCAGAAAGTGCAGCCTGGGAATCCGCGTACTCCCGCTCCACGGCGGTCACCTCCGCCTCGACTGCCGCCACCCCCTCGGCCAACGCAAGAGACGCGGCCTCGCGCTCAGTGAGGCGCGACGAGACCTCCTCAAACGTCCGTCGAAGAGCAGCGATATCCGCATGACAACCGGCGTGGCTGGCCCTCAAAGACTCGGCGCGGCTGACCGCGCCCCCTCTTCGCGAGCGAAGAGCCTCGAACCTCTGCTCCGCCAAGGCAATCTCCGCCGTGAGCTCCTGGACCCTGTGGCGTGCCGCCTCCTGGTGCCTCCGCCTCACCTCGCTCCAAAGTGTGTCCACAACGGCCATCCAGGGATCTCGGGGGCAGCCCATCAAGTGGTAGGCGACGGTACTCCTCCCCAGGAAGTCCCGCACTGCGTCAACTGATGGGAGGCTACCCTCCTCCATGACAGTATGTGCAGACGCCGTAAAGAAGTCGAGCATCCCTTCAACCCCGTGCGCCTGACCCCTCTGCGGAGCGTCGGGCCAGGAGATGCCATGCTCCGGAAACAAGAAGGGTCCCTCAAGCGGCGCCTCGCTCGAAGACGGGGGAGGTAGACCACCACCGACAGCTGCCCCAAAAAAAAAAAAAACGGGTAAAAGATCAGCCCAAAGAAAGGAGGTGGCGCGATCACAACACACAAAGGAAAGCAAGGGCCGAAGAGCATAAAAGGCTTGGGACCCGGGTCACTCACCCTGCGTGTCAGATGGCAAAGAAGCGCCATCCCCACCCTCCGGGAGAGGCAGGGTACCCGCTACGGAAGAAAGAGCAGCTCCGGGAGGACTTGTTTCCATCATCTCTGCCGCCATCTCGGCGCCATCTGTAAAAGAGATGAAGACAAACATTAAGTGTGAGGACACTCGCCTTCCCGCTCGCCCGGGCAAACGTCGAGTTAAAGAAACAGAAAGGCGAAAAACTTGCTATCGTGGAGGAACACCCACCATCGGCGTCCCCGGCTACTCCTTGGGCGACCTCGCCCTCTTCCGGCAGAGAAACGGTAGGAAGCACAGTCGCGGAAGTAATCGCCACTAAAATGCAAAGAGGGCAAAGGTCATTTGCTGCATAAAGAAGAAAAAGCAAAAGCAGCAAAAAGGCGGGGCCAGAAGAGCGGGGATCGCTTACTCGCGCTGTGAAGGGCTCGCTGCCAACCCCCTCCCTCGAGTATGCCCGGAGCAAAGTCAGAAAAGCCGGGCAACTCCGTCTCCGATCCAGACAGCAACAGGTCCTGAATGGCCTGTAGCGAGGGCGTCTCGCCTGTAACCGGTGCAGCCTCAACCGGGTGCTCAATGCCCTCTGCGGCAGCAACCTCCACCGGAACGTACCCTGTAAAGAAACAAGGGCAAAACAGACTTGAGCCACGTATGTGCACCATGCTGGCCAAACAAGCAAAAAGGGCAAACAAAGCCGACTTAAGAAGATGGTGCGCATCCTATCCGGCTCGGCAGAAGCTACCAGGGGAATGTCTGCTCCCTCAGGAGAGGGCGTCCCATCAAACGTGGGATTGTAATCGTCGTCGCCCTGAGGAGCCACATCCTCCCGCGGAATGCTCTCCGCTAACTCGCCGCCCCCAGAGGTCGACGTGCCTGTGCAAAAAAAAAATGCAAACGGCAAATCCCTCGTTAGAAAGAAAAAGAAAGAGGGGAAGAAGGCGAAGGAGGGATGTGAAAACCCACCAGCCCCAGCCGGAGAAGGAGGGTCGGGGGTCTTCCCTCGAGCCACCGACTACGAAGGACCGGCCTCTCTGTTCGCGTGCCTTTTCCGGGCCGGCGGGGCGTCACGCTTCGGCATCTCCTTTGGAGGAATAAAGCTCTCTGCTCAAGCCAACAAAGGAAGGAGAGCCCAAATCAGCACGTCGAAGTCAAGAAAATATAAGCCAAACTCATGAAGAGGAAGGCTACATACCGCGTGGGGCCTCGGAAAATGTTGGCTGAAGCACCACCCGGTCAAAAGGGACCTTCACGGCCTTGCCCGCCTCGGCAATCGCACTCCAGAAATGCCGCAGGGTGGTGCCGCTCTCAATCCAGCTAATATGCTCCCTCGGCCCGACGCGAACGATGGAGTGCTGAAGGTGCCGCTCCCAAGCCCGCGATACACTCGGGAGGATGGGACTAGTGAGCGTCGCGTCCACAGGGTAGCCGCAGTCCAGCAAAAAGTGACGCCACCAAAAGTAAACAAGCGGCGGCTCCCCACGGTCCCCGGAAGCCGCCAAGCTGCTCTCCGGGCGCGACAGGGGCTTTAGAGTCCCCACAAAAACCTCGTTGTCTGCCGAGCTAGCGGCCTGTGCCATCGCACGACGGCGACCCATGGTCGTCACCGTCTCAGCAATGTCCGCAAACTCCTTTCGGAGAAACTCTGGCGTGATTGTGGAGACGGGGGCGCCCGCCCGGGATAAATATTTTCTCTCTGTCGTCTTGATCTCCTCGGC
The DNA here is from genome assembly GCA_014218235.1 of Colocasia esculenta. Classification (NCBI taxonomy): domain Eukaryota; kingdom Viridiplantae; phylum Streptophyta; class Magnoliopsida; order Alismatales; family Araceae; genus Colocasia; species Colocasia esculenta. The sequence goes on along the minus strand of CM024754.1, from coordinate 185,510,918 downwards.
ACGCTCCCGGAACGCCTGGTTGTGCCGGGTCCACCACCGGGCATAAAAGATGCCCACTCGCCCCTCATACCGCAGCTCGGGGATGAAGAACTCGGCAGAGGGGTCGCACCTGATGAAATAGCACCACCAGCTGGAGGCTACCAGGTGGCGGTCCGGGCCCTTATACGCCTAGACAGACAGCGCGAAATCAACGTTCGGAGGCACATCCTGGTCGTATCCGAAGTTGCGGGCAAAGTGGTGTGGAAAATATGGCTCCATAAAAAGGAAGCTCCCCTTGCGAAAAAGCAAGACGCTGGGGCGAATAAAACAGAGCCAATCTTTGCGAAATGAAGCACCTGGCGCAGCATGGTGAGGAAGACGATAAACCCGGCCTCCCTGGCCTTCCTCCACCCAAGGCCTGAAGTCACGCGAGCAACAGGCAAGGTCAAGCCCCGGCTGCTCGGCCGTCGGCACAAAAGAAAGTCGTCGACGTGCCTCGCTCAATTGCTTCCGCTGCTCTCGCTCCGGACGGTTTCGGAACATGAAGATGAGTGGCATGGAGGGGCTCTCCAGGCTGATATTGTAGCACAACTCTGGCAATAGAAGACCGGCCCAAGCACCCAGATAGTGCGTTGCCAAAGTGACGTTTCTGTCGCGAGGAGAAGGGCTCTTGGTAAGATCGCCCAGGCCTTGAAAAATGTTGGCCAGAGCTGCCGGGGCCAAAGCTAGCCGCACGCCGCCAGCCAAGACGCAGGCCGGATAGATAACCTCCGGTCTGATGTTCCCCTCCTCCCCAAACGGGAGGACAAAGGTGCACAACCAATATACAAGATAGGCTGCCAAGTGGGTACAGTCCGGGAGCCGCCTCGGGTTCCAATTGACACCCCGAGGCGCATAAAGATACTTGGCGTCACCGTCAAGATTCACTGTCAACTGCATATAAGCCGCGGGATCGTAGCTGTCGCCAGCAAATTCCTTGTGAAAGCAAAAGGGTCTGTTGTAGAAGAAACAGATCCAGGCGTCGCAGCTCACCCGCACTGTCCCCTTTGAAGCACTGGGACAGTCACTCCTCCCACATCTGGCCAAGTCACGCCAGACCCTCGCCAGATAACGATAGCTGTGGGATTGAAGATAGGAGCCAGAACCGGAAGACTGATCCCTGTCTAAGTCATTCAGGCAGACTTCCTCGTAAAATTGGCCAGAAATCGGGAGGCCGGAGATCCTGTGCAGAGCCCACAAGTCAAGGCATGTCTCCCCCTCTGCGACACCGAAGGTGTAAAACCTCTGGTTAAACCTCTCCTCCAGGGCCTGCAGAAGCCCGGGATGGCAAGGATAGTCGTGGAGAGCAGCAACGACGGCCTGAAGAATGCCGACCCGTTCAAGCATCGTGTGGTAGTGGTATAAAATGCCCATCAACCACTCCGTCGCGCCAAAGGGGAAGCGGTGCGACGAAACAACGGACCACCGGTCATACCAGCTGGCGGCCCCTCCACTCATGATCCGGTCAAGAAAGCACGATCGGTCATAGCCATCCTGCACGAAATCGCGGCTCGAAGGCGGCAGAGTGTGCCCGGTAAAAGAGGCGCCGGTCTTGGGAAGCCCGTGCACCTCCCACAGGCCCCGAGAAAGCTGTATCTCCGCCACGCGGCGGGCCGGTTCGGGTCCAAATGACCCCAGCAACGCCGCGTCAGGGAAATGCGCCTGCGCGTCGTAGCCGAGAGGAAAGCTGGGGTAATACGAGCTGCAGGTCCCCATCATGCTGTCGCGACCGGCCAAGATCACCCGCTCCAGTTGTACCCGCTCAATAGCAAGGAGGTCGGCAGGGCCATCCCAGTTGGCCGGCATGAAGTTCTGAATGAACGGAAAAAGATGCTCGTCCAGCGGGAAGTGCTTCGGGTAGTCAGCCCCCCTCCGGTAGCGGTAAATCAAGCCGTTACGATCTATTCGGCCGACGTCCACCATGCCCTCAACGGGCGAAGGCTCCTCCAGTGGACTACGGACGCACGGCCCAGCGCCGCCCTCAAGCCGGTCCAGGTCCTCCTCCCGGACCGGAGAAAGGGTGAAGCACGGCATGGGATCGTCCGTTCGTTCGACATCGTTCTCCGTGCGACGCGGCGCCTTGCCGCTCGTGCCACTCTTGCCGCTCTTGTCGCGACCTTTGCGAGGCATCGTCGACCCTGCCAAACAAATAACGCAACCGTCAGACAAAAGGACGTTGCAACAAGACAGGGAAAAGCAAATGCAGAAGAAACATATGCATTTCAGAAGCACCACGGGATACCCGCCGTCACCTCCGTCTCCGACGGATATCCCATGGGGGGCATTTGTTGAACCCGAAAAAAATCGGGGCTTAAAATAAACCCCGGGCGACAAATACGCCCTGGCGGAACCGGGAACAAACTCCCGATCCCTCGCTCGGACATCGAAGACAAGCGAGTCCGAGTGCTCGCGTCAACTCGGGGTGATCTGAAAGGGAGATGCCCGAGAAGTCCATCGACGGCGAAGAGTACGTACCCCGGGCGCCAGAAACTCCGCGTCCGGATCAACGTTCGAGGCCGCGCCCGAAGCCGAAAGGTTCGGGAGAATCAAATGCACGTGCCCCTCGAAAACGGGGACAAACACACGTGGGACGGCTGAGAAAGCACGGGCGGTGCACGTGTGCGGCACGACCGTCAACCAACAAACAAAGCACGGGAGGCCCACATAGCTCTCTCCCGAAAATTACGCAAAGAACCGTGAGATGAAAAAGGTCTGGTCCTACCCTCTTATATAGAGGTGGGCCAAGCAAGCCCCTAATAGGGGCGCCGGTTAACACCCCCCCCGCCAGTAGGAGGGGGCCGCCGGTTCGCCCCCCCAGCAGGGGGCGCCGGTTCGGCCCCCCCAGCAGGGGCGCCGGTCAGCCCCCCCGCCAGCAGGGGAGGCTGCCGGTCAGCCCCCCCCCCAGTAAGGAGGGGGGGGCCGCCGGTCAGCACCCCCCGCTAGTAGGAGGGGGGCCGCCGGTCAGCACCCCCCCCAGTAAGGAGAAAGGGGGGGCCGCCGGTCAGCACCCCCGCCAGTAAGGGGGGGGGGGGGGGGGGGGGGGGGGCGCCGGTCAGGGCCCCTGACTGGCGGCCACCCCCGCCAGTCCGACTCCTCGCGACGCGTCTCCGCCGGTTCGCCTGCCTCGACGCTCGTGCCGTCCAAGCCTCCGCCGGGCGGGTACCCCCGCCGATATGCCCCCCCCAAATCCTATAAATAGGGGGGCATACTCCCATTGCAACGACATGCCCAAAGGCCTACACGTTTGCAAAAAACACAAAGAACACCTGCAAACACCTCAGTTGGTCCGTGCGCGAGCTTAAATAGGCCGCACGTGTTGGGGAAGGTTCTCGACATCCGTTGGTGCTCTGTCCTCAGCGTTCGGGCCCTCCTGCGCCTCGTCCGCAAGCAGACGCCACAAGTTGTCACATGACCCCCGGCATTTGTATTTAAGTCCTCTGTCGTCATCAAACGACGTACGTAGAGGCAATGTTGTCCGACAGCGGTACGAACACCCTATCGTAGACTTAAAGGAACAAGTTGTCGGTAAATGCCGGGCGGAGGCACAAACACCCCGCCTCGGGCATTAAATGCCCGACAAGTTCGTAAATGCTTGACGGAGGCATAAACACCCCGTTGTGAGCGCCAATACTACCCGCACATCTTGTAAATGTCCGACGGAGGTACAAACACCCCGTCACAGATATCGATGTAACCCCCATGTTGTGTAATGTCTGACGGAGGCATAAACACCCCGTCGTTGACACCCATGTACATGAAATATTGTGTAATCGCCCAGTGGAGGTACAAAAATCCACTAAAGGCGCCGATGTAAAATGTCATGAATATAAATGACATGAGCATGCTTGAATAAAATTGCGGAAATCTATTTGTCATCTACTTTCCTTTAAATTTCGGCATACGGTCTTTTAAAACATTACGCATTCGAAGGTGTTCAAGTCTTGCACTCGATGTAAATGAAACACTGACTTCGGTCGGTGGGGAACGGTCCAGTACACGACCACTCCAATCGCCCTGAACGCGAGCGCACGCGGAAAAATAAATAAATAAATGAAATTTGAGGGTACCAGGGTTCGCACCCCTTACTCCTCATAAATAAACTTCTTTGTCTGTTTCACGCAAACAGTCTGGCACGCCCAAAAAGTACAAAAGCGAAACAGAGACGAACGGAGCCCCTCGGGGCAAAATTCATCTTTGAAATCGTGTCTGTCCGGAGCCATTTGAAATTCCGCGTTCCAACAACAACCCTAGTAGTCGCCTTCTCCATAAGGCGACGTACCCTTATGCCACCTTCTGTTCCGAGTTTGCAGACTTCACCGTTTCATTTCCATGCATTGTGGGTCGATTCCGTTAGTTCCAACTCGAGTCCTTTTAAGTCATCCATGCATGAAACAACCCATATAAAGGATTTAATGATGGAAACATGATTTTAAATGATCCTAATGTCTTGATTATGCTCTCAACTTGATGATCATATTGTACCTTGTTCTTGCATTGTCCTTTGTTAAAACCCATACCATGCAACTTGTTTAATCTGTTCATACATCTGATTCACACATATTAGTGGAAACCGGAATTTTGTTACTTGTACACATTTGAGTTACATATGCAGCGACACATGCATACATATGTACACATTTTGCACGTTAGGTAACCCCTTCTTGGCATTGGATGAGTTCTCCGTCGGATATTCCTTTCGTTGGACTAGCGATTCATTTACCAAGGTCTCCATAAGTCTCCTTTGACTGTGGATTCCCTTACGGTCGACGAGCTGGTTGTACCATGAAGAATCTCAAAGTTAGAAAAACACTTCTCTCTCTCGTCTTGAATCCTTCTCGGAATGACTGATCATCATATATGAAACCAAGTTATTGACATAATATCAAACTAAACTGAAACTGCCTGATTACTCTCTTGATTATCATGATTTTGAATCCCTATCGTTGACATAATAGTCTTGAACTTTATTGATCAATCCATCTTTATTGACACACCTTCTTGTGATACGATTCTAAAGTACATTCTCTTAATATGAATAAGATTGGAGTTATGGACTCAAAATACGTTCTTGATACCCATGAATCAACGGGCTCATTGAGATATATGTCAAGGTTGCGCAATACAAAACCCGACCTTGGGCCCGTATCTAGTTCTGGAGATTCTAGTAAAGTCGTATTATCTATGGGTGTGATTGTTGGAGTAGCTCCTGACAAAGTCATGTTACCCCAAGGTGTTGATTGTTCAGTTTCCCAAAGATGCCAGTTACCCTAGGTGTTGATTGTTAGGCTAATCCCCTAGCAAAGTCGTGTTGCCTGACGTGGTACAGAATCATGATTAGTGCTTGGCATGGCACGTATATGTTATATGTAATACACTTGCTTGACTTGACTAGTTACTTGTTACTGTGTGCTGGTCCTTAACCCGAGTGGTAGAGAAACGTACTTTCCTAAGACACCAATAGACCCTGCATTATATTCTTGTGGAGTGCCCGGGGTGGTACTCAAAATGCTTGCTAGTGAATTGTCCTACGTGCTCGTACATTCTTGTGCCATCTTGATATCTTGAAAGATACTCAAGTGACTTTCTTGCGTGAAAGAACTTTCATGTACAATCCTAACTGCTCTATCCAATGATAATGACACAAGAGTTATCCTGACTTTCTTGCACTATTGATCATGTTACTTTCAAGTGTGAATACTCCCTTGTATTCTTGGATGATGCTTGACACGTAATGTCTGTATGTCTCTTGGATGCTGACAATGTGTAACTCTCGAAAGTTACAAAAATGCCCCTCTTTGTAAACCAGAAATGCCAAAGTCTTCTAACAGTGCTGTTATACCCTACAACTTTTCAAAATTTTGGCTATGCCCTTGTACTCTATGTTAGTGTAGAACCCTACCTTGTATAGTCGACAATTTGTTAACCACCCCCTATACTTGTGTAGCTGATGAATACAATGAAATATTTTTCATTCCTGGTCAATGTGGCAAATTACACATAAACCCCTATATTAATCTAGAACATGTCCAAACAACATCCGCACCTTCTAGAAAATGCCTTCAGTAGTCAGTACTACTGAAGGTCAAGAAACACCTCAAAAATCTCTATCGGTCCAGAATTTGTACCAAGTCCCTTGGCCAAATTACCAATATATCCTATGGCCAAATGACCTTTGAACTTTCCAAAAATGGCCTCAAAGTCCACAGAAGTCGAGGATTGCATCAAAGCCCTTCTCCAGCCCAAAACTTGTACCAAGTTCCTCTAGTCTGGTCCAAATTACAAAAATACCCCTAGAACCCAAAAACTGCCAAAATACTCCTGGAGTCCAGAAACCTTCACAACCTGTCCCAAGAAGGCCTATGGCTCTTGCCTATGCCTATATTCTTTGGATTATAGGGTTTTGCCCAATCCAACGTGGCCTATGATGAAACTCTAGTTCCGTCAATTCTTTGGTGATGAACAACAACTCGTAGTGAGCCAATGCAAATGAGCTGGTCCTTAACATCAGAACCCATGTAAAGGATCTTAAGACCTCTTTGATAGTCAATCAAGAGTGTTTGGAGTTTATGCTGACATAAATTAACGCTGACTGTGGTCAGTGGGGAAGGTCCATAACTCAAATCCTATTCGTTTGATATACTATAAGCGCACGGAATCGCACTGGTTATACATATAACCTTATATGTGCATGAATATAAATTTTCCCTTTTTAAAAGGCTCAGGAAGAAATTTATATATATCTTATATTAAAATTTCGTGTCCAACACTTCTCCATCCTAACTTATCTGGGACTTGTATTCTTGTTTTCTCTTTAATGAAATGTGACCTCTCTGGTTACCTTAAAAGAAAGGATAAGAAAACCACATGATAACCTGATAACCTATCCCTGTAATCTATGGGTTTATAACCAAGGCCTATCCAAGGCTGCCAAAGGGGGAAGCCAAAACCCCAGGTTTTCCTATCTGAATCTTATCCTATCCTTGTATCAAAGAGGGTCGTATGCTTTATATGTAAAATGAATGGCAGTAATTAATTCCTTAACTGACATTAGTTAGGTTTAATCATTTATTATCATGGTGATTAAAGGAGTTAGTGTTCTTAAGTGTGATGAGGTGTCACACTGTTTTCATTAATGATGACAAGGCTGTCAGCCATGTGTTATTTTCCTTACGGATGGGACCCACCTATAAGGTGGCAAGATCTATTTGTTAAACCCACATAGCATCAAGTTGACATGCCATTAGGGAGAAAAGGATAAAAAGAGGGTGTTGGCCATTTATGATTGGTTTAGTAGGAGAGCAAATTTTTAGTGGGCTGCCATGACCCCAAGTGGGCCCACTTTTCCCACCTCAACCCAACACCATCCCTCTCACTTCTAGATAAGGACCTCCATCTCCTTAAACTACTATAAAAGGAGTAAGCAACCTTGTCCCTTCCTGCTTTAGGCTACATAGCACCTGGAAATGAGGAAAAATGAGAGAAAAACTGGAAAAAGCTGAGAGAGGAGAACAAGAAAACGAGTGAGGGAGAAAGATCTCCATCAAGGGAGACAACTGAGAAGGTGAGAAAAAAAGGTGGTGAGAAGGAGATTTAGCAAGCAAGTTTAGTTGGAAGAGAATCCCGTGCCACCCCTCTCCTCAACTAGGTGAGAACAAGGGGCTCATTCAGCTGGGAAAACATCCATATTATGTGGACTTCTAATTGGGGTAGAGTATAAAGGGGAGAAAAAAAAGGTGGTGAGAAGGAGATTTAGCAAGCAAGTTTAGTTGGAAGAGAATCCTGTGCCACCCCTCTCCTCAACTAGGTGAGAACAAGGGGCTCATTCAGCCTGGAAAACATCCATATCATGTGGACTTCTAATTGGGGTAGAGTATAAAGCCTTATTTAAACTGTGTCCTATTGCTCTTTCTCTGGTCCTTTTGTGTTTCAATGGTGGTGTAGGGTTTGCACATGTCTCCTACATCAAAGGGAGATGTTGCAGAAAATTCCTCTCCTCAACTAGAAAGTGAGAACAAGGGGGTTCATCCAGCTGGGAGAACAGCCATGTGTTGTGGACTTCTAATTGAGGTAGAGTATAAAGCCTTGTTTGAGCTAAGTGTGTCCTGAAGCCCTTTCTCTCATACTTGAGTTTTACAGGTGGTGTAGGGTTTGTTTTAGTCTCCTAAATCAAGGGGAGATGTTGCAGAAAATTCCTCCCTCTTCACTGAAGGTGTTGCCCATATGAATTATGAAACTATAATAATGGTCCAGTATTAGTTTAGAGGTCTGGTAGCTTCACTTTACATAATTTTGGCCACGGCAAGCCACCTAACTTACTGAAGCATGTATTCTAAACCTAATTAAGTCATTGTTAAATAGGGGGGTGCAGTATATGTCTATGTAGCATTAACAACTGGATGAGGCAGTGGTATGTCATGTTAAGATGGATATAACACTGAGGGTGGACAGTAGTTTTAGTGATTTCAAGTCTGTAGCAGCATGATAAACAAGGTGTAAGGGTGTAATTATAAGGTTCTCTCTTTCTCCTTGTAGCCATGAATACAACATGGTATTCACAACACATGGTGGAACCATTGCTGAATGACTGTTTACTGGTTTCTTATTTTTGTGTTCATTTTCTTCATAAATACCTCATGCTTTCAGTGGTTTACATAGAAGACTGAATTCTTTTGCTCACATAATTTGCTCCAAAGTAAGGCCAAGCATCAAGTTGCTTCATGAGATGGACCTATCTTTGTTGACTTAATGAGAACAGAGGTTGTTACCAAGAGTTTTTAAAGTGGTTTTTCTGGTGCCAGCACTCTACGTCCTTGGGCATGTTAAACCCTATAGACCTTGGATGCTCATAATATCTAACTATAGAGGTTACTGTTTTGTGTTTTATACCTGTCCTGCTTACCCAAAAAGTGGTTAGCTTGCCAACACAGAGCTCCGTTTACATGCAAGAATGTTGTTTCAGGAAGAAAGTCTTTGAGACTTTAGTTGAATATTTAGAATATTTATATGGAAGTTTACTTGTGATACAACAAGCTTAATCTCACAACTTTTATGTGAAACATATGATGCTTTGGGCTTTGAGGCCTTAAGGAAACAAACTCGTGGATCCCAAGTTCACATTCATAAAAGGTATATTTTCTACTTTGTATAAGATGAATTGCCTGCTGGCACAGTATCATTCACTTAGAACTGAAGTTTGTATGCAAGGGACAAAAATGCCATTGACATTTTAAAGACTATGAATTGCAATGAATGCAAGAAAAACATATCTTGGTCGTTAAAACTCATGTTTGAGTCAGTTCATTATGGCTTGCTTTATGAGTTTCATGCTTTACTTGTTGACTTGCAAAAGTTTGAGCTTGCAAATTCATGTTTCAGGACTCCCCGCTTCCACTACTTCTTGACGATGACATGGCGTCTTTGGTGGATCTAGGGATCAGCACTGATGCAACCATTCTGGTGGATGAAGAGAGTTAACGAGGACTCGAGGAGGGGGCTGATGTTTTTTGGCTTCATCCATAAGATTTACAGGGAAGAACTTTCTGGTGCTCCCAGGATGCTAACCATTCCACTGGGACAATCCCTATGTCCTGAGTAGTCTCAGGCAGCTTAGTTCGGTGTGTGTATTGCTTAATTAGTATATGGTATCGATCTCTTAATCTAGCTTCGTTTGGGAAGTATGTTTGATTTGGATGGTTACTGCATACCGGTAAAATCTTGTTCATTTAGCACGGGAGCTCTATCTTGGTGGATAAATATATCTGCAAACATCTCCAGGAACAATTGTCAAGCCCTTGCCGTCAGTCTAGATCGACCCAAGACGGGAATAGACCAAACAAAATCTTTGTAACAGAAAGAAGTAGATCAATAAATCAACTTTCATTAAAAGAGCATTCACCAAGATCTACAAAAAATATTATACCAAAATTTGAAAAAACTATCTTTACAATGCTCATCCTATGCCCATCTTTCAACTCTAACATTCTATAGGTTTAACTAGACAACCTCTTCAAATCTTAACTCAATCCACATGTTCTTGAGCTGAATCCGTAAAGCTTTCACCTAGATCTTGTAAAAAATATGGATGGATTCTTAATGAGTCCCAAGTATAAAGATCAAATGCATATGTATAGTACCTAATTACTTAGAACCATGATCGAAATATTTTGGCAAAATGTCTAAATACTTCCATCACATGATTAAATATTTCAGTCAAATTATTGAATACTTTAATACGGTAAGTAGATACTTAGGTTCGATAATCAAATATTTCAATTAGATAATCAAATATATTGATAAAAATATTTAAATACATTGATCAAATAATCAAATACTTAGTCAGATAATTAAATATTTTAGTCATAATCAAACACTCAGTAAAGTGATTAAATATTCAATCAGATAGTTAGAAACTCCAATTGGTCAAGCTTCACCTCCTAGTTATCAGAATAACCTGATTTTGGACATGGATAAGTCACTCCAAATATCATAATTTCTTTGTTGAATAATTAGTCCAATGGAGAGAAGAACCGTTGAAGGTGGGGATAACTTGTCCTGTAAAATAATTGGAATTGTTTACCTTCAATTTTGACCCCCCCCCCCCCCCCCCCACCAAATGGAATCATGCCAGAGTAATCTAGATTATCATGATGGGCAAATAGATGCTCTCTCATCCTCACTATGTTTAAGTCTAAAATAGGAATAACATATAAGTTGGACGACCTTGTTTTTCTTAGACTTGCCCTACAAACGGTAGGGGATATATCGAAGTTAACCGTACTTCATCAAACGTAATAGCCGTCGTAAATTCTGACACTGGAAGTGTTAGTCTTAGGTGGACAACAAGCCAATCTGATATTATATCATTTTGTTCAGTTATTAATAAAATAGCTTTTGTTTATTATTTTACTATGTTGGTATTATAATAAAGTCCATGAACATGTGCAATAGTGAGTAGACTATGATGTGTGATCATACTAATGAGACTACTCACTTAATAAATACATATTCTAAATTTTCCTATTCGGTGGATACCTGAGAAGGACATCAGATATCCGGATAGAATAGTATTGTTTACTCTTGCTCATGTGATGAGGATGACTGATCTCATAGTCATATGTGTGGAGACACTAAGGAGAAACAATAGGTGCTCTTTAGAGAAAGAGTCCACTGAACTGATCCAATAGAATCACTGGATGGTATTGTACCTAACTGTCAACCAGAAAGATTCGATTGTCACAGTTGTGTAGATGGTCTTTAGACCTGAGACACCAAAGACACCTTGTTGGTGGACTTCTATGTTTTGAGCTTGGCCTAAGAATCTCTATCCAAGAGATTCCAAATAGTCAATGTTTGGACATAGCGGAAGACCTTCGAAGGGGATTGAGTGGTCAACAAGGGATCATTTGCCCTCAGTACACAGAGGGAGAATACTCAAGGGAACGATGTAATAGAGTCCCTGGCCAGGGTAGACAAAATATCAAAAGGGAGTTTTTGATATTAATCTAAAGCATCGAATCCCAGTGGAACAATAAGTTAGGATTTGACAGTATACCATATCCTAAATTGTTCCAAGAGTATTGTGCAAATGAGAGATTATATCTATATGGTAACTGATGACAGAAAGGTTCCTTGTGAGGGTTGTAGAACCTCAATACCTTCCGGGTTCACGTGGTGTTGCTTGGCACCCAACGTGTTCGGAGGTCCAGCTGAGTCGACTAGATAAAGTTGATTCAGATTATTAATTAGATAATATGAGATATTAACTAATTAATGAAGTTAGTAAGTGTTACTAATTTATTGGGCTATTAACTGGATTGGTACTTGGGCCTAGAGGGTCACACGCAATAGGTTTTCAGGCGACGGTCTAATTATATAAAGATCAAGGGTTTTTATGAAAAACTGTAATCTTTATATAATGATATGATGGGACAACCCTGGCTAAGCATCAGGGTTTTCTCCTGGCCGCCCCCCTCTCTCCCCCTCTCTCTCCCTCTCTCTTGCGTCACATGTCGCAGAGATCGGCATAGATCCAAGCTCAGTCTTCGAGCGTTGCGGAACCCGAGGGAGCGAGCGTGGTCAGTCGCGAGGGAGTGGGTGTGGATCGTTGCGAGGAAGATTGCGTGGACACCACTAAAGGTCGGACGGTTGAACGGCTTGTGGCGTCACCTCCACGGAATCGTACGAACGCGGATCCGATTCCGTGCAAGGTGATTTCGACTATCCGATAGTCTGGTTTGCGTATCCCAAAACGGATCGAGATCAAATTTTAAATCTCATTTTCCACTGCGTTTCCTTGATCTCGGGTCGCGGTAGATCGTCACAGTGGTATCAAAGCTAGGTTCCACTGCGATCTACGTCCGTTTTGGTATCTAAGATCAATTTTTTAGATTTATTCCATGCAAAAATCGCACCATGGTGAGCGGCGGAACCCCCCCCCCCCCCCCCCTCCAATTTTTTCCTTTTTCCGGTTTGATTCCTGTGGACATTTGATGGCTGGAAAGGGGGGGAGGGGTCGCCACCGCGGCGCCCTTGGCAGGCGCGCCACACAGCCGCCTACGCGGCGGTGGCCCCCTTCGGCGGGGGGCCTTCCCTGGGCTGGGCCCGTCGGGAGGGCCAGCGCCTGCACGCCGCCGCATCTAGGGCGGGCAGGCGCAGCAGCGCCGCGAGGCCCCTGCGCAGGCCGCGCGCGGGCTAGGCCGGGTGCGCCTGGTGGGCCGAACTCGCCTGGGCCGGGCGGCCCTTTACAGGTTGTGGGCCTGCTGGTTGAGCCAGGCGCTCAGGCGCGCCTGACCAGCCAGCAGGGTCCCATTAAAATTTTGGAAATTAAATTTTCTGAAAATATTAATTTAATTATTAAATTATTTATTTCAGAAAATTATTTTGCATGGAATAACCCTTCAATTAAATGATTTTAGATTGCTTGTGCATGCTTTTGATGTTACAGTTTTGTAATGGAGATTAAAGCATGTTAAAAGGTTAATTTTTAGAAATGATCGAATAACCAATTTTTGGTTGGACCTAGATTTCTGAAACCAAAATTATATATTTTAAAACTTTTATTTAGCCATATGATGTGCACTTCCATGTGTGGAATGAGTAAAAATTTATATGGTCATGGATATTTGTTTTTTCTTATCATGGGATGATGTGATTGATTTTAATTTATTTGTGAATGTAGGATTTGTAAATTAATGGTTAATTTGAGGTCTGCGAACCTCCTCTCTCTCTCACATTCCAATGTATTTCTATCTCCCTCTTATGATGTAATCGCCATAAGGCTTCTCCTTATACAAAATGTACATGCAATTTTTATTTGATGTAATTTTGTACGTGAGGAACGATTGATGGCGAGGATGATCCACTACTACAACAAGAGATGGCGTTGGAACAAGTTCACTTATGCTATTGTGTTTGCAGGTTTACCAATATAAGTGTTATATTGGAATTGTAGCGGTAGTTTGATTGTTTTGGCTCCAGTCAAACTTTTGCAATATCCATGACCACTCTAATTTGTATGTGATGCAAATTCTTTTATGATATCCTAGATTATAGTATTATGAGTATTATGTAATATTATGGAATATACATATATGCTACAATCTAGGATGAGACCAAGATAAATTTTTTCAAAATCCTCTATCAAAATTCTAAGCCGTAGCGCACATATTTTAGATATATTTGCGTGGTCCTCCATCGTTATAGTTTTATGACTTAAATTATATTTGGGTGGGTTTGTTGTGCTATCCACAAAGCCCACTTAATTGTGAAATAAGTCTTAAACTATTGCATATGGATGCATGTAAACAAGGTAGAGGCACAGAGTAGTTTTGTTGTGCTATCCACAAGGGCTACATCCTAATCTATCCGCGTTAAGTAACGATGGTAAAGCTTAGACTACACTTTATGGCTTGTTGTGCTATCCATAAGGCCATTAAAGATGCAAGGACCGAATTGTGATCAGATATTGCAAAGGGTTGCAAGTCCCATGAGATGGGTGCTCTTTGTTCATGTCATGACTTGTTATGCTATACACAAAGTCATGGTATGAGTCATTGAGATTTTGATCCCCACTAGGAGATGGTCGACATCTCCCGTTCTGCATATTTGATGGGTATGCAGTTTGTCGAAAAATAGTGGGAGTTTTAAACTAGATTAAAGACCATATCTTGTTTTAAATAATAACTGAACATCTGCTAATTATATTTCTTTTATCTCCTATAGGCTAAAATGTCGTCAGGGAATCCGTTACGTGGCATATTGGATGCCAATCGTTTGATAGGCCCAAACTACTCCGATTGGCTCAGAAACCTGAAATTGTCCTCAGGTTTGAGCAAATCACCTAGTCCTGGATAGTGAGGCCCTTGCTGAGCCGGCATCAGATGCCCCTGAAGGAGAGGTGCTTGAGTATGAGAAGTGGAAGTAGGATTCCACCATGGCACAATGTTTCATGCTTGCCTCAATGAGCAATGAGTTGCAGAGGCAGCATGAAAACATGGATGCCAAAGCCATCTTGCTCCATTTGAAGGAGCTATTTACTGAGCAGAGCAGAACTGAAAGATATGAGATATCTAAAAGTCTGTTCAGAGCAAGGATGGCTGAGAGATCTTCAGTACAGACTCATGTATTGAAGATGATAGAGTGGATTGAGAGGTTAGCTGTGCTTGGGGTTGAACTCCCTAAGGAAATGAGCACAGACCTCATCTTGCAATCACTTCCAGACTCATACTCTCAGTTCATTGTTAACTTTAACATGAACAAGATTCAGGTCACATTAGCTGAGTTGCTTAACATGCTTAAGACTGCTGAGGGAAACCTTCAGAAGGAAAAACCTCAAGTCCTTTTAGTTGGTAAGACCAACAGAAAGAGGAGGGCAGTTCAATCCTTTAAGAAAGGAAATCAAAAGAAGCATGTTAAGACAAACCCAGCTCAGAAGAAAAAGAAGGACACAGGAGATGAAAAGGGCGAGTGCTTCTATTGTCACCAGAAAGGTCACTGGAAGAGGAATTGCAAGCAATAGCTCAAGGACAAAGCTCAGGGCACTGTGAGGCAAGTTGAAGCTTCAGGTATCTATATGATAGAATTACACTTGTCAGTTAGAGATTCTACATCATGGGTATTAGATACTAGATGTGCTTCTCATATTTACAATGATGTGCAGGTGCTGACAAGTAGAAGAAAGCTGACCAAGAATGAGGTGGAGCTAAGGCTAGGAAATGGCGCAAAGGTTGCGGCAAACTCTGTGGGGACAGTGAACCTTAAGCTCCCATCTGAAGATGTTTTATCTTTAGAAAACTGTTATTATGTTCCTAGCATAATAAAGAACATCATTTATGTTTCATGTTTAGACAGAGTTGGATATATGTTGACAATTAAGAACAAATGTTGTTCCATTTATCTTAGTAATAATTTGATTGCTACTGCGAGTATGGTCAATGGTTTATATCTATTAGATGTTTCTTATCATGATCTCCATCTTGATGTGGCTCTTAAGAAGAGCAAGAACAGTGTGAATCAATCCTAGTTGTGGCATTGTAGGCTTGGACATATTGACGAAACTAGACTCAAAAAGTTGCAAAATAATGGGTTTTTGAGCCCATTTGATTATGAATCATTTGCAACTTGTGAGTCTTGCCTCATGGGTAAAATGGCCAAATCTCCATTTACTGGACATGGAGAATGTGCCAAAGAGATATTAGGGCTTATACATTCAGATGTATGTGGCCCTATGTCTACCCAAGCCAAGGGTGGCTTCTCATACTTCATTACCTTCATTGATGACTTCTCTAGATTTGGATATGCGTACTTGATGAAGTACAAATCAGAAGCTTTTAAGAAGTTCAAAGAATTTAAAAACGAAGTAGAGAAGCAAACTGGAAAGAGTATTAAGACTCTTCGATCAGATCGATGAGGAGAATACTTAAGTACAGAATTCACACAGTTCATGAAGGATAATTATATCCTATCTCAGCTTACCCCTCCTTATACACCACAGATGAATGACATATCAGAAAGGAGAAATCACACTTTGTTAGACATGGTGCGATCAATGATGAGCTTTTCAGAATTACCAGTGTCTCTCTGGGGATATGCACTTGAGACAGCTGCTTACTTGTTGAACAAGTTGCCTAGTAAGTCTGTGTCCTCTACACCATATGAGATATGGAAAGGCAGAAAACCAGATTTTAAGCATGTTAAAGTCTAGGGTTGTCCAGCCCATGTAAAGAGGCACGATCCAGACAAACTAGAATCTAGGACACGTAAGTGTAGATTTGTTGGATATCCAAAGGAGACATTTGGATATTACTTTTACTAGCCTGAGGAACAAAAAGTGATTGTTGCCAGGAGAGCTATTTTTCTGGAGGAGGAATATCTTCTCCAAAAAGATAGTGGGAGTAAAGTAGTACTGGAAGAGGTTCCAGATCCACAAGTCAACACTGCCTCTGAGAGTGAGGTGTTGGTTCGTGATCCTATTGATATACACACTAATGAACCACGCAAGTCAGGTAGAGTGACAAAGTTACCAGCACGATATGTGGGACATATTGATGGAGGTGACTCAAAAGTACCCTACCATGAGTGTAACATCGCGCATTTTTCGGATCCTCGTGGATCGTGTGTTTAGCGTTTGTGGTGGCCAATGCGAGGCCAATGTGGCTTGTGTGCAATGTGTGTGTGTGTTTCTGGGGCTTACTGGGCCGACGTTTTGGGCCTGCAGTACCCTAGATCTCTCATCCTGTCATCGTGACAGGAAGGTCTATCGCGTTCTTAACGTGACAGAGGTGGCCGTCGCATTCATGTGGCCGCCTTGGTGCGTTGAGAGTCTACATGTGCGCCACGTGTAGCGCTCAGGGCAGTGGGCGTTGGGAAGGCGACGCTCAGGTCCGTCGCGACCTGGTCGCGACGCCACGATGCGTCGCGTTCCGAACTGCAGCAGGTTTTTAAAGAACCCCAGCCAAGCAGAACGCATAGGGGTTCTGCTCGGCCAGGGGGAGGAGTTGTGGTGATTTTTTGCTGGGTTTTGGCGTCTTCGGCGTGTCCTCGCTGCAGGGAGTCCGGGAGAAGCAGGGGAAACGCCGGGAGATCGCTGCATAACGCGTTCTTCGCGAAGGTAGGTGAACTCTTCTTGTTTTCAAGGTGAAAATCGCATAGGATTGGGTTCCAATCAGTTTAATGCATTTCTAATAATAGATAGCATGCCTAGGTATTCACAAAAGCATGAAAACGAAGAATTAAGGGTGGTTTGTATGGTGTGGAATGGGATGTCATGGAGAGAGCTCGGATTAGGGTTCCCGCCTGGTAAGACGATGGGTCCCTATGTCACGTTCTGAACGCGACACAATGATGTGTCGCGTTAAGGATCAGGAGGCAACATGTATGTAGGTCGTGTTCTGGATTTGAAGGCGACATGTCGTGGAGATGCCTTCTGAAGGTGACCCAATGGGTTGTCGCGACTTGGCCCGAGAGGCCCTGATTGTGCATGGTTTATGCATGTGATTATCCGATTATCGTTATCGGTACGCTCAGTGTTAGTGAGCAGTGCATTGGCATTTCTAGCGCTCTGGGAAGCGCCTGGTTTACGAGGCTAGCTTATAGGTTACGTAGCTAGCTAGTAGTTTGCCTGTGGACATAGTGTTCACACGAGGCAGGTGGTGTTCACGTGTTGTGGACCGTCAGTACACGAGGTTTACGTGAGGTTTCACGTGGTTTGTGCGGTGCGCACGTGGTTTCTGTGTGCGTGTCAGGTAGTAGACGCCTACTGTGGTTACCTCTTCAGTTGGGTGCCCCAGGTTCTCTGTGAGTCAGGCTGTTAGCTCGGAACTTTGTCCCGGTACTTGTGTTGTACCGTCGAGGTCTGTGTCATCTGACCTGGACACCCTCACTCCTTAGTTTGAGTTGTACGTCCGGCTGAGGGAAAGACGACAGTGGGACAGTGACTCTTGAGTTTGTTTTTAGTCACTTGTAGCGCATTCTTAGTTGGGGGTACGGACACCAGTTGTCGACACTGGTCCCCGACTAGTCCTTTTCCAGTGCCTTACTCTAGCGAGCCCAGGCCAGGGTCTCTAGAGGTTCCAGGCATGGGCCTGCGACCGTGTGGTCCGCAGGTGGTGGTGTTTAGTTGGTCTCCACAGTTGCTTGTCTTTTTCACGTGGAGCGGCAGCTGGACCTTTCATCCGTGGCTGCGAGACTAAGAGGTAGACCTGTGTTAGTTTGTCCGAGTCTGTTACTGGTGTCGCGAACCAGTCTACGTGGCTCGAGTGTGGCAGTATCTACCGTAGCTCGTACACGTGTTGGAGTTTTGCCATTTATTTATTACAGCTATTTTATGTAGTCAGCTAGCGGTAAGTTCATTTATAGCTTTAATATCCTGTTTAATTGTGCTATAAATTGCTAGCATAGTTTACTGCTTTCGGTACTTGTGTTTAGTTTGCTCGGTGTTGGGGGTGTTCCCTACTGAGCTAGTGACTAGCGAGGCTCACCCCTACTCCCCACAAGCGAGGGCGAGGAGGAGGTTTCTCTACCATCGTCCAGTTCGGAGCCGCGACGTAGCGGTGTTGGCCCAGCGCCTCCAGCAGTGTAGATTTTCTTTCTTCAGTTGTACCTGTTGTACCTCGAGGTATGCCCCAGGCTTGTGTAATTTCCTTTATTTCTTTTGAAGTTGGCTATGTAAAACCTTGTATATTATAAATGCAATGGTGTGTTCCTTTGTGTTTTCACGGACTAGTGTGTGGTATCCCTCGCGAGGCTTCGGCCCGTTCGCGGGAGACGGACTCGGATAAAGCACGTTACTGGTTTAACGGGCTTGGATGAGGCGTTTCGTCACAGTTGGTATCAGAGCAAGGTCCGTGTGAATATAAAGGAATTAAGAAGTTACATAGCCATATCTTCTTCTAGATACACAGCTGGTAGCTGACCTTGGTTTTGTAATGACTCGTTGTTTTGCCTATGGCTGGCTTGTTGTGTGTGCAAGCTGTTGTAATGGCCGATAGAAGAGACTGGGGTGGTGGAGGAGATGACCCTGAGGAGTCGACTCAGTGGATGATAGAAAGGATTTGGGAGAGCCTCACCGAAATTTGGATGAGGATGGATCGGCAGGCACCGGTACCACCAGTGATTGGAGAGGCGGTACCTGTGGCCCCAGTTCCACCACAGCCAGGGGTGGAGGTACCTTTTGTGGCACCAGTACCACCATCACCACCCGTGATTGCGGCAGAAGAGCCAGTGGTGCAAGTTGAAAGGTTTTTGAGGTTGCAGCCGCCTACCTACTCTGGTGGGCCGAATCCAGATACAGCGGAGCACTGGATTCATGAGATTGAGAGGGTCTTTATGACCATGAGGTGTCCGGCAGTGGACAGAGTGGTGTTGTCTACTTTTCAGCTAAGGGGATTTGCGCAGGAGTGGTGGCGTCTGAAGATGCAGACCACTTTTGCAGGCAGAATAGAGGGTGCTATTACCTGGCCTGAGTTTCTTGAAGTGTTTAATGATACATTCTTTCCTCTTCAAGTATAGCAGGCAAAAAGGGAGCAGTTCAGGACCTTGCAGCAAGGTGGGACTTCGGTTCAAGAATATCAGATGCGGTTCATGGCACTGAGCAGGTATGCCCCCTATGTTGTCACGGATAATGCTATGATGGTTGAATATTTTATCCGTGGTTTGAGGCCAGAATTGCAGACTGCAGTGATACCATTAATGTGTAGAACAGTTGAAGAAGCAGCCCAGAGAGCAGCCACTCTTGAGAGAGCAGTTCGGACTCGTCAGGTGGGCGAGTCAGGTTCTGGTAGTTTTTGGCTACCCCAGCAGTCAACAGGTGTAAGTAAGGGCAAAGCATCAGCGGGACCTTCCTCATCAGGTTTTGGTAAGTGGGGCCAGAAATTAAAACAAGCATTTAAAGGTAAAGGAAGAGGATGGGGAGGTCGTTAGCAAGTTCAGCAGGGTCGTGGTAAGCCGTGATGACCAAACCTTCCCCATATAAATTAATTCAGTTATTTATATATATTAATTTTGATGATTAACAAAATAGTACTAATGAATTACTTGAGCTTTGAGAACAGGAAATAAAAGAAAAATGAAAGTTCAAGACAATCAGGTAAGTCTCATTTCATGCTTTGTCCAAGTCTTTGTATCGACTTCTATTGATAAGCATAACGATTTCCTTCTGACCGAAAAGTTCAATCAAATCGATACCGCAACAATTTCTTTAGAACTCGCAACGACTTTCTAGCCGTAACGATTTCTTTAGTCATCGTAACGATTTTTTTAGAACTCGCAACGACTTTCTAGCCGTAACGATTTTTTTAGTCCTCGTAACGATTTCTTTAGAACTCGTAACGACTTTCTAGCCGTAACGATTTCTTTAGTCCTCGTAACGATTTCTTTAGAACTCGCAATGACTTTCTAGCCGTAATGATTTCTTTAGTCCTCGTAACGATTTCTTTAGAACTCGCAACGACTTTCTAGCCGTAACGATTTCTTTAGTCCTCGTAACGATTTCTTTAGAACTCGCAACGACTTTCGAGCCGTAACGACTTCTTTAGTTCTCGTAACGATTTCTTTGAAACTCGTAACGACTTGATAGTCATAACGACTTCTTTAGTTCTCGTAACGATTTCTTTGAAACTCGTAACGACTTGATAGTCATAACGACTTCTTTAGTTCTCGTAACGATTTCTTTGAAACTCATAACGCCTTGATAGTCATAACGACTTCTTTAGTTCTCGTAACGATTTCTTTGAAACTCGTAACGACTTGATAGTCATAACGACTTCTTTAGTTCTCGTAACGATTTCTTTGAAACTCGTAACGACTTGATAGTCATAACGACTTCTTTAGTTCTCGTAACGATTTCTTTGAAACTCGTAACGACTTGATAGCCATAACGATTTCTTTAGTTCTCGCAACGATTTCTTTAGAGTTCATAACGACTTGATAAGTGTTTATAACGATTTTCTATAACTCATAACGATTTCATCATTATAATTTAATAAAGCTCTGACATAACGATTTTTCTGTTATCGTATAACGATTTCATAAGTCCTGAAGGCATCGGGATTGTTCATATCGATTTTTTTGCTGTATCAATATAATGCTTTTTAATAGCGTTGAAAAGTCAAAGTCATATCTCGTCTGTTGACTGCTACGCATTAAATGCTCTCTGATCGTATCTCCCATGCATGCAGACAATATCTTCCATTTTTATGCTACTCTGTCTACGTCATTTTTTAGACAGAAAGGAGCTTTGCTATATATTGCAATATCTGTTCCAACTGCAACTAACAATCGACGACAGTCCTAGCTATCCTCTATTTATTGTTGATATGCTCGCAGATATCTGACAATACTCATCTGTACAACGTTGGACACAAGATACAAGATTCTAAAATATTTTTCTGGCATGTACTAAAGGATAAAAGACTGAAGATCAGAAGCTTCCTTGCTGACCAGTCTAACGTACACCTGGATGAGAGACAACGGTTCTTTTAACGTTCAAATTTCAAGTAGAAGCTTAAATACAAGACTCAAGACTGAAAAGAAAAACACACAACAAGGAGATAACATTATTCAAAAAGAAAGCAACACCAATTCTTCGAGTCTTCTGAGTTCCAAGCAAGAGCGAAACAACCATTCCAATTGTTCTCTTAGCTCTTTAGCTCTCAGTGTTCAAAGAAGAAATTCTTGTGAGAGCCTGTGTAGTCTTTGGAGAGAAACTAGTGTCAAATTCTCTTTCTCTCTCGAGGCTTGTTTGCTTCAGCTTGTAGCTGGTTAAGCTAGTGTCTGAAGCTTGTTCTTAAACTTCGTTTCTTTGGTTTGTACCCTTCTGGACGAAGGAAGACCTGGTGGTATCCAGGGTGGTTGTTTTCCCTTCAAGTTGAAGGAAGACTAGTTGAGGGTGGGTGTAAGGATCCGTGAGGGGGATAGTACCCTTAATTAGTGAAATCCTGAGGCATTGCTCAGGGACTGGACGTAGGTCTCCTGTGGAGAGGAGTTCCGAACCAGGATAAAAACCCTTGTGTCTTGTGGTTGTGCTTATGTGCGTTTGCTGTCTTATTTCATCCAACTCTAATGTTTGTTTAAGTTGTTGTGTAATCTTTTTAGTGAACATGTTTTAATCAAAGATCAATTTTTAAATAACCCATTCACCCCCCCTCTGGGCTAGCTAGCTGGGCAACAAGCCGGAGGTGGAAGAATCACAGCAAAGTACTGCCAGGCAGCCTATCCTTCCACCAGGCTATAGGTGTTTTAACTGCAATCAGCCAGGGCATTTGATCTGTAATTGTCCCTATCCGAGGGAATATGGTTATGGTAGTGGTGTTCAGCAGCCGCAGCAGTCTCAGCAGCCACCAGCAGGTCGTGGCAGAGGAGCATTACCGGAGAGAGGTAGGGGCCGGGTTATGGCTATCACCCGTGCCCAGGCGGAGGCATCGAATATGATAGAAGGTACTATCCCCATTTATGAATATTTAGATAAAGTTTTATTTGATTTAGGTGCCTCGCATTCATTTATTTCTGAAGAATTCCTGGATAGTATGACTCATCCTTTAGAAGAAAAATCATGTGAATTAGTAGTGGAAGTTCCCTCTGGTGAGTTTATGCTCACCTCGTGTTATATAGATGAGGCTCCAGTTGTGTTTGAGGGGAACCAGATGCCAGGTCGGTTATATGCTTTACAGTTGACTGATTATGATATCATTTTGGGAATGGATTGGCTTGAGGCCTATGGAGCTATGCTAGATTGCAGGAAGAAAAGATTAGGTTTTGTCACCCCAATGGTTCTGTATTTGAATATCAAGGTATGCCTTTTTGTGCTTCTAAGTTTATAATTTCTGTAATTAGAGCTAGAAGGTTGATTAATGCGGGGTGTGTGGCTTACTTAGCTCCTATAAGTTTGGTAGAAACTAGTAAGTCAGTTGAGGCAGTTCCCGTGGTTAGGGAATTTGTGATGAGTTGCCTGGTTTAGCTCCACACAGAGAGGTGGACTTTACTGTTGAGTTGTTGTCGGGTACCAAGCCAATTTCTAAAGCACCCTATCGGATGGCACCGACAGAGCTCAAAGAGTTGAAGAAGCAATTGGAAGAATTTCTAGAAAAAGGGTTCATTAGGCCGAGTCACTCCCCGTGGGGAGCACCAGTGTTATTTGTGAAAAAGAAGGATGGAAGCTTTCGAATGTGTATTGACTATAGAAAGTTGAATGATGTGACCATTAAGAATAAGTACTCATTGCCAAGAATAGATGATTTGTTTGACCAATTGCAGTCAGCCAAGGTGTTTTCTAAAATTGACTTGAGGTCAGGGTACCATCAGTTGAGAATCAGAGAGGAGGATATTGATAAAACAGCTTTTAGGACTAGATATGGTCATTATGAATTTGTGGTTATGCCGTTTGGGCTAACAAATGCTCTTGCAACTTTCATGGATCTGATGAACAGAAATTTTCATCCGTATTTAGACCAATTCATTGTGGTCTTTATAGATGATATTCTGATTTATTCAGCTTCTGAAGAGGAGCATGCTGCTCATTTGAGGTTTACTCTTCAGTTATTAAGAGATAATCAGTTGTTTGCTAAATTTAGTAAGTGTGAGTTCTGGTTGAAGGAAATTCAATTTTTGGGTCATGTCATCTCGGCAGATGGAGTGGCAGTCGATCTAAGTAAAGTGGAATCGGTGATGAAGTGGGAAGTGCCTAAGACAATTACAGAGATTAGAAGTTTCTTGGGGCTGGCAGGCTATTATAGGCGCTTCATACAAGATTTTTCTAAGATTGCGGCACCCATGACTAGACTGACTAGGAAGGGTGTGCCATTTGTGTGGTCTGGGGAGTGTCAGAGAAGTTTTATGGAATTAAAGAAAAGGCTTACTACAACACCGATATTGACACTACCGGCAGGAAGTGGTGGATTTGTTGTGTATACAGATGCATCTAGAAGAGGGTTGGGCACAGTATTAATGCAGCATGGCAAAGTGATAGCTTATGCGTCCAGGCAATTGAAGCCATCAGAAGAGAATTATCCCACCCATGATTTAGAATTGGCAGCAGTTGTGTTTTCTTTGAAAAATGTGGAGGCATTATTTGTATGACGAAAGATTTAAAATTTTTACAGATCATAAAAGTTTAAAGTATATTTTATCTCAAAAGGATTTAAATCTTCGCCAGCGTAGATGGGTGGAATATTTAAAGGATTATGATTTTAGTTTGGCTTACCATCCGGGTAAGGCCAATGTTGTTGCTGATGCCGTAAGCAGAAAAGCTTATGTAAGTCACATGATGATTAAAGAATAGAAGTTGTATGAGGAGATAGCAGAAAACTCCTTGTACGTGCCAAGTAGTCAACGACGGGCAGTACTATCCAATAGTACTGTAGAGCCGTCTTTGTATTGGCAGATTGTTGAAGCTCAGAAAGCAGATGTAAATTTAGCCAAAATTGTGAAAATGGAAGGAGTTACCCTTGATAATAATTGTGTGGTTAGGCTCAGAGGCAGGTTATTTATACCAGTAGAAAGAGAGGTGAAGTAGAGAGTGTTAGAAGAAGCTCATAAATCCCGATACACTATTCATCCAAGCAGTACTAAGATGTACCAGGATCTGATAAAGCATTTCTGGTGGCCTCATATGAAAAAGAAATAGCTAAGTATGTTTCAAGATGTGCTGTGTGTCAGCAAATTAAGCTAGAGCATCAGAAGCCTGGAGGTCTATTGCAACCGTTACCCATTCCGCAGTGGAAGTGGGATGATATTGCTATGGACTTCGTGGCAGGCTTACCGAGAACAGCGTTAAGTCATAATGGAATATGGGTATTTGTGGATAGATTGACTAAAGTATGTAGATTAGTGCCAGTGAATATGTCTTGGCCAGTGGATAAATTAGCAATAGTGTATGCAGATAGAATTATTCCCCTTCATAGTGTTCCGAAGTCAATTGTATCTGATAGAGATCCCAGGTTTACTTCAGGTTTTTGGAGGAGCCTGCAGAGAGTTGTAGGCACTGAGTTGAGGTATAGCTCAGCTTACCACCCGCAGACAGATGGTCAAACAGAGAGAACTATCCAGACAATTGAAGATATGTTGCGAGCTTGTTGTTTAGTTTGGGGTGGTAGTTGGGAGCATCATTTGGGTATGGTGGAATTTGCTTATAATAATAGTTATCATACCAGCCTTGGGATGGCACCGTATGAAGCTTTATATGGAAGACCATGTAGAACACCTTTAAATTGGCATGAAGTGGGCCCTGAGTTAGTTCAGAAAACTACATAGTTGGTAAAATTTATTAAGGAAAAATTGCAAACAGCTCAGAGTAGGCAGAAAAGTTATGCTGATAATCGGAAAAGGCCACTTCAATTTGAAGTTGGAGATTATGTTTTTCTGAAAATTTCTCCTAGCAAAGGTATTGTGAGATTCAGTAAGAAGGGAAAGCTGAGTCCGAGATATGTGGGACCCTTCCAGGTGTTGGAAAGAATTGAGGAGACAACATATAGACTGGATTTTCCAGCAGACTTTGCAGATGTTCATGATATCTTTCATGTCTCCATGTTAAAGAAGTGTATGGAGGACCCAGCGCAGATAATCAGTTATCAAGGAAGTGATTTGAGACCGGGCATGTCCATGCCTGAATATCCGGTACAAATTACTGATCGCAAGACAAAAAAGTTACAAAATAAAGAAATTGAGTTAGTTAAAGTCAGATGGGAGAATAGGCTGGGTGGTGAGGATACCTGGGAGTTAGCCGACGAAATGGCTAAAGGGTATCCCTACTTGTTTGAGTAATGTTTTAAATCTTTTTAGATGATAGTATTTGTAAATGTATGTGTACTTTGTATGTGAAATTATGTTATGAATTTCGAGGTCAAAATTTCTTTTTTAGATGATAGTAATGTAACGTCGCGTATTTTTCAGATCCTCATGGATCGTGTGTTTAGCGTTTGTGGTGGCCAATGCGAGGCCAATGTGGCTTGTGTGCCGTGTGTGTGTGTGTTTCTGGGGCTTACTAGGTCGACGTTTTGGGCCTGCAGTACCCTAGATCTCTCAGCCTGTCATCGCGACAGGAAGGTCTATCGCGTTCTTAACGCGACAGAGGTGGCCGTCACGTTCATGTGGTCGCCTTGGTGCGTTGAGCGTCTGTATGTGCGCCACGTGTAGCGCTCAGGGCAGCGGGCTTTGGGAAGGCGACGCTTAGGTCTATCGCGACCTGGTCGTGACGCCACGATGCGTCGCGTTCCGAACCACAACAGGTTTTTAAAGAACCCCAGCCAAGAAGAACGCACAGGGGTTCAGCTCGGCCAGGGGGAGGAGCTGTGGTGATTTTCTGCTGGGTTTTGGCGTCTTCGGCGTGTCCTCGCTGCAGGGAGTCTGGGAGAAGCAGAGGAAACACCGGGAGATCGCTGCATAACGCATTTTTCCCGAAGGTAGGTGAACTCTTCCTGTTTTCAGGGTGAAAATCACATAGGATTGGGTTCCAATCAGTTTCATGCATTTCTAACAATAGATAGCATGCCTAGGTATTCACAAAAGCATGAAAACGAAGAATTAAGGGTGGTTTGTATGGTGTGAAATGGGCTGTCATGGAGAGAGCTCAGATTAGGGTTCCCGCCTGGTAAGGCGACGGGTCCCTATGTCGCGTTCTGAACGCGACACAGCGATGTGTCACGTTAAGGATCAGGAGGCGACATGTATGTAGGTCGCGTTCTGGATCTGAAGGCGACATGTCGTGGCAACGCCTTCTGAAGGCGACCCAATGGGTTGTCGCGACTTGGCCTGAGAGGCCCTGATTGTGCATGGTTTACGCATGTGATTATCCAATTATCGTTATCGCTACGCTTAGTGTTAGTGAGCAGTGCATTGGCACTTGTGGCGCTCTGGGAAGCGCGTGGTTTACGAGGCTAGCTTACAGGTTACGTAGCTAGCTAGTAGTTTTCCTGTAGACATAGTGTTCACACGAGGCAGGTGGTGTTCACGTGTTATGGACCGTCAGTACACGAGGTTTACGTGAGGTTTCACGTGGTTTGTGCGGTGCGCACGTGGTTTCTATGTGCGTGTCAGGTAGTAGACGCCTATCGTAGTTACCTCTCCAGTTGGGTGCCCCAGGTTCTCTGTGAGCCAGGCTATTAGCTCGGGGCTTTGTCCCGGTACTTGTGTTGTACCGTCGAGGTCTGTGTCGTCTGACCTGGACACCCTCACTCCTTAGTTTGAGTTGTACGTCTAGCTGAGGGAAAGACAACAGTGGGACAGTGACTCTTGAGTTTGTTTTTAGTCACTTGTAGCGCGCTCTTAGTTGGGGGTACAGACACCAGTTGTCGACACTGGTCCCCGACTAGTCCTTTTCCACTGCCTCACTCTAGTGAGCCCAGGCCAGGGTCTCTAGAGGTGCTAGGCATGGGCCTGCGACCGTGTGGTCCGCAGGTGGTGGTGTTTAGTTGGTCTCCACAGTTTCTTGTCTTTTTCACGTGGAGCGGCAGTTGGACCTTTCGTCCATGGCTGCGAGACTGAGAGGTAGACCTGTGTTATTTTGTCCGAGTCTGTTGCTGGTGTCGCGAACCAGTCTACGTGGCTCGAGTGTGGCAGTATCTACCGTAGCTCGTACACGTGTTGGAGTTTTGCCATTTATTTATTACAGCTATTTTATGTAGTCAGCTAGCGGTGAGTTTATTTATAGCTTTAATATCCTGTTTAATTGTGCTATAAATTGCTAGCATAGTTTACTGCTTTCGATACTTGTGTTTAGTTTGCTCGGTGTTGGGGGTGTTCCCTATTGAGCCAGTGACTAGCGAGGCTCACCCCTACTCCCCACAGGCGAGGGCGAGGAGGAGGTTTCTCTACCGTCGTCCAGTTCGGAGCCGCGACATAGCGGTGTTGGCCCAGCGCCTCCAGCAGTGTAGCTTTTCTTTCTTTAGTTGTACCTGTTGTACCTCGGGGTATGCCCTAGGCTTGTGTACTTTCCTTTATTTCTTTTGAAGTTGGCTATGTAAAACCTTGTATATTATAAATACAATGGTGTGTTCCTTTGTGTTTTCAAGGACTAGTGTGTGGTATCCCTCGCGAGGCTTCGGTCCATTTGCGGGAGACGGACTCGGATAAAGCACATTACTGGTTTAATGGGCTTGGACTAGGCGTTCCGTCACAATGAGGATGATGATCCTATGACTTACCTGGAGGCCATTGAAGGTCCAGAAGCTGGGAAATGACATGAGGCTATGAACTCTGAGATACAGTCCATGTACACTAACCAAGTTTGGAACTTATAGTTGATGTACCTGAGAGTATTGTACCCATAGGGTGCAAGTGGATCTTTAAGAAAAAGATCGGTGCTGATGGAAAAATTGATACATACAAGGCAAGACTAGTGGCGAAAGATTATTGTCAAAGACAAGGAGTTGACTATGACGAAACGTTTTCCCCCAGTTGCCATGGTAAAATCAATTAGAGTTCTTCTTGCTATAGCTGCATACTATGATTATGAAATTTGGCAAATGGACGTGAAAACCGCCTTCCTTAATGGGAACCTTGAGGAAGAGGTGTATGTGATACAACCAGAGGGTTACACATCTAAGGAGTTTCCAGACAAAGTGTGCAAGCTACAAAGATCCATATATGGACTAAAACAAGCCTCCAGGAGTTGGAACATAAGATTTGATGAGGCCATTAAATCTTATGACTTCATTAAGAATGAGGATGAACCATGTGTGTACAAGAAAACAAGTAGGAGTGCTGTCACCTTTCTACTTCTTTACGTAGATGACATTCTACTCATTGGGAATGATGTGGCAATGTTATCCTCTGTAAAAATCTGGCTGTCAAAGAACTTCTCCATGAAAGATTTGGGAGAAGCATCCTACGTATTGGGAATACGGATCGATAGGGATAGATCAAAGAGGATGCTTGTGTAACACCCCAAAAATTTAGTGATTTAAATAAAGGGGAATAAATTAAATAAACAGAGTGGAGAGACTTCCAATACCATGTATTAATGATCCATTAACAAGATTGGGCCAATAGAGCACATTTGGCTCAAGGATGTAAATGAGCTGGGACAGGGAATTACCCAGAAATTCGTGTAGGTAATTATGCCATAATTAGAAAGGGCAATTTAGGGTTAAAATAAGGGTGATTAGTCATGCATGGTAAGCCAAAACCGGACCCAACCCTAAGAGGAGGTTTCCTAAACCACTACTACCTCTTTTGGGAGGAAAGAGTCCCAGATTCTGGGAAAAACAGGGAGCAGATTCGCAGCCCCTTTCCTAGTATCGTTAGGACTCTTAACTACATCCTAAAACTATAAGAACTCATCCCTAAACTCTTGGGGAAGGTTTAACAATGAGTTGGGGTCGTTTAGAGGCAGGCTAGAGCTTCTGAGGAGAAGGAGAAAAGGCTGGGAACCCGGAGCTTCATCCCCTGCATCCTCTGTTGCGTTCAGAACATCGACTGGTTTTAGATCTTCATAAAGGTAGGTGTTCTCGAGCCAAGATTAAATAAAAACTTATACCATCATGTAGAGCATCGTGTCTATGTTCATTTGCACTTGATTTGCCCAATTTTCATGTTGCATGCATGGAGTATTGGTCGTTTTCTCTAAGTCATGTCCAGTTAAGGCTTATTTCCGTTCGTCTTATTATGCACGAGATTCGAGACCTAATTTGACTAAACTTCCTTCACAAAAGTTCTTCTATTTGAAGTCACGGTCATCTTTTATGTTGGACGTTTTATCCAAAAGTCTTTCCTTAGAGAGTTATAAGCTTCGTAAGGGAGTCACTGCATGATACTATGATTTTGGGCTACACTTGACTTTTTGTTCTTCATATGTTTTCTTGGGATTAGAGACCGAATTAGATCAAACCCTTAACATCAAAGTTCTTCCACTAGTTGTCCTCTTCATCTTCTGTGTTGAATGTTTTGTCCAAATGTCATGCATTAGAGAGTTATAGGAGTTGGAAGTGAATCGCTGCATGAGATGTGTTTTCGGGTTCCACATGACTTATAAGTTTTGTTCTGGAAGGGCACTAGTGTCGACACTACTTGGGCTAGTGTCGACACACTGTCCCAAAACAGCCCAGAAGATGTTCTGGGAAGGCCTCTAGTGTCGACACTACTTGGGCTAGTGTCGACACACTGTCCCAGCTTGGCCAGAAGGTGTTCTGGGAGCTATCTCTAGTGTCGACACCACCTAAACTAGTGTCGACACTACTTGACCTTTCTACCTTGTATTTGAGGCACTGTGTCGACACTACCTAAACCAGTGTCGACACTACTTGACCAGTTTGCATTATTTTGTCTTGTGTTTGAGGCATTGTATCGACACCAGTAAGGACTGTGTCGACACTACCCTTACACAAAAATTACATAATTTGGGTCTGATCATTTCATGATGTCTACTAGCATGTGCATGATGTTACATGGTATGCATGGACCTAAAATAAATCAACCCATTGAAAAATAGTAATGATATGAATATGATTCTAATGTGAGATTGT
This sequence comes from Colocasia esculenta, assembly GCA_014218235.1. Classification (NCBI taxonomy): domain Eukaryota; kingdom Viridiplantae; phylum Streptophyta; class Magnoliopsida; order Alismatales; family Araceae; genus Colocasia; species Colocasia esculenta. The sequence goes on along the minus strand of CM024754.1, from coordinate 185,480,451 downwards.
GATTGATCTTATGTCCATTGGATTATCTTGTGATCTTGCTTATTGTCAATTGATAAGATAAGAATATGATATGAATGTGGGGATGAATACATGTTAGTATGGACAGGTTGGTGGTGTTAATGTTATGATTTGCATATGAGTTTCATGGATTACATGTTTCCCGGTGTTCAATTAATTATGTGTCATATGCATACATGTTAGGAAAGCACGTGTTCTATATACGATCTGTCTTTAGAAACATCTTCATGTCAAGACATTAATGACCTATGAAACATAAGATACGTCGTTATCTTACCTTGTTCTTTTGAGATGTTTGTCATTCCTTGACTCTATGAATGTTCATGTTCTTTTACTACGAGCTTGTTAATTGAAACTCTATGGCCATAATATGAATATGTTTGTTCGGCACAACGTGGGACTCCGGTCCAAAACTTGATCCAATGCCTGTGCAATAGGGTCCCTGTCCGGTCCTGGGGAGGAGCGCCCCAACGTACTTGTTAACCGCGGGAGTATGGACTCTTGGTGCTTGGCATAGCACACTGACATGCAAGATTGTGAAAATGTGCCTCCTGTTTGACATGATAAGTTTGACTTGACATGATATGATATGGTTGTTCTTGTGAACATATGAGATCTGCTTGAGTATGGCCAATCTCTTCTGATATGATTTTTCTCTTGAATTATCTGTCCATTGTATATGGAACTCGACAATTGATCTGATATGATATCCGTTCTATTTTGCTATTCAACTCATTAGAAAAGCATGCATTGTCAGCATATTCATATGCATATCTGCCTATTTAAAAATGTTAATCATGTATATTAGTACCCACACGTTATTGAGATGTAAATCCTACTGAGCTAGTTCGCTCACCCCTATCATCCTGCCCTTTTCAGGTAGTGATGAAGAACCCGTGGAGTCAGATGGGACTGGGCAAGAGTGACGAGCATCCGTCCTAGTAATAGATGACAGTTTAGAAATAGACAATTGAGTAGTCGATGTATTAGTGAAACCTTGTTATTTGACTAATAAATACTTTTCAGTTGATTCTTCTCATGTGAGGTTGTATCTAGTTGAATGGAATGAAATAAGGTATATGTTTGGTGACTATAGTATAGTCTCGAATGTGTTATTATATTCAATTGTGACTCTGTGTTATTCAACTGTGATACGCCTGTTTGTATCGTTCATGTCCCCGGTATTTATTCCGCTGCTAAATATCGGGGCGTGACAGTTGGTATCAGAGCCTAAACTTTAGGGTCCAAAGGATTAGGAACATAGAATGAAACTAGATTACACGAGTCAAAATCTGTCGTACCTAATGTGAGCTTGGGTAGAGCCATGGGAATAGAAGTCACATGTGATATATTTAGATGACTGACTCATATTATTATCTTGAAGGTGCTTATTACCTCAATGGCCGCTGAACGTGCCCAGGCTAGGGACATGCAACGAACTATACAGAACTTGACTCAGACCATCTTACAAGCCACCCAAGGTGGAGGTAACCGCGGAGCCGGTGAGCTCCACCGGAATTTTCGGAATATGGATCCGCCTAGGTTTGAAGGGAGTACTGACCCAGATGTTGCTGAACACTGGGTTAAGGAGATTGAAAGGATATTCAGGGTCATGCAATGCACAGACCAGAACAATGTACTACTGGCGACTTTCCAATTGGAAAAGGATGCCAGAGCATGGTGGGAGTCGGTAGAAGCAACACTAAATGGACAACAACTAACATGGGCTCAGTTCATTGAGCGATTCAACACCAAGTATTTTTCTGAGAGGGTCCAAGAACGGAAAGCAGCCGAATTTGCGGCTTTGAAGCAGAGAGGACTCAATGTGGCTGAGTATGAGGCCCAATTCTCTCGTCTGTCCCGATATGCTGTGCACTTAATTGGGACAGAAAGGATGAAGGCGAAACGCTTTCTGAATGGCTTGAGGCCCCAGTTCATCACTCAACTGGCGCCAATGGACATTCAAACTTATGCCGAAATGGTTAAGAAGGCTCAGCTATTGGAAGATGCCATGGAGACTGCCGAAAGGATCAAGGGAAAATCCGTGAAACGAGAACAAGTGTCTTCTGCTGGGAAGTATCAGCCGACTATTGGGAAGAAAAGGCCCAGTGGCGGGGTAAATGAACCAGCGGATAAAAACCGAAGGAGTTAGGTAAGCAGGCAATGGTGACCAAGGGAGAAAGGTGCAAACATTGTGACAGAGCTGGTCATCAGTCTGAAGAATGCTGGAGAGTGCAAGGGAGATGCCTATGCTGTGGGAGTCGTGACCATAGGATCTCGGACTGCCCAATGTTGAAAGAACAAGCCCCACAGGACAAACGTCCGAATGGACATAAGAGGCAAGGGCGACTGCAAGCTGTCCAGGAACCAGAAACTGCTAAAGAAGGAGGTATCGTGGAAGGTACACTTACTATTCTTTCCATACCCGCATATGTTCTCTTTGTTACGGGAGCTACGCATTCCTTCATATCCCAAACATTTATTGATACCCTACCTGTTAAACCTGTCCCAATGAAATCCGAAATAGTTGTGTCAACCCCGATTGCTCCTGGCACCAATCTTACAAACCATATACCATCCAGTGAGGTGTTGATTGAAACCCAAAACCTACCAGCAAATTTAATATGTATGGATATGGCGGGGTATGATGTGATACTGGGAGCAGACTGGATGTCTGAACATGGGGCTAGTATCAATTGCAGGAGAAGTCAGGTAACTTTTAGCCAGTACCCAAAACTAGTGTTCACCGGGGATAGAAACCGCAGGAGATTGTCAATTATCTCTGCATTACAAGCCAAAAGGATGATGAGGAAAGGTTGTATGGCCTTTCTTGCTGCTATAGTCATTGCAAAGAAGGAAGTCAAAGTAGAGGACATCCATGTTGTCAGCGAATACGCTGATGTTTTCCCTGAAGACTTGCCAGGAATTCCTTCTGAGCGAGAAGTTGATTTCACCATCGAGTTGGTCCCTGGAGCAACACCAGTATCTAGGGCACCATATAGAATGTCCCCCGCAGAACTGAAGGAATTAAAAGAGCAACTGATGGAACTGTTAGAGAAGGGTTTCATCCGACCAAGCACATCGCCATGGGGTGCACCTGTCCTCTTCGTCAAGAAGAAAGATGGGTCGATGAGGCTATGCATAGATTATAGACAACTAAATCAGTTAACCATCAAGAACAAATACCCTCTGCCGAGGATTGATGAGTTGTTTGATCAATTATCTGGAGCTAGATACTTCTCTAAAATAGATCTCCGATCCGGTTATCATCAATTGAGGATCAAAGGAGAAGACATTCACAAGACTGCCTTCCGAAGCAGGTATGGGCATTATGAATTTATTGTTATGCCTTTTGGACTAACAAATGCCCCTGCAGTTTTTATGCAGTTGATGAATAGCATTTACCGCCCATATCTTGATAAATTTGTGGTAGTATTCATCGATGATATATTGATCTATTCCAAGACAAAGGAAGAGCATGAAGAGCATTTGAGGATTTCATTGCAGATTTTAAGGGAGAACAAACTATATGCCAAGCTAAGTAAATGTGAATTCTGGCTTGAGGAGGTATCCTTTTTAGGGCATGTGGTAACCAAAGATGGTATCGCTATTGATCCATCAAAGGTTGAGGCTGTGTTGAAATGGGAAAGACCGAAAAGCGTCACTGAGATCAGGAGCTTTCCAGGATTAGTTGGGTATTATCGAAGGTTTATAAAGGATTTCTCAAAGATTGCAGTGCCATTTGATGACCAAACTCTCTCCATATAAATTAATTCACTTATTTATATATTAATTTTGATGATTAACAAAACATTACTAATGAATTACTTGAGCCTTGAGGACAGGAAACAAAAGTAAAAGAAAGTTCAAGACAATCAGGTAAGACTCTCACTTCACAATCTTTCTAAGTCATTACATCGACTTCTTCATACTTCATACTTCATAACGACTTCTATTGATAATCAGAACGATTCCTTTATAAGTTCATATCAATTTCAATAGTCATCATAACGATTTCACAAGTATTATGATCGATTTCCTTTATGACCGAAAAGTCGTGATGTTTCAAAACAAATCGATACCATAACGATTTGTTAAAGATCTCATAACGATTTTATAAGACATCGCAACGATTTCTTTGGAAAGCGCAACGACTTGACCGTCGCAATGATTCTATAAGACGTCGCAACGATTTCTTTTGAAAGCATAACGACTTGTCTGTTGTAACGATTTCTTTAGCTCTCGTAACGATTTCTTTAGAAGTTGCAACGACTTTCTAGCCGTAACGATTTCTTAAGTTCTCGTAACGATTTCTTTAGAAGTCACAACGACATTCTAGCCGTAACGATTTCTTAAGTTCTCGTAACGATTTCTTTAGAAGTCACAACGACTTTCTAGCCGTAACGATTTCTTAAGTTCTCGTAACGATTTCTTTAGAAGTCACAACGACTTTCTAGCCGTAACGATTTCTTAAGTTCTCGTAACGATTTCTTTAGAAGTCACAACGACTTTCTAGCCGTAACGATTTCTTAAGTTCTCGTAACGATTTCTTTAGACCTCGTAACGATTTGCTTATTGAAACGATTTCTTTAGAACTCAAAACGATTTGCTTGGTACAACGATTTGTTAAGAGTTTCATATCGATTTCTTTGATGATTATAATGACTTGCTTATCAGTAATGATTTGATAAGTAATCACATCAATGTCTGTAACACTCATAACGACTTCTGTATTACTCACAACGATTTCTGTATTGTCATAACCTGCTTACCAGTAACAATTTCATAAGTCATAAAGGCATCGGGCTTGTTCATATCGATTTCATTTGATATATCAATATAATACTCCTTAATATACGTTGAATAGTCAAAGTCATATCTCATCTGTTTGACTGCTACACATTCAATGCTCTCTGAACGTATCTCCCATGCATGCAGACAATATCTTCTACTTTTATACTACTATGTCTACGTCCTTTCTAGACAGAAAGGAGCTTTGCTATATATTGCAATATCTGTTCCAACTGCAACTAACAATCGACGACAGTCCTAGCTGTCCTCTATTTATTGTTGATATGCTCGCAGATATCTGACAAGACTTATCTGTACAACGTTGGACACAAGATACAAGATATTAAAATGTTTCTCTGGCGTGTACTAAAGGATAAAGGACTGAAGATCAGAAGCTTCCTTGCAGACCTGTCTAACGTTCACCAGGATGAGAGACAACGGATCTTTAACGTTCAAATTTCAAGCAAAAGCTTAAATACAAGACTCAAGACTGAGAAGGATAATACTTTTTGAAGAAATATTATTCTGAAAGAAAGCATCGCCAATCCTTCAAGTCTTCTGTGATTCAAAAAAGAGCGAAGCGCTCCATTCCAATCTATCTTAGCTCTTTAGCTCTCAGTGTTCTCGAAGAAATTCCTGTGAGAGCCAGTGTAGTCTTTGGAGAGAAACCAGTGTTAAAATTCCTTCTCTCTCGAGGCTTGTTTGCTTCAGATTGTAGTTGTTTGAGCTAGTTCCTGAAGCTTGTTCTTATACTTCTTTTTATTGGTTGTATTCCCTTCTGGGTGAAGGAAGACCTGGTGGTTTCCAGGGTGGTTGTTTTCCCTTCTGGGTGAAGGAAGACCTGGTGGTTTCCAGGGTGGTTGTTTTCCCTTCAGGTTGAAGGAAGACCAGTTGAGGCTGGGTGTAAGGATCCGTGAGGGGGATAGTACCCTTGTTAATGAAATCCTGAGGTATCGCTCAGGGACTGGACGTAGGTCTCCTGTGGAGAGGAGTTCCGAACCAGGATAAAAATCCTTGTGTCTTGTGGTTGTGCTCTGTGTGTTTGCTGTCTCATTTCCTCTAACTCTAACCTTCGTTTAAGTTGTTGTGTAATCTTTTTAGTGAACATGTATTAATCAAAGATCAATTTTTAACAACCCATTCACCCCCCCTCTGGGCTAGCTAGCTGGGCAACAAGTGGTATCAGAGCAAGTCTCTTCGACAAAGAAGAAGATTCAACGATCTGAAGAGCAAAGATCAATGGCAGCCCAAGGCAACTTCGAAGGTCAGTCAGTCAACAGACCTCCTTTGTTCGATAGTGAAGATTATCCGTATTGGAAGACCAGGATGGAATACTTTCTACAAGGCCACGACTATCAAATCTGGTCAATAGTAGAAGAAGGTGACCTGGTCGTCACAAATGAGAAAGCACAATGGACAGACGAAGACAGAAAGAAAATCTCCTTAAACTGTAAAGCCAAGAGCATTCTATGTTGTGCTCTAAGCAAGAAAGAGTTCAACAGAGTCTCAGCCTGCAAATCCTCCATGGAAATGTGGGAAAAGCTAAAGATTACATATGAAGGTACAGACAAAGTAAAGGAGACAAGAATTGACATTCTTGTCACTCAGTATGAGAGATTTCAGATGCAGTCAGGTGAGTCAATCACCTAGATGTTCAGTCGATTCACTGACATCACCAATGGTTTAGCTAGTCTAGGAAAGTCCTATGAGATTGCAGATATGGTAAGGAAGATTCTCAGATCCTTGCCATCTTCATGGACACCAAAGGTCACAGCTATCGAAGAAGCAAATGACCTTAAAAGAATGTCAGTAGAAAAGCTCATCGGGTCCCTCATGGCCCATGAGATCAACATGGAAAGGCTAGGAGAATCATCTAGCAGAAAAAAACACTCCAATGCCTTGAAAGCAGAAGAAAAATCATCAGAGGCAAGTTCTAGTGGGAGTGATGTAGACAGCGAAAATGAAGAAGCAATGCTCTCTAAGAGATTGCAGCGCATCCTGGCCAAGAAGAAAAAGTTTCAATCCGGCAGAAGGTACTTTAAGAAAAATAAGGATTCCAAAAGATCAGATGGCAAAGAAATGAAGAAAGGAGATACCATCTGTTATGAATGCAAGAAGCCTGGACATATCAAGGCAGATTGTCCAATGCTAAAGAAGAATGATCACAAGAAGAAGGACAGCTCCAAGAAGTTCAGAAGATACAAGAAAAAGGCAATGGCAGCTGCTTGGGAGAACAGCAATGACTCAGACAGTGAGTCAAGCTCAAGCAGTGATGGAGAAGAAGCCAACCTGGCTCTCATGGCCAACATCGAAGAAAAGGTAACTTCTGACTCTTCTTTTGATTCCTGTAATGATTCAGATTCTGATAATTTAGAAAGTGCATTTAATGAACTTTATGATAAATATAAAGAAGTATCCAAATTACTTAAAATCAGTAAGAAAAATGTAATCTGTTTAGAAAACACTAATTCAGATCTAAAAACAGAAACTGAAGAATTAGAAAAACAAATAACTGAACTTAAAAGAAGAAATAAGTTGTTATGTGAAGACCTAAAAGCTAAGAATGAACAAATAACAAAATTGGAAAAACAGGAAAGCACAAATGAATTAAGGAAAGAAGTTAAAAACTTAAATGAAGAAAATAATAAACTATCAAGCACACTAGAGAAATTTACTAATGGTAAAAACTCTCTAATATTAAAAGGTGCTAGAAGAGCAGGTAAGAAGAAAAATGGGTTAGGATATACACCCCCAGATAATGAAGAAACCATAGTCTACCCTAAAACATATCCAACACCAAAATTTATACCTGAACAAAATATAGCATATAAAGCTGAGTTCAAGTATATAGAAAAGGTAACAAAATTGTCCTGCTGTGATCACTGCAACAGGTTAGGACATATTATAACTACATGCCCAACAAGACATAAGAAGTGGATAATAAAAAGTAAAAACAATGATACTGACCCATCAGGACCCAAAAGAACTTGGGTACCTAAAACTTAATGTTTAAATTTCAGGGAAATTCAAGAGCATCCAAATGGTATTTGGATAGTGGATGCTCAAGGCACATGTCAGGCAATCAGAAGCTTTTCGTAAATCTCCAAGCTGAAGAAGGAACAGTCACCTATGGGGATAATGGAAAAGGCACAGTGATAGGAAGTGGGTCCGTGAACATCAAAGGAAAATCAGTTATTGAAGATGTAATGCTGGTCAAAGGATTAAAGCACAATCTCATAAGCATCAGCCAGTTGTGTGACAAAGGCCATCAGATTTAGTTCCAAGAATCAAAGTACAGTATATTAAAAGATGGAGTAGTCATATTTGAAGCTTATAGAGAAAGAAATTTGTATGTTCTCTATCTCGAGGAACTCAAGGATCAAGATGTTTGTTTGGCAGCCAGCAAAGATCAATCAACAGAGTTGTGGCACAGAAGACTGGGCCACTGCAGCTTGGATGGATTGAACAAGCTCCGAAAGAGAAAACTAGTGGAAGGATTGCCAAAGATCAACTCAAAAATGGATAGCATCTGCAGACCTTGTGCAAGAGGAAAGCACACCAAGAGCTCTTTCAAATCAAAGACAGTAGTGACCACCTCAAAGCCATTAGAATTACTTCATATGGATCTATTTGGGCCAATGAGGACTACCTGTGAGACCCCGAATTTTATTCTCTTTATATATATGTATGTATAGGAATGGTGTGTTGGGTGTTCGGTTGTTGTGTGCTTAGCATGCGTAGTTCATTGTGCCTACTATAAGTTTTATCCTTCTTTTGAATATGAGCATGTGCGAATATCTATATATGTATACATAGGTGTATATGATGATTAATGTGGAAGTGAACAATTAGCTAATTAGAGGTGTATTATGAATACCAAGAATCTCTGACTTAGGATACTTGAATAATACTATGCTTGTGCTATCTGAATATTTAAGAATATCCTATACTACCTATTTCATGGAATTTTGTATGGGAGTGTATGAAGTACATATGTGTATGTACGTGTGTATGTTATCTTATGCGTGTGACAATTGTATACCTAATTCTACATGCATAACACCTTGGTGTACTTGTGTATGCATGTGTATGATTAGTTGTAACCGTTGTTCATTTGCATGGTTTAGTTAATGTGTACATTGTACTTCGTACATTGCATATGCATAAAGAGTTCAAGCATGGTAGGTGTAATTAGTGGTTTATATTGAAATTCTATACTCCTCAAGAATAACATGCATGTATTTTTATGATATTTAGGTGAGAATAGTCAATTGGCTAAATTATGCATATAGTACATATTAAGGAATCCTATGCATATAGTACTTAAGCAATGTTAGGTAAAGTTGTGTAAGTTAATCTAATTACCGGTGCGCATGTTGTATCCATCTATTCCAAGCATAATGTACATAAGTATGCTACACCCGTGTGTGTATACTATATATATGTCAAATCAAGTGTGTGTGTGCAAGGACTATTTTATCGAATAGATTATTCCTAGCTAACATAATTCATATCACCTCCTAATGATTTGCGAAGCCCTCATAATTCTTGTCATTTACTTTGCCGTGTGTTGAGTCACACTTATGTAAAACATCATGTACGCATAGGTAGATATCTACGTACATCTATCTTAGTGTACTTATGTATGCTTGTGTATGCCTAGGTATGAATGATATTGATTGCCTGGTATGGTAATATACATGTTACACCTTATACATTGTATGTATATATATAGAGTAAGCATAGTTTCTGCATCTTTTAAGTTCTGGCCGAAGGGCCAATCAGAGTCAATGTGTTTATATTAAATATAAATAATGTATGTATTGCATGGTGATAGTATGGATATAATACCGTATACATATTGCATGTATATAAACTTGGTATGCGTGGTTTTCTGCATAATTTAGGGTTCTGGCCGAAGGCACCATGGCGTCAACCCTAGGCCGTTTATCAGGTGTCAGCGTCCAGACCTGGACGCCAATACTCATCCCGGCGTCCAGTGATATGGACGCCAATTTCTCTGACCTGCATGCGTTGCAGAGCCAGAAAATCCGGAAGCAAGGTATGGCCACCATTGGGGGATGTCCCCCAACGGCTCTCAGGTTGTCAAATCGGTATGGTGAGTGGGTGAGGGGCTCTCCTTAGGTCTGAACCCGAATTTGGTCCCTCCCACTCCTCACTTCACCTTGCAAGAGGAGAAATAGAGGAAGGAAAACCCTAGAGAAAGTCTGTAAGAAAAACCCCATCTTAGCACCCCCAAATCCGACCCCTTGGAGCTTGGTCTGGAGATCTACTGCGACAAGGAGGAAGCTGGAGCAAGGGAGAAGGCATCCCCATCGTCCCCTCGGCGTGGAGATCACCCAGGAGCCCGGAGGAAGGCGATCTAGAGGGCGTTTCTGCAACTTCTTGGGACTGCCCAAGGAGGTCTTCACCAAGCCATAAACCCCTTGGAGGAATTTTAGAAAGGCAAGTGACCTATCTATGGTGTCCCCGTATGAGTCTAGGTAGGTTTTGCTATTTTTATGGATTTTTCCTCGAGTCCTAGACCCTCCCATTCACCCAAGTTTCAGAGCTCGGGTCTGTGTTTCTGCACAGACCTGATTCGATGGCAAGGTCCCTGGACGCCTGTGATGAGCTTGGCATCCATCGACCATGCCGCTGACCCTGAGTCAGCGGCCAGAGACCGCCGCCTAGTTCCTCTGAACAGAACAGTGAGCTGTTCTGTCCTCCTTATGCATTAATTTCGGTATGTTTTCCGTGATGAGGATATATGGTAAACCTTATACTCTATGTATATCGTTAGTTGTGATGTGTGGATGAATGTGGTGTGATGGTGAATGTGGGATAATGGTATCTTTTAAACTTGTGAGCATGACTTGTAGATAATCTTGCAAATCCTTGTTCATGATTTGAATTAGTATGAATGCCTTGGTTTTAGTCTAATCATGAAGATCAGTGGGTCAGCATCTGTGTTTGCAAATTTTGGTAACTTATCCATGCTTGTGCAATTTGTAAATAAGCTCGGTTCGGTAAAAATAAAAGCATGCAAGAATGGTTTGTAGGGTTCAATTCATAGATGTATGAATTAGGGTATTTTTGTATCCTAAATTCTTGCATATGTTAGTAGCTTATGTTCAAACAGCAAGTGGCTAAATTACAAGATGTATTAGACCCCATGTTAATTTAAGTTGTTAATAGCATGCTAATTAGGTATTTTATTTTCTGTAAATTCTAGTTAGCTCAGAAAAATCTGAAAGTTTGAGTGTAGGATCTTGAACCCGAAAACAGCATGTGGTTAAAATTTCAGGTCGTTTGGATCAGTAAATAAAAAAGTTATGTATTTTCATGTGAAATGTGATAATTTATGTATACTATCGAAATGTGATTAGTTATTGTCTAAAACCAACTTGATTGGTGGATTTACTGTGTTAAACTCCTGAAATCTGTAGTAGCATGATTAGGAGAAAAACAAAGACACATTGTGCATGAGAAAACGAAGGAGATGTGAGTGTTATGTGTAAAACACATGTTAAAACTCGGTATGAGTAAAGTGTAAAAGTTGTGCCTATGTGACACTGCTACCCTAGAGGCATCGGGAGCCGTATATAGAAAAGTCCCTATAGAAGGCTCCATGTGATATAAGTTTGTCCCAAAAGCATTGGGAAAACCCCAGAGGTGGACAAGTACCACTGGATAGGGTGGAGAGGGCTTCTCCCGGTCTACGCAGTTACCAAGATTCACCGCTGTATTGCCTAGGTGGTGAATATGTGTATGAGTTGTGTCATGTGTTGTGTTATGAGTTGTGTTGAGAGCTGTGCTAAGGAATGAGCACGAGCTATGAGATATTTGTTAGTGTCCTCTACTAGTGGTTAGGACTATGTGTCATGGCAAATCGTTTAAGTAATGAGAAATGAATAAAGTGTGAATTATGTGAACATGGCATGTGGTAAGTGCCCAAGATGCACGTGGTAAGTGCAATCGACGTGATATGTGATAAGTGAAAGTGGTAGAGAAAATGATGTGGAAATGAGTAAATTGTGTAAGTGTGAACATGTGTACATGTCAAATGTGTAAAAGCAAACAATGTGAACAAGTAAGTGTGCAATCATGTAAAACTGAAAATGCGAGAATATGTTATTGAAACCCATGTGAGACAAATCTGAAATCATGTGAAATCAATGAATTTATGTTATCATCATCATGTTATTATGTGCAAAGATGTCTAGGATCCATGTTAGGGATAATTGGGGAAAACGGGTACAAGATAGCATGATTGTTTGTTCACATGATATGTTTTAAGCAACGTTGTAGCTCTCATGTGTAGATTTATAACCATTGAATCATGTGAAATCAGCAACCTAAAGCAGGTAGAAATGTCCATGTATTTGTCTAAAAACATGTAAGATCCATGCTAGTTGTGTTTCCTTTCATGTGTGCACAATGTTCATGTTAGTAGCTCTCATGTCTTGGTTCTTTAAAGACAAGTTTCATAAGTAAATTGAATAGAGAGCATGTGATAGGTAAATTTTATTCCTACAAAATCTGAAAGCATGATCCATGTATAAACTTGTAAAACTTTCATGATAGGTTGAAACCTCGGAAATGACTAGTATGCCATGTTTTGAAAATTGTAAATGTGCATGTAAAACCCCTATGACTTATACGTGTATGTTATGGGTAGTGTTGCTTGCTGAGTCCTTGAACTCACTCTTGCTTCGGCGTACAGGTTGACAGGTATCGTGCACTAGAAGGAAGCGTGACGAGGATCATCATATAGAAGACTATTTTGTAGAGCTGTTACCAGTTGTACTTTTCTTTTGCACAAAAGGATTATTGTATGGACAATATTTGGGCATTGTAGTTCCCTTTATTTTGTATTAATGTGGACATTGTCTTTCCATTTCGCTATTTAGATTGTGGAATGTGTGTTGGTGACGGGTTAAGAGTTGAGTTGTTTATTTTATTCCGCTGTACTCTATTGCTATCCAGGTACATATCAACCTATTGACCAGTGTTGGGTACATGTCCCACTGTGACGACGCCCTTTTTACCGATGGGGATTGGTATAATCGTACCGGTATGAAGAGGGTCGTTACACTACCAGTCTCGGAGGAAAGAATTATGGATTTGTCATAGTTGATGATTACTCAAGATTTACTTGGATATCCTTTCTAGAGCACAAAGATGACACCTTTGATAATTTTGTCAGCTTCAGCAAGAAAGTTCAGAAAGATCAGAAGTTCACCATTATCTCTATCCGATCAGATCATAGTGGTGAGTTTCAGAATGAAAGGTTTGTAAAGTTCTGTAATGATCAAGGAATTGAGCACAACTTCTCAGCACCAAAGACACCTCAACAGAATGGAATTGCTGAGAGGAAAAACAGAACTCTTTTGGATATGGCAAGAACCATGTTATCAGAATATGATTTGCCAAGATATTTTGGGCCGAAGCCATCAACACTGCAATCTATATCATTAATAGGGTAATGATCAGGCCAATTCTGAAGAAGACTGCTTATGAACTCTACAAGGGAAAGAAACCAAAGATAGTCACTTCAAAATATTTGGATGTCCTTGTTTCATCCACAACAATGGAAAAAGGGACATTGGTAAGTTAAATGCCAAATCAGATGAAGGCATCTTTATGGGGTACACTTCTAAACCCAAAGGTTATAGAGTTTTCAATAAACACTCATTATTAATTGAACAATCTATGCATGTTATTTTTGATGAATCTAACCCCTCCTTGAAAAAGGAAGAAATTAGTGACAATGATGATGCAGATGACTTGTCCGAAAAATTAAAGAATACCTCAATTGAGGACAAGGAAGATCCACCTCTGGAAGAACTGCAGCAGACTAAAATTCAACATAGAAATCTCCCAAAAGAATGGAGACATCAGAAAGATCACTCTCCTGAGAACATTATTGGTGATCCATCCGTAGGGGTAAGAACAAGAGGTAATGTAATCCCTTGTGATTATTTAGCCTTTGTTTCTCAAATAGAGCCTAAGACAGTCAATGAAGCTTTAACTGATGAATCTTGGATAATAGCCATGCAGGATGAACTAAATCAGTTCAAGAGAAACCAAGTATGGTCACTTGTTCCTAGACCATCCAATCATTCAGTTATTGGCACCAAGTGGGTGTTCAGAAATAAACTGGATGAGTCTGGAGTAATCTTAAGGAACAAGGCCAGACTGGTAGCTCAAGGCTATTCCCAAGAGGAAGGCATAGATTTTGATGAAACCTATGCTCATGTGGCTAGACTTGAGGCTATTAGGATTTTACTTGCTTATGCATCTGCATTAGATTTAAAATTGTTTCAAATGGATGTCAAATCAGTCATTTTAAATGGATTTATCAAAGAGGAAGTGTATGTTGAACAACCTCCAGGTTTTGATGACACCGAATTTCCAAATCATGTATTTAAACTCCATAAGGCTCTATATGGTTTAAAGCAAGCACCTAGAGCCTGGTATGAGAGGCTCAGTACTTTCTTATTAGATCATGGTTTCACTAGAGGTCAAGTGGATAGTACATTATTTATAAAATCTAAAGTCAAACATATACTTCTTGTACAAATATATGTAGATGATATTATTTTTAGATCTACTAATAAGTCTCTTTGCAAGTACTTTGAAAAGCTTATGCAGGGAGAATTTGAAATAAGTATGATGGGAGAGCTAAACTACTTCCTTGGATTACAAATCAAGCAAGGGAAGGAAGGCACCCACATCTGTAAAGCCAAGTACACCAAAGAGCTATTAAAGAAATTTGGTTTTGAAGGTGTGAAGCCACTGTCAACGCCAATGAGCACATCAACTAGAATGGACAGTGATCAAAATGGTAAAAAGGTAGATCAAAAGAACTATAGAGGTATGATAGGGTCATTACTTTACTTAACAGCAAGTAGACCAGACATTTTATTCAGTGTATGCATGTGTGCTAGATATCAAGCAGACCCTAGAGAGTCTCATTTAATTTCTGTAAAAAGAATATTCAGATATTTAGCTAGAACTCATGATTTAGGTCTTTGGTATCCAAAGTCTTGTGAAATAAATTTAGTAGGATATTCTGATGCTGATTATGCTGAATGCAAAGTAGATAGAAAGAGCACCAGTGGTTGTTGTCAGTTTCTTGCAGGATGTATGATATCTTGGTCCTCCAAGAAACAAAACTCAGTAGCTCTATCAACAGCTGAGGCAGAATATGTTGCTGCTGGAAGTTGTTGTACACAACTCCTATGGATAAAGCAACAACTTGAGGATTTCGGCATTCATATCAAGTCAATTCCACTATTGTGTGATAATACAAGTGCCATCAACCTCACCAAGAATCTAGTGCAACACTCAAGGACTAAACACATTGAGGTTAGATATCATTTCATTCGAGATCATGTAGCTAATGGTAATTTAGAAATTTCTTTTATAGATACAAATGGTCAACTGGCAGACATCTTCACAAAAGCCCTACCTGAAGAGAGATTTACATCTCTTAGAAGGGAATTAGGGATATGCAATTTGTAAAAAGATTTCTGTATTTAAATTGGCACATAAAAATTTTTCAGATTAAAACGAAATTTTCTCTCTCTTTAACAATAAGCAAATCTCAGTTTAACTACACTCTTTGACCGCTGTTGTGTTGAAATCAGTTTGACTCGTCAAATCTTTTTGTCGCTTTCTGCCATTACCGCCTTTTGGCGCTTCATTTTTCGATAAAGTATTTCTTAATTAGTCAAATCATTCTGGGAACGACTCATCTTCCACCTTTACCCTTTCTCATTTATCTATTCGCCCAAATCCGATGACCTAACGATTCCGGCATCGACTCTCTGCAAGATTTGAAGCTTCCTCTTCTTCCCGCGAAGAATCCCTCGAGGGCTTCCATCTCTTCCATCATCTCCCTTCTCCAGAACCGTTTTCTTCTCTCTACCCATGGCCGCTCCGATGATCTCCGGAAGTGTAGGGGGCTACAGTGCTGAGTTTTTGTCCCCAAAGGAGTAGGAAAGGTTTACCTTCGCCAAGACGAAGATTTGCGGAAACAAGGCAGTGGATGTTCAGAATCTAGAGAAGAATGGCATGGGCAGCTTAGTAGAAGCCTTGAGAAGGATGCAGTGGATGGATGTTGCTACTTTCACCGAGGTAAGCTATCCGGACTTGGTGAAAGCATTTTTTGTGTGTTTGAAGTCAGAAGCAGATGGGTCCCTTGTCTCCTCAGTAAAGGGTATCCAAATCAAGGTAGACCATGAGTTATTGCACACGTTGTTTGGAGTGAAGACATCTGGACATAGTGGGGTTCACACCGTGAACGATGAAGCAAAGGGTCTTGGCATTATAGGTCCAGGTTTCAGCTGAAAGACGGAAAATTAGATATCAATCAAATGTCTGCATTCAACCGTCTGCTCCATTTCATTATCTGCCAAATTATGGTTCCGCGAGTGCTACTTTCTCATCTTGCACTAGGGCAGATTCAGATATGATGTTTTGGGTAATCCAGAATAAGGAGATTAACCTGGCCGCAGTCATGTAGGAGAGAATGAAGTTTGCTAGTGCTCAAATCTGGGATACAAAGAGCAAATTGAATGTATCCTTGCCCTACGCTCATCTCCTAACCAAGATTTTCAAGCATTTTGGAGTTGATGTATCTGGAGCAGTTGTGGAAAAGATGGGCAGTCTATAAGGTCCAGGAATTTAAAGAAAAGTGGCTTTTCAGTGCAGAATGGGATGTGGACCAAGACCTCTGTGGCAGAGGGAGAAGCCATTATCAGAGATATTCCAGAAATTCAAGAAGAAGCAGCAGATCCTCTAGCAGAATTAGAGGTCAGATCAGCAGCAGTAGAGAAGCAGCAGCAGATCCAGCAGTGGCAGATCAAGCAGAGATTTCCAGTTCACCCCTCTTGGAGGTTGAATCTCATCCTCCAGAAATTCAAATGGAAGAAGCTGCAGAAGGTGTGGCAGATCCTTTGCCCACCTCCATTGTTGCCTCTATTTTAAGAGAGGTTTTAGATTCCCTTCCCTCCTCCTCAGTTGCTTCAAAAGCAGGTGGACTTGATGAAGAAGAAGCTATGGCACCAGGCCATACAGAAATTTTGACTGAATCAGTTGTTAATGTTGAGGTGCAAGCAGCCACTCAACAAGAAGTGATTGTGGAAGTAGCTCCTAGCCAAGGGGAGCAAAGTGCTAAAGAGCCTGAGTTGTCAGAATCTGCGGCAGAAGGTCACATTCAGCAGATTGTTTTGGAGGAAGCTCCTGCCCAGGGGGAGCAAGAAAATGTTGATCTCCATGCTCCTATTCAGGGGGAGCAAGTTGGCAATGAGGAACCATTGTTAGAGAATGCTCCTCAGGCAGATGCACCATCTCAGGAAAATCAACCTCCTGCCAGCGTTCCTGTAAGTGAAGGCCCAAGGTCAAGCCATGTTAATATTGAGGAGCTTGTCACTCAGCAGAGCAAACAAAAGAGAGTGGTTCACAGAAGGCCAAGAAAGAGCCACAGAAAAGTAAATCTGAAACCAGTTATGGAATTGTTGAAGGCTCAAGGAGATATTTTATCATCAGTTCAGACCAGTGTGCAAGGGATACTTGTTAGTCAAGCTTCGATCACTTCTGAGCTATCTTCAGTATGAAATGCAATGAAATGGTTCAATAAGGAAATGTCTGATATGAAGTCCATGATTGCAAATCTTTCAAAGTCAAGTAGAGTTTCTCCTACAGCTACTCAGAGCAGATCAGCAGCTGTTCCTCGGCCACCAGGGCCTCCAGCTCAAGAGTCTCGGCCAGCAGGGCCTTCAGCTCAAGCATCAGGGCCACCAGGGCCATCAGTGCCAGCATCAGGGCCATCTGGGCCGTCTGTAGTTGTCAGAGAGGGTCATGCAAAAGGGAAAGAGCCCATTGTAGCCACTAAGGCCCCTGACACTTCTACTCTTGCAACTCCAACCCTGTCCTCACCCACATCTCCTTCTACAGCCCCTCCAGCACCACCAACTGTAAAACATCCTATGCCTCGCACCCAACCATCTTCCTCTCTCATTTCATCTCAACCTTCCTTCTCTCCCACTCCTTCTCACACCTCAGCTCCATCATCATTCTCACCTTCTTCTCCTCTCACTCAAACCACTCCCGTTCACCCATCTACATCCTTCAATCCCAAACATCTCTTCTATCCTCCTACTCCTCCTTCCTCTGTCACCTTCCTTTCGGAAAAACCTCTACTTCTTGGTGTCTTTGACACTAATATTCTGGATGATTTTGAGAGAAATACCCTCATCACCATTCTCTCCACTGCCACTCATATCCACAGGACTGATCCTCCCAGTCCTGCCAAGAAAAAGAGGAAACATTCATCCTCTGTCAGCATCCCCTCCTCACCATTATTTCCTCCTCTTTGGTACTCTCTTACTCTCGAACCTCAGAGAAGACCTATCTATAGGGAATACCTTCAAAAGTGCATCCTCTCCACCGTCTATGGTATTCCTTTCCTCAACCTCTCGGAGCATCTAAACACTGTTCTTCCTTTTACCCAGCTGTCCCACCCTAAAAAATCCAAAATCTTTGAGGGCACTGAGTTCAAGACTGAAGATCAGTGGGCCAATGTCAAGGGCAACAAGGCTCAGTACACCAAATACTTGACTGCCAGGGCAGAATCCTTTACCCATCGAGCTCACCCACTCACTCTTTCTGAGTGGTTTACTCTTCAACATAAGAACTCTTGGGGACCCTTCATTTTGAAAGAGATCAGAATTGCCAAGAACTTCCAGCTGTACAGTGATTTCTGCTACTTGAACAAGCTGCCTGAAGTCCAGTTCTACCAGTTTCATTCAGCCATAGTGATGCTGAGATCAGAACAACCACTAAATCTTCCCCTCACAGTGGATTTTGCCGTTCTGAAAGTTGACTCTCCAGTTCTTCTGCCAAAGCTACACTCCTTAGTGTTTGACTCAGATGCAGGCTCCCATGCTTTTGATATGTTTGCTAAGCAGATGGGCAGAATGTCAGCTAAGCAGGGTAGAATGCCTTCCTTTTTGCGGTTTATCTTCAGAGAATACCACTCTGGCCGCATTTTCTCTCAAGTTTTGGCTCCACTCATCTCGGAGTGTGAGCGGCTTTCTCCCACCATATGGGAAACGCTCTACAAGGAACCCCATCTTCAGTTGCAAGCCATCAACAGTTCCTTGGTCCGTCAAGCTAAACCCATTCTATCAGCCGAAGCCTTCATGGATCTCAACTCCATAAATCCCATTCAAGAGATCTATGTTCAGTGGGCAGCCAGATATACTGCCTTCTATGCTCTGAAGCAGGACCTGCTTGATCAAAAGATTTTCTATCCAATCTCTCTGGATAGATTTCTCCATCGTGCCAGCTTTGGAAAGAGCACCTACTTCCGATTCATCCTGGATAAAGATCAGTATGAAGACTTCCTGGAAGAACAGCGGCAGCTTTACATTCAGAGGATCTCTCCAGCCATGGGTGCTTCCTTCTCAGTTGTTCCTTGTGTTTTCCACCAGACTTTTGAAGACATAGAGATCAAGGCATGGACTGTTATTTTCTCAGCATGCCTCCCTCTTGTCTCCTTTGTATTATCTTACTCCTAATTAATACAAAGCTTTCTCTCTTCTTTGTCTCATAGACTATCTTTTTGCTTATTGACAAAAAGGGGGAGAAAACTAATGCAACTCTGAAAAACATGTTGTTTTCATTATGTTGTTTTGTATATTTTGTCATCATCAAAAAGGGGGAGATTGATGACCAAACTCTCTCCATATAAATTAATTCACTTATTTATACATTAATTTTGATGATTAACAAAACATTACTAATGAATTACTTGAGCCTTGAGGACAGGAAATAAAAGTAAAAGAAAGTTCAAGACAATCAGGTAAGACTCTCACTTCACAATCTTTCCAAGTCATTACATCGACTTCTTCACACTTCATACTTCATAACGACTTCTATTGATAATCAGAACGATTCCTTTATAAGTTCATATCAATTTCAATAGTCATCATAACGATTTCACAAGTATTATGATCGATTTCCTTTCTGATCGAAAAGTCGTGATGTTTCAAAACAAATCGATACCGTAACGATTTGTTAAAGATCTCATAACGATTTTATAAGACATCGCAACGATTTCTTTGGAAAGCGCAACGATTTGACCGTCACAAGGATTCTATAAGACATCGCAATGATTTCTTTTGAAAGCATAACGACTTGTCTATTGTAACGATTTCTTTAGCTCTCGTAACGATTTCTTTAGAAGTCGCAACGACTTTCTAGCCGTAACGATTTCTTAAGTTCTCGTAACGATTTATTTAGAAGTCACAACGACTTTCTAGCCGTAACGATTTCTTAAGTTCTCGTAACGATTTCTTTAGAAGTCACAACGACTTTCTAGCCATAACGATTTCTTAAGTTCTCGTAACGATTTCTTTAGAACTCACAACGACTTTCTAGCCGTAACGATTTCTTAAGTTCTCGTAACGATTTCTTTAGAAGTCACAATGACTTTCTAGCCGTAACGATTTCTTAAGTTTTCGTAACGATTTCTTTAGACCTCGTAACGATTTGCTTGTCGAAACGATTTCTTTAGAACTCAGAACGATTTGCTTGGTACAACGATTTGTTAAGAGTTTCATATCGATTTCTTTAATGATTATAACGACTTGCTTATCAGTAATGATTTGATAAGTAATCACATCAATGTCTGTAACACTCATAACGACTTATGTATTACTCACAACGATTTCTGTATTGTCATAACAATCTGCTTACCAGTAATGATTTCATAAGTCATAAAGGCATCGGGCTTGTTCATATCGATTTCATTTGATATATCAGTATAAAACTCCTTAATATACGTTGAATAGTCAAAGTCGTATCTCGTCTGTTTGACTGCTACACATTCAATGCTCTCTGAACGTATCTCCCATGCATGCAGACAATATCTTCTACTTTTATACTACTCTGTCTACGTCCTTTCTAAACAGAAAGGAGCTTTGCTATATATTGCAATATCTGTTCCAACTGCAACTAACAATCGACGACAGTCCTAGCTGTCCTCTATTTATTGTTGATATGCTCGCAGATATCTGACAAGACTTATCTATACAACGTTGGACACAAGATACAAGATATTAAAATGTTTCTCTGGCGTGTACTAAAGGATAAAGGACTGAAGATCAGAAGCTTCCTTGCAGACCTGTCTAACGTTCACCAGGATGAGAGACAACGGATCTTTAACGTTCAAATTTCAAGCAGAAGCTTAAATACAAGACTCAAGACTGAGAAGGATAATACTTTTTGATGAAATATTATTCTGAAAGAAAGCATCGCCAATCCTTCAAGTCTTATGTGATTCAAACAAGAGCGAAGCACTCCATTCCAATCTATCTTAGCTCTTTAGCTCTCAGTGTTCTCGAAGAAATTCCTGTGAGAGCCAGTGTAGTCTTTGGAGAGAAACCAGTGTTAAAATTCCTTCTCTCTCGAGGCTTGTTTGCTTCAGATTGTAGTTGTTTGAGCTAGTTCCTGAAGCTTGTTCTTATACTTCTTTTTATTGGTTGTATTCCCTTCTGGGTGAAGGAAGACCTGGTGGTTTCTAGGGTGGTTGTTTTCCCTTCTGGGTGAAGGAAGACCTGGTGGTTTCCTGGGTGGTTGTTTTCTCTTCAAGTTGAAGGAAGACCAGTTGAGGCTGGGTGTAAGGATCCGTGAGGGGGATAGTACCCTTGTTAGTGAAATCCTGAGGTATCGCTCAGGGACTGGACGTAGGTCTCCTGTGGAGAGGAGTTCTGAACCAGGATAAAAATCCTTATGTCTTGTGGTTGTGCTCTGTGTGTTTGCTGTCTCATTTTCTCTAACTCTAACCTTCGTTTAAGTTGTTGTGTAATCTTTTTAGTGAACAGATATTAATCAAAGATCAATTTTTAACAACCCATTCACCCCCCCCCTCTGGGCTAGCTAGCTGGGCAACACCATTGACCAAACTGACCCGGAAGGAAAATCTATTCGTGTGGACCAATGAATGTGATGAGAGTTTCAACAACTTGAAGAAGTGTCTGACTACTGCTCCTGTCCTCGCCTTACCCACTGAAGAGGGAGGATTTAAAATTTATTCAGATGCTTCTGGAACAGGACTGGGATGCGTCCTAATGCAACAAGGGAAGGTAATAGCTTTGCCTCCAGACAGTTGAAGATCCACGAAGTGAACTATCCGGTTCATGACCTGGAGTTGGCAGCTGTAGTATTCGCCTTGAAAATTTGGAGGCATTATATCTATGGTGAGCAATTTAAAGTCTTTTCTGACCACAAGAGTTTGAAATACTTGTTCTCACAGAAGGAGCTTAACATGAGACAAAGAAGGTGGTTAGAGTACCTTAAGGATTTTGACTTTTCCATTCAATATCACCCTGGGAAAGCCAATGTAGTGGCAGACGCTCTAAGTAGACAACCAGGAGCTATGCTAGCTAGTATGATGCTGGGCAAATGGAAGTTACTGGAACAATTTGCAAGTTTGAACATAGATGTGGGAAAGAAGGAAAAACAAGTAATGATTTCAAATCTCCAGATACAATCCGATCTACTGACCAAAATCAAGGAGAAACAAAGAGAGGATCCACTCTTAGTTGAGATCAGGGAGAAGCTAGAGCAAAGACCTGACTTTACTCTATCAGCAGAAGGAAGATTATTATTCCGAGGTAGAACATGTGTCCCTGATCATGGAGAACTCAAGAAGAGGTTACTGAATGAAGCTCACCAGTCCAAATATACGATTCATCCAGGATCAACAAAGATGTACCAAGACTTAAAAAGGTCGTACTGGTGGCCAAACATGAAGAGGGATGTGGCCAATCATGTGGCATACTGTTTAACATGCATGAAAGTCAAGGCCGAGCATTTCCGTACAGTTGGTGGACTGCTACCACTGGAAATCCCAGAATGGAAGTGGGATAGCATCGGTATGGATTTTATCATGGGACTACCCAAAACTAGAGGTGGTATGGATGCAATTTGGGTAATAGTTGATCGATTGACTAAGTCGGCTCACTTCTTGCCGATTAAGAGTACATGGTCAGTGGATGTGTTGGCTGCTCTATATGTTAAGGAAGTAGTCAGATTGCATGGGGTTCCATCTAACATAATATCGGATCGGGACCCTAGATTTACTTCACACTTATGGAAGGGTTTGCAAGCAGCAATGGGTACTAAACTAAACTTTAGTACTGCCTTCCATCCTCAGACTGATGGACAAACTAAAAGGACCAATCAAATTGTGGAAGATATGCTTCATGCTCTGGTGTTGAATTTCAAAGGTCGATGGGATGATCAGTTGTACCTGATGGAGTTTGCATATAACAACAACTATCAGGCAAGTATCAAGATGGCTCCATTTGAAGCCTTATATGGCAGGAGTTGCAGATCACCCCTTTGTTGGGAAGAGGTTGGGGAAAACCAATGGGTTGGACCCGACTTAGTTGAGGTGACTGTCAGGAAGGTTCAGATTGTCAGGGAACGTCTGAAGATAGAACAATCCAGGAAGAAAAGTTATGCATATAAGAGAAGGAGAGAACTATAATTTCAGGTTGGAGAACATGTTTTCTTGAAGGTCTCACCTTCAAGGGGAATACAAAGATTTAGGATCAAATGAAAGTTGAGTCCCAGATTTATAGAGCCATTTGAAATTCTGGAAAGGATTGGTCAGGTGGCGTATTGACTTGCACTACCTCCATAGCTGGCGAACGTGCATAATGTGTTCCACATATCCATCCTGAGGAAGTACTTATTCAATGCCGACCATGTAATCAACCATGAGGACTTGGAGATTCGGGAGGACCTGACTTATGAAGAGAAGCCGATCAAACTATTGGATCGGAAGATTCAACGACTCAGGAATCGTACCATACCTATGGTGAAGGTCCAATGGAGTCGAGACGGAGTTACGAATGCTACCTGGGAAACGGAAGAAAGAATGACGAAAAACCATCCAGAACTATTCTCAGGTACGAATTACACCATTATGCATAAATTTGGGGACCAAATTTCTTAAGTGGGGGAGGATGTAACACCCCAGAAATTTAGTGATTTAAATAAAGGGGAATAAATTAAATAAACAAAGTGGAGAGACTTCCAATACCATGTATTAATGATCCATTAACAAGATTGGGCCAATAGAGCACATTTGGCCCAAGGATGTAAATGAGCTGGGACAGGGAATTACCTAGAAATTCGTGTAGGTAATTATGCCATAATTAGAAAGGGCAATTTATGGTTAAAATAAGGGTGATTAGTCATGCATGGTAAGCCAAAACCGGACCCAACCCTAAGAGGAGATTTCCTAAACCACTACTACCTCTTTTGGGAGGAAAGAGTCCCAGATTCTGGGAAAAATAGGGAGCAAATTCGCAGTCCCTTTCCTAGTATCGTTAGGACTCTTAACTACATCCTAAAACTATAAGAACTCGTCCCTAAACTCTTGGGGAAGGTTTACAACGAGTTGGGGTCGTTTAGAGGCAGGCTAGAGCTTCTGAGGAGAAGGAGAAAAGGCTGGGAACCCGGAGCTTCATCCCCTGCATCCTCTGTTGCGTTCAGAACATCGACTGGTTTTAGATCTTCATAAAGGTAGGTGTTCTCGGGCCAAGATTAAAGAAAAATATATACCATCATGTAGAGCATCGTGTCTATGTTCATTTGCACTTAATTTGCCCAATTTTCATGTTGCATGCATGGAGTATTGGTCGTTTTCTCTAAGTCGTGTCCAGTTAGGGCTTATTTCTGTTCGTCTTATTATGCACAAGATTCGAGACCGAATTTGACTAAACTTCCTTCACAAAAGTTCTTCTATTTGAAGTCACGATAATCTTTTATGTTGGACGTTTTATCCATAAGTCTTTCTTTAGAGAGTTATAAGCTTCGTAAGGGAGTCACTGCATGATACTATGATTTCGGGCTACACTTGACTTTTTGTTCTTCATATGTTTTCTCAGAATTTGAGACCGAATTAGATCAAACCCTCAACATCACAGTTCTTCCACTAGTTGTCCTCTTCATCTTCCGTGTTGAACATTTTATCCAAATGTCATTCGTTAGAGAGTTATAAGAGTTGGAAGTGAATCGCTGCATGAGATGTGTTTTCAGGTTCCACATGACTTATAAGTTTTGTTTTGGAAGGGCACTAGTGTCGACACTACTTGGGCTAGTGTCGACACACTGTCCCAAAACAGCCCAGAAGATGTTCTGGGAAGGCCTCTAGTGTCGACACTACTTGGGCTAGTGTCGACACACTATCCCAGCTTGGCCAGAAGGTGTTCTGGGAGCTGTCTCTAGTGTCGACACCACCTGAACTAGTGTCGACACTACTTGACCTTTCTACCTTGTATTTGAGGCACTGTGTCGACACTACCTGAACTAGTGTCGACACTACTTGACTAGTTTGCATTATTTTGTCTTGTGTTTGAGGCATTGTGTCGACACCAGTAAGGACTGTGTCGACACTACCCTTACACAAAAATTACATAATTTGGGTCTGATCATTTCATGATGTCTACTAGCATGTGCATGATGTTACATGGTATGCATGGACCTAAAATAAATCATCCCATTGAAAAATAGTAATGATATGAATATGATTCTAATGTGAGATTGTGATTGATCTTATGTCCATTGGATTATCTTGTGATCTTGCTTATTGTCAATTGATAAGATAAGAATATGATATGAATGTGGGGATGAATACATATTAGTATGGACAGGTTGGTGGTATTAATGTTATGATTTGCATATGAGTTTCATGGATTACATGTTTCCCGGTGTTCAATTAATTATGTGTCATATGCATACATGTTGGGAAAGCACGTGTTCTATATACGATCTGTCTTTAGAAACATCCTCATGTCAAGACATTAATGACCTATGAAACATAAGATACGTCGTTATCCTACCTTGTTCTTTTGAGATGTTTGTCATTCCTTGACTCTATGAATGATCATGTTCTTTTACTACGAGCGTGTTAATTGAAACTCTGTGGCCATAATATGAATATGTTTGTTCGGCACAACGTGGGACTCCGGTACAAAACTTGATCCAATGCCTATGCAATAGGGGCCCTGTCCGGTCCTGGGGAGGAGCACCCCAACGTACTTGTTAACCGCGGGAGTATAGACTCTTGGTGCTTGGCATAGCACACTGACATGCAAGATTGTGAAAATGTGCCTCCTGTTTGACATGATAAGTTTGACTTGACATGATATGATACGGTTGTTCTTGTGAACATATGAGATTTTCTTGAGTATGGCCAATCTCTTCTGATATGATTTTTCTCTTGAATTATCTGTCCATTGTATATGGAACTCGACAATTGATCTGATATGATATCCGCTCTACTTTGCTATTCAACTCATTAGAAAAGCATGCATTGTCAGCATATTCATATGCATATCTGCCTATTTAAAAATGTTAATCATGTATATTAGTGCCCGCACGTTATTGAGATGTAAATCCTACTGAGCTAGTTCGCTCACCCCTATCATCTTGCCCTTTTCAGGTAGTGATGAAGAACTCGTGGAGTCAGATGGGACTGGGCAAGAGTGACGAGCATCCGTCCTAGTAATAGATGACAGTTTAGAAATAGACAATTTAGTAGTCGATGTATTAGAGAAACCTTGTTATTTGACTAATAAACACTTTTCAGTTGATTCTTCTCATGTGAGGTTGTATCTAGTTGAATGGAATGAAATAAGGTATATGTTTGGTGACTATAGTATAGTCTCGAATGTGTTATTATATTCAATTGTGACTCTGTGTTATTCAACTGTGATACGCCTGTTTGTATCGTTCACGTCCCCCGGTATTTATTCTGCTGCTAAATATCGGGGCGTGACAGTTGGTATCAGAGCCTGAACTTTAGGGTCCAAGGGATTAGGAACATAGAATGAAACTAGATTACACGAGTCAAAATCTGTCGTAGCTAATGTGAGCTTGGTTAGAGCCATGGGAATGGAAGTCACATGTGATATATTTAGATGACTAACTCATATT
The DNA here is from genome assembly GCA_014218235.1 of Colocasia esculenta. Classification (NCBI taxonomy): domain Eukaryota; kingdom Viridiplantae; phylum Streptophyta; class Magnoliopsida; order Alismatales; family Araceae; genus Colocasia; species Colocasia esculenta. The sequence continues at coordinate 185,453,616 of CM024754.1, read as the reverse complement.
ATTATCTTGAAGGTGCTTATTACCTCAATGACCGTTGAACATGCCCAGGCTAGGGACATGCAACGAACTATACAGAACTTGACTCAGGCCATCTTACAAGCCACCCAAGGTGGAGGTAACCGCGGAGCCGGTGAGCTCCACCGGAATTTCTGGAATATGGATCCGCCTAGGTTTGAAGGGAGTTGTGGTGGAAAAGATTCCATCAGCTGAGGCGCTTTCATCTGATTAGGTTTGAAGGGAGTCTAAGCAGCTGATCCGCCTAGGTTTGAAGGGAGTCTAAGCACATTCTGAGGCGCTTTCATCTGATTAGAGAAATAATTGCCAGAGGAGATGTTGTGGTGGAAAAGATTCCATCAGCTGACAATGTAGCAGATCCACTGACAAAGCCTTTAGCTCAAATTGTGTTTGAGCGTCACCTGACAGCTATGGGATTAGTACATAAAGGTGATTGGCTTTAGTCCAAGTGGGAGATTTTTAGTCTTAGGTGGACAACAAGTCAATCTGATATTGTATCATTTTGTTCAGTTATTAATAAAATGGCTTTTGTTTATTATTTTACTATGTTGGTATTATAATAAAGTCCATGAACATGTGCAATAGTGAGTAGACTATGATGTGTGATCATACTAATGAGACTACTCACTTAATAAACACATATTCTAATGTTCCTATTCGGTGGATACCTGAGAAGGACATTAGATATCTGGATAGAATAATATTGTTTACTCCTGCTCATGTGATGAGGATGACTGATCTCATAGTCATATGTGTGGAGACACTAAGGAGAAACAATAGGTGCTCTTTAGAGAAAGAGTCCACTGAACTGATCCAATAGAATCACTTGATGGTATTGTACCTAACTGTCAACCAGAAAGATTCGATTGTCACAGTTGTGTAGATGGTCTTTAGACCTGAGACACCAAAGACACCTTGTTGGTGGACTTCTGTGTTTTGAGGTTGGCCTAAGAATCTCTATCCAAGAGATTCCAAATAGGCAATGTTCGGAGATAGCGGAAGACCTTCGAAGGGGATTGAGAGGTCAACAAGGGATCATTTGCCCTCGGTACACAGAGGGAGAATTCTTAAGGGAACGATGTAATGGAGTCCCTGGCCAGGGCAGACAAAATATCAAAAAGAGAGTTTTTGATATTAATCTAAAGCATCGAATCCCAGTGGAACAATAAGTTAGGATTTGACAGTATACCATATCCTAAGTTGTTCCAAGAGTATTGTGCAAATGAGAGATTATATCTACACGGTAAGTGATGACGGAAAGGTTCCTTGTGAGGGTTGCAGAACCCCAATACCTTCCGGGTTCACGTGGTGTTGCTTGTCACCCAACGTGTTCGGAGGTCCAGCTGAGTCGACTAGATAAAGTTGATTCAGATTATTAATTAGATAATATGAGATATTAACTAATTAATCAAGTTAGTAAGTGTTACAAATTTATTGGGCCATTAACTGGATTGGTACTTAGGCCTAGAGGGTCACACGCAATAGGTTTTCAGGCGACGGTCTAATTATATAAAGATCAAGGGTTTTTTATGAAAAACTGCAATATTTATATAATGATATGATGGGACAACCTTGGCCAAGCATCAGGGTTTTCTCTTGGCCGCCCCCCTCTCCCCCTCTCTCCACTACAACAAATTGGGTCTATACCCACAGATTTTACCTACGGTAAGGTATTATGTAGGTATATATTAGAATTACATACGGTAAAAGCTTCCATTGTAAGGTTACACATGCAGTTATTTTAACCGTGTGTATACACCTACATATAGTTACGGTTTTACATAATAATGTGTAAAAGTAGTTATTTTGACTATGGTTTACTAAAAAATATACGAAAAAAATTAGAATATACTTATGAAAATTTTAAAATATATGTATTGGTCAATGCATAACATCTAAAAAAATAAAAAACAGTAGGTATAAGGTTTAGTTGTGGCGGTAATGCGCGGGAAATGAAAAAAAGTTGGATTAATTTAAGGGGGTCTCCCTTCCATGGGATACCACAACTCATCGTCTTCTGCTTCTTCCTCATCCTTCAGACTTGGCGAGCGGCGAGGCCTGACCGAAGCCGGCGGGGGAAGGGGAGGGAGACTGGAGACAGGAGGGCGGACCCTCCCATCTTTTTGCTACCAGTATATATATATATATATATATATATATATATATATATATATATATATATATAAGAGAGAGAGAGAGAGAGAGAGAGAGGCGGATGGAGCAGGGCAAACTGTGGAGGGGGCCTCTATCTGCCCAGAATTCTCCTTGCACAGCGTATCGTCTTTGTATTATTCTCCTGGATACAACATGGAAGCAATGGCAGCGGCCTCCATTGCTATCCAGTGCAAGGCATTCTTGCGCGGTGAAGATAGGATGGTCGTTGGCGATCGCATGGTGGAGGGGCGTTGTTGCCGGCCGCACCTAAGGCGGCCCTGTTCTTCGACGGTTGTGAAGCAGTCGCCATCTAGGGCTGTCTTGGCGAGCTCCCTTGCTCCGCGAGCTGTAGGGAGCATGGCCTCCCCCACCTCCATCTGTGTGGAGCCATTTCCCTGATGTTTGTTATCAGTGTTGATTGTCCCAGGAGGGGGACGGATCACCAGGGCAAGGATGAATGGATGCGAGAGTCTGTTTCTGAGGTACGTGCAATTTCATTTGTTAATCTTGGCATCTCTACTCTCTGCTAGAATGTCTGATCTCCTTTGGCGGGCATCCTTCTCATCCTCTGTCTTAAAATCGAGGGGGAGAGAGAGAGGTAGCAGCAAACTAAGGGGGAAGGAAGGGAAGCGATGGGCTTTGTAAAAGGGGGCCTGGAAGGAGAGAAGGTGTTCGAGGGGAAGATCTTCCCCAGGATGTACCTCACCCCCGACCCAACGAGACGAAGGCGGGCGCCATCGACCTGGCGGAGCTGGTGACGGGAGAGCGCGCGGCACTCTGGGAGGCACTGGAGCAGCATGACGCCCTCCTGTTTCGGGGGTTCCGGGTCGACGCCGCCGAGGACCTCACCGACGTCGTGGAGGCATTCGAGTGGGAGGAGATGCCCTACTCCTACGCCCACACCATTAAGGCCCACCGTGTCTTCACGGCCAGCGAGGACCCCGTGGACCAGTTCATCAACTTCTACCACGAAATGTCTCTCATAATATAAATGTCATCATCGACATCGATCTCTCTCCCTCGCTCGCTCGTTCGCGCTCTCTCCCCCTCTTAAAAGATCATCCATAACCTGCGTAGGTCAAGGAATCATGCTCCGAGATGTTCTCCTACTGTCAACAACCATCACCGGAAAATGGGCAGACGGCCATCCTGCACAGTGACGTCTTAGCAAAGAGGATGGAAGAAGAGCTACCCGAGGTTGTGGCCATGCTGACAGATGATTTCAGGTTTCTTTTTGTTGTAAACAAGTTTTTTTCATCCTTTTCAATATTGTCATTTATGCATACTGCATTTTTTTTGTAAAAAAGAAAATGTCTAGCAAAAATGTTTTCACCCCTACTACCACATATGTGTTGTCTTATTTGCATGTTGATACCTGAATGTAGAAGGATGCAATAGGATAAGAGTGCTTATGCGCACTAGATCTTTTGTACCACTAAGTTTTTTGTATTATTGTTCTTGTATGTGTCATTACTGAAAAGTAGATAAGATACACGGTGATATTAATACATTCAGAAATAAGGGAGGGTAATAATTAGCATCCCATCAAGATATTACTACGGTTATAAAACCATCAGTATAGATGGCAATACGTATGTTTTTTTGGGAAATTTACCTATGCTTTGTATGAATCTTTACCTACGGTTAATATTCGTATGAATAATCCGATATATAGCTACGATTATTTTTCTGTGGGTATAGGCTTTAGTCACGCGCGCATGCGTGTCGGATTCAAACCGTAGCATTTTCAGTAGGTAAAGGGTTTTACCTTTGGATTTTGGGAATATACCTACAGTTATTATGCGAAGTTATAGATTTTTTTTTTTGTAGTGCTCTCCCTCTCTCTTGCGTCACATGTCGCGGAGATCGGCACGGATCCAAACTCAGTCTTCGAGCGTTGCGGAACCCGAGGGAGCAAGCGTGGTCAGTCGCGAGGGAGCGGGCGTGGATCGTCGCGAGGAAGACTGCGTGGACACCGTTGGAGGCCGGACAGTTGAACGGCTTGTGGCGTCACCTCTATGGAATCGTACGAATGCGGATCCGATTCCGTGCAAGGTGATTTCGACTATCCGATAGTCTGATTTGCGTATCCGAAAACGGATCGAGATCAAATTTTAAATCACATTTTCCGCTGCGTTTTCTTGATCTTGGGTCGCGGTAGATCCTCACAGGAAGGATGCCGTGGTGAGATAAGCTTTTTTCCGTCAGAAAAAGAGGCTATTTGCTTCGGGATGTGGCATGAATGTCGCCAAAATGATGCTCTTTGCAAAAATCCTCAGGTTGGGCAGAAGCGAATTTTTGCGACAACAGAGAACCGTCACAAAACGTCAATTCGGCTTCGCAAACGTCGCGCTGACTTTTGCGAGCCGTATAATTTCGCCAAAATGTATTTAAATGGAACAATTACTTAGATACTCCTGAGCTACGTTATTTTTGAGGTTATAGCCAGAAATTTGCATGTTATACTCTGTATCCTTGAAATCTAAAAAAATGGTCAGTTATGTTTCTGTGGTTCTGGCTGTTAGAACACTTTAAAATATTCCATGGAAATGCCCTTGAAATGGAGAGAGAGAGAGAGAGAGAGAGAGAGAGAGAGAGAGAGAGAGAGAGAGAGCATAGAGAGAGAAAGATGCGGTGGTGGAGAAGGGAACACTGTAGGGGGTTCTCCCGCTCTGTTGCCTATGTCTTTGCACGAGAGAGAGTGTGTAGAAAGGGAGCAGCGGTGTCTTTTCATGAGAGAGAGAGAGAGAGAGAGAGAGTGCAGGGGGGGTCTTTGTAGGAGAGAGAGAGAGAGTGCACACATACATAAGGTGGGAGGGAGTTTTTAGGGGACTTATGGTCTCTGGAGGGGATCTCTCTCCATAGAGAGAGAGAGAGAGAGAGATTAATAAATATTTTTTTGAGAGTTATAGCGAGTTAGTTAATTCGTTTGACCCTCTTAATTTAATTGTGATTACGTTAAATAGATGTAATTAAAGATAAAGACATACATGATAAAATATACGAAATATAATATATAATTTTTAAAAATATAATTTTCGATATATTCTAAGAGTATATACATGTAATTCTCCCTATTTAAATTAAAAATGAAACAATATTACGAGGTGATGTTCATTGCAAATATTAGACTTTTGCGGCAAGCATGCTTTCATCACAAACAATAGTTTCTCAAGGAAAACAAGAAAAAATATAAATTTATTGGCAACATTATCCGTTATCCTAAGTATGAACTTTTGTGATTCGCTACCTTTTACAAAAAACGTATGCGTCGCAATGTCGTAGATTGTTCTTTATTTTTTTAAAGAAAATTTGACACAAACACACCCGGTACTGCAGTCAAAGCCCCTTCCCGCACCACAGAAAAAATGGTATCAAATATATCACTTGTAGGCAGAAAACATTGTGGATATGTCATCTTGGTGATGTGGTGTTACTTACCCTGTATTTGACTCTGGATTTCTCGTAACCCATAAAAAGAGATCTCTTATTTGTCATTAAATTAAACCACCATAGTATGGAGATTCATTCTCAAACTTTAAAGAATACAAAAAAAGTATTTTTGTCAAAAATTATTAAACTAATAGAAATAACACAATTTTTGGGGAATACTTACTTTCTACAACTGGAATTTAACCTCGGTGATATATTGGCAATATTTTTCATTTATGAGTGAGATATTTGATAATATTTTAGCAATGATGATATATTTACTACTTTCATGTAGCAATGTTTTCTGCAAAAAAGTTTTAAATTTTTACACTTAAAATTTTGAAACAAAAAAAACTATAGACATTAATTTCTTAAAACTAATCATCAAAAAGTGTAAACTTATATAATGCAAGCGTACGTAGTATTTATATATGTCATACATCCGGATCATTATAGTGTAAAAGAGGGAAGGGATTACTCTAGCAGTCACCAGTACTGCTCACGTCACATATATTTGAACGTTAAGCATGCAATAGCATTGTTCTTGTTTTTGGTAGGTAATGCGCGCGGCGGTAGGGATTCGAACCTAATTTTTAACGTATAGGGGAAGGTCTTAATTATTATGCCACACCTTATATATATACATTGTACTTATCTGCCGAGTGTCTTGATTCTTAAACACAAGAGAGATATATATATATATATATAAGGGAAAATTAATTGGAGGTCCCTGTCAGAGTCTGGTACTTATTTCCTCGTCCCTGTCACAATAGCGTTTGATGTAAAGTCCTTGCTTTTCTCCAGGTTTAATTTTCAGTCCTTGCTTTTCACACGTCACCATTTACGGCCCTCCACACACGATTTCCGTCTCCTTGGCCTCCGTCTCTTTTTCCCATTCCCGTCTTACCCTTCCCTCCTTTTTTCCATCGCCTTTTTCCCAAACGACGCTGACGCTTCGGTGGCCCGTGAACTCTGACCGATGCGAAGTTACTGTTACATACCCTTCCAAGAACTGATACAGCAACCATTGACAGCACTTACAAATAGCTTTCGGACGACCGTTCTTCACACTATAAAAGGAACCCAGGGTCATTCCTATCCTTCATCACAAGCTTCCCTCGCTCTTCTTCTTCCTATCTTTGTTGCTCGTCTTCTTCATCTTTATTTGCAGATGTCTTCATCTAACCGTGCTCCCCAGAGGGATGGCAAGGCACCTGCCTCACCGGTGCCACCGTCGCCCTCGGCTCCCCCGTTGCGACAGTCCAACTTCAGCGCCGACTACTGGGACGGTTTTTACATCGGCTGGAAGATGGCTTTACAGAAAGCCTCCCGGCATTACGGCGACAAGGGCCTCAATAACATCCTCCCAGACATCGGCCCTAGGGTAGAACACATCCCTTCCTCCCCTTCCTCCGCTGACCGTTCCGGCACCTGCCCTTCCTCCCCTGACCGTTCCGGCACCTGCCCTTCCTCCCCTGACCGTTCCGGCACCTCCCCTTCCTCCCATCCCTCTCCTGACCGTTCCGCCTCCTCCCCTCCCTGCTCTACCGAGTGGTCGGTAGAGTAGAGGTAGAGAGTTATTGTAACATGGCTTGTTTATGATAAGCATTTTCGTTTGATGCAGTCTTCTGTGTGCTTATGTATGTGCTCTGTATCATGGAAACTCAACATGTTACCAATAACACACTGTAACATCCCCTCATATATACTATAATCAACATGACGAACGACTGTAAGAGATTATAACATATAATGTAAAACTGTATGTTAGACTGTAGTGCTTGAACTGTAAGAGTGTAGTGCTCAAACTGTAACAGGGCTTTTCTTTAGGTGTAACACTGTAGTGCTCGAACTGTAACAGTCTAGAACTTAAACTGTAACATTTTATTACGTATAATATAACAGAATACGTAAGTACTGGAACTGTAAGAGTGTAGTGCGCGAACTGTAAGAGTGTAGTGCTGAAAATGTAAGAGTCTAGTGCTTCAACTGCAACATCTTATTACATACATATACTGTAACAGAAATCGTGAGGAGACAGTGCTCTTCTTCCTCCTATCTTTCTTGGTCGTCTTCTTCCTCTTTATTCGCAGATGTCTTCATGTAACATACGGTACACAGGTCAAACTGTAAGAGTATTAGAGTTAAACTGTAACACTACATTACGTACACTGTACAACAAAACGTAATTGTAAGTGCGCAAACTGTGCAAGTGTATTACTGAAACTGTAATAGCGTAGCAGTGAAATTATAACAGCGTAGTGCGTACACTGTAATAATGTATTACATACACTGTAATATTGGAATATTAGGACGACGTTCTGTTGTAACTAATATACAAGATTTAAAATCCGTCAGGATTGTGGGGTGGGTTGCTACAAGTTCTCGGTTGTGACCTGTTTGTTTGCACCTTGAACAAATATATGCATGATCTACTTCTCCTCTTGAATGTATTCTCCTCTTTCTCGGTCTTCCTGGCAACCTTTTTGTTGTCGGTGGCTTGATTAGAACTTCTGATGGTTGAGGCGGATCCGGCATGTCAAATGTTGGGATAGGTTGAATGTTTCTTTCATATGTAGCCCTATACACTTCTGTGCTGTAAAATTCCGAAACATATTGAGTAACGGCCTCCTTGTTACTGCCAATTGCTGCGCATGCATGCTTGCAAGGAATCTTGACAAGTTGCCAGTGTCCACAGGAGCATGTTTGTAGATGGAGGTCTAGGGTACGTCTTCATACTTTCAACAACCTCAAATTTGATTCCATATGAATGACGGATTGCTAAGCTTCTCCTTTCTTGAAGGTTTTTTTCGATGATTTTTTGTACTTTAGGACAGTATGGTGTATCCCACAATGCAGCATCAATTTTCCTCTTTGCAGCCATTTCCATCATTTGCACTCTAATTTTGTCAACCATCTGTAGTATTGGTAGACTTCGCGCGTCATGTATCCAATTGTTGAATGACTCTGCCAAATTAGAGTATAATTCACCAAACCTGTATGGCCATGTGAAGGAAATTAGGTTAACATCAAATATCTGTAACAAGTGTCCACTACATACTGTAACCTTATTTAACACGTTCTGTAATAGATTATCCCTATAACTGTAAGCACATAAATGGCAGAATGTAATAGAACATATCGCTTATGTATTTAAAGAGCCGAACCTTTGTCCCTGGAAAAGAGCATGGGACCAGTGTTCGACATCATTTCGGAGCACCCAATCTTTGGCCTCAGTAGAATTAAGCTCCATTGCAGTCATTGCGTCTTGGTACTCTTGTTCAGTAACAGCATAGGCAATGCGCTGAGAATTTTTCTAAGTAATTTTTTGAAAGGGGCGGCATACTTCCCCGCACATTGGTCGTTGAAGTTCTGCATGATGTGCTGGAAACAGTAGCCGTGATGATCATTCGGAAATACGTCAGGGATCGCTTCCTTCAGACCTCTCCCTCTGTCTGATAGGAACGCGATCCTTCTATCTGATAGCAATGCCTTTTTCAAATTTTGTAGAAACCAGACCCAGTTGTCATATGTTTCCGAATCTGCGATGGAGTAGGCTACACTGAATAGCTCATTGTTACCGTTTAAGGCACTTGCAGCAAATAAACCCCTTGCACTCTATGTTGTTTGATATGAGTTCCGTCCAAAAAGAGCATAGGTCGACAACCAACTTCGAACCCATATGCAGACGCCTCGAAGCATATCAAAAACCGTTTGAAACGTTGAGTCTCCGGGTCCACTTCTAGAGACAAGATCGATCCCGGGTTTGGCTGTAATGCACGTTCGCTATACCAGTTCAACATATGATAGCTTGTTCTGAAATCTCCGTATAGTGAACCGATAGCAACCTCTTTGCCCCACCATGCCTATTCAAATGATTATACATGTTCTGTAAGAGTGTTACAGTTCTTGTCCTCATACCTTACAGTAGCCTTCTTAAGTTGTTACAGTATACGCTCAAATGATTACAGTTGTTACAATACAAACCCTTATAGTATATGATTACAGTTGTTACAATACAAGAGTCAGAGACTTACAGCATATGATTACAGTTGTTACAGTGGCATGCAGATATTGTTACAGTATACGTCGAAATGATTATAGTTATGACAATGATAGTCTTACAGTATATGAGGACAATTGTTACAATGCTAGGGTCAGAGAATTACAGTTAAGGATCTATTGATTACAGTAGACGTCATGATGTGTTACAATTCAATTCATGGCATACCTGATGATAAGGGATGCAGATACCGTATTCCCGACGGATGTCACTCATCATTTCACTTGCTCTGTAGGTGGGTTTATCAAGTAGTTTCCCCTTCACAGCATTTGCTACCCACTTCTTAGATGTCCGTGGATGTCCGTCGCTCATAATGTCACATCCACAGGTGTGTATGTTGTTGAGAGTCTTGATTTGAAATTGTGGACCTTGAAGAACGACGGACGCATGCAGGCGCCATGGGCAAACAGAGACATTGCAACGTACAGTTAATCGTATAGAGTCGTTCTTTAAATATTTCCAATTAAATCCTCGTGCGATCGCGTAATTTGTTAGTTCCATCTGCAATAGCTCTTTGCTTATGAAGACTTGTCCTACTGAGTGTATTCTACCTACGGAATATTGCGTCAACACTGGTACTACACCTTCCGCTCCTTCTCCTCGCACATACAACTCGAAACTGCTTCCTGGTAATTGGAGGGGTTCTGGGGTTACCAAAGAACCGCCATGCGTGTTTGAAGTACTTCTGCAAATAATGTACATACATACATTCTTAAGACGAAGGCTTGTTAAGAATGCATGGGATAACATGAAGGGTGGTGAAGAATACATGGACCACGTACCTGTCAAGTGGTTGCGTTCCATCTGAATGACGACTAGCATGCGTACTAAGGCAACGAGTTTCCACCTGATGAATTTCTAGATTTATCAATGATGTTCCCTGACAGTTGTGAAGATCAAACATAGCTTGGACATCCCCATCGTCAAGAAACACCTGTTCAACGTCGGTATCCATGGGAAGACGATACTTCAGCATGTTCTCCTGCATGTCTACACCCAACCTTTGGGAAACCCTGCTATGAATGGACGCCAAATCCGTGTCCCTCCCTATGAAAAGAACGAAACTTTGATCTCCAAATGAACATCTTCCAGGGAGCTGCTCCATTGGGTGGCAGAGGAAGACGAACGGTTCGTGGAAGACGTTTCGTGAATGAGTTGCTTGGACTGGGGGTCAAATTGGCGGGAGTGCGTATATGGCTACCAAACATGGCGGGAAAGCTGTATACGAAGGGCTGTGATTACATACACATCCCCTCGTCTGTCGTACCGAGTATTTTCAGCCGCCCGATGGTCATCATTGCAGTGCACTGCCATCCTCTTGAGTCCAGTGTCCACCCGTCGGGTACACCGACTTCATATATCATGACTTTTCTCCTTCCCTTCTCATACACCGCCATTCCTCCACCAGACCTCTTCTCTGTTACAGTTTCCCTTCCTTCTGATACATCTCCAGACGAAGCAATCCGTCTCTCCCCTCTAACGATGGCAAGCCGTCGATCTCCTACGAGCGCTGACATTCAGAGCATTGCGGCGGATGCGGTGCAAGAAGCGTTCGTGGAAGAACCCAGACTCCAAGTCGTACGAAAAAGTAGTTTCTTCTTACCCTAATACGGATGTTTGTCGAATGAATGTTTTCTTTTTTAAGATGCGATCTTTTCTTTGCAGAAAAGAATGAATATAATACGCAATGCTCGCTTCTGTTCTACCGTTCCGTTATGGACGATTTGCAATTTAGGAGCGCGCATCTGAAGTTGATGAGGAATTCACCATTTCGCGCGTATATCAAATGCGAAATGGTGACCTACCCCATTTCACTCATTGTCGATCTTATGACACGTTTCGATGGAGAGCGTTTTAAGATTGGCTCATGCAGCATGACTTTTCGCCCTTCAGACATAGCCAAAGTTATGGGTATACCAAATGTTGGTTCCCCTATCGACCTGAACACGGATGGGACAAAAGCCAGTTTGCGCCGGATCCTTGGAACCAAAAGAACGATGGACAGGCACAATGTCCATTTGAAACTTAAGGAGTACGTTCCACAGGAGGGTCAACTTGCTGTTGAGATTTCGGTGAAGCTTTGGGTTGCGCTTCTTTGTTCCTGTTTCTTCTTCCCCACAAGTGGGATGTCGGGGTCGCTGTCCATTCTGCCATACCTGACGACCTCCATGACATGAACAACGCCAATTGGGCTGCCGCAATCCACGAGTACCTGATGTCGGGGGTGATGGCATTCAAAACAGCAGCTGGTTCCTGCAAAAACATCTTCCTAACCGGTTGTGTTCCCGCTCTCGGTGTGAGTATACTGTTACGGTACACTCTGTTACAGTTCCTGAATGTGTCTATTCCAGAAGACTCATAGAGTACATTTACAGAAGACATATGTATATGTTACATACGTTTTCATATGTCCTCTATTACAGTTCAAGACGGTGTCTATTACAGATGACATATGAACCTATTACAGTACGCGTAGAATACATTTACAGAAGACATATGTATATGTTACATACATTTACGATACACTTCTCATACGCATTATCTATTTCATAATGATGTAGGCATGGTTTTTGATGCACCAATACAAATGGAAACCAGATCATCCGGAAAGGAATCCCCCATTTTTCCGTTGGGATTGCCGGAATAAGGGACCGGAGTTATCCGCCCTACTACGGGGGTTGCGACGATCTGATGTAAGTGTCACTTACCCCTGGAACTGTGTTATCTTCGTATATGACTTATACCTGTACCTGTACCTACGTTAATTCAGGTGTATTTGGAGTATAATGAAAATGAGGAGCCACCTAGAGCTTCGCGACGATTGACGGCATCCACGTCAACCACTTCCTGAACCCCTCCATCAGATAACTCTCTGCATGGCATTCTTATCCAGTTACAGCGGCAGAATGACCAGTTACTTGGCAGAATGACCAGTTAAAGCGGCAGAATGACCAATTACACCGGCAGAACAATATCCTCCAGTCAATGGATGGAAGGCTACATAGACTGGAGGAACAATTTCAGCGGCAGCCTCGGTGGCAACATCCCCCCCCAGAGATAGAATGTGCAATTTTAGCCCTACCGCCATTGGAGCTCCCAACAGCTTCAGTACGATCACATGCCGTGGCAAAGAAGAGTTACCAACGTCCAGGTAAACGTTTTGTGTCGTTACATTGTTTCATTTTCTTAGTTACAGAAGATGCTTTCCTCATTTACAGTTAGAGTCCTACTCTCTTACAGTCATTCCAATACTTAGTAATACGATTGTACTCCACCTTTACAGTTTCATTCCTTGTCTGTTACAGTCTTTTATATACGAAGTTACAGAATTGTTCTCTATGTTTACAGCTCTCTTTCATAGACATTAACAGACTTTCGTGTTCTCAGTTACAGGAAGGAGATCCGTCCAGACAAGGTCGCGGCGGTCATTTAAGGAGTTGCACATTCCCGAGTTGAAGGAGGGGAAAAAGAGGGGGCGAAAGGAGGAGGAGGAGGACCAGAGGAAGAGGAAGAAGGAGGAGAAGGCGGAGGCGGAGGAGGAGGAGGCGGAGAGGAAGAGGGAGGAGGAGGAGCAGAGGAAGAAGGAGGCAGATAGGAAGAAGGAGGAGGAGGAGGAGGTGGAGAGGAGGCGGGAGGAGGAGGAGCAGAGGAAGAAGGAGGCGGACAGGAAGAAGGAGGAGGAGGAGGAGGCGGAGAGGAGGCGGGAGGAGGAGGAGCAGAGGAAGAAGGAGGCGGACAGGAAGAAGGAGGAGGAGGAGGTGGTGGAGATGAAGAGGGAGGAGGAGGAGCAGAGGAAGAAGGAGGCGGACAGGAAGAAGGAGGAGGAGGAGGAGGCGGAGAGGAAGAGGGAGGAGGAGGAGCAGACGAAGAAGGAGGCGGACAGGAAGAAGGAGGAGGAGGAGGAGGCAGAGAGGAAGAGGGAGGAGGAGGAGCAGACGAAGAAGGAGGCGGAGAGGAAGCAGAAGGAGGGGGAAGAAGAAGGAAATAAGAGGAAGCGGCGTCAGATATCCCCATCATCATTGTCCCGACGTGTTACAGCTGGGACGAGGATAAGACGACAACCAGATATCTTTACGGTATGGTTTCCCCTTACAGAATTTACATAAGCTGAGCATTCGGTTACAGAACCCTTCATGAGACATAACAGTTTGTTCCGAGTCCGTTACAATTACATTATAATTGTTTTATAGAACATTCCTTTTTTACTTACTCTATCGCAGCCAGACGATTTTCGGCACCACAAAGCCACGAAAGTGAATGTGTCCACTTGCGAACCGATCCTTGTTGAGTCTCAAGAGAGTACAGACACACTTCCAACGGGAAAGAAAGAGGAGAGACGTGATTACGTCGCCCGGGATGCATTAGGAGTGGCCGAAAAGTCATTGATTGAACGATTTTTCAATGAGTGCTTCATTAATGAGTACGTGTTACAGTATATGTCTACCATGTTTACAATTTCGACCAAAGATGTTTACATTATATATCTACCATGTTTACAGTATATGTCTACCATGTTTACAGTATATGTCTACCATGTTTACAATATATGTCTACCATGTTTACAGTATATGTCTACCATGTTTACAGTTTCGTCAATTATTGATGACAGTCTTAATTCTTACCCAAGATGTTTTCTTACATGTAGAAATTTAATGTTCAACGGCCCTGTGGAAGGATATGACAATTTCCTCTCATTTCATGACATCCGGGAGCTATTGTTCGCGAGGGAGAGCGAATCGGTCGTAATTGACTGCTACGTCAACGCTTACTTGTTTCGCCCCCGTGAAGAGAACCCGGACATTTTTTGGAATTTTGGATATCTGCATGCCGCTTTAAAGGGTTATGTCCAATCTTGCCGAGACGATAAGAGCATGGAACAACATTTCGAAAACGCTTTCAAGAGATTGGACTGCGCCCCAAATGAATTCGACCTCATCTTCTCCCCCATACACGTTGGAATGAACCATTGGGCTCTTCTGGTCATCCGCATGAAGGAAAAAGAGTTCCACGTGTACGACTCATTACGAAACAAACATCGTGCTGACATTCCACAATATGTAAGTGACCAGTGTTCCATACGATGCTTACATTCGTTACAGAGCGCGAGCACTTGTGTTACAGACGTAACAGTAACATGAAATCTACGTTAAGTTGCTCGAACTCTTTTGTTCATTCTCTTATGCAGGTGGAGGAACTGATAAGATACTTGAAGGGCAAGCAGATAGATGCAGCTACATGGCCGCTACGCTACCCCGACCCATGCCCACAACAAGGATCGGGAGACGGCTGCGGAATTTTTACTTGCAAATACATGGAATGTCTAGCACGTACGGACATTCAAGATTTGTCCTTCAGTCAGAATGACATGCCTATTGTGCGAGCAAAAATCGCCCTCCACTTCATCAAAACGTACTTCAATGGAGAAGGGCGTTCATAGCGTCTACAACTGAAGGAGAACTGTCGCACGTACTAACTCCTAACTATTGTAATGATACTTGTTGTATGGTCTTTACCTATTATTGTTATAGTATAAATGATACTAGGTTACAGTTGAAGAAGTACTGTCTTACAGCTTGAGCGCCCAGCTACGCCTACCTCATTACAGTGTGTGTAGAATCCTGTTACAGTCTTTACCTATTCTTGTTACAGTATAAATGATACTAGGTTACAGTTGAAGAAGTACTGTCTTACAGCTTGAGCACCCAGCTACGCCTACCTCATTACAGTGTGTGTAGAATCCTGTTACAGTCTTTACCTATTCTTGTTACAGTATAAATGATACTAGGTTACAGTTGAAGAAGTACTGTCTTACAGCTTGAGCGCCCAGCTACGCCTACCTCATTACAGTGTGTGTAGAATCCTCTTACAGTCTTTACCTATTCTTTTTACAGTATAAATGATACTAGGTTACAGTTGAAGAAGTACTATCTTACAGCTTGTGCGCCCAGCTATGCCTACCTCATTACAGTGTGTGTAGAATCCTCTTACAGTCTTTACCTATTCTTGTTACAGTATAAATGATACTAGGTTACAGTTGAAGAAGTACTGTCTTACAGCTTGAGCGCTCAGCTACGCCTACCTCATTACAGTGTGTGTAGAATCCTCTTACAGTCTTTACCTATACTTTTATAGTATACATAATAGGAGGTTACATTTCCAGAACACATTATTACAGTATCAGTTGAAATCTTTTACAGTACTTAGCTATTGTCATTATAGTATGCATGCTATGAGGTTACAGTTGGAATGATGTTACAGTCGTAACCTTTATGTTTTATAGTATGCATGATAGGAGGTTACAGTTCGAGAACTAAAGCTACAACTATTTATTACATTACTTGTTTCCCGTGTTACAGTATGTGCCCTTATTCATTACAGTGTCCATGCTATGGGGTTACAGTTCCAGCAGTATAGTTTGACCGCTTCGAAGGAACCTGTTAGTATTACAGTACACGCATCATAGATAGCACATACAAGCCCACAGAAGACTGCATATAAGGAAAATATTTATATTCCATAAACAAGCACTGTTACAATCTTAACTCCGTAACCCAATAGCATGGACACTGGAATGAAACGGAGGGGAGGGGACAAATAAGGACAGTAGAGATAGGAGGGGAGGGGAGGAATAAGAAGGATTGCAGAGAAGGGAGGGAGGGGAGGGGAGGTGAGGTGTAGGAAGGGATGGGAGGGGAGGGGAGGAACTGGTCGGGGAGGGAGACATTCTAAACACCCTAACCCGATTACTCGGTGGACGAGGGAGGGGAGGAATAGGAGCGGGCCGGGGAGGGACGAGGGGAAGGTGAGGAAGATATGTGTTCTACCCTAGGGCCAATGTCAGGGAGGATTTTGGTGAGGCCCTTGTGGTGGTACAGCCGAGAGGCTTTCTGTAAAGTCATCATCCACCCAACGTAAAATCCGTTCCAGTAGTCGGAGCTGTACGTCTCCGGGAAAGGTAGAGCCGGGGGAGCCGGGGGCGACGGTGGCACCGGTGAGGTAGGTGCCTTGCCATCCCTCTGGGGAGCACGGTTAGATGAAGACATCTGCAAATAAAGATGAAGAATACGAGCAACAAAGATAGGAAGAAGAAGAGCGAGGGAAGCTTGTGATGAAGGATAAGAATGACCCTGGGTTCCTTTTATAGTGTGAAGAACGATCGTCCGAAGGCTGTTTGTAAGTGCTGTCAATGGTTGCTGTATCAGTTCTTGGCAGGGTATGTAACAGTAACTTCGCATCGGTCAGAGTTCACGGGCCACCGAAGCGTCAGCGTCGTTTGGGGAAAAGGCGATGGAAAAAAGGAGGGAATGGTAAGACGGGAATGGGAAAAAGAGACGGAGGCCAAGGAGACGGAAATCGTATGTGGAGGGCCGTAAATGGTGACGTGTGAAAAGTAGGGACTGGAAATTAAACCTGGAGAAAAGCAGGGACTTTACATCAACCGGTATTCTGACAGGGACGAGGAAATAAGTACCAGACTCTGACAGGAACCCCTAATTAATTTTCCCTATATATAATGAATATAATGTTGATGATGATCAGACAAATATATAATGTTGTACATGATCAATTAAGGTCTAGAAGACCAAACAATTAATTATTGGAAAATAGAAAGTGTGGGTGGTCGTCTCCACATTCTTCTTAATTAATTTGGTTAATAACCTGTGAAAAGAAATCGACCTGTAATACTTGTCTTCATATATTGAGAATAAATAGTTAGATCCACACCTCGGCCAGCGACAGTTAGAAAAGACCATCGATCACCGGCCAGAGGCCACACGCAACCGCCTCTTCTCCATCCGCCTCCCTCTGCATGCCCATCGATCGACATGGGAGAGGCCGTGTGAGAGGAAAGGAAGGAGACCCCAACTGCATGCCCCTAACCCCTCGCGCGCCGTCACCGGAGGGAAGTAGAAAAATTCATATATGCCTCTCCTTCCCTCCGCTCTCCGTGAGGGGGAAGTCCAGTCAATCCTGGAGAAGTACTACGTTCGCGCGTGGGGTAACCAGCTAGGGGAGGCAGTACTGGCACCACGTCCTTCTTGCCCTCCCTTGTTCGAAGAGCAGTTTTCCGGCCACCGGGGAACCGCTCATCGATCTTCCCGTCTGCACCTTTTCCCACCTATCTAGACCGCAATTCGATCCTGTACATGTGTGGTTTCCATCCTCTCTTCTTGGCAGAAGCAGCCTAGCAAACCTAGGGAAGGAGATAACTTAGATATATAGGAGAAAGGATACGGCCCACTAAAGAAAGATCAACCCACCCATTCCTTTCTATTCTATAACCTTCTGATGCATCTGGTTTGTGGGTCTTAACCAGTTGATCATGTTCCTTCCTCCCTATATATAAAGCCGGTCGGCTGCCTCTTTCGGGCGCGTGAAGCGTCTTCTTCCTATCCGAGATATCTCTGCATGCCTTCACAGCTATCACGTGCAGTCTCTTTTGTCGGGGTTGGGAGGATTTCCTACGTACCCAACAAGCACCCAGATTCCGTTCTCCCCACAGGAAGAAAAAGAAGAAGCCGAAATAGAAAAAGAAAGGGAACAGATGGCAGGAAAGGCGACTCCCAATAAGCCCGGAGACTGGGTGAGGGGCAGCCTGATCGGGTCCAGCACCTTCGGCGTTGTTAACCTGGCCATGAAGGCATGAACAAGTGCACCGGCGGCCTCTTCGCCGTCAAATCCGCGCCCTCATCTGGCGCGGGTTTCCACTCCCTGGAGAACGCGTTCGACATCTTCCGCAGCCTGGACTAGGGGTGTACAAGGTTCGGTTCGGTTTCCTCTATTTTTGGAGGAAATCGAACCAAACCGAATTCAGTTATTGAACCGAACCGAACCGGTTGATTTGGTTCAAACCGAAATCTCAACTGTTCTGGCGTTTTAAGGGTTTTTCTGATATTTTTTAGGTTTTTTTGACATTTTTTGGCCTGTTGTAGGCAAACTTGGCAAAAAGCCAGGTTTTTGGGTGGTCGCGAGATTCGAACTCGCGACCACCCGGCGCGTGGCGCCCTCCACTGCGCCACCCCTTTTTTGTTTAATTTTATTATTTATATAACTATATATCTATATTCGGTTTATTTCGGTTTCCCAGCTCCAAACCGAACCGAACCGAACCGTGAGGCTCATGAAACCGAACCGAACCGAACCGGTCGGTTCGGTTTTTCGGTTTGGACCAAATAATGAACACCCCTAGCCTGGACTCGCCGCACGTCGTCCGCTGTATGGGACACGAGTGCTCCGGTCGGCCCGATGGAGAGCAGCGGTTCAACCTCTTCATGGAGTACATGGCCGGGGGGAGCCTCTCGGACATCCTGCACCGCTTTGGAGGAACCCTCGATGAGACCGTGGTCCGAACGTACACGAAAGAGATCCTCCAAGGTATCGAGTAAGTACATGCACATTCAACCACTCACTATTTACATTGTCTCAAAATATTCACAATATATTCACAATAAATTAATGTTTCTTCTTTGTTATCACGTGTTTTTCTCGACCTTTGTGTCTCATCGTTGTAATCACCTTCTTCTTCTATATATATGTGGGATAAGTTGAGTGCCTTGATCATGTAAATGTACTCCTTCAATAATATGTGGTGGAGGCGTCGCTACACGAATCAGAACGAGTGCATCTAAAACATCAGAATCTTGTGTCCATTGCGACATTTGAAGATCCATTTGAGAAATGCCACGAGACAGAGAATCATATTCATTTGGCCATTGTTCTGATGTCCAAGGATGTGTCCATGTAGTTGGACCTCCTGAGCTTTCTCCTGGAGTATATTCGGCACCAGATGTAATTGAAGGTTGCTCATATTCTGGAATCCTTATCCGAAGCTTATTGAACGTGTCTTCTTGGAGCTTTAAAATCTCTTTCTTCACATCCAAATAAGATGTTTCGGGGTTTGTTATTAGCAATTCTCTTGTCCGGAATGTTACATCTACCTAAAAATAATTGAATATTTAAGTATAACAACAATTTTCTATAAACTACAAAATTAATAAATGAATACTTACTAATGCACGCTCAATAGGTCCCCTCGAACAATACTCCGTTGGTGGCTCCTCGGAGAATGGTGTCAAATAAAAATTTGACTGTCGCTCATACCATTGACGCCATTGGCTTTCATCTTCTTCTTATGTTGGAGGTTCTAAAATGGTGTTTGCACGGGCATTCCACCTTTCAATACTTCTAGCATGATATGCCAACCAATTTTTGTTTGCATGTCCACGACCATCTTTACGATCATATCGCTCCAGTATTGGTGTCATTACTTGAGGAGCACCAAATTGGCGCCATACTCTCTCGGGCATATGCACCTCCATAATAGCCATACAAAATATGGGTACATGTGCCCGCCACAATTATGAGCTCTCTCTACAAATTGCAGCAACATTTGCTAAATTTTCCAAAGTATATGGCTCCCAAGTAATCTAAACAATGAAGTATGTGATAAGTAACATTGAAATTCGATAATAGTCATATGTAACTCCATTCATATTTTTTTATATAAATAACTTCTCATCACCTTACTTTCCTCAATAATCTCAAATTCATTCTTGTAGAATTCCCATGTACAGTTTGGCGCCTCTCGTGATAATCTTCTATGCCACCTAAAGTCAAGGAATGTCAGTGATTATGAGTGAATTTACAACAAATTTACTCGTAATATATGACAAACTTACCTCGCGCCAAAACATGCATCTCGGGTTGGATTTAATGGCAGTCTAGGGATTGGTCGTGCAATATGAAACCTCTCCCAACACCACAACTATACAAAGACATGCATGGTAATTGTAATTAACATATATACAAGAAAAGACAACTAACATTAATTTTTATCATCCAATGCAAGTACATGTAGTAAATGTAGACATCCTCCGATTCATTTTCTCTTTTTTTTTCAATGCTGCACAACCGAACTGCCGACAGAGATAATACAGCATTCCCCCAAGACAATTTTCCACAAGCATTGAAATCCTCCAAAAATCCTAAGTATTGTATGTGGATCTCGTTTCCTGATGTGTCCAGTATTAAAGACTTACCTAGTAAATACATCACATATGCTCGGGTATAACAATGGACAATGTGCATATTCTGTCCGTGCAAATTCATTTGAGAGAAAGTGTCTCGCAAAAATGTCAATTGCAAGCATGTTTTAGGTTGACCCAAAACATTCAAATTTAGGATGTCGACACCAAGTAACTCTTGACACATGTCCAAATATGATGGCCATCTTGTAGGAATTAGCGGGGCCGCCACTACAGGTTCTCTATCAATCCGTAATCCTACAACAAAAATAAAACCACTCAAAGTTATGAATGTAGAACAAATAATATGAAGTTGGAACAACTTAAGAGTTGGAAGCCGTACCTAAGATGCACAATACATCTTGTAAAGTAATAGTCATCTCACCCTGCAGAAGTGAAAAGTATTTGTTTCTGGATGCCATCTATCAACCAATGCTGTAAGTAATGGCCGATCCAACTTAACCCATGCACATTTTCTCACGATATTGAAACTAGCTCGACGAATTAACAAACCATGTAGACGCCATTGACATTGAGATTTTGCATAACAAACTAATGTTAAAATCTTAGAAGTCGACCGATCGGTACAATACTGAACATTTCGTTTGACCGACCACAGAGATACTTTTGTCACCAAATCTTCTTTTCTGGCAAACAAATCTCCAACCTGAAGTTCTTCATTTGACTGTATGGTATACACATTGAAATTATCCACTTGAACAGTAGTCGTACGCATTTATTCTCTCTCTTCATCCTCAATGAAGTATTCATTAGCTACTGCATTATATACCCAATTCGTCATATCTCGTGAGACACATTCATTTACAACATGCAAACTGTCAATGGTGGGTCTACTCATATTTGCATCATCATTCACATCAGTATCATATGAGCTTTGACTATTGTCATTATCATCATCACCATCACTCTCAATATTATCTAAGACTTCATCATTGAGATTGTGACTTGATCCAGCCTCATTCATAGTAGACTATGGATAACTAGTAGAGAAACTTAAGAATTGATTCATACTTTCTTCACAATGAGACCTACTACAGTGAACAAATATTTGTAAAACTTTGAGTATCATACTAAAAAAATAAAGATATAATTTATATTATGATATAACACTTACGAACGGTGCACATCTCTTTGACTATCTGAAGGAAGACAGACATTAATGTCCAAATTATTCGTTGCCTGTGTCGGTGTACATAGGACTACATCCGATTGAGAATTTAATATTCTCGTTGTAATTGGATGTGTGGGTGCTTCATATCCCATTGATGTTGTCGGTGAAGATGACGGTCTAAATGCGACATTATGTGCCATATCTTCTATTGGACAATTGACATAAGTCGGCAGAATTGTAATTTTTTCTATAAAGACAGTCAATGGTGCAGAGACACATAAATCTAGCATTATAGAATATTTTTCTTCATCATCAACTTCAATAGAAAATCCATCATTATTAGGGACCTTAACATGAATTTTCAACTCATACTCAAGAGGATTAATCTTTGTTGCACGATAGATTATACTCTTGAGTTCAATGAACGAACAACGTGAATGTACCCTAATGATTGTTTCATTGCTTCCCTCATATATAGCCACTCTACCATTCTTAGACAATCTTCCATTATAAAGAATGACCATAAATACATTTGTAGATGACATCTTATTAATTTAAGAGATGTCACACCTGCAAGATCATAACAAATGAACTAATTTTATCATTATTTTTTAATATCATTATTTTAATTAACAAAAAAAATTTAATGCATTCAATAAAAATCACAATTGTAATGCAAAATATAATTAACAAAACTACAACTAAATCATTGCAATAGCAAGTTAATATATATATATATATATTATAAAATTTAATTTTTACATTAAAATTTGTAAATTTTTACTCTTACAAAATGTGAGGAAAGAGTAGACTGATCCGGAGAGAGGTGTGAAATACACGGCGGAAGGGGGGAAGGGAGATGGTGGAGGTGGGACTGTCCTCCCACGGTGGGAGATGTGGGGAGAGGAGGTGGAGTCACACTGGTAAATGTGGGGGGAGAGGGGTGAAATACATGGCGGAAGGGGGGGGGGAGGGCGATGGTGGAGGTAGGGTTGCCCTCCCACGGTGGGAGATGTGGAGAGAGAAGGTGGGGACCAACCGACGAGAGGAGTGGGCAAAGGGTGACGGCCCCTCAGGGAGGGGGATATGGAGGGACCAACTGACAAGAAGGTGTCGGGTTAGGGAAGGGAAAGGGGGACCACGGGACCACATGAAAAAACACATATTACCAACTTCGCAGATGAAAGAACGTGTCACAGCCGCCGTGTGGCTGCTGCCGGGTTCGCTGCCGCCTTGTCGCCGCACATCGCGTCGCCGTCGCCCTCGCCGTGGCACCGTGTCGCCCTCCGTCCGCCACAGCCTGCTCGAAAGGGGAAAGGGGATGGAATACGAGTGGAGAAGGGAAGGGGTGGTAGGTGGAGAGGTAGTAAAAGGCAAATCGATTAGCGCGATGTCGATTTGCTATTTTTTTAAACCAAATTTTTTGACCGATCTTTGTCAAAAATGTGTTAGCTTGCGAAATAAAATTTTTAGTTTGTTATTTCACTTAAAAAAATTTCAAACCCTGCTATTTTTAAAAAAAACCCGTTACGGCTCGTGGGGGCAGTTAACATGCGGGACTCTCCCGTGGATGGCGCCGGAGCTACTGAGGAACGAGGGGCGTGGTTCGCCGCGGACATATTGTCTCTGGGTTGCACTGTCATCGAGATGGCCACGGGGAGGCCGCCCACTTGGGGCGTCGACGAGCTCCCCGACTCCACAGCCGCGGCTGTCTTTAGGATCGCCTATGGCGACGACAAGCCGAGGTTTCCGACTGGTTTGTCAGAGGAAGGGGTCGACTTCCTGAGCAGGTGCTTGCAGAGGGACCCGAGGCTGAGATGGGATGTAGAGGGACTGCCAAACCATCCCTTCGTTACGGGGAACTACTGGGAAGACCGGTGTCCATGCAACGGGAACGCTGGCTCGCCGACGAGCATCCTGGGTGAAGGGCGATGGTGTCTGGAGGAGGCCGATGACTCCTCCATGAAAAGGGCTTCTGGGATAGGAATGCGATTACCTGTCACTGCAAGGCGCATGGAAGGAGAAGGCCGAAGGCAGCGCTGCGATGAGATGGACGTCGCAGAGTCGGGTTCTTGGCTTCTTGTCAGATCGGATTGTGTGTTTTCACGCAGACAAATTCCTCTTTTTGCTTATGAAGGTGGGCAAGCAATATTACTTGGATGTTTTGGGTAGGGATATTCATTTAGTTTCTCGCACCTTTGTTAATTTGTTTTTCTCCTAGATAGAGCACCTTTGCATGCAGATATTACTGTTTCGACAGAACCATCGTGTGTATCGATGGCAGGAAAAACAGCATCTGATTACGAGAAAAGCAGGTGGGCTGCAAACGATCCGAGCCGAGCCGAGTAACACTCTGCTCGAGCTCGGCTCGTTCGTTTATTGGCGAGTTCGAACTCGGCTCGATACTCGCCGAGTACTTTTGACCTATGTTCGTACTCGGCTCGATAAGTATTTACCATGTTTGAGCTCGGCTCGTTAAGCTACTCGTTTACATAAACGAGTTCGAATACGAGCTCGAGTTCGAATTCGAATTCGAATTTCTTACCTAAACGAGCTTAGGCTCGAACTCAACTCGTTTAACCATCCACATATTTGAGCTCGAACTCGAACTCGGATCAAAATTTGTACACAAAAACGAGTGCAAGCTCGAGCTCGGCTCGTTTAACATGACAACCTACAAGCTATGCACATACTCCCAATTTTTTTATCACAGTGTGCAACATAAAGGTTAAAAAAACCCAAAATGCCCCTAATGCCATACTATATAAATTGTTATAGACTTATGTTCCTAATTTTTTATCAAAATGTCATAGAAAAATAATAAAAAAATAGATTTGCCCCTAATGTCATACCATATAAATTGTTGCATGTTATACAAATATGCTATCACTTTTTCACCAAAATATGCCATAGAAAAAATTTAAAAACCCAAAAACATCCCTAATGTCATACTACATAAACACATATACACAATCTTCCACTTAACAGTTAAGATGACCGGCAGGATTTATTACATAAACATACAAAACTGATCTATATATGCTACATAAACATCAAGCTGTGGCCATGCCCACAAGCTCAATCTTAATACCAAATCAACCCATCTTTAATA
Organism: Colocasia esculenta; assembly: GCA_014218235.1. Lineage (NCBI taxonomy): Eukaryota > Viridiplantae > Streptophyta > Magnoliopsida > Alismatales > Araceae > Colocasia > Colocasia esculenta. The sequence continues at coordinate 185,428,684 of CM024754.1, read as the reverse complement.
ACAGCATGTGCATGTACCTTGTCCTCCATCTTATGGCCTATATACATGATATTCACCATTGATGGCAGGAAACTCATAGGTCCATGTTCTGGAACCTTTTTCTTTTGTAAGAAGTAACATAACTAGAGAAAGACTTGGAGAGGGAATGAATGAGAAGAGGCATGGGTGAGGTAAACAGTTCTGCATCATAGTGGGAGCTAGAGGCAGCTTAGCGGTCACAAGCTTCACCCTGTCCCCACCTACACTATACACAGACACCTCATGGCCACCTTTGTTGAGTATTAGACATCTGTTTTCCCCCTCTGGTCCCTGTTCTTTTGTTGATGCAAAGTGCAGCAGCTGTGCTTTCTTTTTGTTTCTTGTCCAAGGAGTCCAGGGCATCATACTTTATTTTCTCTCCCACAACAGCACATGCCACTGCCCTCCCACAGCCTTCTCCCCCAGAATTCAGCACAAAATGCCCACCAAGCTTAAATATTGATCAAGTGACAGCTGCACAACCATAAACAAGATGTGGATGCCTGGTTCGGAATAATGACAAAGGAGTGAGAAGTGATGACTCCAAGTTGGGTGAAGATGAGAAAGGTTTGGGCCATTCCTTCACAGAGTTCCACTTAACAGTTAAGCATATATAGATCAGTTTTTAAGGAAAAAAAATGGAAATGGAGCAGCATATATAGATCAGTTTTTTCTTCAAGAACCATACAAAAAGGAGTAGCCCAATGGTAAAACATTAAGTGACTCCGTACTATCTCCCCAAATTTCTTCAAGAAAAATGACAAAAGGCTACATGTTCAAGTATCCAAATTATTCAACTTCACAAAAGGGAACAACGTAAAAGGTACATAGCCATTTTGGGCATACTCATAGCATCACGTAATAAAGAGATGACCATAATAAGCCTGAACAAGGAGGAAAAATACAAATAATAAAGCATAGTATACCTATTATAAGGCAGTCTAGCAAAAGTGCCTCAACAATTGAAGTTGATGTGTAAGATGCAGTATTCCTCATCCATAGTTTGACAAACTGGAGGAACCTTTGCTGTTGTTTTGCCCAAGGACTGTAAAAATTAAATGTTGCATTATAGATCGATCTTGTGAACTAGAGAGCTATTGATGTATTGTACCATCATACCTGAGCTGGAAACCAAATGCAGGGATGCCATGGTGATCTGACATCTAGAGAAAGAGATTGGCTGAATAAAGGGTATGGCGGAAGTGCCCGTGATGATCAGGCAGATGGGGGTGTCCGCTTTCAGACTGACCATGAGGACGGCTCCAAGGTTCAGGCGGATGTCGGTGTCCACCGTGTGAGAAATCAGTCTAAAAAATAAACAAAAAAATAAACAAAAGTCTGAAAAATCAATACGCTGCGCCGCTGCCTGGTAGGAGGGGAAACGCTGAGCCGCTGGGAGGGGCCGAGGGAGGAAGAACGCTCCGCCGCTGATAGGAGGGGAAGCGCTGCGCCGTTGGGAGGGGCCGAGGGGGGAGGAACGCTCCGCCGCTGATAGGAGGGGAAGCGCTGCGCCGTTGAGAGGGGCCGAGGGGGGAGGAACGCTGCGCCACTGCGTCGACCAGGGACGCTGGGAGGGACCGGAGGGGAGCGCTGTGCCGCTGGGAGGACGTGGGAGCCAGGGGGGAGCCCTGCGCCGCTGGAGGACCTGGGAGTCGAGGCCTGGGGTGTGGCCTGGGGAAGGGCCGAAGGTGCTGCCTGGAAGCTTGGAAAGCGGCCGGGAATGGGATTTGGGGGTTTGATGAAATAGGGTTTGCTTGTGTGGGGACTGGTTACAAATAAAATTTTATAAATTTTTATAATTTGATAATAAATTGTTAAGAATATATAAATATATTTGTATCTTTATATTTAACAAATAATTTATCTAATATGATATTTAATAATATAATGACTAATTTATCAAGTATGTTAACGAATATTAAATCGAGTATAGTAACGAGTATATTAACGAATAATTTATCGAATATTTTAACGAGTGTTTTATCGAGTATCTTAACGAGTATTTTATCGAGTATCTTAACGAGCTACTCGCGAACATAATCGAGTCGAGCATACCTTTGTTCAAGCTCGGCTCGTTTATGAACCGAGCTTATTTTTTTGTTCAAGCTCGGCTCGTTAGTTTAATAAGCGAGTCGAGTCGAGTTGTTATCGAGTCGAATATCGAGCTACTCGTCGAGTGTATTGGTTCGTTTGCAACCGTGTACTATAAGAAATGTTTTATTGAATTTAATAGTACCCCGGCTGCCACCGAGAACCCGACCACCGGTGCTGCACGGGCCCTAAGATCCGGAAAGGCTAACTGATCACTCTAACAAGATATGTAAATGAAGTATGTAACACTCTAAAATTTTTATTTATTTAAAATTTTGAAAAATGTGAAGATTTTGATTGTTAAACATAACTATTATTATGTGAGGTAATTAACTTTAATTTAAGATTAATTTGTATTAACAAATATTATTCCAGTACCGTACTCAGAGATGCGCACTTCGACAGGACGACACCGAAATTTTGTAACGAAAATAAAATCTGAGAACACCATAATTTCTATAAAAATGTGCTGATATCAGAAATATAAATATCCGAAATTGTTGACGTGCGGATTTCGAGATTAAGTCGATGCAACTATTTTTCGGATAATTTTTGCTGGGTGAAAAATAAATTCTAAAAATTAAACTAAAATTACCATAATTTGTAAAACATTCTTATTAGTTTATGGTTGAAATTTCAACTTGAATTGACATCATTTGGACATAAAATTTTGAGGACAAATGGGTCAGCTTAATTTCCAACCAATTACGGTAACTATTTTTCTGGGTTAATTATTGCTTACGTGTTAGAGGCTATGTAGGCCCATTTCATATGGGATAGGAGACTTACACGTTTATACCATACGTGTAAGCTATGAGGCTTGCATGGTAAACGTGTAAGCTGTAAAAACCAAATGATTATTACCGCAACACATGTTTGGCTATGTGCCAACATGCATGGGGAACCTGGGAGCTTATATAAGTCTCCCTTCACCCATCGTGTGGGGTTTCCACTTCTTGCTCCTACTTCTTTCCTGCTCTTGCTGCTCCTGTTGGGTCGTAGCTGCTGCTGCTGTGTTTCTGTAGGAGCTGAGTTGCTCCAACTGAAGCTGTCGCTGCTACTTCATCCTTTGCACTTGTTGTAGCCATTGCTCTCACAAGTCCTCCTATTTCCTACTTCTGCTGCTGTTGAAGCTGCTGCTGCTACCACTGCTCTGAGGAGCTATAGCATGTTGCTGCTTCTTCCATAGCTGTTGTGGTTGCCTCTATAAGTTTCCCTCTCCTTGCTATTGTGGGCTCCTTCGTTGAGGAGAAGGACCATCATCCTTTCCCAGTCAGGTAGGTTCCTCCCTACGACTCTTCTTCCATTTCTTGTTTCATGCTTGTGGTCTCTCCATTTGTATAAACCCATATTTACCATTTGTTCCATGTTCTGTAGAACTCACCTTTCTTTGGTTTCCTTCTTCTATTAAAATTCTTGAGACCATCTATTTTAGTATTACCTTGATTTGAGTTCAGTAAATCTAATAGGGTGTCTTTCTCTCTCACTTTGTTCATACCTTTAGTGAAGTTCATGTCTTTGGTTATTGATACATGTATTTGATATGACTTTCCTTCCAAATTCCAAAAAGATTTTCATGAAGGATTTGTGTAAGCATGTAGTAATTATATCATGACCAAGCTTACTGGTAGGGAACTTCCTACCAGGTACAAAGGAGTGTTGTTAGGTAAATTGTACTTCCAGTATTGGTTTTCCTAAGTTTCTGGCCACCCATGTGTAAGTTTGTGTTTCCCATGTTCTATTACTATCCTTCATGTAAAGTAGTGTTTAGAAGTGTAAACCAGATCCATTAAGTGTTGTCAACTATGTTTGGAATCATAGGAACACTTAGAAGAGTCTTCTGAGATGTTGTAATACTATTTCTGGAAGTTCAACCCACAACTGTCGACAGATAGAATCCATCTGTCGACATGTATCATGCTTCCAGAACCCAATTATCCTTGATTCATGTAAACATTTATATTCTTGATTTTGGAGGATAAATCCTACTGGGCAAGAGTGCTCATATGTTTTTTTTTTTTTAGGTAATCTACAGTACTAGAAGGCGGGACATCGGGATTTATGTGCTGAGAGATCAACCTTTGCGGTGTCTACCTTTGAGTTGTAAATTGAGAATCATGTAATATCTGTAGAATGACAGTTAATTATTTTTATTTAGTGAAGCCCCGAGCAATTTTCTGCTCAATTAGTTCAAAATTTACTATTGATTTCTTATTCGTTCATGTTCCGACATTTATAGATATATTAAATGTCAGGACGTGACAAAGTAAATGACGACAACAAATAGTAAAATATACTAACAAGTAAAGGAAAGCATCCACCACATAGTACGAGTCTAGTACAGTTCCAAATAACAAGGTATAAGTGCTGAAAAGAGGGAATAACAGATCCCTTAGGGACATATCCCGAGGGTGAAGAGTCAAGAAGCACAAGGGGCACACTGCTCAAGGAAGATGCAGTCTACTACGACCCTGTCTCCTCTGCCCACGGCGGAAGGTGCTACTGTGAAGTTTCATCTGAAACAAAGGGAATGAGCTTCACGAAGAAGTCCAGTAGGGACTACCAATCTTCCACTGGTTCTAACAAGCAGAATAGATATATGTTTTAAGGAAAAGTAAGCAAGATAATCTATTCTACTAACAAAGTAAGTGCAGAAGTGGAAAGTAAACTACACGGCCATCGGTCTAAACACATCGGAACTAGAAACTTATGTAACCACGGTGATACGGGGAGTTCCCCGCAGGTCGGCTGAATCCTCAGCTAAGCCGACCTCCCAGAGAGCCTAGGTCGACGTCCTTACGTGGCTTGGGTTGGACGAAGTCATCATTTAGGCCGGCGACTCGGAACGACTTAGATCGGGTCCTCACAATTCGGCCAGATCCTTGATTTTGCTGACCACCCGGATCGTCAGACCCGACGTCTGATGTAGCTTGAACAGATCTAGATGTCGTCATGTTCGACGTGTCTTGTTGGCCAGGACGACCTCTTTCCCCTCTCCGACTGCCTCAGCTCGGCCGAGGGCGAGAATTACCGTGCTCGGCAATAGCCGACCTAGAGCCCAACGTGTCCACGAGATTCTCGGAGCTTGGCTAGCGTAACTGCCGATGCAGTAGCAAAATAAGGTAACGTCCGATGATCATGCGCCCGATAATTACGGTCATTAAGACCACGATCTGAATGATGTGGCATGCTGGTTACGACCATGATTTGACGGCAATCACGGAGATCATCTGCGAGATTCACGGGGTCATCCAACTATTACACGAGTATCCTAACCCTATAAAAGGGGCCGACCAGTTAACTAAGTGTAGGTCGGAAGACATAGAATGCCGAGCACTATCGTTATTTGTTTCTATTTATCAATAAGAGTCGAATTTCTGCTGCATTTACGTGACTCGACTATGATTGAAGAATTCGTGAGTCGTTTTGTAGCATCGTCATTTGTTCACATCGCATGAGTGTTGGTGGAGTCAGTTGCAAGGTCGCTTCAGCACTCGGCTGACCCAACAACACGAAAGCCAGTATGAGAACACTCGCGTGGAACGAGGACATCGTAGTTTGCTGGACAAGGTCGCTTCGGCACTCGTCAGAAACCGAGAGACGACATTCAACGTTATATGAAGGCGAGGTCGCTCCAGCACTCGCGTGGAACGAGGACATCATAGTTCACTGGACGAGGTCACTTCGTCACTCGTTAGGAATTGAGAGACGACGTCCGACATTATATGAAGGCGAGGTCGCTTCGGCACTCACGTGGAACGAGGGCGTCATAGTTCGCTGGACGAGGTCGCTTCGGCACTTGTCAGGAACCGAGAGACGAGGTCCGACATTATATGAAGACGAGGTCGCTCCAGCACTCGCGTGGAACGAGGACGCCGTAGTTCGCTGAATAAGGTCACTTCGGCACTCGTCAGGAACCGAGAGACGATGTCTGATGTTATATGAAGGCGAGGTCGCTCAGGCACTTACGTGGAACGAGGACGTCATAGTTCGCTGGACGAGGTCACTTCGACACTCGTCAGGAACTGAGAGACAACGTCCAACATTATATGAAGGTGAGGTCGCTTCGGCACTCGCATGGAACGAGGATGTCGTAGTTCGATGGACGAGGTTGTGACGACCCAACCAGCAAACTGGCCCAACAACTGTGCTAGTTGGTAGACTTTCCAAGAAGGTCACCTATCCTGGGACTATTCCCAACTGAGCACGCTTAACTTCAGAGTTCTTTTACTACTCGAGCTCTAAAATGACTAGTCCAAGTTGTTAGTAGTCTACTGATTTAGTCCATTGAACATATTCTTATATGGGGTGTTACAATCTACCAATCTTATATAAGCGACGTCCTCGTCGCTGCTCACATATAACACACAATCAAACCCCAGGCAAGCAGGATTCTAGAGGTGCCCTCCACAGGCTCAAGAGGTGGCTCCTACTATGTAGCACTTTGCGCCATTATGGCCTCAAGAGGTGGCTCCCATAGTATAGCACTTTGCCCTGTGTGGCACTTAGTTCCTGCACTTCCGGCTGGGCAAGGCTCTGATAGCATTTGTGACGACCCAACCAGCAAACTAGCCCAACAACTGTGCTAGTTGGTAGACTTCCCAGAAAGGTCACCCATCTTGGGACTATTCCCAACTAAACACGCTTAACTTCAGAGTTCTTTTACTACTCGAGCTCTAAAAATGACTAGTCCGAGTTGTTAGTAGTCTACTGATTTAGTCCATTAAAAATATTCTTATATGGGGTGTTACAATCTACCCCTCTTATATAAGCGACGCCCTCTTCGCTACTCACATATAACACACAATCAAACTCCAGGCAGGCAGGAATCTAGAGGTGGCCCCCACAGGCTCAAGAGGTGGCTCCCACTATGTAGCACTTTGCGCCATTATGGCCTCAAGAGGTGGCTCCCATAGCATAGCACTTTGCCTTGTGTAGCACTTAGTTCCTACAATTCCGGCTGGGCAAGGCTCTGATAGCATTTGTGACGACCCAACCAGCAAACTGGCCCAACAACCGTGCTAGTTGGTAGACTTCCCAGGAAGGTCACCCATCTTGGGACTACTCCCAACTGAGTATGCTTAACTTCAGAGTTATTTTCCTACTCGAGCTCTGAAAATGATTAGTTCGAGTTGTTAGTAGTCTACTGATTTAGTCTATTTAATATTTAATATTTCCGTAAATGTCGAGACGAAACCGAACAGAAAATTGAGAACAAGTTTAAAATTTTTCGAGCAAGAATTACCGGGGGTCATGACCTAAAATAAAATATAAATTAACAGTTGTTCCTCAAAGTGGAGGTATACTGGTACAACATGGGTTACCACCGACTGTTAAAACAGTCGGCGGTTCCATAAAAGTCGACGGTATACAGTTGGCTTAACCTTTGACGACTGTTGAACAGTCGCCTTTTCGCAGTCGGCTATTCGAGGGTCGGCAATTTATTAGACGACTGTTTGTAAACAGTCGTCATATTGAAACGGTCGGCTATTCCACCTTTTTTTCATAGAGTTGTCGACGGTTTAAGAACAGTCGGGAAATCTTTCAAAATTTTTAAATATTTATTATTATTAATATATTAACATTGTACAATATAGTTGTCGATGGTAGGAAAATTGTCTGACTGTTCTTTCAAATTATTTTTTTAATAATAATATATTGCCATTTGTCACCTACTAAATATACATTCATATGTTTCATTAGTCTTAAAAATATAAACATCCACAATCTTTTATTTCACAATCACATGTATAATATTTGGAAACAATATACAATTATATTCAAATACATTAATCCTTTCAAAACAAAATACACATTCATGTGCCAATAATAAGGACACTGGGTGTACAGGCCATGTCCAAATATACATTCAAGTGCCAATCACAAGATGACTACATCTTTCTTTTAAGTGTACACAAGAAGTCCATTAAATATCTAAGACAGTAGCCGGTCTTCTTGTCAATGGCCAACTGCCAGCGGGGTCCTTCATGAAGGTAGATGAAGAGGAGCCAAGTGTAGGAGCAAACTCATGTACAGTGCTATCCCCTTCAAATAGGAGTGATCATACCCTGAAGAAGATCAAACCAGCAGTGTTAAAGTCCAAAACATGTTATTGAGAAGGGGAAAGAGTTCAAATAAAAATGCAAGAGTCCATCTCTGTTCAACAAAATATGGTTCTATCTCTGCTCTAACCTCTTCTGGAAATTTGGAGAACCTTCTAGTTTGTTTGTTCAGCATCACCCAAATGCTGCATTGCAAGTCATAGTAAGAGAAAAATAAAACCTTCAGATTATTGACATGGTAGCTCTGCAGACAAAGATTTGGTCTGTAAACGGAAGCAGAGGCCATGATGTATTCTGCACTAGCACAATGTGAGAGTTTGGCCCTTCTGGATGTCTCGTACATGCCAATCGCAGTGCATCCCATTCTTTCCATTGAATCTGAGAAAAAATACACCATCACACACACACACACATATATATATATATATATATATAGCGAAAAATTGTCAATCTAATATGCATACAAAACTAATAGCTTGAAATGAAATTTATTAAAATTTAAATAATTTTCAGTTCAGTGAATTTGTACATTTTGTTAAAATGAAAGATAGGTTAAGCTAACAAAAATATAGAAGAACCATCAAGAACCTGATAAAGGCTTTCATATTGTTGTATATAGATCTTCCTTCACCAACAGCCGCAACTATTGTACTGAAATTGTCATCCGCTAAAACCATGTCAGATGCTTCCTTGGCGACCTGAGAAACAAGTCGCATATTAAATAACATTGGACTGCAGATCATGTACCATTATCTGATCAGAACACCAGAAGAATTGATCTGAACAGAAAAATCCTTCAGTTTAAAAGATATAACAGAGAGTGTAGTAATACTTCACTGAAGCATTATTTCTGTCCCCAGTTAGTGGCACTATATAAAGAAAGCATTATTTCTTTCCCCAGTTAGTGGCACTATATAAAGAAAGATAAACTTTAACCAGCCATATTCTTTCATTGTTCTTTCTTCACTGTTCTTGTCTCCTGAGAAGTCACTTTTTTTTGGTTGGATAACTAGCCTATTACAGTGTCCTTTGACATTCCTTACAAAGCTGCTTGTCCTGAGACTTGAACCCACAGCCTCATCTTGGTGTACATGGAAGTCAATAAAACTGGGAATTGGAAAGCAGTAACCTCTCAGGCCAATGACAAGAACCAAGAACAAGTATATATATCTGGGAATTGGAAAGCATCAAGCTATAGCCTATATACAGTATGGTAATATCTTAAATGCTACCTATCAAAAACCACCAGCCAAACAACTTCAAAAATTCATTGTGCTATACATATCATCAATAGACATCCACACTCAAAAGTAGAGAGAACATCAAGTAAGATCTCTCCTCTGTGAAATATGGTACTTGATCCTTAAATAAAAGTCACTGAACCTTAGCAGACATCTCTTACATTTATTCAAATTGCTTAAATCTGGAAAAAAGAAAAAAAAGGAAATGCAACATTTTGCATTCTAATTCCATGAAAAGCAAAGAGAAAACAGGAGTACCTTGACCAACAACATGTTGTTTCCAGATTATGTTTTCACAATGCTTCACATCAAACCTAAATCTAGAGATAAATAGACAACATTATCAAACCATTTATCAAATGCTCCACAGAACAGGAAAGACCCAGTATACTATCTCCTATCCACAATAAAGGTTTACATACAGCAAGCTTACCAGGAAGGGTAGTGTTCCACAAGCAATGTCATCTTCGTGACCACCCATATGAGATTTCTTTTACTCATCTCTGGCATAGAACCAAAATCGTCTCCCATAAGACCAGCAATGTGGCGGAATGCCTCGGCCAAGCCCGTTAAACCGATAACGTACTTGATCCGAGTCCGCCTCCCGCGAACGGGCCGAAGCCTCGCAAGGGAAACCAAACCACAGTCCGTGTAAACACAAAGGAACACACCATTATATATATATAATTCACAAGTTACATAGCCAAATTTCCACAAAAACTGGAAGAATGTACAAGAGCCTGGGGCATACCCCGAGGTACAACAGAAGAAAATAAACAACTATCTAAGCTACAATGCTGGAGCCGCCACTACACAGCTGGAGGTACTGACCCTGCACCGCTATGACGCGGCTCCGAACTGGACGACGGTCGTGAAACGTCCTCCTCGCTCTCACCTGTGGGGGTAGGGGTGAGCCTCGCTAGTCACTGGCTCAATAGGGAACTCCCCCAACACCGAGCAAACCAAAACAACAGGTACGAAAGCAGTAAACAATACCAACAATTTATAGAACAGCTAAACAGAATATTAAAGCGGTAAAAGTACTCACCGTCTGCCGACTACGTAAAACAACTTTAATAATTAAATGGCAAACCAGTACAAGTGTACAAGCTAAAGTAGAGACAGCCAACACGAGCCACGTGAACTGGTTCGCGACACCAGAAACTAACTCGGACAAGCTAACACAGGTCTACCTCTCAGTCTCGCAGCCACAGACGAAAGGTCCAGCTACCGCTCCACGTGAAAAGGTCAAGCAACTGTGGAGACCAACTAAACACCACCACCTGCGGACCACACGGTCGCAGGCCCATGCCTGACACCTCAGGAGACCCTGGCCCGGGCTCTCTAGAGTGAGGCACTGGAAAAGGACTAGCTGGGGACCAGTGTTGACTACTGGTGTCCGTACCCCCAACTACGAGCGCGCTACAAGTGACTAAAGACAAACACAAGTGTCACTATCCCACTGTCGTCTTTCCCTCAGCCGGACGTGCAACTCAAACACAAGAGTGAGGGTGTCCAGGTCAGACGACACAGACCTCGACGGTACAACACAAGTACCGGGACAAAGCCCCGAGCTAACAGCCTGGCTCACAAAGAACCTGGGGCACCCAACTGGAGAGGTAACCACGGTAGGCGTCGTACTACTAGCCACGTACACAGAACCACGTGCACGTCACACACAAACCACGTGAAACCTCACGTAAACCACAAGTAACAATGGTTCACTACACGTGAACCTAACTGACTCGCGTAATACAACGTGCAGCACGAAAGTAAGTAACTAACAGCATACCTTGTATGCTAAACACGAGAGCCATGTGCACTCAGTGCACCTCATGTACCAATACACACGCATTATCGATAAATACCGTAACTTAGTCATTTCTGTTCATAACCAGTAGGCGGCAACATCGACTGCCGCTTACAAGAAGTCAACGACAAGGAATCTGGCCGTTGACATCCTGGCTGATGAGCTTGGCGACAAGCGATGTTGACGCCAAGTTCTTCGGCCTCAAACCCTGCAAAAACCCTAATCCGGCTCTACAGGTTTTCCAACCATTTAAACTACAGAAAAATATACTGAAACGGTTCTTTAAACATGCATGAACCCAAAACAACCCAACACAGCATGCTTTGTTCACTAAATTACTCAAACCACCCATTATCCCCGTATGGTGCAACTTAATCCGAAAATACATTATCATGCTGATTCAGGTGGTTACGATGTGTTTTAATGTTTCTATGGAGCTAAACGGGTTCGTCCCCTACCTTATAACACGCTAGAACCTCCCTCAATTTCCCGGTTCACGCCGAACCCTCTGCGAGTTCCCACGAGAATTGCACCACGTCACGATGTTTCCTCGCACAATTCGGCGACGCCACACGTTCCACAATCCTCCAAGCACCCTTCAGTACCTACTGGAAGCTTTAGGAACACTGGGGCAACAAGTTGGGGCAAGGGGGATTGAGAACAGAGTAGGAAACCTGCCCTCGGGTGAGCCTATAACCTGCAGAATTCTCAGGTTGGCGTCAACCCCTATGCCGCCAAGAGCAACCGCCACTCTAAACGTCCACATCCTAAGCCTCCAAGTTCATGCAGTCAACGTCCACTTATCTGGATGCCAACCAGTCAACGGCCACCCCTGGCCGCCAACTCCAACTGAACTGCAGCAGGTCCTATTTCATTTCAGGACCAACCCTGCACTTTACCTGCTCAAGCCACACATCCACACCATACATTCCACACAACCAACTCACATTGGCCTCACAACGGCCGCCACAACCACAATACACACGATCCGCATGGATCCGAAAAGCACACGACGTTACATTACTATCATCTAAAAAGAAAAATTCGACCTCGAAATTCATAACATAACTCAAAGTTAAACAACTTAAACATACACACCTTTACAAGTACTATCATCTAAAAAGAAATACAAAAGCTTATTCAAATAAATAGGGATACCATTTAGCCATTTCCTCGGCTAACTCCCAGGTATCCTCACCTCCCAACCTATTTTCCCATCTCACTTTAACTAGCTCAATTTCTTTATTTCTCAGCTTCTTCATCTTTTGATCTGTGATCTGCATTGGATATTCTGGCATAGTCATGTCCGGCCTCAGGTCACCACCTTGATATCTGATTATTTGAGCTGGATCTTCAATACATTTTCTCAACATGGAGACATGGAAAATATCATGCACATCTGCAAAATCTGCTGGCAAATCCAGCCTATACGTTGTTTTTTCGATTCTCTCTATTACTCGGAAAGGTCCTACATATCTTGGACTCAACTTTCCAGACTTGCCAAACCTCATGATTCCCTTACTTGGAGAAACTCTCAGGAAAACAAAATCTCCCACCTCAAACTGAAGTGGTCTTCTCCGGACATCTGCATAACTTTTCTTCCTACTTTGAGCTACCTGCAATTTCTCTTTAATAAACTTCACTATTTCAGTGGTTTGCTGAATCAATTCAGGACCTACTAACTGCCTTTCTCCCACTTCATGCCAGTTCAATGGGGTTCTACATGGCCTTCCATATAAAGCTTCATACGGTGTCATCCTAAGACTGGTATGATAACTATTATTGTAGGCAAACTCAACCATTCCCAAATGATGCTCCCAGCTACCTCCCCAAACTAAACAACAAGCCCGCAACATATCTTCAATTGTCTAGATAGTCCTCTCTGTCTGACCATCTGTCTGAGGATGATAAGCGGAGCTATACCTCAACTCAATTCCAATCACCTTCTGCAAACTTCTCCAAAAACCAGAAGTAAATCTTGGATCTCTATCAGACACAATTGTCTTCGGGATACCATGCAGTGGAACAATCTTTTCAACAAAAATATTTGCCAACCTGTCCACTGTCCAAGACATACTCACTGCCACTAATCTGCATACCTTGGTCAATCTATCAACAAATACCCATATTCCATTATGCCCTGAACTCGACCTTGGTAAACCTGCCACAAAGTCCATAGCAATATCATCCCACTTCCACTGTGGAATAGGCAATGGTTGCAATAGACCTCCAAGCTTCTGATGCTCTGCTTTAATCTGCTGACAGATAGCACATCTTGAAACAAATTCTGTTATTTCCTTTTTCATAAGAGGCCACCAGAAATGCTTTCTCAAATCATGGTACATTTTAGTACTACCCAGATGAATAGTGTACCTAGATTTATGAGCCTCTTCCAATACTCGCTGCTTCACCTCACTCTCTCTGCAGGAACAAACAACCTGCCCCTGAGCCTGACCACACAATTATCATCAATAGTAACTCCTTCCATTTTTACAATTTCAGCAAAACTGGCATCTGCTCTCTGAGCTTCAACTATCTGCCAATACAAAGACGGCTCTACAGCACTAGTAGCTAGCACTGCCCGTCGCTGACTACTGGGCACATATAAGGAGTTCTCCGCTACTTCTTCATACAACTTCCACTCTTTAATCATCATCAAATTCATATATGCCTTTCTGCTCAAGGCATCTGCTACAGCATTGGCCTTACCCGGATGGTAAGCCAAACTGAAATCATAATCTTTCAAATACTCGATCCATCTGCGCTGGCGAAGATTCAAATCTTTCTGCGAGAAGATATACTTCAAGCTTTTATGATCTGTAAAGATCTCAAATCTCTCGCCATACAGATAATGCCTCCACATTTTCAAGGCAAATACAACTGCTGCTAACTCCAAATCATGAGTGGGGTAATTCTCCTCTGCTGGCTTCAATTGTCTGGACGCATACGCTATCACTTTACCATGCTGCATAAGTACTGCTCCAAGACCTCTCCTTGAAGCATCAGTATACAACACAAAACCACCACTCCCTGCCGGTAATGTCAATATAGGTGCTGAAGTAAGTCTCTTCTTTAATTCCATAAAACTTTTCTGACATTCACCAGACCACACAAAAGGCACCCCTTTCCTGGTCAACTTAGTCATAGGTGCCGCAATCTTAGAACAATCTTGAATGAAGCGCCTGTAATAACCTGCTAATCCCAAAAAACTTCTAATCTCAGTTATTGTCCTAATCTCATCACTGCTTCCACTTTACTTGGGTCCACTGCCACTCCTCTAGCAGAGATAACATGACCCAGGAACTGAATTTCTTTCAGCCAAAATTCACACTTACTGAATTTGGAAAACAACTGGTTATCCCTTAACAATTGCAGGGTAAACCTCAAATGAGCTGCATGCTCCTCTTCATATGCTGAGTAAATCAGAATATCATCGATAAAGACCACAATGAATTGATCTAAATATGGATGAAAAATTCTATTCATCAAATCCATAAAACCTACAGGAGCATTAGTCAACCCAAAAGGCATAACCACAAACTCAAAGTGACCATATCTAGTTCTGAATGCTGTCTTGTCTATATCTTCTTCTTTAATTCTTAACTGATGGTACCCGGACCTCAAATCAATTTTGGAAAACACCTTTGCTGATTGCAATTGATCAAATAAATCATCTATTCTCGGCAACGGGTATTTATTCTTGATGGTCACATCATTTAACTTTCTATAATCAATACACATCCGAAAACTTCCATCTTTCTTTTTCACAAATAAAACCGGTGCTCCCCACGGGGAATGACTCGGTCTAATAAACCCTTTCTGCAACAACTCTTCTAACTGCTTTTTCAATTCTTTAAGTTCTGCTGGTGCCATCTGATATGGAGCTTTAGAAATCGGCATGGTACCTGGCAGCAACTCAATGGTAAAGTCCACCTCTCTATGTGGAGCTAAATCAGGCAAATCCTTAGGAAAAACATCAGCAAATTCCCTAACCACGGGAACTGCTTCTACTGGCTGACTAGCTTCTACCAGACTTGCCGAGGCTAAATAAGCCACACATCCAGCATTTATCAACTTTCTAGCTTTAATTGCAGAAATTAGAAACTTAGAGGTATAAAAAGGTATACCTTGATATTCAAATACCGCACCATTAGGATGACAAAATCTAATCCTTTTCTTTCTGCAATCAAGCATTGCTCCATACATCTCAAGCCAGTCCATACCCAAAATAATATCATAATCTGCTAATTGCAGGGCATACAACCAACCCGGCATCTGGTTCCCTTCAATCATAACAGGAGCTTCATCTATATAGCTCGAAGTGAGCAAAAACTCTCCTGAAGGAACCTCCACTACCAACTCACAAGATTTCTCTTCTAAAGGATGAGCCATACAATCCAGAAATTCTTCAGAAATAAAAGAATGAGAGGCACCCGAATCAAATAAAACTCTTACTGAATATTCATAAAGAGGTAAAGTACCTTCTATCATATTCGATGCCTCCGCCTGGGCTCGGGTGATAGCCATAACCCGGCCTCTTCCCCGCTGCTGCGGTGCTCCTCTGCCACGACCTGACTGTGGCTGCTGAAACTGCTGAGGCTGCTGCTGCTGCTGCACACCTTTACCATATCCATACTCCCTCGGATAGGGACAATTGCGGATCAAATGTCCCGGCTGATTACAATTATAGCATCTATATCCCGGTGGAGTAACAGGCTACCTGGCAGTACTCTGCTGCGACTCCTCCACCTCAGGCCTACCTCGGCCCTGCTGGAACTGCAGACGACCTCCCCATCCTCTTCCTTTTCCTTTAAATGATTGCTTTAATTTTTGACCCCATTTACCGAAGCCTGATGAAGAAGGTCCTGCTGGTGCTTTACCCCTGCTTGCACCCACTAACTGCTGCGGTAACTGTAAACTACCTGAACCTGACTCGCCCACCTGACGAGTCCGAATAGATCTCTCCAAAGTAGCTGCTCTCTGAGCTGCCTCTTCCACTGTCTTGCACATAAGAGGTACTATCGCATCCTGCAATTCCACTCTCAAGCCTCTAATAAAGTACTCAACCATCATATTATTATCAGAAACAACATAAGGTGCATAACGGCTGAGTGCCATAAACCTCATCTGGTACTCTAAAACTGAAGAGTTACCTTGCTGAAGAGTCCGGAATTGTTCCCTTTTCACCTGCTGCACTTGAATCGGAAAGAATGTATCGTTAAATACATCAAGAAATTCCGACCAAGTGATGGCCTCCTCTGTCCTACCTGCGAAGGTGGTCTGCATCTTCAGTCGCCACCATTCCAAGGCAAAGCCCCTCAACTGATAAGCAGCTAATACAACTCTATCTGTTGCCGGACACCTCATAGTCGCAAAGACCCTCTCAATTTCATGAACCCAATGCTCAGGTGTATCTGGATTCGGCCCTCCTGAATAAGTAGGTGGCTGCAATCTCAGAAACTTCTCCACCTGCATCACTGGTTCTTCTGCTATCAACACTGGTGGTGGTGGTGGCACAGGTGCTGCAAAAGTTACCTCCACTCTCGGCGGGACTGGAGCTACAAGTACAGCCTCTCCATCCCCAGGTGGCACTGCAACTGGTGGTACCGGCGCCTGCTGATCCATCCTCGCCCGAATATCCGTGAGGCTTTCCCAGATCCTCTCTATCATACGCTGGGTGCTTTCCTCCGGATCATCTCCTCCACCACCCCAATCTCTTCTATCAGCCATTCCAGATATTTTCTACATAAACAAAATACCAAACAAAAATCAAAACAACAAGTTATCAGAAACCAGGGTCCCTACCAGCAGTGTACAAAGACTGAAATAAGGCTATGTATCTTTCTAGTTCCCTTATATTAACACGGACCTTGCTCTGATACCAACTGTGGCGGAATGCCTCGGCCAATCCCGTTAAACCGATAACGTACTTGATTCGAGTCCTCCTCCCGCGAACGGGCCGAAGTCTCGCAAGGGAAACCAAACCACAGTCCGTGTAAACACAAAGGAACACACCATTATATATATATAATTCACAAGTTACATAGCCAAATTTCCACAAAAATTGGAAGAATGTACAAAAGCCTGGGGCATACCCGAGGTACAACATAAGAAAATAAACAACTATCTAAGCTACACTGCTGGAGCCGCCACTACACAGCTGGAGGTACTGACCCTGCACCGCTACGACGCGGCTCCGAACTGGACGACGGTCGTGAAACGTCCTCCTCGCTCTCACCTGTGGGGGTAGGGGTGAGCCTCGCTAGTCACTGGCTCAGTAGGGAACTCCCCCAACACCGAGCAAACCAAAACTACAGGTACGAAAGCAGTAAACAATACCAACAATTTATAGAACAGCTAAACAGAATATTAAAGCGGTAAAAGTACTCACCGTCTGCCGACTACGTAAAACAACTTTAATAATTAAACGGCAAACCAGTACAGGTGTACAAGCTAAAGTAGAGACAGCCAACACGAGCCACGTGAACTGGTTCGCGACACCAGAAACTGACTCGGACAAGCTAACACAGGTCTACCTCTCAGTCTCGCAGCCACGGACGAAAGGTCCAGCTGCCACTCCACGTGAAAAGGTCAAGCAACTGTGGAGACCAACTAAACACCACCACCTGCTGACCACACGGTCGCAGGCCCATGCCTGACACCTCAGGAGACCCTGGCCCGGGCTCTCTAGAGTGAGGAACTAGAAAAGGACTAGCTGGGGACCAGTGTCGACTACTGGTGTTCGTACCCCCAACTACGAGCGCGCTACAAGTGACTAAAGACAAACACAAGTGTCACTGTCCCACTGTCGTCTTTCCCTCAGCCGGACGTGCAACTCAAACACAAGAGTGAGGGTGTCCAGTCAGATGACACAGACCTTGACGGTACAACACAAGTACCGAGACAAAGCCCCGAGCTAACAACCTGGCTCACAAAGAACCTGGGGCACCCAACTGGAGAGGTAACCACAGTAGGCGTCGTACTACTAGCCACGTACACAGAACCACGTGCACGTCACACACAAACCACGTGAAACCTCACGTAAACCACAAGTAACAATAGTTCACTACACGTGAACCTAACTGACTCGCGTAATACAACGCGCAGCACGAAAGTAAGTAACTAACAGCATACCTTGTATGCTAAACACGAGAGCCATGTGCACTCAGTGCACCTCATGTACCAATACACACGCATTATCGATAAATATCGTAACTTAGTCATTTCTGTTCATAACCAGTAGGCGGCAACATCGACTGCCGCTTACAAGAAGTCAACGACAAGGAATCTGGCCGTTGACATCCTGGCTGATGAGCTTGGCGACAAGCGATGTTGACGCCAAGTTCTTCGGCCTCAAACCCTGCAGAAACCCTAATCCGACTCTACAGGTTTTCCAACCGTTTAAACTACAGAAAAATATACTGAAACGGTTCTTTAAACATGCATGAACCCAAAACAACCCAACACAGCATGCTTTGTTCACTAAATTACTCAAACCACCCATTATCCCCGTATGGTGCAACTTAATCCGAAAATACATTATCATGCTGATTCAGGTGGTTACGATGTGTTTTAATGTTTCTATGGAGCTAAACGGGTTCGTCCCCTACCTTATAACACGCTAGAACCTCCCTCAATTTCCCGGTTCACGCCGAACCCTCTGCGAGTTCCCACGAGAATTGCACCACGTCACGATGTTTCCTCGCACAATTCGGCGACGCCACACGTTCCACAATCCTCCAAGCACCCTTCAGTACCTACTGGAAGCTTTAGGAACACTGGGGCAACAAGTTGGGGCAAGGGGGATTGAGAACAGAGTAGGAAACCTGCCCTCGGGTGAGCCTATAACCTGCAGAATTCTCAGGTTGGCGTCAACCCCTATGCCGCCAAGAGCAACCGCCACTCTAAACGTCCACATCCTAAGCCGCCAAGTTCATGCAGTCAACGTCCACTTATTTGGACGCCAACCAGTCAACGGCCACCCCTGGCTGCCAACTCCAACTGAACTGCAGCATGTCCTATTTCATTTCAGGACCAACCCTGCACTTTATCTGCTCAAGCCACACATCCACACCATACATTCCACACAACCAACTCACATTGGCCTCACAACAGCCGCCACAACCACAATACACATGATCCGTATGGATCCGAAAAGCACACGACGTTACAAGCAGTCTTTAAGGATATGCCAAAAACTAACAGAAGTACCTTTATCGCATAATAATACTTGCAAAATACAATGAGGGCAATAAGTTTGCAAAATATTTCTGAAAGCTTGCATGCAAAAGAATCCAATATCTCCCAATTTCACAAAAAGAAGTTCAAAATTTGCAAAATATTCCATAACAAAAACTGATGCAATAGCAGAAAATGTTTGAAAAGTCCACAACAAAAAGAACATTGTTCCTTCTCTATCAACATGCTTCCCATGGTGCCATGTTGAATCAACAACCTATAAAAAAAATAAAATTAAACTTTAATAAATGATAAAATCATAAACTCTAACAATAACATAAATAGACTCACTCAGTTTTCAGAAAAATGCATGGTTAGCATAGCTTCCATGCGTTCCATCCTTGCTTGCATCTCCCTTTCTCTAGCTTGCATTGCCTCCTCCCTCTCTGCCTCTCTAGCTTTCATAGCCTCCTCTCTCTCCTTCTCTCTAGCTTTCATAGCCTCCTCTCTCTCCTTATCTCGAGCATGTATAGCTTCTATTTCAGATTTTGCATTTTGTAACTCAATGGTAAGTTGTTTGATATTGTAATTTGATGCTTGGTTTCCAGAATCACCCCAACGTGACATTCTAGACCATCCTAATCCGCAACCTCTCTCAAATCCACCATGGTGTCCATTACAGATAGCATCTAGTATGGGAGATAGTATTGTTGGCTCTGAACTAGACATGAGATCTTTCTCTTGGCATGTTTCTACAACTTTCTCCTACAATACAAGTAAAACTATGGATATAAGTAAAATGAACACCTACTCTGCAAGTGTAAGTTTATATGTACATACACATATAGATCTAGTGTACTCATTGGGATAATCTCCGCCTTTTGTTTGATGAGCCTTAATGTATGCCCCAAGCGTTGTGTAACTATCACCCAATTTCTTCCGCTGCATCAAAGTTATTAAAAAATTTATGAAAAGAAAATCAAAATTATAAAATCATAACATACTTGTTCCTGATTGTGACGTGCAATGGATTTTGCACCAAGAGTATGAGTTGCTTGTTCTTGTGCACGATTCTTTTGATTTCTTTCAAATTCTCAAATTTTCTCATCGGTTCCCCAGTATTGCACAAGATAATCCCAAGTTGCTTGAGTTATCCTTTGCTCGGGTGGTTCTACGGACAATTCCTCATTCTTTCCCTTCATATATCCTTTTTTCTTCAACTCACATCCCCATTCTTTTACTTTAATTTGTAATGACCTGTAGCAAAATTGATTGACATCTTCCATATTTGCAGGCATCCCCTCTTGATTTACAAAGTCAAAGTCTACCTGTTATAATTACATCATCAACAAATATACACAAATATAAAGAGATATACATAAACATGAAATTAGAATTTAATTAACATACCATTATTTCCTTCATAACATCATTAAAACTTTGCATGGATTGTTGCTTCCACTTTTTGTACGGACAGAAATAAGCCTCATTTCGTGCATATAATCCAAGTGTTCCAGCAAGTTTTGATGATGGTTCTCCAACTGGTTGGCCTCTAATGAACATGCATGTCCACTTCATTCCTTGAGGGGGTTCAAATGCTGTCTTTTGAGTTGGCCCTCTTGTCTTCCTCACTTTAGAAATAGATGTTGAAAATGCTTGTACATTGCTAGAATTGCTTTCATGTATATCTTCAGAACATCTCTCATCTACTCCAACATATGGAGGAAATTCATCCTCATATGCTCCATTATCAAGAGGATCTAGATTTCCAATTTGAGGGAGAATGCATGTGCAATATTTGGTTAGAGCATCTAACAGTAAGAGAAGTATCCTTAGAAAACAATATCTGCTTGTATATCCATAACAAACAACGAAGATAATATCAGTTACCTGGAAGAGGACCCAAAGTACTTCTATTTTGGGAGATAGCGTCTGCTCCATTATTAAGAGGATCTAGATTTTCAACTTCATTATCAAAAGAAATTTCAACTCTTGGTGCACTCTTTTGATTTGGTACACATCTCTTCTTGATTGAAGCATGTGAAAAATAAGAGCATCATAATTTATACTTACAGACAATTCTCAATATTTATATACAGAACAAAAAGAAACAAAACTAACCAATGGGAGGACTTGGTGCATGCCCTTTTTGGCGAACAATAGCAGGTATTAAGGTTGTATCATTATGCATGTCATTCATCACTCTCTTAGACCTAGTTTGAGGGGCCATGCCTGTAGATATTTGGTTAGAGCATCTAAAAGAAACTTATACTTGTAGAGCAAGTGAATAAACACACAAGATAACATACGTTACCTGGAACAGGATCCAAAGTACTTCTATTTTGGGAGATAGTAGTGGGAATTAAGACACTTTCATTTTGCATAAAATTTGTCATTAACTTAAATCTGGTTTCAGGAGGCATTCCAGTACAATATTTGGTTGGACCTTCTAAAATAAAAAAAGATTATCAATGAAGAACCATTCCTTAAAAATGAAGAAATGATCTTTTACCAGCAACTAATTCTAATTGTACAATAAAAGAAAACATAATATATGTTACCTGAAAAAGAACCCAAAGCATTCTTATTTTGGGATATAATAGGCATAGACTTGAATTTTGATTTTGAAGTCATGTCTCTGCAAAATATATTTCTAATTAATAAATTACATGTATTGCAAATATGTACAAAAGTGCATGATAAAATAATAAAAAAATCAGCAAGATAATTAGACTCCATCTTTAAAAATAATAACAAAAATGAATTAATATAATATAAAACATCTGATAAAAAATAAAAACATCAATATGATAATATGCAAAGGTCAAAGCAATAAATATTCTTCCCACCTGGCTCCTGACCTCTCTTCCCTGGTTTGCAAACAATGGGACTGAGATTAAATTTACATAGACATTTAAGCAAATTGCTGAGACAATTATATTATCACTAGGAAGATCTACAAAACAATTGAGACCATTACAGATTCTCAAACGTCCTTAACAAGTTCAGGTAAAGAAATAAGAGCGTAAGAAAAAATAAGCGGTACAAATGTGATGCTGATGTAAGTCTATAAATCTAGACTAGAGAAAAATAAACAAAACATATAAACCGTAATAGGTGATGATGATTTAACTAAAAAAACATCTAAATAGAGTTGTGGGAGGTTGAGAAGGTGCATATTTATGGAGAAAATTTCCCAGGGATCAAAATGCACAGGTTGACATGCTTTAAGGTCATGCTACAGGGTCCCATTTCCACCAGTGATGGTAGGGAACTGATTGACTGAAACATTGCATCGACCAGCTTCAAGCAGAAAGCCGATCTTTGTACTATGTCCACATCCCCTGCAATGAACCCTTGGACTCACCACCAGCAGCCCTGGTATCATCACTCGTGTGGATCCTTCATGAACGACATGATAACAATGAAAAGGATGAACATAAGAATATTGTCAACACTAACAGAGCCTCCTTTGCTAGTTTTTGGCACCTACTCTTATGAGACATCCTAATAGAATAGAACACAATCAGATGGTGACAGAGATTGCAAGCAATGCGAGACACCAAAATCGACACCTAGATAAAAGAACTCGAGCACGAAGCTGCAAGGAAAATGAAAAACACATGGAAAGAAACGGAGGAATTCCTGAGGAGGCCATTTGATGAAATCCTCACAATGGAAAACTGATTCCTGATCAAAACATGAGAGAGGTAGAGAGAAAACCTGAAGGGTTGTGTCGTCGGCGGCTGCAAGTGCGGATTGTGGCGGTCGTAGGACAGAGGAAATAGGAAAGGTGTGGCGTTGTTGGCGTCAGACAAATGGACGGGCAGGGCGCGGTGGTGTCAGGCGAGTGGAAGGGCGCAGCGGCGAAGGGCGTGACGACATCGGTGTCTGCACGCGTCTGCGTCTGCGAGAGGAAAGGGCGCGGCCTCATTGGCGAGTGGAAGGGGGCGGCGGCGAAGGTTGTGGCGGCGTCGGCGTCGGGCGAGAGGAAGAGCGCGGCCTCGTCGGCGAGTGGAAGGGCGCGGCGGCGTCGGGCGAGAGGAAGGGTAGGACGCGGTGGGCGGCGGCGTCGGGCGAGAGGAAGGGCAGCTGCGGCGGCGTCAGGCGAGAGGAAGTGCAGGGTGCGGCGGCGTCTACATCGGCGCGCAACGTCGTGATCGCTCAAGAGAACAAGGGCGATAGATGGAGAAAGGGGAAATTGCGCTCGAGAGGGAGAGAGATGGAGAAAGGGGGGCGGGAAGGGCTTTTGGTCCCGCAGAGATGAAATTTTTGGCGGGTCGAAGGGGCGAGGTGTGGGAGACTCTTCTACCGACTGTTTTAACCCCAACACGGTCGGCTATTTAAAAAAAATGAAATTTGAGATCGACGGTCAAAACAGTCGACCTTTTTATATAACCGCCGACTGTTTTGTTTCTACGGTCGGCTATGCCTTGTTTTGTACTAGTACGTAATTACATGATTCCCAAACTATATTTCATATGTTAGACATAACAAGTGTTGATCTCTCAGCACACAATTCCCATTGCCCCACCTTCTAGAACTAATGTATACCTGGAAAAAGAGTAGGTATGAGTAGTCTTGCCCAGTAGGATTTATCCTTTAATAACAAAGAAATAGATATTGGGATCAAGGAAAATTTGTTGCACACGAAGATAACAATTAACAGTGTTCAAGAAAGGGAAGAATAATGCAAATCAAGATGTACAATATTAAACCATGCAAGATTAAATCGATACATTAACGAACTGAATCAAAACAACAAGTGTCCAGCACATAATGACTTGCCATCATTATCAAACGGGTAATCACTATCTAGAAGTCCATTGAACACGTACTGGCGATAAATGCAACCCAGTTAAATCATGTTGATGGGAAACAATAACATATAATTGAATATTCATCAATCAAGCAGTAGGTAGTGTCTGATGCTGAGACACTCAATAGGTCCATTCTCGGCGGGACATATTCGAATAGATCGATTTAGTGGCCGGGTTTGGAAGATCCATTCTCGACGGGTATGTTCGAATAGACCGATTCAGTGGCCGAATTTGGAGGATCCATTCTCGACGGGTATATTCGAATAAACCGATTCAGTGGCTGGGTTTGGAAGATCCATTCACGACGGGTGTATTCGAATCATGTCAGATTCAGTGGCCGAGTTCGGTGTTCCTCCCAAGGACTTGGACTCGCCCCAATAAGTATCTTGATCCATTAGAGTTCGAAGACCCGAACAGTAAGTACACATTCATTATTGTTATGTTCCCGGACAGTTATGCAACACTTTGGAGTTTCAAGGATAAGGCACATGTAAAAGACTGTATAAGAATCTCAAAAGAGTTGGAAATGATTGGAATTTCAAGGAATAACACAATTATGCAATATGAGAGGTTTTTGATAGTGAACCAAATTCGAGGTGTAATTCATAGTTGATATTGGACTTTCAGAAGTCAATCGGGAGTCGATGTATCGACTCAGTTTGCGAATCAGATGCTAAATGGAATTTCCAAACAATATTACCATGTCGAAACACAGGTCGTAGTTACAAGACGGTCTTACAAGTTCTGGAGATATCATGTAACATTTTCTACTCCTTTTTAGACTTTAGATAAAAGCTCTGTGATGTGGTACTTAGGCTTACTTAACATATTAAGTCTCAAACATTTTATCAAAAAGTCGACGGAAGAATACATCACGAGGATAGTCATGAAATCAATGTGGCCGATAGAATCATTCAATTACTAATTTTATTCAACATTGGAAATAATATCATATCAATGTAAAAGTCACATTCATGTAAAATAAGGGATGAGCAAGTTTGACTTTTCTTTTAGTAGAAGAGGGCTCCCTTGGAGAAGTCATATGTGTGTTTATCATTATTCACCGGACCTTGGATTTTTAGCATTCTACTAGGTTTATTTGAATTATGAGATTTTCAGGTAGGCCAAATTATGAGAGATTAGAAAGACGCTATTTTGATGGAATCACCAAAATCGTGATTTTCTTCTTCGGTGGGAGAGTTGACTTTTTATTGGTAGGAGATATAATTTTTTCGATATTTTTATTGGATTCAAATGGGGGGTACTTCCTTATTTACATGTAATATCCTACTTAAATGATATGGAATGTAAATAAGGTATGAGTTTCAGTCTCACAGGGTATCTGCGGACACTTCTGGAAGCAGCAGCCCTGACAGAAAAACACAGAAGTCTGGTTAAATACGACTTCATGAAAGTCGAAGTCTAGCTAACTCCGACTTCATGAAAGTCGAAGTCTGGCTAACTCCGACTTCATGAAAGTCGAAGTATCACTAATTCTGATTTCATGAAAGTCGAAGCCTGGTTCATTTCGACTCCTCAACAGTCTCTGTCTAGAAGAGCAAAATAGTGCAGCTAGGAAGTAGAACAAGTAGAAAAAGAGAAAGAGTTCGTGATGAGAAGAAGCTCCTGCTGGTGAAGACAAATCTGAAAGCTAGAGGGATGTTCCAGAGTCTATAATTCATCTATTTGGTACTCTCGTTGTGTATGATCTGTATATGCGTTCTACACCGATCATCTAATCATTTTTGCTCTAATTTCATCAAGGTATTAGAATAGATCGTGCTCTAGGTTGTACTTGCAAGTGCTAGTGGTTCCTCCGTTGTGGGGAATAACAATCGAAAAAGGGAGAAGCGGAGATGAGGTTTCCTACTTATCAGTTGTGCATGGTCGTCGGGTGAAGATGAACTTCCTAAGCTTCTTATCTCTCTTCTTTCTCTCTCCTCCATGCACTGTAGCCTCTTTCTCTCTTCTTCCTTGCCTCTGCACCTACTCCCTCTCTTCTTTCCTCTGCACCTGCTGCTCTCTATCTCTTTTCTCTCTTTCTATTACATGGTGGTGGTGGTAGGAGGAAGGTGATGAAGAAGAAGAAGAAGTGTCAAGAAGAAGTATGGAGAAGACTAAGGAGAGGAAGTAGCAGACGATGCAACAGGAAGAAGAAGAAGAAGAAGAAGAAGACGCATGAAGAAGAGGAAGATGAAGAAGATGGGGGGGGGGGGGGTATGTAACGCCCCGACGCGGAATATCGGGACAGAATTATAGTTATTAAATAGTATCGAGCAAGTAAATAAACATTTACCATTACACCATTGGAATGAAGCCAAATGAAATCCAACTTCATTAATAATTCATCAACTAACTATTACAATCACTAATCAGAGCCGAAACTAGGGCCCAGAGTACTTTATTCAAATCTAAACTATTACATATTGACAAATTGACGACTAACTAACTAACTACTAAGCAGTGGTTGTCGAAACTGGTCACTCCTGAGCATCCTCCTCATTCCCTTCCTCGTGAGTGTGGTATTCTCCATTAGACTCACCTGAAACACATGAAATAATAAAGCAGGACGAGCAATAAAACGCCCAGTAGGACTTAATATCTCGTGTATACAAGTATGCTTTAAATGCTTAATATCTTAAAAAGGCAGGATAACTAGAGAGAAAGCAGGCAAGTATAGTCAAGATAGCGATGATAACGTGAAACAATAGTACTTTCATGAGAGTATAACACCACAAGTATAATAACAGATTGGCCATATAATGAGATAGCAAGTAAGGTTACACAACAGTGCTCTAGTCACGATTGGTCGATATTCTTTCAACCACGAGTTCAAGTAAATAGTAATTGACTGATTGCTTGATTGCCATATATTAAATCTTGAGAGTTCATGCGTTAGGTGCATTCCAAACACCCTGATCATTAAACCCCCGCGAGTTAATAGCCTTTCGAGCGCTCATCCCAGGACCAGATCGGGCCCCTTATAATGTTGCCTAGCATAGTCATGTTTGTTATCTTAGACAATCAATTTGATGGCCAAATAGAGTACCAAGAATAGATGATAGTAAGTGATGAACAGACGAGAGTGTAGAGAGAATGTGAACAGATGAGAGTATAGAGATAGTAGATGAGACAAGGTTAAAATTGTAAAAATCAACGATAAACACGTGATAGTAACAGTTGCACAGCACCAGGTCGCGTGCCGGCAATCCGGTAGAAGTCACAACCGCCCACTAGCCGTGCCATGACATAGACCAGAGGTCCGGCGTGATCCCAAGGTAAGAGAGAACATACTAAGGCCGTTGGATCATGCTGATCCCTAAGGGTGTAACGGGTTTTAAGGGTACAACCGGCTCGTCGGCAATGGACGTGCGCCAAAGCCAAGGAGACTTACGGAGGCCTTGGCAATGAGTCCCTGGTCCTGTCAGGAGTATTCCTAACGGAGAGGTGGTCCATACCAAGAGAAAGTGTGTAATGAAACATTGTCCATCTTATCTCGAGTGCTCGAAGGTAGAGGGACGCGATAATGATGTCCAATTCAGGTGAATAAAACGAAGACAAGTGTCATTTAAATAATTAAGAGATTAAGTGAACAATTACACTTAATTATCAGATACATTATTGAGTAATTTAATAAGGCCTCATGGCAAACATGAATGTTTTGTGGGTGCAAGTGTAAAGAAATCATGAGAGCATATATGGTTGTGCACATGGCTTTTAAATTAATTAATATCATGCGAATATTACCCATTAATGATTAACATGTCATTACTGTTCATGATAGTGCTTAATTAGGGTTAAATAGAGATTAAATGGGGTAAATAATAGGGGCATTAAGGTAAATTAGAGTTCTGGCTGAAACATTGAAATCGCGACAGGGTACCCGTCGCGTTTCAGGTCGCAATGCAAGGGCCGGTCGCATTCTGCTGAACCGGGCCGGGCGGGTTTGAACCGGAAAGAATCGCGATGGGTTGGCCCGTTGCATTCAAGACGCGACGGTCCTTCCTGTCGCGACCCCTTCTGAGATCGCGATGGGTCGGGCCGTCGTGATTTCAGAAGGCGGCCCGAGCCCAGAAAAGGGGATTTAGCCCTTTTTGGGTTGGGTTCCTTCCCTCCATGAATGCTACAGGTCTACTCTAAAATCCATATAAAATCTCAGAAAGCTCCAAAAATCATGAAATTGGTTTTAAACGAAACTAGACATGTAGATCTATCACTAGGCATGTGTAATTAGAAAATAGACACAAATAGGGCATGCTTTGATTATGTTACTTTTCGGTGACCTAAAACATGCATAGTAAGGGAAAACGATTTAATTTGCAAGGGATACATGATGGAAATTGGGGAAACTAGGGGCGTTTGAAGCCTAACATCATCTAGTATTTATGAGAATATTCGCAGGGCATGCGATCAAGTACATATATGGATTGAAAGTAAACTTGTATGTTCGGGTGCATGGTAAGGACCGAGTTTAGAACATTTAATACTCCTTCATGGAGCCACGAAAATTAGGGAAATCATAGGGCTTTCAAAGAGGGATGTGTGGGCTACCTATGGCCGAAGTTAGGTGATTTGTGCTTGAGAGATTGCCTACATTTTCTTGCTGTAATGAAAACCTAGGTTTAAGGACGAAGAAGAAGAATCCTCCTTGCTCCAAGCCCTTCCTCTCCTTGCTCCTCGTCCTCAGCCTTCTCTCCTCGTTCTCCAGAGTTCCAACAATGAGTTATGGCTTGGTAGAGATGAATTAGGGGGTGTATAGCTAGTTTAAGAGTCCTATTAGTCTAAAACTCTTCCTTCTCCTCCAAACTTCGAATTTTCACTATTATCTCCCTATTTTCCTACCATTATCTACTTAATAGGATATGAGAGAACTCTAAATCCGTGGGCAATGGGTTAGGATAGTCTTAGGACTCCTTTTAGGATATTTACAACTTATTTTAGTATTTATCTTGCCCTTATTTAATTTATTTATTAATTTACTCTGAAATTAGGCAAAAGATCTCCCATCCAAAGATGGGCTCTTGGCATTTTGGCCCATTACATTATGTGTGGTCCATTATTTGAACCCATTTACTAATTTAGCTTAATGGGTTTTAGTTTAATTCCCTTTTATTTCATTTATTCCTTCTTTATTCTAATTTAATTCTATTTATCACATTTATTTAATTAAATTTTTATTTTATTTGAGATTCAAAATCAGAGTTGCTACAGGGTATATAATCGGAGGCCATCCTTGGATAAGGATCACCCACAACCCACACGTAGCCACCCTACACATGTACACACACTTACGTAACCCAATTACGTAAATGGTTACGTAATTTTTTTTTGTTTTTTTATAAAAGGGTGCAAGGAAAACAAGCCAGCTAAGTGCACTATCTCCCAGTAGGAGATAGTGTTCTCACTCCTCTGGTTGTGTCCCGCACCAAATTTTTATTAATATCAAAAGAGATCAGTTACAGAAAGCAGCGGGGCATACCCCTGGAGGCTCAAAGATTATATCAATCTGACAGAAGGGAGACTGACCTTATCAAGTGCAGCCGGTCCTTTACACACAGAAGGGAGAGAAGAGAGGCTATGAAAAACTGAGGACCCGCATTTGTCGCACGCAAATGCATCCAAGGCGTCCGCCACCCTGTTCGTTTCCCTGTAAGCATGAAACAATTGAACAAAAGACTTGCTTCGGAGGGAGCTAGCTTGACGCCACCACCAGGTACATTTCCACGATGGGCAACGGTTAGAACTAAAAGATTGAACCAGCGCAAGGGAGTCAGAGAAGACAGTGGAGATGTGAATGCCATAATGATCTACCAGTCTTAATCCATCACAAAGAGCACGGGCCTCAGTAGTTAAGCTGTCACCTTGACCATAGAAGAAAGCAAAACTCAGACAGATATCGCACGTGGAGTCACGTATGCACCCACCACCGCCACAGGGTCCGGGATTACCTTTACTGGCACCATCCATGTTGAGGCTAAAACCAAGCTGGGGAGGAGTCCACCTGACCAACTTAGGCATTTTCGTCTTGACTTTAGGAAATGGTTACATAATTCAAACTTAATTCGTTTAGGTTTTTTGGGCCACTGGTTTTATACTCAAATGACATCCATTTGAGATGAAATTTCAAACATAAGCTAATTGAGATATAATCCAAATTATGATGATTTTAGTTTAATTTTTTGAATTAATTTTCCGTTAGGTAAAAATTGCCCCAAAAATTATTATGTCAACTTAATCTAGATATCTGTGCATCAATAATCCAGAATAGCTATATTTTTGAGATCAGTATATTTTTTTTGGTAATTATGGTGTTGTTAGATTTTACTTTGTTATCGAATTCCGATGTCGCCTTGTCGGGGTGCACACATC
This sequence comes from Colocasia esculenta, assembly GCA_014218235.1. Classification (NCBI taxonomy): domain Eukaryota; kingdom Viridiplantae; phylum Streptophyta; class Magnoliopsida; order Alismatales; family Araceae; genus Colocasia; species Colocasia esculenta. The sequence continues at coordinate 185,398,095 of CM024754.1, read as the reverse complement.
TGAAGACAGTACCAGAATCACATAAATTATGTGAAATGACTTTAGATTCAACTATAATCATGTTCTTGTATCATTTATGGTAATTTAAAATCAATATCTTCTCTAATGTTCAATATTTTATTATTATTAAAATTTTGGGTGTTACGGAGGTTGCTTCGACACTTGTCAGGAACCAAGAGACGACGTCTGACGTTATATGAAGGCGAGGTCGCTTTGACACTTGCGTAATGCGAGGACGTCATAGTTCGTTGGACGAGGTCCGACAACATATGAACGCGAGGTCGCTCCAGCACTTGCTCAAAACGAAGTCATTAGCACTTGTCAGAAACCGATGGACAACATCTGATGACGAGTCACTTTATAGCATCATTTATGGGGTCAATGACAAGTCGCTTTACAGCGTCAAAGCTTGTTCGTATCGTGTAGACACTTGGGGTCTCCCACATAGTTGCCTTGACACAAATTTTGAGACGTCGGCTATGGCGGCTAGGTCTATTCAGCACTCTCGGCCACCCCGACCACTTGATCGAACGAACGCTCAACTCATCGAGCACACAAGTAGTCACTACGGTTAGCCACGTCAGAATACGTTAGCATGGTCTCAGCTGCCCATAACTAAATCCTATCAAAGGGTAAGTTCTTGGAATAGGCCGACGATACGAACGAGTTCTCAGCATCGACCGATGACATTGGCGAGAATCGTTGCAATTGGCAAAAGATATTTGTAATTGGAGAAGAAAAGAAGTTGTATTAATACAAAAAAGATACAAAAGGGCCTTGGCGAAGCGCCAAGGAATGTACATTCGAGCTATTTTCTCGAGCACCTAGGCCCCGACGACCTCGTCCCTTCTGACCTGAGTCTCTTCGGTGTCGGGAATGATAGGTTTCTCAGCGATAACGGCTTCAGCAGTGGCATCGAGGCACTCTTCGATGACATCCGCCAGCACATCGTCAACGACTGCAGCGATGCTCTCATCCTCGTCGTCGGCGCCCGCTTCCTCGTCTCCTCCAGTCGTGATCACCAGCTTGGAGAGGTCGAGGTCGGCGTATCGCTCCCTCACATAGACAAGGCAGAAGTCGTACCCTTCTTGGAAGAGCGTGACAACCTCAGCCTTGAGCTCGTCAGATTCACGGTAGTCAGCTACTGCTTCCCTTTGCTCGTCGGCCACGAGCTGAGTAACGCCAGCCTTGGTCTCTTCATGGGCCAAGACCTCAACTTTGTGAGCCTCCTTCTCGGCCTGAAGGGACTTCAGGAGCTTGTCTTCGGCCTTGCTCGCTCTCTCGGACTCCTTGGCACGCAGCTACTTCTCGGCGGTGAGCTTCTTCTCGGCCTCAGCCAACTGTGCCTCGGAAGATGCTCGGGAGGCCTCAGCCCTGTGTAGAAGTGCCTCGAACGATGCCATCTGACCTTGCATCGATGTGGAGAAGTCGTCAATCATCTAGCTAGGCCTTCAAGCCAGGGCGCATGCCTTGGCTCCGGCAGGCAGTGACTGGCGCCCCCACTCGGTGGCGTTGAGCTCTCCCGATTGCTCGGGTGCTCGCTGCTGGGAGGAGCCCGAGGCGGTGACCTCGCTCGATGTCGGGGAGGCCCGAAGATGCTTTGACGGCCCCCTCTTCTCCGGCTGCTGCGTCTGTTTCTCAGCAGTCGAAGATGGGCGTGCGGCTTCAGCTAGGTGAGCGCGTTTGATTGCTCGATTTGCACTTTTCTTGACCCTCGTCATGAGCTCACGCTTAGCTAGCTCGAACAAAGAGAGGCTGCCCTTGGCAGATGGAGTGGTCGAATTGACCTTGTCAGCCATTGTTGCAAAAGAAAAAAGATGGTTAGATCTCGTAAGTGATTAACAGCAGCCGAAGGTAAATGTCGGCAAGGAAGTCGGACCTCAGTCGGCCTTGGCAATCAGCTCGAACAGCTTCTCGGAAGGCTCAAACAGATCGGGAGGCTCCACCGCCTGTAGAGACTCGAACTCTGAGAGCTCGGATGTGGTAAGAGGCGGGGGGGGAAGGCTTTGTCTCAGATGTTTATTTCCGACCACGTGGTTGGAAAAGGCCATCCAGTTGGGCAATGAACAAAAACAAAGTTCCTCTTCCAGTTATGGATAGAGGAAGACATTCGGCCAAGAATTTGCCAACCTGACCGAGCTGCGAAGTACAACCAGTCTCTGAAGGCTTTTACGGAGAAACAATGGAAGAAGAGGAGTGTGGTCAGAAGGACCTCAGCCAGGGCCCATATTGCCAGGAAGCCGACAACCGACCTCCAGGAGTTGGGGGTTAGCTGCGTCGAAGCGGCTCCCAGCTTATGAAGAAGAAAAATGATGAAAGGATGAAGAGGAAACTGAAGGCCTGCTCTAACGGCCTCGGAGTAGATACAAACTCCACCCTCCATTATGTAGTGGGCTCGAAGTTGTTTGTTAGAGTACAATGTGGAGTCCTCAAGAAAAATGAGATCTGGATGGGTCTTCATCCATTGGAAGGTCTCGACGTCGATCTCACACCGAGCATCAGCTACGGTGTCGGCTTGTCGACGAGAGCCCAAGGTGTGCAAAGAAGGCTTCCTGGCAATATAGGACCCAGGGCTGACCTTCAGAACAAAAGACTCCTTGGCTGGACCTAACGCCTGCACGTCGGGCCAAGAAGCTTCAGGGAATGTCCTTGTTTTGGAAGGACGGGAAGGCGAGGCCGCTTCGGACGATGCCAAAGTGGAGAAGTTCTCGGAAGGAGAACCTCCAGACGAAGAACCCTATTGAAGGTGAGGGTCGGAGGAAGAAGACAAAAAAGAGCTGGATGAGGTAGAGCTCATGGCTTACCTCTGAAGGAAATGAGTAGAAAGCAGGAGACGACAACGAATGCTCGGATGTCGGAGAGAACGCTCGAACATCAGCTGGTCGTCTGACGAAGGATTGCGCGTAAAGGCAAGGGTGGATTTTTTGCAGCAGACCCCACTATTTATAGTGCTGGGGCCCGAACAGATTCAACGGTTGATATTCTTCGGCCATGGTAGTGGTTTAGATCTTGACGCGTGGTGGAACCAGATTAGCTACTGAGTGGTGCCTCAGATTTCGATGGGCGTGGCTGGCGAAGAGCGCATAATGATGCACAAGAGTCGAAAGGGCGACACGACGTTTGGTGTCACCGCACAATAGTCGAAGCGGTACGACGCGATGTAGGATGACGCTGACGACATCATGATGTGACCGTTTCCAAGCCGACACAACTGCGTGGCGATGGGACGCGGAGCGGGTCATGTGGCATCACACGTCTTTGACGAAGAAATTCTGGAAAACAACTTCACCTCAGCCCAAGTTCCCAGTCTGACGTGAACCTGGGGGGCCAGTGATACAGGGAGTTCCCCATAGGTCGGCTGAATCCTCAGCTAAGCCAACCTCCCATAGAGCCTAGGCAGACGTCCTTACATGGCTTGGGTTGGGCGAAGTCATCATCTAGGTCGGCAACTCGGAACGGCTTACATCGGGTCTTCACGGATCGGCCAGATCCTTGATTTGGCTGACCACTAGGATCGTCAGACCCGATGCTTGACGTAGCTTGAACAGATCTGGATGTCATCATGTTCGACGCATCTTTTCGGCCAGGATGACCTCTTTCCCCTCTCCGACTGCCTCAGCTCGGCTGCGGGCGAGAATTACCGTGCTCGGCAATAGTCGACCTGGAGCTCAACGTGTCCACGGGATTTCTGGAGCTTGGATCGCTTAACTGCCGATGCAGTAGCAAAACAAGGTAACGTCCAATGATCGTGCACCCGGTAATTGCGGCCATTAAGACCACGATATGAATGATATGGGATGTCGGTTATGACCACGATCTGGAGACAATCACGTAGATCCTCTATGAGATTCGTGGGGTCATCCAACTGTTATACAAGTATCCTAATCCTATAAAAGAGGCAGACACCACATGCGTAGGTACACTGTTCTACTCCATAGGCTAGGCCCTACTTCTCAACTAGCAAATGACAAGAGCGTCGAAGTGTCTCCGTTCGGGTGCTCAGAACACAAGTCTCAGGTCAACTAGGCGGACTTCAAAAGCACTTCCACTACTTGGTCTTCTCGGCTCCTTCTTAGGCCAGAATCACCTCAGATGTCTTCTCGGTCATAGCTGACCTATGTTACATGAGCCGTAACACATGGCACCGGGACGAACCCCAAGGCTGCAAACACAGAGAGAGGGAAACTGTCTGGACACAGACACTAATCATGGAGAACTGCTACTACTAGTCAACCGATCAGGAGCACCACACGTCTTACCCTCGACCACCAGTCCGGGTCTGCCACCTCCCGTCGGAGTGAGATGCGGAACTAAAAGTAACCACACAACTGCCGTAGTCTGTCCGGACTAGGGTCCCATGCATGGCCCCTCTAGATGGTACCAAAACCATGTAGAGTGAGGCAGTGAGAAAGACTAGTTGATCTATACCAGAAGAACAACCAAACCCTCTTGGGGTCCCATACCAACCAAGAGAGCTACGCAAGCGACTCTACGTTGTCGTCCACCACCTTCTTCCTCTCAGCTACCAGAGTCCGTGACTCGAGCACACCCACCACCTAGAGATCAACTCCCTCAACCAACACATGGGGACGAGGGGTCCCAAGTAACAGTAACAACCTCTAACGGGACAAGTCCTCTAGTGCCAAGCACCGAGTGAACAACTAGTGTAGGACCGTGCTAGGAACAACACATGTGCCAAGAAAATAGAGACGCAGCGGAACGAGCTCCAAACAGGACGCATGTCACTCTCTGTTGGAGAAGGCGACAGGGTCATTGTCGCTTTCTTAGAGGAGGAGATGCAGTGGTGGTCGCAACCAAAATACGACACCCTGCCTGACGCGACCTGGGTCAGAAGGTGACACACCCTCGGTCGGAACCAAAATGTGACAAGGAGGGTGTCGCTATCAAACTAGAAGGCGACGGGGGCAGTATAACATCCAGGTTTTGGTTGCCCTTGGAGTTGTTCTTGAGGTCGCGATGGATTGAGGTGTCATGTTTTGAACACGATGGGTCCCTTGTCGCCTTCTGGTTGAGAAGGCGACAACATTTGTGTCGTGTTCCTGTGTGTTTGTGGCTGGTGTGCCACATGTCTGCACTCATATGTGTGAAAGCGACGTGCCAGGTGTCGCGTTCACCTGAGGCACATGCAGGTGTGACACGTGGTCTGGAGGCTGTTTACTTGTTAGAAGACCTGTCAAAACTTTTGAGAAGGCGACAAGGTGTCTGTTGCATTCTGGTAAGAATGCGACGCCCTCCTTGTCGCGACCTCAGTTTCGAGACCTTAAGACTTGCATGCTCCTCTTTCTTCTTGTTTCTTCTCTTTTCTCCTTCTTTCTCCCCTCTCCGTGGTCTCCCTCCCTCCTTCTCAGGTGTTTGGGCATGGTGGATGTGCTGGCGTGCTCGTGGCGGAGCATTGGAGCGGCGTGGAGCGAGGAGGAGGCAGTCATTCCAACGTAAAGGGCCCCAACGGGTCTGGCTCTTCGTTTTTTAGTAGGGATCTCTTACTCTCTCTTATTGTCTTGAGGAGATGGATCTTGTTTTGAGCTATCCTCCATGTGCTCGAGGCTTCCTTGTGGTTTTGCATGGGAGGATGCTTGCCAGTGGTGCTCTCTCTTGTGTAGTTTAGTTTCCTTGTGGTTTGTGGGCGAGGAGAGGTGGCATTGGTACCCCTCGAGCCTTCTTTCGTTGTGTTGGAGGTGTGTGCTCTTCTTCCTCTCCTCTCTGGTAGTAGTTTTGTAGCTTGGGGGATCGTGGGATGGCCCATCTCCAGTCTCGATCTTCTGACTGAGATCGCGACAGGTTAGCTGTCGCGATATCAATCAGAAGGCAACGGGCTTCTTGTCGCGTTTTGGTTGCGACAGGATAGCCGTCGCGTTCTGCTTGCCCTTATGTTTCTCCATTTCTGGTCTTGGTGGGGGTGGCCTATGTCCAAGTTGGTTAGAGGGAGGTCTCCCTAACTTGGCACATGGCTCGTCTTCCAATTAGTGGATTATCTCCGTGGTTTCCTTGAGTGAGGGCCTTGGGGTGGTTTTGCCCCAAGGGTCCTGCCTTCAGATGAGGAACGTGACGGATCGATACGTCGTGTTCAGGATCTGAAGGCGACACCTTGCTTGTCGCCTTCTTATTGCGACAGGGTTGCTTTCGCGTTCCCCTTGCCCGTCAAGTTTCCTTGTTTCTGGGCTTCGCAAGGGTAGTCTGTGCCTAAGTTGGTTAGGGGAATGTTTCTTCCTCAACTTAGGCACATGACTGGTGTTATGTGGTTGCTGCCCTTGTCGGGTTGTGGGTGTGGGCCTTGGGGCTGTTCCTCCCCAAGGGCTCTATCTTCAAATGAAGAACGCGATGGGTCGATACGTCGCATTCATTATTTGAAGGCGGCACCTTGGCTATCGCGTTCTAGTCGCGACAGGTTCTGTGTCGCTTTCTGGTTTTGGTCGCGATAGGTTCTGTGTCACGTTCTGGTGCTGGTTACGACAGGCCTTTGGTCGCCTTCTGGTTGCTATGCTATTGTGAAGCCTTTTCCATCATTCTGAGTTCTTGGCTATGGTGTGTGTGCTTGTGTTGGCCGACGGCCCTCCTGGGGGTTTCCGAGAGGTGTGTCGTGCGTGCCCTGTGCCTGCTGGGCTTGTCTTGGTCACGAGCTAGTTGTGTCGTTTGTTTGTTGTGGTTGCCCCGCCTGTTCCCATTTTGCCCGGTGATCGGCACTTGAGGGCTTGTCCCGTTTAGAGGTTGTTTACCGTTGCCTGGGACCCCTAGTCCCCATATGTCCATTGAGGGAGTTCTCCGGCGGCGGGCATGCTCGAGTGACAGACTCTCGTACCTGAGGGAAAAATGGTAGGGGACAATGGCGTAGAGTCGTTTGCAGAGCTCTCTTAGCTGAGTCTGGGATGCCGAGGTCGTTTGGTTGTTCTTCTAGCACAGATTAGCTAGTCCTTCTCACTGCCTCTCTCAGTGTTGGTTCCGGAGCCACGTCGCGGTGTCAGGCGTGAGGCCGCAGCTCGGACGGGCTACGGTTGTTTGTGTGTGGTGTGTTCTCTATGGTGGCTCGCTAGCCTCACTCTTCCGGGGAGGTCGTAGGCAGAACCCGGTGGCTGGAGTGTAGAGGGAGTGGCTGGTGTGTCCTCCTCTTAGCTGACAGTGGCGGTGGTTTGTTTGCTATTGTTGTGACTGTGTTTCCTTCACGGTGTTTCCAAGTGCGATTCATTGCCCTAGCCTACACGGCGGTTGTAGCTTGGCTGTGTCTAGCTTCCGCGGGCGTTGTCGGTCTAGCCTTATTGGCCGTGCTTATGGTGGTTTCCATACTGCGTGTTCTCTCGGGGTGCCTTGTGCAGGCACCCGATCGTTGTTCCATAGTCCGTTCCTTGGTGACCGTCCGTGGTGGCACCAGTGTATGTGGTTCCTTGACCTCGTGTCATGTCCGCGGTCCGAGGTGGTTCTGCTTGTGGGCCCTCGACTTTGTGGAGGTCTGTGGCGGCCGTGCTTGTGGTGAGACGTCCTTCTCACGTGGTTGTTCTGTGGTCTCTGTGAGACCCTTGTCTCAGCATGTGTGTGTGCCGAGGGTTGCTTCCGCATCGTGTCTGACTCTGCTGGTTATGTGGGAGTTATGTGTGGCCCGACCTTGGTTGTTGGTCGTGGCGTTGCTCTGGTTCTGCTGTTTGTAGTAGCTAGCTTAGTTAGTTCTTAGTTAATGCTTTCTAGCATAGTTGCTTCTGCTTTCCTTTGGAGTTCCTGCTGCTCTGACTGGTAAGGGACTGGTTATCCCTACTAGGCCTTGTTTGCGAGGCTCACCCCCCTACTTTGTTCAGGTAGGGGCTCGCTGTCGTAGGAGTTCAGTGCCGAACGGTTGAGGTGGCGGTTTGTTACGCCGTGCGTTGCCAGTAGTGTGAGTGTATGAGCGTGAGAACTCTTGTACTGGTGTGAGTTGAGAGTTGCCTTTTGCAATTTCTTGGGGTATGCCCCTTAAGGACTGCACTTTTCTTTCTATACTTGTACTTTTATTTGGGACATGTTGTACATAATTTATTTATTAATGTACGAACTTCTTGTTATAGTTATTTGAATTCATTGCTTATCTCACTGGACTAAATTTTAACCCTTCTGAGTCTTCGGATCCGTGGTTTGCGGCACGACCTTTGGGGTCCCTGGCGGGGGTCCGGGAGGTCGGGTTGTTATAGGCAGTGTTGTGTTCTGGGTCGCGACAAGGACTTTGTCACGACCACAGATAAAGACCTGTATGTCTACCCGAGACCTCCAAAAACACTTCAAAATGGTAAATTCGGTGTGCACAGAGGGAGGGGAGAATGGAGAACAACCAATACACATGCTAGGAGTACAAACCACCCTCATCCACAGCCATGCATGCCAATGTGAAGGATCTACACTCATGAAACCTCACGTGCACATCATGAGATCACTCAAACCCCCAACCCCATTCAAGCTCAAGGAAACCCAAACATGCATTCAGACACTTAGCATGGATTCTACAAGACTTGGAGAAGGGGGAAGGAGATTCTAGCATGCTAGAACTAGGGGGAAAGTTGAGGGTTCCTACCTCAAATTGAAGAACCAACCTGTTGAGGTCTTCTCATGTGAGTGGCCACCTCCTCCTCGCTCCAAGCTCCACGTCGAGGCCACCTACAGGCAAGGAAGATCCACCTCCACGTCAAAGCTCTGCCAAGTTGGAGAAGAAAGGCCCCTAAGAGTGGGCTCGGAAAAAGAGAGGAAGGGAAGAGGAGAGGAAGAAGAAATGAGAAAGAGGAAGGGAGATCTTCTGGCCTTGCATATATAGGCCTCAGATCTTAAAATGCGACAACCTTATGGTCGCGTTCACTTAAGAACGCGATGGCTATCATGTCGTGACCCCAAAGCCTCGGTCAAACCTGACTGTTGGACCCGCCATGTGTCGCCTAGCAAGCCTACCACCCTGAACGCGACGACTGACATGTTGTCTTCAGGTTACATGCGTCCTGACACATGTCCCAACTGTCCTGACAACAAGATGACAAAACGGGCATGCAACGGTCAGAACTGTTAGAAGGTGAACGGGACGAGGAAGCCGTCACATTCTCAACCAAAACGTGACAGCCATGTCATCGCCTTTAGAAGGTGATGGCCCGACTTGTCTCTACCTTCAATAGAGGGTGACTAGGGCTGTACACGGTTCGGTTCGGTTCGGTTTTCACCATTTTTGGAGGAAACCGAACCGAATTCAGTTATTGAACCGAACCGAACCGGTTCGGTTCGGTTCAAACCGAAATCCCAACTGTTCTGGGTTTTAAGGGTTTTTCTGATATTTTTTTTATGTTTTTTTGACATTTTTTTGTGCTGTTGTAGGTAATCTTGGCAAAAAGCCAAGTTGTTGGGTGGTCGCGAGATTCGAACTCGCGACCACCCGGCGCGTGTGGAGGGCGCACGACGGCGCCCTCCACTGCGCCACCCTTTTTTTTGTTTTATTTGATTATTTATATAACTATATATCTATATTCGGTTTATTTCGGTTTCCCAGCTCCAAACCGAACCGAACCGTGAGGCTCATGAAACCGAACCGAACCGGTCGGTTCGGTTCGGTTTTTCAGTTTGGACCAAATAATAAACACCCATAAGGGTGACCAACCAAAGAATGAGATGTTACAAATCTAACCAACAAAAAAAATAATTTCGTCCTCAAAATTAAGGGAAAACCCGGGGGACAAAGGCAAGCAAAACATACCAGTCACTCAAACAAGTATGGAAAATGCTCCCGCATCTCGTCCTCGCACTCCCATGTGGCCTCACCACCGACGCGATTCTCCCAAACGACCTTGACGGAATCTGCCTCCTGCGCAATTGCTGCACTTTGTTGTCCACCACACTGACCGGGTACTCTGGCACTGACAGATCTGGAGCAACCTCTAACTGTGAGTAGTCAATCCGTGTGATAGATCTGACATATACCTCCTCAGCTGCAATACATGGAAGATGTCGTGAACTCCTGCTAACTCAGGCGGAAGAGCCAACCTGTACGCGACCTCACCAACCGGCTCCGGGATGGGAAAGGGACCAACGAACCTGGGACTAAGCTTGCCTCTCTTCCCGAATCTGAGAATGCCCTTGGTTGGCGAGATCCATAAAAACATAATGCCACCTGCCTCAAACTGTAGTGGCCTCCAGCGAACATCTGCATAACTTTCTGTCTGCTCTACGCTGTCTGCAGTCTCTGCTTGATCAGTCTCACTGTATCTGTGCACTGCTATACAAGCTCTGGTCTCAACAACTGTCTCTTACTAACCTCATGCCAATGCAAAGGTGTCTGGCACGGTCTGCCATACAGAGCCTCATAGGGTGCCATCCTAATGCTAGAATGAAAGCTATTATTATAAGCGAACTCCACCATGGAAAGGTGCGACTCCCATGTGCCGCCCCAGTCCAAGTAGCACGCATTCAGCATGTCCTCGAGGGTCTATATGGTCTTCTCTGACTGACCATCTGTCTGCGAGTGGTAAGCTAAACTCGGCCTCAACTATGTGCCCAGTGCTCTCTTAAAGCTATGACAAAATGTGAAGTAAACCGTAGATCTCTATCTGAGACAATAGAGATCAGGGTCTCGTGCAACGGAACCACTCTGTCCACAAATAATCTAGCTAGCAAGTCTGTCCACTGACCAAGATGATATGACTGATAAGAAACGCGTTGTCTTCGTCAGACGGTCGACGATCACCCACACACTATCGTAACCTTGCGAGGTACGAGGTAAACTGACAACAAAGTCCATTCTGATGTGTTCCCACTTCCACACAGGAATGGGTAACGACTGAAGCTCACCACCAGGGCGCTGGTGCTCCGCCTTCACCTGCTGACAGGTAAGGCAACGAGTGACAACCTCAGCTACATCTCTCTATGTCCTGGGCCACCAAAAGAGTCCCCTCAAGTCGTGGTACATCTTTGTGGAGCTAGGATGAATAGAGTACCTCGACCGGTGCGCCTCAGCTAACAGTTCATGTCTGATGTCTATTGGAACGTACAGTCCACCTCTAAATCTGACCTCGTTGTCCTCGTCCAACTCCACCTCTGGCACAATATCTCTGCTAAGTCTGAATCTGCACTCTGAGCCTCTATCACCTACTAGTACATGGTTGGTTGAACGGTCAAATTGGTCAGCACTGCTCTGTCTCTGAGTCTCAACGGAAGGAACACTCCCTAAACAACATCCTTCAACAACCTCTGGTGTCTAACCAACAAAGAACTCAAGTAGGCTCTTCTACTCAAAGCATTAGCTACGACATTAGTCTTTCCCAGGTGATAGGAAAGAGTAAAGTCGTAGTCCTTCAGGTACTCGACCCACCTGTGCTGCCTCAGATTCAGATTCCTCTGAGTGAAGACATACTGTAAACTCCTGTGGTCCGTGAACACCTCGAACAACTTTTTCTACAAGTAATGTCTCCACAACCTTAAGGCAAACACGACTGGTGCAAGCTCCAAGTCATGAGTCAGATAGTTCTGCTCATGCTTCTTCAACTGTCTAGAAGTATAAGCGACTACCCTCCCGTGTTGCATCAACACAGCACCAAGACTAGACCCCAAAGAGTCGGTGTAGATGACAAAGCCACCACTACTAGATGGCAAAACAAGGATTGGGGATGAAGTCAACCTGCTCTTCAGCTCCTAGAAGCTCTGCTCACACTCTGTCGTCCACACAAACCTGGTCTTACACCTAGTCAACCTTGTCAGCGGCTCAGAAACTCTAGCAAAGTCTTGAACGAACCTCATGTAGTATTCTACCAACCCCAGAAAACTACACACCTCTACTACTGTAGTGGGCTGGCCCCAAGAAACCACGACCTCGACCTTGGCAGGATCCACTGCTACCCCTGCACCTGAGACCACGTGTCCAAGAAAGTGCACCTCCTTTAACCAAAATTCACATTAGCTGAATTTGGCATAAAGGCGGTGACTCCGCAGTGCCTCCAACACAAGTCTCAAGTGCACCTCGTGCTCCTCTACTGTCACTGAGTACACTAGGATGTCGTCCACGAACACTACTACAAACCTACCAAGGTACTCTCGGAACACACTGTGCATCATCTCCATGAAAGATGTTGGTGCATTCGTGAGCCCAAAAGGCATCACGACAAACTCGAAGTGGTCGTAGCAGGTACGGAGGGCTGATATGGCAATGTCTGACTCCCTAAACCTCAGCTAGTAGTAACCTGACCTCAAGTCGATCTTCGAGAATACTGAGTTGGTCGAACAAATCATCGATTATGGGCAACATATACTTATTCTTCACTATAACCTGATTTAGCTACCGATAATCGATGCACAACCTGAGACTGCCATCCTTCTTCCTCACAAACAAGACTGGCACACCCCAAGGAGAACAGCTCGGACGAATGAACCCCTTCTCGAGTAGATCCTCGAGTTGGCGCTTCAACTCCCGCAGCTCTGCCAACGCCATACGGTACGGTGCCTTGGACATAGGCATCGTCCCCGGAAACAACTCAATGGAGAAATCTACCTCCCGCTCCGGCGGCAAATCAGGTAGATCCTCTGAAAACACATCAGCATAATCACAAATAGTAAGCATATCCGAAACTGACAACTTGCCAAAATCCGAGAAACTCATAGAAACAAGATATGCCACAAACCATCTTGGATCAAGCGCCGAGCTCTACAGAAAGAAACAAAGGGTCGGAGAGTAGACTGTGTACCTCGAAAGCAAAGCATATGTGCTCCAAGTATCTCAAACCGCACGGTCTTCCACTGACAATCCTCCAACGTAGAATGTGCCTCCAACCAATCCATGCCAAGAATGACATCAAAGTCATGGATCTGTAAGGCAAACAGTCTGGCTGGCAGGAGATGGCCCTGCACCTCGACGGTGACACCCTCTAGGTAACTTAAAGTATGCACGTAGTCACCCGTCGGAAGCTCAACTGCTAGGTCACAGGTCCGCTCCGAAGCAAACTCGGTAAGGGAGCCAAAGAACTCCTCTGAAATAAAGCAATGTGTAGCACCAGGATCAATCCAAACACAAGCAGCTCTACCCAGTATAGGAACCGTATTGACGACCAGATTCGAGGCCTCCGCTTCTTCTCTGGTGATGTTCATCACGCGACTGCGACCACGTCCTCGCTATGGCGGTTGCTGGGGCGGTGGTTGCTGGTATTGGTGGCCCTGCTGAGGAGATTGGAACTGTCCCTGGTGCTGCTGTTGACGCTGCGCCTGCTGGGGTGGAGGGTACTGCATCTGCGGTGCCTGCTACGAGTACTGAGGTAGTGCTAATTGCTGTTGACCCTGCAATTTGTACAATTGTGTGTAAGTTCTAAAAAGAGTTAAACTGATTAATTTCTCATGATGCATATTTAAGTATAAAAACAAGAATGACTTGAATTGTTTAATGGAATGGATACAAATGATAGAATTTACACACTTATTCTTAGTAATAAGTGTATGAAATCATACACTTATCACTCCCCATCTAGCTTAGAGAAAGAGAGATGAGTTGCTGCCCATGGACATGCTCTGTGTGCATTCCCAAATTCTAGTTATGATCCTCCTCTCTGCAAAGCTCGCAACTTGCGACAACGCGATTTCAACCTTAACGATTTTTTAGGAGCTAACTCGAGCATGAGTGGCATATATAGGGAAGGCCCTCCCTAACAGCCTCCTCATACTAACAAACATGGAGAAGAGAGAGAAAACACATGCCTTCCACTGAGAGGCCATATGAAAGAACCTAAATAAAAAAAAGTAGGAGAGAGACAAAGAGAGAGGTAACTTAGTCCACCTCCTAGATCTTTGACCCAACAACATTGCTGTCGATGGAAGGACCATCCTCATCCGTCCTATCCACATCAGCATCTTGTGACAAAATGAAGAAAAACATCAATGGATATCTATGGGGAGTTTTTTTTTATGAAATGTCGTAAAAAGACCCTATAATCTCTCTCTTCGGTGCTCATTGCGACACCCGTGCCATCTCTTTCTCTCCCCGACACCACAACAGTGTACGAGTGAGATCTATTATTGAGAGTGAAAGAGAGAGAGAGAATAGGGGTTGGCATTGGCTAGGGGTAGGCTCAAGATGCATCGCTATTGTAACGCCCCGACGCAGAATATCGGAGCGATAATATAGTTAAATAAATAGTATAGAGCGAGAATAACATCAAACCATTACACAATTTGGAATATCGCCAAATAAAATTCAACTTCATTAATAAATCCTCAAATCAACTATTACATCAATAATTCAGAGCCATAACTAGGGCCCAGAGTATTTATTCAAACCCAACTATTACAGACTGACTATCTAACAACTAATTAACTACTATAAGCATTGGTTGACGTAAAGATAGGCCACTCTTGCTCCTCCTCATTCCCTTCCTCGTAAGTGTGGTAGTCTCCATCAGACTCACCTGACACACATGAAACAAATAGCGTAGGATGAGCGATAATCGCCCAGTAGGACTTAATATCTCGTATAAACAGACATACTTTAAGTGATTAATGTTTTATCAAGTAGGATAACTAGAAAGAACGATCAAATATAGTCACAAGAGTAATGTCACAAGATAGCAATGCTTTCACATGAAAATAGCTCAACAAGCATGATAAGGGATTGGCCATATAACGAGATAGCATGTATGGTTGCATAAAGTGCACTAGTCACGATAGCATGTTTGGTCGATATTATTTCAACCACGAGATCAAGTAAAATGATTGATTGATTGTCATAGATTAAATCTTGCTAGTCATGCATTGGATTCATGCCGAACACCTTGATCATTAAACCCCCGTGAGTTATAGCCTTTCGGGCCCACCTCCCAGGACCAGATCGGGCCCTTATAATGTTGCCTGACATTGATCATGTTTTTATCTTAGACAATCAAAATGGCCAAATAGAGTACCAAGAATAGACGAGAGTAGTTGATGAATAGACGAGAGTATAGAGAGAACGTGAGCAGATAAGAGAAATAGGATAGTAGATGAGAACATGGTCATATTCGTAAAACAACGGTAAACATGCGATAATCACAGTAACACGACATACACGATGGTATGCCGACAATCCGGTAGAAGTCACGATCGTCCAATAGCCGTGCTACGAACACAGGCCAGAGGTCCGGCGTAATCTCAAGGTAAGAGAGAACAATCTAAGGCCGTTGGATCATGCTGATCCCTAGGGGTGTCATAGGTATTGATGGTACAACCCGCTCGTCGGTAATGGACGTCGGTCAAAGCCAAGGAGACTTACGGAGGCCTTGACAAGGAGTTTCTGGTCTAGTCAGGAGTATTCCCAACGGAGAGGTCGTCCAAGCCAAGATAAACGTGTGTACAAAATAGTTGTCCGTCATGCCTTGAGTGCTCGAAGGCAGAGGGATGCGATAGCGGTGCACAAAACACACAAATAAAACGAAGACAAGTTCATTTAAATAATAGGAAAATTATATGAATAATTGCATTTAATTACCAGATATATTATTGAGTAAATTGATAAGGTTTCATGACAAGGATTCATGTTTAGTCTGTGCATGTGTAAGATAATTATGATAGCAAGAGATAGTTGTGCACATAGCTTTTATTTAATGGAAAATCATGTGAATATTATCCATTATTGTTAAACAGGTCGTTACTGTTCATAACAGTATAACTTAAGGGTTAAACAGTGATTAAATGGCATGATTAACAAAGGTTTGCATGGAAATCAGAGTTCTGGTTGCAACAGTCAGGTCGCGACGTCGGCTGGCGCGGCGTTCAGGTCGCGACAGGGTTGCCCGACACGATGGTCGCGACGGGTCGAGCTGACGCGTTCTGGTTCCAGATGAGATGCCGACGTGAGGACGAGGTGCTCGTCGCGACAGGTCGAGGTGGCGCGTTCAGGTCGGGCTGACCAGACGAGGAGATCGCAACGCAGGTCACCATCGCGTTAAGGACGCGACGGGGGTCCTTGTCGCGACCTAGTTGAGAACGCGACCTATCGGGTCATCGCGTTCTCAGAACCTCGACTCGAGCTCAGATAGTGGGTCAGGTCTCCTAGGTTGAGGTCCATGCAACCAAGGTCTTGACACAGTATACTTTAAAAATCAAGAACAAATCGTATACATAGCGAAAAAATCATGAAATCAGTTTTAAATGAAACTAGACATGCAGATGTATCTACAGTAATAATTAGTTAGAGAATAGATATGGTATAGACATGCTATGATTAGGTTACATCTCGGTGACCTAAAATCATACACAATGATGGAATCTGATTTAATTCGAAGAGGGTACATGATAAAAATGGGGAAAATGGTGTCAATAGATTGTTGACATCTAGTAGCATGTACAGTAAAGGTTTCATGATACGAAATCAAGCATGGATAGGGATTCAAGGTAAACAAGTCATTTCAGGTACATGTTCATGACAGGAATTGGAGCATGAAATACTCCTAAATGGCACGATGAAAATTGGGAAAAACATGGGGTTTTACAAGAGAGGATCATGGTCTACCTAGGGTCGAACTTAATTAGTTTGTGCTTGAGAGATTGCCTACCTTTAACGCTTTGAAAATCCTAGCGCAGAAAGGTTGAAGATGACGAAATCCCCTTGTTCCTAGCCCTCTCCTCCTTGCTCTTCACGTCCAATAGCTCCTTCTCCTCGTGCTCCAAGCTCCCAAGGTTCAACAGGGTTGGCTAGAGATGAAGTGGAGGTATATTTGTATGTTAATAGTCTCCTATTCACCTTAAAACTCATCCTTTTCTCAAACTCCGAATTTCCACATTTATCCAACTATTTCTAGCCTTTATCTACCTAATAGGATTGGGGAGAAGTTTATTTTCATGGGCAAATGGTTTGGGTAGGTCTAGGACTCTTTTTAGGATAATTATAAGCTATTTTAGTCATTATCTTGCCATTTTTAATTTATTAAATAATTAGCCACGTGTGGAGGCTATTTCTAGCCCCCTAGGCCTGCAGGCCCATCAAGGCCTATCAGGACATCTAGGCTCCAGTCATCGAGCCACGTGTCCTCGGGTTCAGCCGAAGGCTTCTGAACACGCTTCGGCCACCCGGCGTCTAAGGGCCTTGAGGGTGGTCTCCGGACACCCCGCAAACCTGCTCGAGCAGGGCACGATCTACCGCCAAGTGCCCCGCGCTGCTTCCGAGCACTGGGCACCGAACATCCTGCCTGGTAACCGAACAGGCCTCTGCTCGGCACCTCTCGACCAGAGGGTCCAAGGCAGCCCTTTGCCTCCTGGAGGCAGTTATTGCGACGGCGCGACACGCGCCCCTTGGTTAAAAGGCATTAAACACAAAAGATCCCAACAGGCGTCTCAGAAAGACAACTCCCCACCTAGGGACTCCAACCAACGCAAAGGTATGCAACCTACTCTATACACACTCGCCCACGCGCGAACACATGCAAGATAACCCTCCTTTCCTGCCTCTTTTCACAGTCTGGTCTGACTTTGGCATCAGAGGGTTCCCCCCGGTTCTTCAACTGGTCCCCCCCTGATCCGTTCTGGGTTTTGCAGGTAATCGTCTGCACCGGCGACCGTCTTCCCTCTTCTCTTGGTGGAGGCCCATTCGGCCCAGGCTCGAACAGGATAACACGTCCATATTTTTTGGCCCGTTCAGCCCAGGCCCGAACATGATAACACATCCACATTTTTAGCGCCGTTTGTGGGAAGGACAACAGCCATGGCTCACAGACGATCCTCACATCAGAACCCCAGCAGCAGGGCGACACGGTCTCTCCAGTCACGTGCAGACTCGCGTGACCAAGCCCCTCCTGCCGACGACGCCGAAGCCCCCACGACAGCCCAGGAGGTAGCAGAACTTCGGGGCCAGGTGCAGCAGCTTGTGGGGGTCTGCCAAGGCCTCTAGGCTCAACTGGCTAGACAGCCAGCCCTGTCAGTTCCCCCACCTCTGGAACAACATGCGGAGTCATCACGACGGCGACCCCCTGCTCCATCGGCTCAACAAGAGCGACGTGAGGAATCGGCCCGCCGCTAACGTAAAGCTTCGTCGGACCGCCGAACCCTGGAACGGCAGGAGGACTAGGACTTTTGCTCCCCGTTCATCGCGGAGATCCTGGAGGCTCGGGTCTCCCCGAAGTTTCCCCTGCCTACCATCACGCTCTACGACAGCACCTTCGACCCGATGAATCACATCCACGGGTTCGAGTCGCACATGGTGTTCCACAGAGCATCGGATGTGGCCAAATGTCGGGCCTTCCCAGCCACGCTGAAGGAGACTACGGGGGCCTTGCTCGAAACTCTCCTCGCGGGCTCCATCTCCTCCTTCCACTAGTTGAAGAAATCCTTCCGAGACAACTTCCTAGGCGGAAAATCGCAGCCGCGTACATCGGCTTCACTTCTGTCTGTTCGGCAGAAGAAGGGTGAAGCGCTCTGGGACTACATCAAGCGGTTCTGGACTGAAGCGCTTTGCATCCCTTGCCTGGACGTCCCGTTAGCCACCAGTGCTCTCATCCAAGGCACACGTGATGGCTTCCTCCAGAGGACGCTGGGAGTGCAACAGCCCACCACACTGGCCGATCTGCTCTCCGCTGCTCAACGCCATGCCATGTGCGAGGAGAGCTTGGCAGCCGGCCGAGCAGAGCAGGGTGATCAAGCGGAAAGGAAAAGGCCTTCCGACAACGGTTCCGACCGTGAATGAATGAAAGGCCGGCGCAACGGGGACTCATTGCGCCGACCATGCCCCTTCACCGAATACACCCCTCTCATGGCCTCCCCGAACAGATCCTGGCCGAAATCTAGGACGAGCAATATGTTTGGTGGCCACCCAGGATGTGCTCTGATCCCCACAGGCACAACCAAGACCAGTACTATCACTTTCACCGTGACCGCGACCACGACCACGACACCTCAGAGTGCCGCCAACTCAAGGATGAGATCGAGTCCTTGATCAAGCGTGGCTACTTGGGGCGCTACGTGCGCCGGAACGAAGATCACCCAAGACGTCGAGAACGTACCCTCGTGAGGTCCATCAACAACGAGCCAAATGGGCAGGAGATCAACGTGATCACGGGAGGATTCGGCGCAGGCGGAGAAAGCAGCCAAAGCCGGCGCGACTATGCTCGCCGGGTGCATCAGGTCGTACGGCCCCCCCAGTGCCACGACCAACCCCTTATCCCAGTCTGGCACACGCACGCCCCAAGAAGGCAATAACCTTCTCGGACAATGATCTTGTAGGAGTTACTACTCCCCACACTGATGCGCTGGTCGTAGCGACCACCATCAATCATTGTACTGTGCGTCGCATACTGGTAGATAATGGAAGCACCCCAGACGTGTTGGCTTACGATTGTTTTCTCATGATGGGCTTGAAATCCGACCAGCTCACCCCTGTAGAATCGCCTCTGTTCGGCTTCTCTGGGGTCTCGGTGCATCCCACGGGTTGGATTAACCTTCTAATTACTCTAGGAATAGCGCCGAAGCATATAACCAAAATGGTGGATTTTCTGGTAATTAAAAGCATGCCAGGGTACAACGCCATCCTCAGAAGGGCCTGATCGGCCGCATCCGAGCAGTACCCTCTTCTTTACACCAGAAGATGAAGTTCCCCACTCTGCAGGGCATCGGGGAAGTGCTCGGCAGCCAACAAGAGTCACGACAGTGTTATGTGCTCTCCTTGCGAGACAACGGCTCGTGGTAGACCCAGAATTGCCCGCACCGACTAGCGAGCCCCCTACCTATCGAGGAACCCCTGCCGAAGATCTGCTACCAGTACAGGTGGACGGCGACCCTAAGCACGTCCTTTACATTGGTGCACTCTTGTCAGAAGCCGAACAACAATGCTACAAGGCTTTCCTCTTCGCCAATATGGACGTCTTTCGCGTGGTCGGACGATGAGCTGCCCGACATCCCTCCCGAGGTGATGACCCATCATCTCAACCTTGATTCGAGGGTGCCACCTGTTCAGCAGAGGCGGCGACCAGTCAATCGAGAACGGCAGACCATGATCCATGATCACATCGTCACAAGCCAAGCAATTGGGCTTCTCCGGGAAGCCCAGTACTCGAGGTGGATCTCCAATGAGGTTCTCGTACGTAAAGCCAATGGCAAATGGCGCGTATGTGTGGACTACAATGATCTCAACAAAGCAACGCCTAAGGACAACTTCCTACTGTCGTGCATCGACCAGCTGGTGGACGCCACTTCTGGGCACGAGCACCTCAGCTTCCTAAATGCGTACTCTGGCTATCACCAGATTAGTATGCATCCCCCGGACCAGGACGCCATGACGTTCGTCACCGACCTCGGCCTCTACTGTTTCACTAGAATGCCATTCAGTCTGAAGAACGCAGGCACGACCTACCAGCGGCTAGTCAACAAGATGTTCGAGCAGCAGATCGGGCACAACATAGAGGTCTACGTCGATGACATGTTGGTCAAAACTCTCCCCAGTGCCGACCACATTACCGACCTCGAGGAAACCTTCGCAACCCTACGAAGGTACAATATGAAGCTCAATCTAGCAAAGTGTGCGTTCGGAGTACGCTCGGGGAAGTTCCTCGGCTTCCTTGTCTCTAACCGAGGAATAGAGGTCAACCCCAAGAAAATCCAAGCCATATTGGAGATGAGCAGCTCCAAGACCATACGCGACGTCCCGCGACTCACTGGACGCCTCATGGCCCTCAATCGCTTCATGTCTCGAGCAGCAGAATGAGCTTTAACTTCTTCAAATTGCTGCGAGTCCCCAAAGATGCTTCACCGCAAGGGGGGCAAGTACGGTGGATTGAGGACTGCGAAGCAGCCTTCACAGAGCTGAAGGTGTACATGGCCGCCCCACATGTTCTCTCAAAGCCTATGCTCGGGGAACCTCTATTCGTGTACCTTTCGGTCACCGAACACTCCATTAGCACGGTGCTGATCAGAGAAGAGGCAACGACACAACATCATGTTTATTACATAAGCAGGGTGCTCCAAGAGGCTGAAAGGAGATACCCTCGAGCAGAGAAGCGTTACGGCTGCTCAGAAGCTCAGGCCTTACTTTCAGGCCCATCCGATCACGGTGTTAACCGACCAGCCGTTGAAACTCATCCTTCAGCAACTAGAGGCTTTCGATAGGCTCATCAAATGGGCCATCGAGCTCGGGGAATTTGACATCAGCTTTCGTCCAAGGACGGCTATCAAGGCACAAGCATTAGCAGACTTTGTGGCAGAATGCACCCTTCCAACCGAGAAGGATCCTCCATTGGCGGACGAGCCCCCATGGGAGCTCTACGTCGACAGATCCTCATGTGTCACAGGAAGTGGAGCAGGCTTGGTTTTGACCTCCTCGGAAGGTTTGGAATTCCAATACGCCCTAAGGTTCCGCTTCAATGCCTCCTATAACGCAGCAGAATATGAAGCACTCCTGTCTGAGATCCGTATGGCAAGGCACCTCAGAGCGCTTAGGCTATGGGCCTTCAGCGATTCTCAGCTGGTCTCCAGCCAGGTGAGCGGACAGTTCGAAGCCAGGGAACCCCGCATGGCGTAGTACCTCCAACAGGTCAAGCGCCAGACAGAAGGCTTCCTCTACTTCGAAGTCATGCACGTCCCACGAAAGCATAATGCGCAGGCTGATGCGCTCGCCAGACTAGCATCCTCTGGTGACATCACCCCTTCTCGCTCTGTGTTCATAGAAGAGCTTGCCTCGCCAAGCACCGAGGTGGATATAGCGGCCATCGGAACCGATCAACCAGCCCCGAGCTGGAAGGATCCTCTTATGGCCTACCTGCTCCGAGGAGAACTTCCTCCCGACCAGGTCAAAGCTCGTAAGATCAGGATGTGCTGCTAGAAGTTCGCCCTAGTCGAAGGCCAATTATACCGATGTTCCCTCTCCAGACCTCTCTTACGGTGCGTTAGTCCTTCCGAGGTGGCACCAACTGTCGAAGAGGCGCACGAGGGTTTATGCGGAAGTCATCTAGGCGGAAGAACTTTGGCACAGAGCATCCTCCGAGTAGAATTTTGGTGGCCTTCTCTGCAAAAGGATTGCATGTCTTACGAAAAGAAGTGCCCAGAGTGTCAGAAGTTGGGGCAGCTTATTCGTCAGCCTACCGAACAACTCCACACCCTATTCGAATCTCGTCCTTTTGCTCTATGGGGTATTGATATCATGGGACCATTTCCAGAAGCTCAAGGATGGAAGAAATTCCTCTTCGTCGCCATCGACTACTTCACCAAGTGGATCGAGGCGGATCCCGTTGCCACGATCACCGACCAAGCCGCGTGGAAGTTCGTATGGAAGAACGTCCTTTGTTAGTTTGGAGTCCCGAGGGTGTTCACCTCTGACAACGAAAAATAGTTCGACAACACGTTCTTCAAACAGAAATGTTCGAGCTCGGCATCTACAACCACTTCACCTCAGTTGCACATCCCCAAGCAAACGATTTGGTTGAGAACGCCAACCGAACACTGCTTCATGGGATACACACGAGGGTGGAGGCTACTGGATAATCGTGGATTGAAGAGCTCCCCAACGTGCTATGGTGCCACCGAACAACTGCTCGGGTGGCCACCGGAGAGACTCCCTTCCACTTGGCCTATGCACTGAAGCTGTTGTGCCTTTGGAAGTTTCTCTCCCCACAATCAGAACAACTCACTTCGATGAAGCAGCCAACAACTACTCGCTAAGGGAGAACCTAGACATGCTCGGCGAACATCAAAATGACGCCAGCATCAGACTAGTCTCCTACCAACAGCGGCTCGCCTAGTACTACAACTCCCGAGTATGGGAACGACGCTTCTTCAAAGGGGACCTTGTTCTACACCATTGCTCGGCATCAGATCCTCGAAGAGCAACTGGAAAACTCGCTCCGAAATGGGAAGGACCATACAAGGTCACTCAGGTTCTTGGGGAAGGTTCCTACAAGCTAGACACCCTTAGCGGCGAGGTCATACCCAGAACTTGGCATATATCTAATCTAAAGGCTTATTATTTATAAAAGCCTCATGTTTAGCTTCCAACTTCTCTTCCTCCCGTTCTTTCGATCTATATAGAAGGGTGTTCGGCCCATCTCTAGTCGAAGCTTCTTAGCTCAAAAGACTAACACGATACCCACAACCTTAGAACAGAGGCATCCGATACAAACCCCAGGTCGAAACTTTTCAGTTCCGAAAACCTGCACGGTACCTATGAGCCTCTAAGCAACCGACGAATTCCGATTCGAACAGAACATCGCAAGGGAAGAAGATAGAAAAAGAGCCATTCACATACCCAAAAAGGTACATTCCATTTCTTTAAAAGTTTGTACAAAAAAGACCACTGAGGGGAAAGTTACAAAAAAAGAGGAAACAGTCAAGGGGCTTGCTCAGAGGAGGCCTGCCTCATCGTCCCTGGGAGTCATCCGCCCTACCTTGAAGTTCGCAAAACGAACTCCATCCAGGCGCGGATCCTGAGTTCGTCACCGACACTCTTGGAGGGCAGCTTCAAACACCTCACGAGCATAGTCGTCCGTCGCCAGCCTCCGCCCTCGATCCTCACCGACTTCGAGCCCCACCTTGTAGCAGGACGCGCCATAGTGTTCTAGATCTTCCCGGAACTCTGGCCCGGCCTTGTACTCGGCGATGCCTCGAGCTTCGGCCTCGGTAAGGACCATCGAAAGGGCCTCCTTCTCTGCTCGGACGACAGACAGCTCCAGCTCGGAGGCTCTGAGAGCGATCTGTAGGTTCTTGTTCTCCTTGAGCAGTTCAGCCTCCTAACGACGGTGTTGCTCCTCGCACTCCTCGGAGAATGCGATCTCGACATCCCACAGCTACTGGTGGTCTTGAGCCCGCAACACGAGTCTTCTAAGCACCACCAACGAACGCTCGATGCCGTTGACCAGCTCTTCGACATCAACATCACCACCTTCTTCCAAGCGGCGCTCCCCTAGAACCTCCTCCGACCGCTCGAGAGTTTCCTCCGAGCCCACTCTTTGGCACTTTGCCAGCACTTCAAGCTAGGAAGCAGTGAGACAGGGGGGCAGCTCCCTTGCCGAACTCCCTTGGAAATGCTCCAACACCGCTTCCAATTGCGCCTCCGTAGGCCGCACTGGAGACTTCACCTTCAGCACCGCGGACAAGGGGGCCCGGTCGTCGTCGGACCCAGCTCGGTCCTCGGCGGTGACGGCAGTCTCCTCGGCGGAAAGGTGCGTCCCTTCCGCCATTTGGTTGGCAGCCGCGCCAACCTCTATCTCCTCGCCTTCGCCGTCATTGGCGGGCGCCCTCAGAAAAGATCCTGCCTCCTCGGCACCGACAACCTGCTCGGTGATGGATACAGGAACCGTCACTGTCTACGACTGGCCCTCGGCAGTGGCATCAGGCGGGGCTAGATCCGTCGTTCCCACTGACATGACTCCTGAGGCCATTCCCTCAGGGGCTGCATCAGGAATGGGCTCCTACTCGGAAGTGGCTCCGCCTTCTGCTGCGACGTTCGGCGCCGCTCCTGTAGCCGTCTCCTCCACCTGCTCTTCAGCGGGACTTGAGGGCCTCAACGCCCCGACTCGCTCCTCGGTGGAGCCTCCTTCTGACTGGTCGCTGATGACGACCAACTCTTATCCTCTAAGTCCCAACTTCGAGATCACGCCTTCGGTGGTCAAGGGCCTGGTCTCGATCGTTGGCTGCAGCCTAGTCTGCTCGGCCGCCTTCACCAGCTTCCTCTTCTTCCGAAGTTGAAGCTGGGGCACTGCGTCTTCCTCCTCGGCCTCGCGCATAGCCACCCTCTTCAGGGATGCAGACTCCTTCCAGAGGCTTATCTTCAGGGGCAGTTTCTCGGCAAGCCTCCCGCTCGTAGGACTTTGCGTGTCAGACGGGGTCGAGGGTGCATCCTCACGCACGTATGTCAAGTATAACTTGACGGGGATTTGTTCGGCATATGTGGCCATATCCTTCCGATCCCAGCCGACGGCCTGCTCGGCAGCATCTGAAAGGAGGAAACGAGGTCAAACTACTGTCCTGGAACAAATATACTGGACAAAAGCATTGGTAACTCACCCCACGCGCGGCTGAGCTTGTACTTGACGAGTTTATACTTGGTCAAGTACCCCTCAGGGTGGTTCACCAGCACGATGTTCAGAGCCTGGGACGCCTTGGCCGCATCTTGAATCAAGAAAGGGACCATGTCTGTCCTCTTCGGCGGCTCCACCACCCGAACTGGGAAGTCCCAGTCTGGAGCTCCGACTCCCTTCTTCCGACCAACGAAGAAGAGGCGCCCTGTCCACCCCTTATTGTTCGACAGACGGGGGAGAAGTTGATCTGCATCCGGTTGGCACAGTGCTTCATGTAGACGATCTCGTAGCTGGACTGCGGCGAACATGTCAACTAAAGTGGCTTCGGAAGACCTCTGTCGTCGCCTGGACCCCCTTCTTCTTGCACATGACACATAAGACGAAGATGGTCCTCCAGGAGTTCGGTGTCAGTTGGATCGGCGTGACCTTCCAGGCTTTGAGGAGGTCCTTCACGATGTCCGGCACCGGCAATCGGAACCCGTCTTCTTGTAGGTTCAGCGAGAGGGCGAAGCACCCGGGCTACGTCGTTAAGTACGTCTCGTCTTCACTCATCAGGATGATCTCGTACTCCTCCCCGATCCGGAATCGCTCGCGCAGTCCCTCGAAGGTGCAGTACTTCATCGTCTTCATCTTCGCCGGCGACGTCCTGCTGACCTTAGCCATGGCCTTCCCTACGCGTTGGGCCATCGGTGCCGGAGAAGGAGAAGGCGACGAGGAAGCAGGAAGAAGGCAACGGGCGCAAGGAGGGAGGAGGAGCTTTGCTGGTAATGAAAGGCGTGAGCCTCCACCTTCTCCCCTCCATTTCCTTATAAGGAAAAGAGGCGCGATATTCGAAGTTGAAAGTGGCATTTTTCCCACTTCCAACAGCCCGTTCAAACGTGCCATCCCAGGCTCGCAAGGTGACACGTTACCTCTACCATCATGGGACTCCGTCCCCGAGGAGAGCTCAAAACGGCGTCACCCGAAGACCGTGCTCATAACCGCGGTTAGTATCGCATTTAATGCGAGGATGACATCAAACAGACATCTCCCCTCTCAAGTGCTCCGAACCCTGACCAAGCTTGAAAGCGTGGGGGGCAAGTGTGGAGGCTATTTTTAGCCCCCTAGGTCTACAGGACCATCAAGGCCTATCAGGACTTTTGGACTTCGGTTTTCGAGCCACATGTCCTCGGGTTCAGCCAAAGGCTTCCGAACACGCTTCAGCCACCCTGTGTCTAAGGGCCTCGAGGGTGGTCTCCAGACACCCCGCAAACCTGTTCGAGCAGGGCACGATCTACCACCAAGTGCCCCACGCTGCTTCCGAGCACTGAGCACCGAACATCTTGCCTGGTAATTGAATAGGCATCTGCTCGGCACCTCTCAACCAGAGGGTCGAAGGCAGCCCTTTGCCTCCTGGAGGCATTTATTGCGACGGCGCGACACGCGCCCCCTGGTTAAATGGCATTAAACACAAAAGATCCCAATAGGCGTCTCAGAAAGACAACTCCCTGCCTAGAGACTCCAACCAACGCGTCTCTTCGACTATCATTGAAGGAGATTGCGTCTCAACCTTTCGTCTCCCTTGCCTATAAAAGACATAGATAATTCCCATGCAAAGGTATGCAACCTACTCTATACACACTCGCTCACGCACGAACACATGCCAGGGAACCCTCCTTTCCTGCCTCTTTTCACAGTTCGATCTGACTTTGGCATCGGAGGGTTCCCCTCGGTTCTTCAACCCCCCCCCCCCTCCCTGATCCGTTCTAGGTTTTGCAGGCAATCGTCCGCACCGGCGACCGTCTTCCCTCTTCTCTTGGTGGTGGCCCGTTCGGCCTAAGCCCGAACAGGATAACACATCCACATTTTTGGCCCGTTCGGCCCAGGCTCGAACAGGATAACACGTCCACACCACGAAATTAGGTTTAATTATCTCTAATCCCACTTGGGCTCTTCTCTTTTTGACTCATTAATTCATGTATGGACCTTTAGTGTAACCTATTTCCTAATGTGACTTAATGGGTTTTTAATTTAATCACATTTTGTTCTAATTTAATTTATTTATAAATGTTTTAAATTTTTAGAATTGCTACAGCTATTTAGAGAGAGAGAGAGGGCTTGACGTTCTGGTAAGATAGGACAACACTCTAATTGTGCACATACACACACAATATATATATATATATATTAAAAATCTCTAACTATAATAGGAAGATTCTGACTGTAATATGACTTAATGTATATTGTAACAGAGGATAACACTTACTGTAATGAGTTACAGTTCTGTCAAAAACTAGATAATAAGTCGAATATCTGATAGAGACTCTTAATTAATTTATCATATATATATATACACATACATATATATAGAATATTTGTTATAAGAATTGTTTAACAAATTTTGAGAGTTATTTTAGATAATTTTTACTAAAGATGTCCCGTTGTATGCATTTGTCACTAGAACATCTCATTTCTGTCACGGCCAGTTACAACAAGGTCTCTCAACAATTTTTTCATAACGATGGTATACATGCAAATATGTATGCAGAACGAAATCTTGCGCAATTAAGCTTCTAATGTTGGTTAAATAAATAGAATCAAACGGTAAAGACATACTATAATATAGGGGTGTAGAATACAATATACCAATTTCAGAGGTATGCATATATTTTTCCTTAAAATACATATTTTTTGCACTAGTTTTTATTTGTTTGAAGAACTTCTGACCAGCTTATCCAAAATTTAAGTTAAATTTATCAGAACATATCCTTTTTTTTTAACCGGCAATTTTCTTTTGAGGCACCCCGGTCTGAGCTCACTCCTTACTCTCCTTTATCTGTGGGATGAGGTGGGTCCACTAGTTCTGTGGCGGAGATTTGCCCTTAAGCCACCGCAGCAGTAAAAATAACTCTAAAATACTATATAACTACAAAGTATTTTATTCGATGAAACATAAGTAGCAGAATGACTGGAGTTTTCTGACAATAATTAACCGCCGAGACGTGTATACATGTATATTTACACAAGAAGATTATTTTAATTTAGTTTGTATATAAGAATGTTAATTTTGCCAACATAAGAAGATTATTTTATTTTAATTTGAAATATTAATACATATCTTAATGCGTATTAAATGGATACACTTAATATAAATTGTCTCACCTTTGCATTGGAATGTTTGTATATAAGATATTTTTTACCTATTTTTCTCTAAATTTTAAAAAGAGAGAAGATAGACATGAAGATACGTTTGGCAAACAATTTTTTTTTCCTATGCAAATCTCTCTAGAGAAAAAAACAAGTCTGACCCTGTTTTTATTTTAGGAACACTAGTTCCTCCTTCTCTCCCCCCCCCTCCCCCCACACTCTACGCCCTCCTCCCCTCCCCCCCCACCCCCTGCGCACCCCCCCCCCAACAGCACCCCCCCCCCCCCCACCCCACCCAACAGACCCCTGCGCCCTCCCCTCCCCCCCCCCCACACCCTTGCGCCCTCCTCCCCTCCCCCCCCCCCCCCCCCCCCACCCATGCGCCCCCCCCCCCCCCCACCCCACACCCCTGCGCCCCCCCAACCCCACCTCCTCCTCCCCTCCCCCCCCCCCCCCAACACCCCTGTGCACCCCCCCCCCCCATCCACCCCACCCAGCAGCACCCCCCCCAACCCCACCTCCT
This sequence comes from Colocasia esculenta, assembly GCA_014218235.1. Classification (NCBI taxonomy): domain Eukaryota; kingdom Viridiplantae; phylum Streptophyta; class Magnoliopsida; order Alismatales; family Araceae; genus Colocasia; species Colocasia esculenta. The sequence continues at coordinate 185,369,496 of CM024754.1, read as the reverse complement.
CCTCCCCTCCCCCCCCTAACACCCCTGCGCGCCCACCCCCCCCCACCCCAGCACCCACCCCACCTAGCAGCCCCCACCCCTTGGGGCCTCCCCCCCAACACCTCCTCCTCCCCCACCCAGCACCCCCCCTAACACCACTGTGCCCTCCCCATGCCCCCTACCTTATGCACCCCCCCTCAGCCCACCGATCTTTAAACAAATAAAAAAAAATACTTCTTACCAAACAGATAAGATCATTTTTTTAATTTTAAAATTTTAGTAGAAAGCAAAGACTTCGTTAATTTTTAGATAAAAATCATTTAAAAAAAACTACTTCCAAACACCCTATTAACATGTGTTCTATTTTTTATTTTTTAACCCTAATATCAAGTGGCACAATCTTATTATTGGATGTGTCCACTAAATATTTTTCGAACAACTCAGCTGCTCACGGTTGGGAGGCGTTCCGGGAAAATTGGGGGACTGCGAAAACTCCCGCCAAGACATCTTCTCCCGTTTTTCTCGCGACAAAATCAGCCAGACACGGTGGGCTAATATTTTCAGAGGGTAGATGCGTTTAACCAATAGCGTGATGCCACGACTGCTGAAATCTCCTCTTTGTTTTGTCGTATCGGATTCTTTGCACCCCGGAGCTGCTGATTCTGTCACACACCTCTTATTAGTTATTACTTATTACTACTAGATTCTGTCACACACCTCTCTCTCCCTCTCTCTTTCTTCATCTGTGTACTGTGTGTCGTAGCAAGGAAGCGATACGTTTTTGGTTACCAGGGGGGCAGGGGAAAGCGCGCGGCTGAGCTCCACCTGTCTCCCTCGTGTAGGGCTTCTTCTTCTTCTTTCTTCCTCTCCCCTGCCTCCGCCATGGAAGACGCCGCCGATCTCCAGGGCTGGGAACTCCTCCACGTCCCCGACTTGGTCATACGCTCCCCCGCCATCTCCGCCCCTGCCTCTGCCACTGGGGAAGAGACTCTCCCCAGAGCCGGAGGCGACTCCCACGACGTGATCGGGCTCGACTACTTTGGTGTGAACACCGAGAATTGGTATGCCTACCCTTCTGATGGCGATCGCGACGATCCAGACGGGTTGGAGCCCAACCCTGGCTCCAGGTTCCTGGAGGAGCCTTTGGGAGAGGGGTTGGGCTATACGGCGGCCGAGTTCCGGGGTCCGGGTCCCAGGGGGCTCTGGTCGGTGGACGAGTTGTCGGGCGTGCAGGAGGCGCTGCTGCCCGACCACGCAAAGGGTGAACTTGATGGCAGTGGAGGTTCCCAGTTGGAGTTGGTTCTTGAAGATGTTAACTCAGTTGGTGGGGAGAGCGAGGGGCGAGTCGCCTCCTTGGAAGGAACTGAGGAAACCGGCGTGGTTGAAGCTGGAAGCGATGTGTCCGGAGACTTAGAATCCACCGGCGGCGATCTCAACATCACCGTGGGGCTGGAGGCCCTGGTGGAAAGAAGAAATGGAGACGGTGGTTTGCAGAACCTCACTGTTGCCAAGGCAGAAAAGGTGGGGATGGCATGGTGGAAGTTGCCAATGGAAATTTTAAAATTCTGTGCCTTTAGGATCAAGCCAGTTTGGTCTATCTCCGTTGCTGCGGCCCTGGTGGGGTTTCTCATCCTTGGAAGGAGGCTGTACAAGAAGAAACCCAAGAGCAGAAACATTCCGCTCAAAGTGTGCGTTGATGACAAGGTGAGAATTCATTTGGTATATTTGCTGATCTACAATCTTTGTTTGCTGATTTTTCTAAAATAAAAAACAGTTTGAGCGTAGGTGCTTCTCGCATATTCATGGGAAGAAATACATGTGAAGATTCTTTTTCGATATAGAAACGGAGATACCTTTTTACAAATTTTCTGTCCTTTGAAATCCTACTTATATCCTACTTTCTTTTTCTATCGGTTTTATCCGCACTAATTCATGTGACCAGCCTTACTTAACTTTAAGGTTTTATGCTATCTATCAATTAACCAATATGTGTTTGTCCTTTTACGCAAATGATAAAATGATCCCTGTTTTCTGTTGGTGGCAACCCTGGTCTGGGTTCGAACCGGTTAAAACCAGAGATCATTATTCATTATTGAGTAATGCTATGCTCACGGCTAGTCGGGAGCATAACATGATGTGCCCTCCACAGCGCACCATGTGGAGGGGTGCGGCCCCAGGTGCATTTAATGCACCGTTTGTTTGTTTGTTTTTTTAACTCTCAACCAATACATACAAATACCCATTTAGTGCACACAAATACTCATTCTAGTGCACACAAATGGCACAATTTGTGTGCATTGTTATACTGTTTGTATGCACTAAATCACTATTTGTGTGCACTAAAATGGGTATTTGTGGACACTAAATGGGTATTTGTATGCATTGCTTGAGGGTTAAAAAAAACAGTACATTAAATGCACCTGGGGCCGCGCCCCTCCACATGGTGCCCTGTGGAGGGGCACGGCCCCTCCACATCATGCTGTGCTCCTCTTCATTATTAGCTTATCAGTAGTAGATTTTAGATGCTCAGCTTCATTTTCTGCAAGATCATCTTCTTGACGTTGGACATAGAGAATGATGTTTCCAAAATATAAATATTTGATTATACACACTGATTTTATGAGCTTAATTCATTTATAAATTGTGGACTTCAGATCTTTTTAAGGGTCTGTCAACCTCTTCAGTTGTTATTTCTGATTTGAGTGGTTTTGATATGTAACTGACGAGCTTTCAAGAGCATGCTCTTTTTGCTAAAATTCTGATTCCTTATTTAATGGTTTGAGAGGAGGATACTTCTCCTCTCGCTTTGAAAATTTTCATTAGGCAATTACAAGAACATGGCCATTGTGAAACCTTATATCTGGTATCTCTTAGAAGGGCATTGAGAAGCTAACAGCTCTCAAGGTCAATTTCCTTGTGCTTTTTTCATCATCTTTGTGTTCTGTGGATGCCTTACTCCTAGCCCACCAGGGGATTTCAGTCCTTATTACAGTTGAAATTTTCAGCTATAATTAATAACATAGATGCATCTGCATCCAATTTGACACGGGGCTTTGAATTCAAGCAGTCCATATTTAGAATCAAAGTGACACCTAATAATGATCAGGTCAATCCATGGTTTGATGGTTCAGATCTGCTGATTTATAGTTATGGATATGGAAAAAAAGTACGGATATTGTCTCTTAGACAAGCAAATCAACAATACAAATCAACAATACTCCCCTATCACAGCCTTCTGTCCTAGCAGTCATCTGAAATTAGCCCCGAAATGGACATACTGTGTTTAGGCACTAAAGACTCGGTACTGCTATTTGATGTAGCAAAACTCTTTACAGCCATAGCAGGTCTACAAAATTTTCATGGCATTTGCTGTGAGCTGATACCTAGGAACATTAATGAGTTGAGTGCCCACTGTATATGAAAACTAGAACTCCAAGAAGCACGACCTCATGCTTTGGCCCTCTAACATGGAATGTGGAAATCAAGCATACTGACCTTTAGTAGACTTCCGAAGAGTTAGTAATTGAAGGAGAGAAACTGAACAGTAGATTGAACCTACCAAAGGAGCAAGTCATTTCCTGATTTCCTGTGCCATACTGCCATGAGATGTGCGCACAGGTTCTTGCATGTACTTAAGCAAAAGGAATCGTCCATTTTGTACCTTTCCAGGTGGTACTTCGGTTCCTGCTTCAGAGGAGACTGTGCCAATATGTCATAAATGTGTTAGGCAAGCTTCTAAATCCCCCAATGAATTCAACCAGAAACGGGTGGGACTGATATATCATAGATGTATGCGAAGTTAGGTCTTATGACACTTGACCATTAAGCTACTCTAAGCTACATATGTGAAGGGCAGAACGTCTTGATGTCAGTAACATGGATGGATCTGAAAGGAGGTTTAAGGAATCAGGCTTTGATCTGAGGCAATGCCTTCAGCTACAGTTCCGGCGTCAAAACAGAATAGGAGAACTTTGAAAGAACGGAAGGAGAACGGAGGGAGAGAGACATATTACTTGGACGGAAGGAGAAAGTTACTACTTCTCATTTTTCTGTTACTGATCAAGAGAAAACTACATGCCCTTAATTCATAAGTAAAGGACATATCAAATGTTTGCTTCTTGAAGTGCTTGTACAGTCTATTTATGCTGGTTTGAGAAATACTTGGGATGGCATGCACTTTCTTTTTGTCAGTGACATTTGTTAAGCAGTTCAAGAACCTAGATAAAGATATTATTGGAGTTATGAATCGCCAGGATATAATGATGTGAGTATCTGATCATTTTACAAAGACTGTTGTGTACTGTAGTTCCACCTTGCCATGTCAACTTAATGCTTCTGTTTACCCATCTGTATGTGCTGTAAGGATATCAGTGGCTCCTTTTTTTTGGCCTCTTTGCCACTGCCGTCAACATTGTTTATTGGATCCCTCCCTCTCCAGGTTCTCCTCCCATTTTGCTGCTGTGCTTTCCCAAATTTGTCAAGTCACAATGTTAAACAATTTCCCCCCTTATTACCCTTTATGATATTGAAAGATCATTACCATATGTAAGTGTTAATGTATATCAGGTGAGAAAATTTCCTAATTCACCATTTTCACTCCACTGCAAAATTGAGGAATCCTGCTTTTTTGCAATCCCAGGATCTTCTGGAAATTTGATAATTGAACCATGTCAGTTGTGAATTTGGATTCTCTTGAACATGAGGAATTTCTTTGTTCTACATTTGTGGGGCAGAGGGTTACGTGTGTGGGTTTTAGACACTGCATTATTGTCTTTCATCTGGTGACTCTTCTCTCATTGGGTTCTGTGGTTGAAAATATACAAAGGGATTTTGAATCTGTACCGTAGTCTTCTAGGTTAAGGTTTTCAATGCAGAAAGAGGAAGATATACTCAGTCAGTTTTATGTAGAGATGTTTGAGACTAGGAATAACATTCTGGTAGACACTAATGTATACTGCACCTCTGAATAGGAGAAAAATGAAGGTATAAAAAAACCAATTTATGAAATGGTGGCGTATTAGGCCCAAAATGTCAAAAAGAGATGACATCAGTTTCATCTGATTGTTTTTCTGGATATGCTGGTTCAAGAGTTATAATGATCTCAGTTGAGATTCGTATGTATAGTGCGAAGAATTGGCGGTGATACAAATGTCTGTACTTTGTGGGAAGAAATTGTACAGTTGATCTGTAATTGATCAACCTTTGTATTGGATTTGATGATTCTAGCAAAGTATATTTTGGATGTTTCATAGTTTATGTTTATGGGCCTTTTGGGACACCATTGGCTGCTGTGGTCTGGGAGCTGTTGTAACAGTAGTCTCAAAGAAGAAAAGAGGAACGAAGTAAGGGAAGAAAGACTGTTCTACTGCCATTGAAGCAGCTTCTGTTGGAGATTGTCACCAGGCCCACTAGTTGCTGCTGTTTTTGATCCATAGAAGTAGCTCTTTCACTGAGAGCAGATGGTTGGCTTCAATTTCTCCTTTTTCTCTGGCCATCTGATCAACATCTGATTGGGATCACCAAATCTCTCAACAGTTGAAATTTAAAGCATTTCTCAAGTTTGCTATATTCTAAAGGTCTTGTTCTTCTTAGCCTCTGAAGGTGTTGTAACAGCTCCATGGAAAACTTATTCTGGTTGATATGATTCTTTGCCAAGGTCTTTTCTAGATATGCCTACTAGCAACGCTTTGAGAAGCCAGAAACCAGTTGGGGGTTCTATTTTTCCTAATTTGTGCTCAATGGGAGCAAATTCATCAATTGTATTTTTTGGCTTCCCACCATAGCTTTCAGGCAGATTACTAGTACTGCACAGGGTTTGCCGAATCGGGGCGAATCGGCCCGATTCCCCCGAATCGGTGCGAATCAGGGGAAACCCGATCCCTGATTCGCTTGATTCGCCCCGATTCCCTTTTATATATATAATATTATATCTTATTTGTAATATATATAATATTATATCTTATTTGTAATATATGTTATAATATTATATCTTATTTATAATATATACATATATGTATTTAATCAATATAAATGTGTCTGAAATATGATATATGTAATATATATAATATATCATATATATTATATATATAATATACCCATGCGAATCGGTCCGATTCGGACCGATTCTGGGGGAATCGGGGCGAATCAGGAGCAACCCGATTCGCCTTCCGATTCCGATTCGGCAAACCACTACTGCAGTTTTCTTGAGTCTTATACATGAAACAAATTTATTGGGTTTAAATTTTATCTAGATATCAGAAAAGGCTCTTTCAGGCAGATTACTAATGTTGCAGCAAACTTGTGATGTTTACCTGGTAACACTGCAAATGATCAGTTTAAGAGATGGACCTTCTTGATCTAATTACGGTGCCTCTCTTTGTTTACTTTTCTACAATACCATGGGAAGGATGAATAGATGATATACATTGTTTTCCACTAATCACATATTCCCATCAATGTCTAGATATGCAAATATAGCACTAACAGACTATATTTACACTACAATCATCCGGACAAACACAATGAACTATGTTCAACCAGACAACCGTCCTCACGAACCATGAACACTCCAGCGCTTGGAGATTCACTTTACTGTATACACCCCGTCGCTTGTAGAAAGCCAGAAACAGATCACGCTGAAGTTCAAAGTTGATATAACTAGCCATTATCTTCTGTGCATTGATTTATCTTTTCTCCATTAAATTTCTTTATGCCGAAATTTGCAGAAGGTATCTCAGTTGATGGTCCGAGCCACACGTCTAAACGAGGCATTCTCAGTTGTTAAGCAAGTTCCTGTAATCCGCTCTACACTGTCAGCCGCGGGAGTGACTCCATGGCCTGTAGTGGCCTTGAGATGAGTATGCAACAGACATTGAATCTCTATAGCAGAAAGGTCTTCAAATTGTTTAGTAGAAAAAAAAAGAAACCCTTTCTCGTACTTATGTTTGCTCCGCGTATGTACTCGACTAGCGATTTCTTTTCCCTGCTTGTATCCCCATGGACCATCATATTTGTATGTTCTATAAAATTCCCAGACTTGCGTCTACATTTCTCTCTTTCGTCCTTAAGAATTTTATATTCTACAAAATTATTGCCCCGTCATTCTGGCCTCGCTGAAACTGTGAACAAGTTGGCGGTGATGTAATCTCGTAGTCAGGTTGCTGCAACACCATTTGACATGGAGAAACAACACAGAGGACGCCATTAAGGTGCTGGAGGAGATAGGGAACCGAGGTTGGACAGAGCGTTTGAGACGATGATGGAATAAAGTCGCGTCTCCGTAGTACAGTGAGAGAAGATTAGCTCTCAAGCAACACTGTTCTCCCCTACCTGCATGAAGCCAAATATGGGAACTACCATCCAGACATGGAAGAGGAGGACAGCCTGCTGGGTGCGGTCCCAACTCCCAAGGGGTTCACAGTCTGCATGGTTTTGGGATAAAGTTTCGCAACAAGAGGAGGAAAAGTTAAGTAAAGAACGACGTCGCGGCGTTCACTTCCTGTCTCTATTCCTGAGGACCGTATTGGAAGAATACAAGGGAGAAGAACGTTTTCTTTCTGCAGAATCTTTTGCCTACTTTCAAATATCTAGCTAGGACAACAGAGGAGCAGACACATGGGATAAGGTGGGGGAGAACGAGTGAATGGTAATGTTATCGGTCCCCATGGCATGGTTGGTCTCTCTCTCACCCAAAAGGAAATATCCTCCAATTTGTCGTGACCTGCGCAATGTGAATCCCTTGCAAGGTATTTGCATGGTATTCTTCGAAGAATGGGCATGCTTCGATCAGGACCTTTTCTTTTCTGGAACACTCACTTCGATGGACGCAAGTCTCATCTCTACCATCCCATCAATCTTGGATAGAGCAATGTGGCGGTGTATGTGTTGCATATTAAATATTTTTCTCGACAAATAATTATTGCGAGAGTTTTGCTACAATAAAGTTGAAGTAAATTATAAGAAAGTAATATTGTTGGTGGACAAATACCAATTAAAGTATGGTACTTGTCGGGAGCTCCCTGATTAATAAGATTATTCTCTTGCAATTCACCTCAATCTCATTACAAAAAAATGTTTAAGATTTAGTGTTTTATGTAATAAGTATTTCTCATGGGACACTGAACACTTGTGAAAGATGTCAACTTGGATGACACCATCAGGGGGGATTGTATCATAATGAAGAAATCAGCAGTAATGTGGAAAATCATTGACATTTACTTGTAAGAACAAACAATTTCTTGTAACAAAGTACAACCTTTGACGATAATTTCTTAGTCATGTAACTGAAAATTGGATAATTATCATTTTTTGGGTAAACATTTTGCTTGCATAGTGCATTGTGTTGAAAGTACTTTTAACAAGCTATGTCTAATGGGACACTTTGATAACCTGCTTTATATCCCCCTCTTAACATGGGTGATAAGTTTTAACTCACTTTAGAAATTAATTTAAGATTTATCCGGATGATAATTTTTATGCACGGATAAAGAGGTGTTAAGGGGGAAGATAAATGTTCCTCCCATGGAGGGGATAAAAGTTATCCATGAAGATAACTCATTAAATGTTGTACTGTCGCTTTAGAAAATCATACATCCCCTCAGTATATATGGATAAATGGTGTCAAACTAATGATAAACAGATAATAGTTCTATATTATATCACATCATATTAAAAATTATTTCTCTTAATAATTAGCCCTGATTAAATCACTCCAAATCAAAAGAGGAAATAAACATAGATAACTTATACATGAATAACCTATTCTCAATTCCCTTACTTAGGTATCAAAGCTGCTTTCGATAAATGTAGTAAAGATAGCCGCAGCGTGATAATAACACTTTATCCTATGCCCCATTTCTCATGATTGGGAATACAACATCATTACTCACATTGTGGTTTATTTTTGATGTTAAACCAATGGACAGGCTGCCCTAACAAGTTCGTGAACTTGACCCGATTTTGAGTTGGGCTGTAAGTCTCTTTTCAGCATATGTTCTAGATTTTGGGTTGGGCTGTAAGTACCTGAAGTGGACCCTTTCAAGAAGAAATTCGATGCAAAGGTGCACACGTCTAATCGCATCAGCCTCTCGGCATATGTTCTAGATATGTGCTACTATAATAAACAATTAATTCAAATTATCCTTTTTTCACAAAAAGTCGATAACTTGACTTTTAGGGACCATGGTTTAGTGTGTCACAAGATAATGCAAAACATCGATCTCAAAAATTATGAAACAAAATGCCTACTTTCGGAGTTTTTATTTTAATTTGCGGTGGTTTTCAGCTGAAAATCAAAATCAATTAAAAAGAGTGTCACAAAAATCATTCGGTTCTACAATCTAGCAATTTACGACGATTGGACGCAAGAAAAATACCACAAAAACATCGACAGGACATTAAAACGTAAAAGGCACTTCATTTACGGTATGTTGTAGTGTTTTAGAGCAATATTTAACACACCAAGCGACCTCCCATCTAGGAAGCTCAACCATCTGCGTATTGGCGATACAAGACTTTTGAGACAAGAAATACTTTAACTTTCCGTCTGGATGGGTAATTCTTACTACCCATCCAACCTATTTATCACCCTTAAGAGATTTGTCTATAAGGTGAGGGATAGTTTTACTACCTGTTAATCATTTCTCCACAAGACTTAGGCCACATGACAAATGCTTGCTTTTAAAATAAGCAACCAGGAGCAGCCTTGCATCAGAAATAAAAACATTTCCGATGAAGCCTTCCTTTTGTTTGAAGAAAGCTGTAATCGTGTTGCCATGTCCTTAGCTTACATTCACCATGACCTCCAAATTGAATGCAAATGTCAGACATGCAGAAGAAACAAAATTAATAGCAGTCTATAAGGTGACTGGACAGAGATTATAGCAAGAGTTTTGTGGAAAAAGATACACACAGATGATCTACAATTAACTCTGAAATTACCCAAGAAACACACACTGTTGCTGCCCATCTCATAACAACACGAAAAATAGCCAGAGGAGTTTGAGAATAAAAGACAATTCCAGATGAAGAATCCGCACAGCTCTCCATATAAAAACTAAAGATTGAGTGAAGATGAGCGGACACCAGTGCACTTGTGAAATGGAAGAATGAACACATCATTTAGCAGCAGTTTCCTAATAAAATGTCCAGTTCTCTTGTGATTCCTTTAAATTTCCATGATACTTGTCACAGCCTCATCACAAAAAATGATTAGAATAAATAATAACAGTTGTTGGTACCCACGAATGATTCTAGGATATGCGACAACAGTTTAGATATGTTCACGGGGGAAAAAACTACAGAATGAGTACAAGCAAAGCGTCATATCATATCAAGGGACAACATTTTCCTTCTAATTCTAATTCTATTTTCTCCTGTTTGTCTGACAAACCTTTGAGTGCAGACAGCACTCAAAGCAATAACCCCACATGCCTGCATATTGTTCTGAATCTCTTACAGATACACTAGCTACTATTGATGGCAAAGCTCTTACGCTGCAACTTTTGGCAACAGCATAGGACAATTCTAGACTCCCATAAAAGAAGACAATCATGGAAAGGCGACAGCTCTATTTCCCTTTGCATAGGGTTAAATTTTCTTTCGCCTCTTGATGTTTTGAATTTACAATGTTATTTTCACAAGCTTTTCTTTTTCTTCTCTCATCACTATGGCAGCTCTATGAGATGCAGAATTTTCTTCTTCATCAATGTCCTTCACCCATAACTTCAACAATTCATTTCTATATCAACAAGAGATGAACAGGGCAATCTTTAAGAGTTAAAATGTGCAATATACACCAACCTTCCAAGCATATCAGGCTCCAAATCAAGCCAGTTCACAAATGTTTGCCTCTACACTAGAAACTTGTGCATCCTCGGCATTCCTTTGGTATTGTAGAATTATCTAGTGTTTATAGTGTGTGATAAGATGGAAGGACTTTGTTCCAGAAGGTCAAAATATCAGGATGCTGCATTTATATGATGCTTTTGGATATGGGTTGACATGTGCCATGTTTCCTCAGTTAAATTATGTTTCATATTTATATCTTCATTGGCTCAAGAAGAATACCACCTTTGGCTAAAAGAGAAGCATTTCTAGACGTCCCACATGAATGTTCAACTAGTTCTTGAATTCTACTTCACATGTTAGGGTGGGGAGGCAGTCTGTGAGCAATTGCCTCTCATCATAGTTGCTTCTGAGACAAGGTAAAGAGTTTCCCCTTCACAAAAAACATAAAGGTGCAGAGAGGAGATAGCTTGAGGAATCTTTCTTACAGCTGCAGCCTCCAAGTAGGTGATAAACGAACCAAAACAGGTAACATGAAAGTTCACCAATGCCCAACCCCATTAATGGAGCAACAAATGAGACAAAATTTCTGCTGGAGAAATAATACATACATAAACAGTATTAGCTCCATGCCTAAAAGATCAAGTAAATAACACATGTAATAAGTAAACTCTTACAACACCGATGAATCATTAACATGTTGTTAAAAGAGACAAGGAATAAGAGATATGCTTATTAAGATCACCATTATAAGACAAGCATTGGACCAGTACATAAGATCCATAAATCTGATCAGTCTAGGCCATAAAAAAACATGAAATTACATAGATCAACAGAACATCCATTTCCCACGAGCTATAGTGGCTCCCGTTCACTTGGTTGTATTACAACCACCAAAGCATTTTTAACTACTAACAATAGAGCCGAAAAAAGATATATTTTCTCTTCCAGATAGAACTGTGTGTTAATGCTTGTTTACGTACAGAGCTCAAGTTGTACATTTTCAGATGTTCATCTATAGAAATGGATAAAACTGGAAACAGAACAGCTAAGTGTTCCGATAAAAATGTCTAGGACAAGCCTGTACGATTCTTGTTGGGCATCATAAAAGCTCAAGTAACATTCATTTATCCTCCACTAATTGGAGGTATTATAGCCAATTCGTCCTTATTTTTCACGATGGTGGATTCAGCAGCATATTCCTCATTCACCGCCAGAACAATGGAGTTTATTATTTCTTCCAATTTTGGGAACTTAGCCAAGAGCTTACTCATGCAATGGCTAGCAGTGCTACCCCGCGACACCACAAGAGACATCTCCGACAGTCCTGTTAGCTCCCGTGCCCTCGCGAAGAAGAGTACCTTAATATGGATCTCTGGCTCCACATTTGCTTGGTCCAAATCACCAATTTTAGGCGTGTTAGCGTCCCCACAAGAGACACCAGTGACAGAAGCTGCTGCTAGCCCCATATTAAATAAAGCAGAGTATTAAAATCTAACGTAAAGATTTAATATGACAGGATCAGCAAAAGCGGTCGAGCCTGTCTAAGAGCAAAGAAAAGATATCCCACGCAGAACAGGGCTAAATGGAGGTAAAGACAAAATCCACAAGAGTTCTGAGGAGAACCCAAAAGCTGAAAATAAGCAAATAACTGGCTTCGGCCAAAGATCGAACAGGGTCCGTGCATGAAACGAAGAGTCAGAAAATTCCCGAACTGGAAAAAAAGGATTTCTTGGGTTCGACGAGATGAGACTGTTGGCGGTCAAATTCGAGAAGCCAGGCCGAGGAAATCGGTAGAGCCCTGGCATCGGATTTAACAGTGGTCAAAGAAATGGATAGATACCCCGGCATATGAATTTAATCTAAACATAAATCATAGAACCCAATTGTAGCATAAAAGAGGCACGGGATTAAAACAGGACGATGGAACTAGAAACACAGGACGAAGAAAAGATTTCTTTCTTAGAAGTCGCAGAAAGGAGAAAAGAGCACTAGGGGATTCACGAAAGCAAGGCAGACGGCATACCAACGCTCAGAGTTGAAACACGCGAAGGAGCGAGACGCAAGATGGTGAAATCGGAACATGTGCAAGATGGCAAATTCTAACGAAAAGAAGAACCTTGTTGTTGCTGCTGCTGTTGTCGAGAAGTATCCAGCTCCATTGCCGCGACGGGATGAGAGCGAGAGCCCGACCATCCGGCGGGAAACGACAAAGAGAATATGGAGAGGGACGAACGGTGTGAAGCATAGGAGGTGACCCAATTAAATGAACATTTGCCAAATCTTTTAATCGAACTCAAGAGCGCATTACATCAGAGCGCTCGTCACCGAAATCTTTGTTTTTTTTTTTGGGGGTGGGGGGGTGTTTCTCGAAAAATATTCATATTCATATTTTTTGATTTTATATAACTTATAAATTATTTTTGTCGAATTTCTGTTGCCGATATAAATAGTTTGTTTACTAATGGCATATCTATATTATAATAATATAATTCATTCTTGGTGTTGTCATGTGGTTGTACCAGAATAATCATATTCATGTCATTACATCTTTCTCTCCAAAAATAGAAATCTATATTAATAAAAATTATATTCCCGCCATTACATCCCCCTCTCTAAAAATAGAAATCTATATTAATAAAAATCGTATTCCCGCCATAAAAAACCTGACCTTTCTAAGTGCGGGATTCTCACTTTCCTACAATAATAAAAAAAAACTATTGATTAATCACCTCAAACCTCACCCGACTCTTCTTTTCTTTGACAATGGAAACCTCACCTCATCAGACTTACTAATAAAAATCATTACATTCTGAATGCCACAAGCTTCCATTGTCAAAAAAATCCTCACCTTTCATTTTCTGGTCATTTTTTCTACTGTAAATATTATTTTCGAGAATTTAACATCCGATCCAAAAAGGAGACACCAGATTAATCTTAGGTCCAACCTGCCTTCTTACTTAATTTATGGTCCTAAGGATGTAAAAGAATTAATTTTAGGTCCAATCTAGACGGTAGCTGTTAACCTCACTAACGGTGGCTATGTAAAAATCCTAAAACACCCCTTGTAGTAATACTAAATCTCCACTGAAACACTACACAATAACTTCCGGTCCAATTGAGTTATTTTTAAGTCCAATGCAATATGGTAATGTGTATAATGTCAACTGAGTGTATAATATGTAGTTGGGCAAACCTTCAGTTGACCACTGTTATTGAGCTTCCATAGATTTTAGTAAGGAGGATTTTTTTCATATGAAATTTTTGTAACTTTGCATGTGCATATATATAGTATAATATAGTAAGGAATAGAAGATGTTTTCCTTTGATGAATTTAGCATAAATGTTAAGTGGCTTCCTGTTTGATGTAAATATTAGTATATGGAGGATCTGTGATGGACGATCTGCTGATAGGGGTCTGACGTTAGGGGGCTTCCTATTTGATGTAAATGTTAGGGGTCTGAGATATTAGCAGAATGCCTACAACAGATCAGCAGAATCATGGTTACTGTTGATAAAAATAAGTAGGCCTACAGCAGATCAGTAGGACGATCTGCTGATAAAAATAAGCACCTGACATGTATGATAAATCATGGTTACTGTTATCAAGCATCAAGTGTTTACATGTTATCCAATCAAACATGGTAGCTGTTATCAATGTCTCAGATACATGCCAGAAGTATGCATATCAGACATGGTAGCTGTTATCCATAATAAGGTCCACAAACATCAACCTGTTTAGGAAACTTACACATCAAGATCTTCTGCATTAAGTAGCAAATCAGATCAGTCCAAAAAAGTTAAGTTATTTCTGAAAGAACATTATAACAGGTAGTTCAAATTTCAGAGTACAACAATAATTCATTCATAAACATAGATTACTAAATGCCTCTGAATCCCCATCACTGCCACCTTCGTCACCAACACTATTGAGGAAAGAAAATGCTTTCGGTAAAGCTTTGGCAACCATCTTGGATTTCTTCAAAAGACTTTGACATTGCTTAAGTTCTCCCTCCAACTGTGCAATGCGGTATTCTAAAAATCGAATGCGCAATTCTTTCTCACAGCAACAATTTGATGATGAAGGCAACACCACAAAATGTTTTAGATGATCACACCACATGAAAAAATCACAAGCAACATCCTGTTGACAATAACCAAAGTATTATATCAATGACAAGAAAATATATTCAATTATTTAAAACCTCATTACATGCACGTAAGAGAATACCTTGCATTTATAATAGTGTCTCTCTGGATTTCTTTCTATGTGACTTATCTTAACTACACAATATCCATGTCCACCTGGACATCGCATAAGTGGGATGTTTGACATTTCTACAAATTTACAACATGACAATTCATTAGCAAAAAAAGTTACAATGACATTATGTATAAGAAAATGAACAAGTGTTTACCTATTCAGCTATCGGGTTAGAACATGTTTTCCGATTATGGCCAGCTTGTTTGCATCTTGAAAAAGTGTACACAATCTTGTCCACTTCTAATGACTGTTGAGATGGTATTCTACTCTTCTTTCGCCTGTCAGGCCGTTTTTTTGTTAGAGGAGGTCGGATTTCAATATCATCAAATTCTATTTCTAGTTTATCCATGTCTGATATGGGCTGAATAGTCTCCTCATAACATGTGTGATACATGTTAGAAGTGAAATATAAGGAGCAATAATCCTCTATATTTCCCCATATCTTGTGAACCACCGCACACACATGTTTGCATGGTAATCTTAAAAGTTGCCATCCTCTACAAGAACAAGTACCATGTTCAAGATTTACAACGCATGAAGGCCTGCCCACAACCTCAAAAGCTTTGCCATCAGAAGATATATCACAGTAATACCCCTAGAAGCTTCCATTAGTTTCCTCATTCTTTCATCAATTGAGGGGCATAGCTTTGTCACCCATGTTGCAGATATCTCTCTCCTTTTATATGTCAAATCCATTATTTGTATGCGAATTCGATCTAGCATAGGCAAAATTGGAAGATTTCTAGCTTCAAGAATCCATGCATTGAAAGACTCTGCCGCATTAGAATACATCTCTCCATAACGCTCACCCTCAAAGTAAGCATTTGCCCAATAATTAGGATTTGAGTCCCTTGCCCATTTTTCTGCCTCTTTAGATATTCCACCCATTGTCCTTAATGCAGTCTCATGGTCTTCCATCTTATATGCATATGCTGCCTGATCAAACAATGAGAGCAATTTTTTTGTTGTTTTACCACGATATTTTCCTGCAATTTGCTTCGAAAAATTTGCCTTCAAATGACGCAAGTAATATGCATTATAAGATTCTGGAAAAATGTTTCGAATAGCATTTAACAATCCTTTGCATATATCAGAAATGAATGTAACTCTTCGATTAGTTGACACAACCCTTCTCAGACAAAAAAAAAACCATTCCCAATTACTCTCATTTTCAACATCAACTACAGCATAAGCAAGATGAAATAATTCATTTTCTCCATTCAGATCAGTGGCAGCGAGAAGAATGCCTTTGTACTTGTCCTTCAAGAATGTACCATCTAGAAATAGAAGTGGCCTACATCCCCTTTCAAAACCATGAATATTAGCACTAAAAGAAACAAAAAATCGGTTGAAGCGACCTTCAGCAGACACATCAAGATCCACAATGCTATTAGCATTAGACCTCTCAATCGCATCTTTATACTAACGTAAACTATCAAAGGAGCATCTCTCATCTCCGTGGACCTCTTTTTGAGTAAACTCCTTACCCCACCATGCCTGATAATATGGCACATCCACTCCATAATCCCTAAAGATATCCTTCTTTATGTCTTTAGGGCGGTATAATGGAGTATCTACAATTTTCTCAGCAATGATAGAACTAATCCATCTCTTTGATGTCCTAGGATGCTTTTGTGTGCTCAAGCCCCCACCACATGTGTGCACATTGTTCAGTTGTTTAATCTCAAAATGAGGCCCCCCATCAACTCTAATTGCATGCATGTACCAATTGCAAAAGCCTCAACTCTAATTACACACATCACTGACAACTACATCCAATCCTATTCCCCAATACAAGTGGATGACAAATGCCTCATCTTTATAGCTAAAAATACCCAGAATTTTATCCATGTTAGGATGGTTTTTCCCTCTCAGCACAAAATATAGCTGCAAAAAAATTCCAGAATTCATGAAGACACATACATTGCAAAAAAAAACCAACATAAAACAACATCTTCTGAGACTAATCAATGAATGATGCACAAAAGCCACTGACACCCCTATAGATTTCAGCCAAAAATTTCACAATACATGAAACACAGGATGGCCGACAACAAGAAATTTGGTGGCCTTCAGATCTTCGGTATTCTAGGCATACAACTAGTAAAATGCAAATGGCTGGCCACCTCCCCTCCCAACCAAAACTCGCAAAATTTAGACAACAAAAACCATCTCTTCTTCTTCTCCCCTTCCCCGTCCCTTTCTCTTCTCTCTGCTGGCCACAGGTGTTGGGAGGCAACAATGCTCAGACCAGACCGGCGACAACTCTCTCACACTACCCACTCGTAGATACCAGAGAGAGATAGAAGGAGGTAGGAAGAAGAACACAGGAACACCAGATTTTTACGTGGTTCGGAGGCAAGAAGCCTTCCTACATCCACGGCCACAGCAGCTATCAATGCTTCTTCTCTAAGAAAAGGAACACACACCTACAAAGAGGACAAAACCCCCCTTTATATACCAGGAGGAAAGGGCGCCACAAACGAGACACACAGGGGCAAAAGTGTCCTGCCTCTGAACCGCCAGTCGAATCCTTCATGCGACATTCGACTGCATGAGTCGAATCATTCATGCGACATTCGACTACATGAGTCGAATCATTCATGCGACATTCGACTACATGAGTCGAATCCTTCAATCGACTGCTTCATTTCTGACTTCGGCTGTGGCAGTCGAATGCTGAGTCCGCCTGCGACCTGACCCCTTATGGAGATCTGCTTCAGAGTTCGGGCTCCACATTCTAACAATGGAAAAGAAAAAGAGGGGCCACCCCCACTCCGCGTTCCACGGCCGCCCCTCGCCGCCGCAAGGATGAGGATCTAACCCTAAAAAGTTATGGTGAAGAAAAAAGCAACTTACTGAATAGCCTCGCCGCCGCTCCTCCTCCGCAAATCGCTGGAGATGCGCCGCCCCTCGTCGCCGCTGCCGCTCCTCCTCTGCTACACATTGGAAATGTGACGCCGCTCGTCCTCGCTAGAGATGCGCCACCCCTCGCCGCCGCTGCCGCTCCTCCTCTGCTACACGTTGGAAATGTGACGCCGCTCGTCCTCGCTAGAGATGTGCCGCCCCTCGCCGCCGCTCGTCCTCGCTGGAGATGCGCCGCCCCTCGCCGCCGCTGCTCCTCTGCTACACCTGGAAATGCGACGCCAGCAGATGGGGTTTCCTCTTGCCGTCTGCAGAGAACCCCAGCGGCGGTGGTGGAGGACGGTTCCCTCTTGCCGTCTACAGCAGAGAACCCCAGCAGATGGGGTTTCCTATTTGCCTTATTGTGAGCAGATTCGTGTGGGTTAGGGTGGGGGTAGTTTTGACATTAAAGAAAAACTAACCTAACCTGTTAACGGAAAGGATCTATAATTAATAAAGTAACAGTCAATGGATCTAAAGTTAATAAATCGAGTCAATGGACCTAAAATTAATTAGAATTTTAATTTTAGACTGGAAATTAATTTTCCCTATTTTCGAGAATTTAACATCGACCGGAAATTAATTTTCCCTATTATTTTCCTCTTTCACCTCCGTTTTTCTCCGAGTTCTTATCTTTGTAACGTGTATTTTATTTAAAAACATGTATGATGATGATAAAACAACTTACGACAGTTATACTTTGGAAGGCACACACATTTGCTGCTTTTGTTTTGCTATTTAGATCTCAAGATCAACGCTTCAAAATATAGACTAATATATCATGTAGTTTTATTTATTTATTAAATATATTTATTTGGTATATTTCTCATCTTATGATATTTTAAGATATATTTTTCTTCTTTTAATTGTTTTAAGCATAAAATTTCTCCATTCTAAAATAATTGATAGAATTAATTTGTAAGTTTGATATTTAATTACTAGAATTATATAGATGCATATGAACTTTCCAAGATGGAGTTTTTTTAAAGACTTCTTTATTTGACATTATTTAATAGTCGTGATTTTTTCAAAAACATCTTTTTCTTCTATTAATTCCATTCAATTTAAAAATATTCTTAACTATGCATACTAATTATAATATAAATATAACATTTTCCGTGGATACGCACGGGCATGAAACCCGTGATCTCCTAAAGAAAAGGGATGAGATGTTAAAGTGTTCAGATCATTGGCATATTCCGACATGAGTAATGCTAGCTGCACGTATATCCGTGCATAAATTCACGCTGGAATCACCGGGTAGCATTTTATTGGGCCGCGTGGAAAGTGCTCTCGTCAGTAGCCCAGCACACATCACATGCACATGCGTCTTCCCGAGGCCCGCCATCATGAAACCGTCTGCCAGCATTAAATTCACTACAGGACAAATATGATGATCGATTGGAGTGACCTATTTGTCACCAGAATCAACGTATTTGTCACCAGGAGTGACCTATTTGTCATTAGAATCCACCTATTTGTCACTGAATCACTTAAGATACGAAGTCAACTATTTGTCATCAAGAGTAATCTATTTGTCACTGGAATCAATCTATTTGTCACTGGATTCAACCTATTTGTCACTGAATCACTTAAGACACAAAGTCACGTATTTGTCACCAGGGGTGATCTATTTGTCACTGGAATCAACATATTTGTCACTGGAATCAATCTTTTTGTCACTGAATCACTTAAGATATGAAGTCAGCTATTTGTCACCAGGAGTGACCTATTTGTCACTGGAATCAATCTATTTGTCACTGGATTCAACCTATTTGTCACTGAATCACTTAAGACACGAAGTCACCTATTTGTCACCAAGGGTGATCTATTTGTCACTGGAATCAACCTATTTGTCACTGGAATCAATCTATTTGTCACTGAATCACTTAAGACATGAAGTCAGCTATTTGTCACCAGGAGTGACCTATTTGTCACTAGAATCAACTTATTTCTCACTGGAATCAATCTATTTGTCACTGAATCACTTAAGACATAAAGTCAGCTATTTGTCACCATGAGTGACCTATTTGTCACTGGAATCAATATATTTGTTACCGGATTCAACTTATTTGTCACTCTAATTCGTGACTCTATGTGAATCACTTAAGACACGAAATCAATTATTTGTCATCAGAATCAACTTATTTATCACCAGAAAAATATATTTGTCAATCAACATATTTATCATCAAAAGAAATCTATTTATCACAGGAAGAAACCTACTTCTTGACTCCATGGAAAATTTTGATTTCCGGTCTAAAAAGTATATTTCGAATTAATTAAATATATCTCTCACTGTGCTGGGCTACTGACATGAGCACTTTCTACTGTGCTGGACAGTTTTCATGATGGTGGGCCTCGGGAACATGCGCGTCCAGGCAGAAGTGTGTGCTGAACTGCTGACGTAGCACTTTACACATGGCCCAATGGAAAGCGCCCCGGTGATTCCAGCGTGAAATTTATACCCGTGTGCACGTACAATTAGCATTTCTCATTCCGACACAGCAAGCAAAATGCCCCTTGCTGTACGGATCATCTGACGACCTAGAATTAAGGGAGCTGGTTGTTCTTTCAACTTGCTTAATTTGAAGGGAGATGATTTGGGGTGGGGTGGGACGTGGTACAGAAGTCATTCTTCAGAAGCAGAAAAGTAAATATTTTAGGGGGAAAAATGGAATGTCGACACGTGCATTAATATTGCATAGAACAATATATTTATGCTTATTCTAGAACAATGCTTTATATTATATGCTTCACTTGGGTAAAGATTAAAGCTTGATATTGCCATTTTTCTCACCGCTCCATCCCTAGACATTACATATATATAGTAAAACAAACTCAAACTTAAATATTCTCATTCTTCATCATATAAATTAAAGTAACATTCAATAATTTCATCTCTAATGATTGTCCTAAAATATATATGCCGATGGTAGATTAGATGGATGCCGAGGTTTCTATGCGATGTTGGCCGCTCTCTCCCTACTTCGATGGCGGCGTCTCGCTGCGTGCGGGCCTGCCGAGGCGACGACCGTGACGGCGCAGACTGCGGCTGCTCGACCTGTGGACGGCGTGTGGCTGTTGCCCGCTCAGCTCCTGCGCTGCCTTCAACTCCGCGGCCGCGCCCAGCGTGCTGCCGTGCGGCCTGCTCAGGGTGTGGCTCAGAGCCGTCATCAAATGCGACTGCCTAGCGATGACTCCGTCGGTGGTGACGTCCTGGGACAGCACGATCTCGTACCCGTCGTAGTACGAGTCCATGCCCTCGGCCATGATCTGCCAGACGAGGCCGCCGCCGAACGCGCCCCCGGACCTCGCGAAGTTGTAGATGTCACCGTAGACGATGTCAATATAGACATTCCTCTCGGCGATGGTGTAGCCTGGGTCCTTCTTGGATTTGCCGAACTCCGCGAAGACCAGAGGCTTCTTCAGCATCTTCATGGCGTCCTGCCAGTGGCTCCACATCCACCGTTGCACGAAGGAGTCCTGCGAGCCGTCGGTCTGGCCGGATAGCCTGCATGAACGGTGCATGATCAACACGTACGGTCATGGCGGACGACCGATCGCGCGCGGTCCGACGATCGTATTCTTGGATGGTGGATGACTTGAGAAACTCACCATATGTCAGGGTACGCGTGAATCGTTGCGAAGTCTACTTCACTGATCAGGTTGGTGCTGATGAAGTCTGTGCCGACGTGGTACCCAGGGTTGTACTGCTGCTTCTCAGGCGTCGAGTCCCCGTAGAAACCCTCCATCCCTACCTCAAGCAGATGGTTGCTGTCCAGGGACTTGGTGTAAGCCGCCATCTCCTGCGCCCAAGCCTGCGGGTAACTCAAGTACGGAAGCTTGATAAGTCTAAGTTACGATGAGTTGGGATCTTTTTAATACATTGGTGGAGGAAACTCTAATAGTATGAGGAGGGGTTTCGGAAAAAAAAAAAGTGATCTCCTCACAGTGATGAATTAAGTTCCCTCAGGAGATTTGAACTCTTTTTCAATAGGGAGCGTGAGGGAATTTAAACCTAGCTAGGAGCTAAGAAAGTGAGATGTATAGTGGAGAGTATTAACCATGCATGAACCACTCTTTAATTAATTAGCGTCTAAACTAATCATCTTTGTCAGCCGTGCACCAGATTGTGTGCACAACCTGCAGTTTTGCCTTTGCAACGTGTGCGTTTGCCCCATTGACAACACTGGTCGTACACACACAGGGTAGTGTGTAAAAATATATATATTTCTGATCTTTTTTATTTAGCTCCACCGTAGCGTGTCAAAAATGTCTCTTTTTTACTTATAAGTTTGTTCCACCGGGAATCCGTATAATGAGGAGGTTGACAGATTAATTATGAAAGTTGAGATGTCTCACGTTGACCGTCCGCCCGGAGTAGTCAGCCTGGCAACGAGGCTCATTGATCAGCTCCTAGGCCATGATCGTTGGGTCGTCCTTGTACATCACCTTGGTAATGGTGTTGTATCTGGTTACAACTCTCTGCATTGAACCATAAACGGAACTATTTCAAATTAAGGGATGAGCTCACGTTCTCATAACGTACGTATATTAGTTGGATAATATTAAGTTGATTTCTCATTCGTACCTTGACATGGTTTCTGTAGTATCCTTTCACAAATGTATTCGTATAGAAATCGTCGTCGCTGTTGATGGAAATGCCTGCACTCCCAGCCCACTGCACATACTGCTGCCTCCCTCCGAAATCATCGAAGTTGTTTACCAAGCTCAGGATCAAGCGAATTCCATATCTCCGAGCTTCCGATACCACGAAATCAAGACTCTGGAGGAGGTTTACCATTTGGCATATGCATATCCCCGTTAATGTGTATAGCAGACATCTAGACGCAAAGTATTTATATATGCATGGTAGAAGGTGTCTCTAATCGAAGAACAGTTAGCGTTTTCTCGACCATTTCTATAACACGGTGCAGCATTCGTTGTGTACCGATGACTTGTGACTCGTTGCACAAAAGGAGGGTGAGCTATTCCGCGACTACGCCAAGAGGTTCCAGCTCGAGGTGATGAAGGTGGTGGACCTTGACTTGAGGACGGTAGTCAACATCCTGACTCGGGTCTGTTTCAACGCGTCGTTCGTGGCCTCTATCGCTAAGAAGCCATTGGTGAGTCTCTCCGATCTCCTTTCTCATATGTAGAAATACGTGAGGTTGGAGTCCACCCTCGGCGTAGCCGGCAAGCTCGGGCGCCCATCCAAGCTAGGGTCCACGAGCAAAGCGCCGGAGCCGAAGAAGCAGAGGAGAGAAGAGCCCGCATCACGTGGGGAAAGGCGGCCGGATCCGAGCCGCCGACCAGACGAGTCTCACCGCATCCAGGATCTGCCCCACTTCGGCAGGCTTCCATCTGAAATTCTGTCGGTCATCAAGGAGCTGCCAGAGTTTCGACGTCTCGAGCCGATGACCAGGCCCCCATCAGGGCACGGAGCCAACTTATACTGCGACTACCACAAGGGGTTCGCCCACACCACCGACACATGCCGAAGCCTCAAAGTGGAGATCTCGGAGATGCTGCGCAGTGGCATCATCGAGAAGGACGTCGTGGATGGGTGACAAAAAGGAGCGCACAGCCGAGGAGGAGCGCAGGACTCATGGAGACAAAGGGGTAGTCCTGGTGCTAGCAGGAGGCTTGGCGAGCGAGGACGACAGTGGAAGGAAGTGGAAGGCATACGCTTCGACAGTGGGATCGAGCTCGGGCAGACAGGAGCAGAGAGCCCGAGGAGTTATAACTTTCTCTGAGGATGATGTAGTGGGGCTTAGCCTTCCCCACAATGACGCACTGGTTGTCCACGCCGACATCGATGGGTATGATGTACACCGCATATTAATCGATAATGGAGCCACCCCGGACGTCCTTTTTTACGATTGCTTTGTAAAGATGACCCACTTGAGCTCCGAGCTCAAGCCAATCGCAACCCCCCTTTTTGGGTTCAGCGGGGCCCCAGTAAGCGCCGAAGGGTCGATCAAGTTGAAGGTGATGCTCGGCACCCGACCACGTCATGTAACGGTTGAGGTTGACTTCCTTGTGGTAAAAGTGAAGTCGGCCTACAACACGATTTTCAGTCGGGGTCTCTTGGGAAAGTTGGGAGGGGTCCCCTCCACTTATCATCAAAAGCTGAAGTTCCCAACACTGAACGGGATAGGCGAGGTCATGGGAAACCAAACCGAGGCCCGTCGGTGCTATGTAAACTCAATAAAAGCTAAGGAGCCAGTCGTTTCCGAGAATGAGCTTGTGTGTGATGAGAATGCTGAAAGGCATGAGCCCGCCGAGCAGACGAAGCAAGTCAAGATCGCAGAGGAAAAGTTAGTGCTGATCGGCGCCGAGCTCCAGGAGTTGGAAGCAGAGCTGGTCAAATTTCTCAAACGTAGTGACGACGTCTTCTCATGTTCGGAGGCTGACCTCCCGGGGATCGACCCCAAGGTTATCCAGCACCACCTAAATGTGAACCCCAGAGCTCGGCCTGTGCGGCAGAAGAAGCGGCCCTTGTCGGCCGATCAGTAGGAAGCGGTGGACGACAACCTCGCAAAGTACCTATGTGCAAGAACTGTTCGTGACGCCTTCTATCCTAAGTGGGTGGCCAACGTCGTCCTCGTGAAGAAGGTGAATGGCAAGTGGTACATGTGCGTAGACTTCACTGACCTGAATAAGGCATGCTCGAAAGACAGTTTTCCACTTCCACACATCGACCAGCTCGTTGACTCAACGGCGGGGCATGAGCTCCTGAGCTTCCTCGACGCCTACTCTGGGTATCATCAGATCAGGATGGCCCCAGAGGATGAGGAGAAGACTGCCTTCACCACGGAAAAAGGTATGTATTGCTTCACCCGAATGCCTTTCAGGCTGAAGAATGCAGGGGCAACGTACCAGAGGCTCGTCAACATGATGTTCGAGCAACAGATCGGAAAAACAATGGAGATATACATTGACGACATGTTGGTGAAGAGACGACGAGCTGAGGATCATGTTCGAGATCTAGTCAAGGCCTTCAAGGTGCTGCGGCGGTATGGGATGAAGCTGAACCCTAAAAAGTGCGTCTTCGACGTACGCGCGGGGAAGTTCCTCGGCTACCTCGTCACCAACCAAGGCATCAACATCAACCCCGACAAGGTGCAGGCCATCATCGACATGATGGCTCTGAGGATCGTCAAGGAGGTACAGAGGCTTAACGGTCGAATTACCGCCCTGAGCAGGTTCATGTCCAAGTCGGCCGAGAGGTGCAAGCCGTTCTTTGACGTATTACAAAACGGACGGTTCGAGTAGAGAGACGATAGTAACATCGTGTGTTTTTTCGAATCCTTATGGATCATGTGTGTAATGGTTGTGGTGGCCATCGTGAGGCCAGTGTGGTTTGGATATGTGGTGCGCGCAGGTTTGGTCCTGAAACAAGATAGGACCTGCTGTAGCTGATTAGGGGTTGACGACCAGGTGTGGTCGTTGACTGGTTTGGCATCCATCTAAGGTGACGTCAACCTTATGAACTTAATGTCAGACTTTGTGGATGTTTATTGTGACGGTTCTCTAAGCGACAACAGGGTTGACGCCAACCTGTGCGACCTGCAGAATATAGGTCTACCCGAGGATAGTTTCCTCACTCCGTTCTTCCTCTCCCTCGCCCTATTTTTCACACTCTTACTTCCCCACTGCTTCCAATGGTTGCAGAAGGCTAGTTGGGGGATCGTGCAACGTGAGGTGGTGACGAATCGGACAAGGAAACGCCGGAGCGAGGTGTAATCTCCGTAGGAGCTCGCGGAGGGTTTGGCGCGAATTGGGAGGATTTAGGAGGTTTAAGTGCGTCGTGAGGTAGGGAATGATCCCTTCAGTTCCTTCTGGTTGTGATAATGCATCTGGAACGCATGAATCTGCATGTTAATTATGTTTTTGGGTAAAGGTACTCCATGTGGGGTCAATGGGTGGTTTGAGCAATTTAACGAGTGAAACATGTTGTTTCGATTTGATTAAGATGCATGCATGTTAGAGGAAGTGTTTCCTTGTGTTTTTCCGTTGAATTTAGGGTCGAGAATACCTGAGGAATCGGCCTAGGGTTCTGTAAGAGCTGATAGCCGAAGATCTTGGCGTCAATATTGATTGACGCCAGGTTCTTCAGCTGGGAGATAGACGGCCAGAGACCTTGCCGTGTATATCCCATCGACGGCAGTCGATGTTGCCGCCAACATGTTTTATTTAAATGTTGTTATATTGAATATTTATTGATATCGAGTGGTGCATTGGTAATTGTGGTGCACCTAGTCCACGTGGTTTCTGAGATTAGCGTACTGGGTACGCAGTTAGCTGGTTCTTTATGTGTTTACTTGGTGTTCACGTGTAGTGGACTATTAGTGCACGCAGTTTTCATGAGTCTTCACGTGGTTTGTGTGACGTGCACGTGGTTTTGTGTACGTGACAAGTAGTACGACGCCTACCGTGGTTACCTCTCCAGTTGGGTGCCCCAGGTTCTCTGTGAGCCAGGCTGTTAGCTCGGGGCTTTGTCCCGGTACTTGTGTTGTACCGTCGAGGTCTGTGTCGTCTGACCTGGACACCCTCACTCCTGTGTTTGAGTTGTACGTCCGACTGAGGGAAAGACGACAATGGGACAGTGACTCTAGTGTTTGTTTCTAGTCACTTGTAGCACACTCTTAGTTGGGGGTACGGACACCGGTTGTCGACACTGGTCCCCGACTAGTCCTTTTCCAGTGCCTCACTCTAGAGGGCCCAGGCCAGGGTCTCCAGAGGTGTCAGGCATGGGCCTGCGACCATGTGGTCCGCAGGTGGTGGTGTTTAGTTGGTCTCCACAGTTGCTTGACCTTTTCTTGTGGAGCGGCAGTTGGACGTTTCATCCGTGGCTGCGAGACTGAGAGGTAGACGTGTGTTAGTTTGTCCGAGTCAGTCACTGGTGTCGCAAACCAGTTCACGTGGCTCGTGTGTGGTGGTCTCTACTGTAGCTCGTACACCTGTTTGGGTTTGCCGTTTATTTATTTAGTTGCTTTATGTAGTCGGCAAACGGTGAGTACATTTACAGCTTTAATATTATGTTTAGTTGTTCTATAAATTGTTAGCGCAGTTTACTGCTTCCGTACTTATGTTTTTGGTTTGCTCGGTGTTGGGGGAGTTCCCTACTGAGCCAGTGACTAGCGAGGCTCACCCCTACCCCCATAGGTGAGGGCGAGGAGGATGTTTCTCTACCGTCGTCCAGTTCGGAGCCGCGTCGTAGCAGTGCAGGGTCAGCACCTCCAGTAGTGTAGTGTAGCTAGTTGTTTACTTCTTCCAGTTGTACCTCGGGGTATGCCCCAGGCTCTTGTACTTTCTTTCAGTTTTGTGGAAATATGGCTATGTAAACTTGTGGAATATATATATGGAATGGTGTGTTCCTTTGTGTTTTCACGGACTGTTGTGTGATATCCCTTGCGAGGCTCCGGCCCGTTCGCAGGAGACGGACTCGGATCAAGCTTGTTATCAGTTTAACGGGCTTGGACGAAGTGTTCCATCACAGTTGGTATCAGAGCAAGGTCCGTGTTAATATAAGGGAATTAGAAGGTTACATTGCTTTATTTCGGTAATAGTACACTGCTGGTAGTGACCCTGGTTTTTAATGATCCGTTGTTTTGTTTCTGGTTGGTGTTCTGTTAATGCAGAAGTTTGAAATGGCTGATAGTCGAGACTGGGGTGGTGGAGGAGATGATCCGGAGGAGAATACTCAGCGTATGATAGAGAGGATTTGGGAAAGCCTCACGAAAATTCGGGCAAGGATGGATCAGCAGGCGCCGGTGCCACCAGCAACAGTACCCCCAGTTGTCGGAGGGGCTGTACCTGAAACTCCTGTACCGCCACCGCCGGGGATGGAGTTACCTTTTGTACCACCATCACCGCCAGTAAGAGTAATGGAGGAGCCAGTGATGCAAGTTGAAAAGTTTCTGAGGTTGCAGCCGCCTACTTATACGGGAGGACCGAATCCAGATACGGCGGAGCACTGGATCCATGAGATTGAGAGGGTCTTTACGACCATGAGGTGTCCGACAACAGATAAAGTGGTGTTAGCTACTTATCAGTTGAGGGGTTTTGCACTGGAGTGGTGGCGTTTAAAGATGCAGACCACCTTCACAGGCAGGACAGAGGAGACTATCACTTGGCCCGAGTTTCTTAATGTATTTAATGATACATTCTTTCCGGTTCAAGTGCAACAAGTGAAGAGAGAGCAGTTCTGCACACTCCAGCAAGGTAACTCTTCAGTTTTAGAATATCAGATGAGGTTTATGGCACTTAGCCGATACGCGCCTTATGTAGTATCGGATAATAATATGATGGTTGAGTACTTTATTCGGGGTTTAAGAGTAGAATTGCAGAATGCAATAGTGCCACTCATGTGTAAGACAGTGGAAGAAGCAGCTCAGAGGGCAGCTACGTTGGAGAGGTCTATTCGGACTCGTCAGGTGGGCGAGTCAGGCTCAGGTAGTTTACGGCTACCGCAGCAGTCAGTGGGAGTAAGTAAAGGTAAAGCACCAGTAGGACCTTCTTCTTCAGGTTTTGGTAAGTGGGGTCAGAAATTGAAGCAAGCATTTAAAGGTAAAGGAAGAGGATGGGGAGGTCGTCAGCAATTTCAGCAAGGTCGTGGTAGGCCAGAGGTGGAGGAGTCGCAGCAGAGTACTGTCAGACAGCCCATTATTCCACCAGGGTATAGATGTTATAACTGCAATCAGCCGGGGCATTTGATCCGCAATTTCCCCTATTCGAGAGAATATGGTTATGGAAGAGGTGTGCAGCAGCAACAATAGCCGCAGCAATTTCAGCAGCCACAGTCAGGTCGTGGCAGAGGAGCACCGCAGCAGCGGGGAAGGGGCCGGGTTATGGCTATCACCCGAGCCCAGGCAGAGGCATCGAATATGATCGAAGGTACTATACCCATTTATGATTATTCAGCAAGAGTTTTATTTGATTCGGGTGCCTCTCATTCTTTTATTTCCGAAGAGTTCCTGGATTGTATGATTCATCCTTTGAAAGAGGAATTCTGTGAGTTGGTAGTGGAGGTTCCCTCAGGTGAGTTTATGCTCACTTCGAGCTATATAGATGAAGCTCCTGTCGTGATTGAAGGAAACCAGATGCCGGGTCGGTTATATGCTTTGCAGTTGACCGACTATGATATTATTTTGGGAATGGATTGGCTTGAAGCCTATGGAGCAATGTTAGATTGCAGAAAGAAGAGGATCAGGTTCTGTCATCCTAATGGTTCAGTGTTTGAATATCAAGGTATGCCTTTCCGTACTTCTAAGTTTATAATTTCTACAATAAGAGCTAGAAAGCTAATAAATGCAGGGTGTGTGGCTTATTTAGCCTCAGTTAGTCTAGTAGAGGCTAGTCGGTCTGTGGAGGCAGTTCCCATGGTTAGGGAATTCGCTGATGTTTTTCCGGAAGATTTGCCTGGTTTAGCTCCACATAGAGAGGTGGACTTTATCATTGAGTTGCTGCCAGGTACCATGCCGATTTCTAAAGCTCCATATCGGATGGCACCAGCAGAACTTAAAGAATTGAAAAAGCAATTAGAAGAGCTGTTGCAGAAAGGATTCATTAGACCGAGTCATTCCCCGTGGGGAGCACCGGTGTTGTTTGTGAAAAAGAAAGACAGAAGTTTTCAGATGTGTATAGACTATAGAAAGTTGAATGATGTGACCATTAAGAATAAATACCCATTGCCGAGGATAGATGATCTGTTTGATCAGTTGCAATCAGCAAAAGTATTTTCTAAAATTGATTTGAGGTCTGGGTATCATCAGTTGAGGATCAAGGAGGATATAGATAAAACAACATTCAGAACCAGATATGGTCACTATGAATTTGTGGTCATGCCATTTGGACTGACCAATGCTCCTACATGTTTTATGGATCTGATGAATAGAATTTTTCATCCGTATTTGGACCAATTCATTGTGGTCTTTATAGATGATATTCTGATTTATTCAGCATCCGAAGACGAGCATGCATCTCATTTGAGGTTTACCCTGCAGTTGTTAAGGGATAATCAATTGTTTGCCAAATTCAGTAAATGTGAATTTTGGCTGAAAGAAATTCAATTTCTGGGTCATGTCATCTCAGCTAAAGGAGTGGCAGTAGACCCAAGTAAAGTAGAAGCAGTTATGAAATGGGAAGTGCCTAAGACAATCACTGAGATTAGAAGTTTTCTGGGATTGGCAGGTTATTATAGGCGCTTCATACAAGATTTTTCTAAGATTGCGGCACCCATGACCAAATTGACCAAAAAAGGTGTGCCATTTGTGTGGTTCGGTGAATGTCAGAAAAGTTTTATGGAATTGAAGAAAAGGCTTACAACAGCACCCATATTGGCATTACCGGCAGGAAGTGGTGGTTTTGTGGTATATACAGATGCTTCAAGGAGAGGACTTGGCGCAGTGCTTATGCAGCATGGTAAAGTGATAGCTTATGCGTCCAGGCAGTTGAAGTCGGCAGAAGAGAATTATCCCACCCATGATTTGGAGTTATCAGCAGTTGTGTTTGCCTTGAAAATGTGGAGGCATTATCTGTATGGTGAGAGATTTGAGATCTTTACAGATCATAAAAGCTTGAAGTATATCTTCTCGCAGAAGGATTTGAATCTCCGTCAGCGTAGATGGATGGAATATTTAAAAGATTATGATTTCAGTTTGGCTTACCATCTAGGTAATGCCAATGTTGTAGCGGATGCCTTGAGCAGAAATGCATATTTGAGCCAAATGATGATAAAAGAATGAAAGTTGTACGAGGAGATAGTAGAGAATTCCTTGTACGTGCCAAACAGTCAGCGACGAGCAGTACTAGCCAGTAGTACTGTAGAACCGTCCTTGTATTGGTAGATTGTTGAGGCTCAGAGAGCAGATGCGAGTTTAGCTGAGATTGTAAAAATGGAAGGAGTTACTATTGATAATAATTGTGTGGTCAAACTCAGAGATATATTATTTGTACCAGCTGAAAGAGAGGTAAAGCATCGAGTGTTGGAAGAGGCTCATAAATCCAGGTACACTATCCATCCGGGTAGTACTAAAATGTACCAGGATTTAAAGAAATATTTTTGGTGGCCTCATATGAAAAAGGAAATAGCAGAGTTTGTTGGAAGGTGTGCTGTCTGTCAGCAGATCAAAGCAGAACATCAGAAGCCTGGAGGTCTATTGCAACCGTTGCCCATTCCACAGTGGAAATGGGATGATATTGCCATGGACTTTGTGGCAGGCTTACCAAGATCGGGTTCCGGGCATAATGGAATATGGGTATTTGTTGACAGATTAACCAAAGTGTGCAGATTGGTAGCAGTAAGTATGTCTTGGACAGTGGATAAACTAGCAAAAGTTTATGTTGAAAGAATTGTTCCACTGCATGGTATTCCGAAGACTATTGTGTCTGATAGAGATCCAAGATTTACTTCTGGGTTTTGGAAAAGTTTGCAAAAGGTAATTGGTATTGAATTGAGATATAGCTCCGCTTATCACCCCCAGACGGATGGTCAGACAGAGAGGACTATTCAGACGATTGAAGACATGTTGCGAGCTTGTTGTTTAGTTTGGGGAGGTAACTGGGAGTATCATTTGGGAATGGTTAAGTTTGCCTATAATAATAGTTATCATACCAGTCTTGGGATGGCACCGTATGAAGCTTTATATGGAAGGCCATGTAGAACCCCATTGAACTTGCATGAAGTAGGGGAAAGGCAGTTAGTGGGTCCTGAATTGATTCAGCAAACCATAGAAGTAGTGAAACTCATTAAGGAAAAATTGCAGGCAGCTCAAAGCAGGCAAAAGAGTTATGCTGATAATCGGAGGAGACCACTTCAATTCGAGGTGGGAGATTTTGTTTTTCTAAGAGTTTCCCCTAGTAAAGGTATTATGAGATTTGGCAAGACTGGAAAGTTAAGCCCGAGATATGTGGGACCTTTCCAGGTAATTGAGAGAATTGGGGAAATAGCTTATAGGCTGGATTTGCCAGCAGATTTTGCGGATGTTCATGATATATTTCATGTTTCTATGTTAAGGAAGTGCATTGAGGATCCAGCTCAGATAATCAGTTACCAAGGTGGTGACCTAAGGCCGGATATGACCATGCCAGAGTATCCGGTGCAGATCACTGATCGAAAGACAAAGAAGCTGAGAAATAAAAAAATTGAGCTAGTTAAAGTAAGATGGGAGAATAGGTTGGGAGGTGAGGATACCTGGGAATTAGCCGAGGATATGGCTAAGGGGTATCCCTATTTATTTGAATGAAGTTTTATGTTTCTTTTTAGATGATAGTACTTGTGAAAATATGCATGTTTAAGTTGTTTATGTTTGAGTTGTGTTATGAATTTCGAGGTCGAAATTTCTTTTTAGATGATAGTAAAGTAACGTCGCGTGTTTTTTCGGATCCTCATGGATCATGTGTGTAATGGTTGTGGTGGCCATCGTGAGGCCAGTGTGGTTTGGATATGTGGTGTGCGCAGGTTTGGTCCTGAAACAAGATAGGACCTGCTGTAGCTGATTAGGGGTTGACGGCCAGGTGTGGTCGTTGACTGGTTTGGCGTCCATCTAAGGTGACGTCAACCTTATGAACTTAACGTCGGACTTTGTGGACGTTTATTGTGACGGTTCTCTAAGAGACAGTAGGGTTGACGCCAACTTGTGCGACCTGCAGAATATAGGTCTACCCGAGGACAGTTTCCTCACTCCATTCTTCCTCTCCCTCGCCCTATTTTTCACACCCTTGCTTCCCCACTGCTTCCAATGGTTGCAGAAGGCTAGTTGGGGGATCGTGGAACGTGAGGTGGTGACGAATCGGACAAGGAAACGCCGGAGCGAGGTGTAATCTCCGTAGGAGCTCGCGGAGGGTTTGGCACGAATTGGGAGGATTTAGGAGGTTTAAGTGCGTCGTGAGGTAGGGAATGATCCCTTCAGTTCCTTCTGGTTGTGATAATGCATCTGGAACGCATGAATCTGCATGTTAATTATGTTTTTGGGTAAAGGTACTCCATGTGGGGTCAATGGGAGGTTTGAGCAATTTAACGAGTGAAACATGTTGTTTCGATTTGATTAAGATGCATGCATGTTAGAGGAAGTGTTTCCTTGTGTTTTTTCGTTGAATTTAGGGTCGAGAATACCTGAGGAATCGGCCTAGGGTTCTGTAAGAGCTGATAGCCTAAGATCTTGGCGTCAATAACGATTGACGCCAGGTTCTTCAGCTGGGATATAGACGGCCAGAGACCTTTCCGTGTATATCCCATCAACGGCAGTCGATGTTGCCGCCAGCATGTTTTATTTAAATGTTGTTATATTGAATATTTATTGATATCGAGCGGTGCATTGGTAATTGTGGTGCACCTAGTGCATGTGGTTTCTGAGATTAGCGTACTGGGTACGCAGTTAGCTGGTTCTTTATGTGTTTACTTGGTGTTCACGTGTAGTGGACTATTAGTGCACGCAGTTTTCGTGAGTCTTCACGTGGTTTGTGTGACGTGCACGTGGTTTTGTGTACGTGGCAAATAGTACGACGCCTACCGTGGTTACCTCTCCAGTTGGGTGCCCCAGGTTCTCTGTGAGCCAGGCTGTTAGCTCGGGGCTTTGTTCTGGTACTTGTGTTGTACCGTCGAGGTCTGTGTCGTCTGATCTGGACACCCTCACTTCTGTGTTTGAGTTGTACGTCCGGCTGAGGGAAAGACGACAGTGGGACAGTGACTCTAGTGTTTGTTTCTAGTCACTTGTATCGCGCTCTTAGTTGGGGGTACGGACACCGGTTGTCGACACTGGTCCCCGACTAGTCCTTTTCCAGTGCCTCACTCTAGAGGGCCCAGGCCAGGGTCTCCAGAGGTGTCAGACATGGGCCTGCGATTGTGTGGTCCGCAGGTGGTGGTGTTTAGTTGGTCTCCACAGTTGCTTGACCTTTTCACGTGAGCGGCAGCTGGACCTTTCGTCCGTGGCTGCGAGACTGAGAGGTAGACCTGTGTTAGTTTGTCTGAGTCAGTCACTGGTGTCACGAACCAGTTCACGTGGCTCGTGTGTGGCGGTCTCTACTGTAGCTCGTACACCTGTTTGGGTTTGCCATTTATTTATTTAGTTGCTTTATGTAGTCGGCAAACAGTGAGTACATTTACAGCTTTAATATTCTGTTTAGTTGTTCTATAAATTGTTAGCGCAGTTTACTGCTTCCGTACTTGTGTTTTTGGTTTGCTCGGTGTTGGGGGAGTTCCCTACTGAGCCAGTGACTAGCGAGGCTCACCCCTACCCCTACAGGTGAGGGCGAGGAGGACGTTTCTCTACCGTCGTCCAGTTCGGAGCCGCGTTGTAGCGGTGCAGGGTCAGCACCTCCAGCAGTGTAGTGTAGCTAGTTGTTTACTTCTTCCAGTTGTACCTCGGGGTATGCCCCAGTCTCTTGCACTTTCTTTCATTTTTGTGGAAATATGGCTATGTAAACTTGTGGAATATATATATGGAATGGTGTGTTCCTTTGTGTTTTCACGGACTGTTGTGTGATATCCCTTGTGAGGCTCCGGCCCGTTCGCGGGAGACAGACTCGGATCAAGCTTGTTATTAGTTTAACGGGCTTGGACGAGGTGTTCTGTCACAACGATTGTAAAAGGGCCTTCGAAGAGCTCAAGGACTACCTGGCCAACGTGCCCACTCTGAGTAAGCATGTTGCATGAGAAGAGTTGTTCTTGTACATTTCGACCACGACTCACTCGATCAGCTCGGTGCTCGTACGAGAAGAAGAGCGGAAGCATCTTCCTGTGTACTATACCAGCAAGGCCTTGTGAGGAGCCGAGCAGCGCTATTCCGACCTTGAAAAAGTAAGATACGCACTGGTGATGGTGGCTCGATGACTCCGACCATACTTCCAAGCCCACAAGATCCTGGTCCTCACCGACGCCCCTATCAAGCAAGTGTTCTGCCAGCCCGAGGCCTCGGGGAGGATGGCCAAGTGGGCTATCGAGCTCGGCGAGTTTGACATTTCGTATAGGCCTCGGGTCGCCATCAAATCCCAAACCCTTGTCGACTTCATTTCCGAAGGAACAGCGAGGACGCTTGAACTAGAAGAGGTCGTTGCGGGTTGGAAGATTTATGTGGACGGGGCGTCTAACTCTCAAGGCAGCAGGGCGGGAGTCGTCCTGCACTCCCCCGAAGGCCTCGTCTTAAGGTACGCAATTCGGTTCGGCTTCTCAGCTTCAAATAATGTAGCCGAGTACGAGGCTGTGATCTCAGGGCTCAGAATGGCGAAAGCGTTGGGAGCAATGAGAGTCCGGGTCCACAGCGATTCCCAACTGGTCATCAGTCAAGTCTTGAAGGAATTCGAGGTAAGAGTAGAGAAGCTCACCTCATACATGGCCGAGGTCCTGAGGATGATGAGCGACTTTGAGTCGATAGATCTGCTGAAAATCCCCTGAGTAGAGAATTCCCAAGCCGACGCACTGTCTAAATACGCGGCTACTTCGGAAGGTCGTCCGGAGTCTTCTGTGCTCATGGAAGAGCTCGCAAGCCTTCAGTGGGATCTAAGGAAGTCATGTGCACCGAGGCCGAACCAACTTGGATGACTCCCATTGTGGAGTACATCCGAGACGGGCGGCTTTTGGAAGATCGGGAAGAGGCGCTAAAGGTAAAAAGACGAGCTCCAAGATTTTTCATGATTGGCGATGACCTTTACAGGAAGGGCTTTAGCTTCCCGCATCTACGATGTGTGAACCTAAGGCAAGCCGAGGAGATCATCAATGAAGTACACGGAGGTACGTGTGGAAGCCACACAGGACCACAATCGTTGGTCCGAAGGATAACTCGGCAAGGCTACTGGTGGCCGACCATGTTGAAGGATGCAGAAGGCTACGTCCAGAGGTGCCAGCAATGCCAACTCTTCGGCAAGATAGATCGGCAGCCACTCTTGAGCCTCACTCCCCAGACAGCCCTGTGGCCTTTCGCGCAATGGGGAATGGACATCCTCGGCCCGTTTCCGCCAGCCTCGGGGCAACGGAAATTCATCATCGTCGGGATTGACTATTTCACCAAGTGGGTGGAACCCGAGCCATTGGCGAAGATAACCGACACCAATGCATAAGGATTCATCTGGAAGAACCTCATTTGCAGGTTCGGGCTGCCTAGAACGATCATCAACGGCAAGCAATTCGACAACGCCAGGTTTCGTCGCAATTGTGATGAACTCGACATCGACCACCGATTCACTTCGGTCACACATCCTCAGTCTAACGGACAGGCCAAGGTAACCAATCGTACACTCCTCGATGGAATGAAGAGGAGGCTGGACGATCACAAGGGCCGATGGGCCGAGGAGCTACCCCATGTGCTATGGGCTTACCGAGCGACGCCCCGAGAAGCCACTTAGGAATCTCCCTTCACGCTCGCCTTCGGAGTGGAAGAAGTGACCCCGGTGGAGCTGCTCGTACCCTCAAGATAAATTCTAGGGTTCAACCGCAGAGACAACGACCGCTCGCTATTAGCCAAGCTAGATCTAGTCGAGGAACGACGTGATAAGGCAACGTCAAGGGTGGAAGCCTACCAGCGGAAGATGAAGCGAAGATTTGACGCAACTGTCAAGCCTCATCTCTTTGGAGTGGGCAACCTCGTCCTTCAGAAGCTCATCGTTTCGAACCCCAAGTCGGCGGTTGGAAAGCTGTCTCCTAATTGGGAGGGCCCGTACCGAGTGATTGAGGACCTCGGGCAAGGTGCCTACCGCTTGGCTAACCTTAGTGGGTCGGTGGTTACGAGGAAATGGACACCGAGCACCTTCGATGTTATTATCCTTGAGGTATTAATGAAAATGAGGTCGCTTTGGCACTCCAAACTCTTAACGAGGTCGCTTCGGCACTCTAAATCATTTAACGAGGTCGCTTCGGCACTCTAATGTTTCTAAGAAGGTCGCTTCGGCACTCCGAACTCTTAACGAGGTCGCTTCGACACTCTAAATCGTTTAAGGAGGTCGCTTCGGTACTCTAACATTTCTAGCGAGGTTGCTTCGGCACTCCGAACTCTTAACGAGGTCGCTTCGGCATTCTAAATCATTTGAGGTTGCTTCAGCACTTTGAGCCCTTAACAAGGTCACTCAGGCACTCAAAACTCATTAGACTGCGTTGGTTACACAATTGCATCAAACTATCGCGAGCAGACGAGAACAAAAAGTTGGCGGCATAGTATAAGCGGCCCGAGGGCCATAAAAAGTTCGCACAAAAACACACCGATGAAAGCTCGGTGGCATCTTCAGTTACAAAATGTGGGGTTAATGGGGGTCGGCGAACGAGCCGAAGTAGAGGCGCCCGCATCCATTTTCCCGGCCTCGACTTGACCGGTCTCCTCGTCGAATTCGTCCTCATCAGCGCTGGGAGGTCGCACGGTGGTCAGGTTAAGCTCGGGGTACGCCTTGGCCACCGTCTTCAGGCAATGCTTGTAACCATCCTGAATCAGGTCGGTTATCTGATCTAGGTGAACATCCGACCTCTTATACTCGGCCACTACCTTCTTTCGTTCATCGGCCATGAGCTGAGTGACCTTAGCCTTCATCTGCTCGTGGGCCTTGACCTCTTCCTCCCGTACCATCTTCTTGGCGAGCAGCGAGGCCTTTAGCTTGTCCAACCCCTGGGCAAGCGCGGCGGCCCGTTCGTCAGATTT
The DNA here is from genome assembly GCA_014218235.1 of Colocasia esculenta. Classification (NCBI taxonomy): domain Eukaryota; kingdom Viridiplantae; phylum Streptophyta; class Magnoliopsida; order Alismatales; family Araceae; genus Colocasia; species Colocasia esculenta. The sequence continues at coordinate 185,331,936 of CM024754.1, read as the reverse complement.
GGAAGCTCATGCGACTTCAGCAGCAACCGAATCCTTCAGTTCGGCATTCTTCGCCTCGAGGTCGGCAACCTTCTCCTCGACGGTGCGCAAGCGACCTTCGGCCGTCACCTGAAACTGGTCCGTCCGCTGAAGAAGGGCCACGAGCATGCGCAAATGGTGCTGCAGCCCACGAAACAAATCGTCGACGATCTCGGGGGGCTTCATCGCCGCTACTCGGGAAGTAGCGAGGGCCGGGGGCGGACATCCGACCCCACTCCAGGGGGGTCGGCCCGGTCGGCTGGGCCAAGGGAAGACTTGTCCGGTGAGAGGGAGAGGCAGCACTTGAAGTACCTTCGAACCGAGCCTAGGATGGCCGAGCTCGCTTCGTCAGCTTCTCCGCTGCGGCTATGGTCGGGGCTACTGGTACGATGGTTGGCACTGGCAGAACGGTGTTCACGGTGGAGGGGGCTGTGGGTCTACAATCTGGACATTGGCCTCATCAGCAGGCCTCTTATCCCGAGCTGTCTTCTTCTTCCGCCTGTACCCCCCCCCCCCCTTCGGAGAAGCGCTGGGCAGCAAGGGCCGCGCAGTCGGTTTCCTCCTGCTCCGACGCGGAAGCATTTTTGTCGGCCATTTCTGCGAAGAAGAGGAATTGTTAGTTCGGCCGATGAGGATAGAGCATAAGTATAACAAGAAAACCCCCAGAGATACCAGACCTCTGTCGGCCCGCTGAATCAACTCGAATAGAGCGGCAGAAGGTTCATGCAGGTCGAGCGTCGATATCGCCTGCAATGAGTCGAAGTCTGAGAGTTCGGCATTACTCATGTCCGCAGAAGGCCGGAAAGCCTTGTCCTGAGGGTTGATGGCAGACCAGGTGGTAGGAAAATCCCACTCCTCGGAGCTGTGAATGAAACAAAAACTCCTCTTCCAATGATGGATAGAGGAAGGGAAACGACCGAGGAAGTGGCGGCCTGACCGAGTTGATATATACAGCCAATCCCCCGAGACTTTGATAGAGAAGCAAAAGAAGAGGTGGATGCTCGGCAGAACTTTGGCCATGGCGCATGCCACCAAGAAGCCGACAGCCGACCTCCAGGAATTGGGGGCCAGCTGAGAAGGGGCGACTCCCAGGTACAGAAGGAGATGGAGGAGAAAAGGATGAAGGGGGTATCAGAAGCCAGCTTGGATCGACTCTGAATAGATGCAAAATCCGTTCTCCATCGAATGATGGGCTCGGAGATCGGGTGTGGCGTAGACTGTGAAGTTAGGGGGAAAAGTGAAGCCAGGATGGTCTACGATCCACTCAAGGGTCGCCCGGTCGATCTCGGTGGCAGCGTCGACCATAGAATCGGCCGCTCTGCACACACCGGACGAGGGAGCTAAGGTGGTCTTGGGCACGTACGTCCCAAGGGACACCACTGGGAAAAAATCGTCCATGACATCCGCCGACTGGGCGCCTGAGGGACCAGATGGGGGTCGAACATGGGGACCTTTGGAAGGAGGGTGCCCCGAAGAAGACGCAGAGGTCGAAGAAGAATCAGAAGAAGTGGATGCAGAGGGTGAGCCCATGGCTTACCTCTGAGGAGGGAATAATCGAGGCAAATACGAATGATCAGAAGCTCGACGAAATCGCTCGGACAATCCACTGCAACTCGGAAGGTCGGCTGCTTCAGAAGATGGAGCCCACTCGCGAAGAACCTTTTTCCCGTTATCAAGGGCGCTATTTATAGGCCCCAGGGTTCGCTTCGATCATGCAGATGAGGATCAACATCGCATTAAAGCGTTGCGATCAATCCACGTGTCACCACCCTTACGTCGACGAGCTTCGAACGGGGATCACAATTAGAGTGAGAAGGATCGGGAGTCGAGGCGTCGATGTGAACGCGCGTCACATCGACTGCCACCATGATTGCAGACGAAAACCGAGGCGTCGCGGCGTTTCGGCTGTTGTCAGAAACGCCAGATATCACGTCACTTAGACAGTCGCAGCGTCCTTTCGCGATCCTACCACCGCACGGACATGTCCTTGTACGCTGACAGGAGAACGTTCGGGGACAGGTAGGTGATAAATCCTAACATCTTTTCCCCAGTCCATGGTGAGGTCCGTGCAGAAGCTGGGGGGCCAATGATACAGGTCGGACCTCGGGAGCTCAGCCGGACAGCACTTTGTCCACCAAACTGGCTTCAATCGGGACCATCTGCCCGAACATTAAGCCGAGCTGAGTGCTTTCAGTGTCCTCGGCATGAATACGCTGACCCAGACTTCCCCAGCGCTGACTCGCACGGTCATGAGGGGAATGTCCAGTAATGGTAGGGCTCTAAGATCACGGGCCGCGTGCGGTAGTTGGCCTCGCACGATCGTAAGAGGAAGGTACAATAATGGTAAGACCCGAAAATCACGGCTACAAGCCGTGCGTGCTGGATGGTCCGGAACAGTTGGGATCTATCCAGGCATACCTGCCATCTATGACCCCAGTCCGTGGAAATCGTGGGCGACGTGCTCGAATCACCCCTGGTAATCTGGCCCACAGAATTTCTATATAAGAAAGGAAGATCCCTCAAGGAAAAGGTATGCAACTACTAGCCTAAAAACTCTCTTGCCCCGACCTACCGAACTGACTTGATCGTCGGAGTCTTACCCCACCGAAGTCACTCGGTGGTCTTACAGGTCGGAGCTTGGTGACACTTTTTGTTTCGCACCATCATCCCTTGGGAGTAGCTCGGCCTGAGCCGACCTAATTAATGCTCTAGTAGCAACAATATGTATTATTTGAGAGTAAAAAACAAACAAATAAACAATACATTAACTGCTGCAAAACAGGATAGAGAAAGGTTTATTGTGTTGAACCACTCTTTTATTACCCTCATATTTTGGTGCTAACAAAATTTATGATTAGATTATTTCATGAATATTTATGATTATCTTATGGCGCACTAAAATGATAAAGTCAATATCTAATTTCATATACATCGATTTCACTTCAAGTACCAGATTTATATGTGCCAGAACGATTCGCTTTGTGGCCATATCAATTTATTAAGGATTTGTTAAGAAATCGATCTCACAACGATTTCTTAAGTGGCCATAACGATCTGTTAAGAAATCGATCTCAGAACGATTCCTTTTATAGCCATAACGATTTGCTCTCAGAACGATTCTTAAGTCTCTCATAACGACTTGTGAAGAGACCAAAACGATTTGTTCACATCGATTTCTTCATTCGCATCGATTTCTTTGTAAGAACAATGATTTGGTCACAACGATTTCTTTAATGATCACATCGTCTTGCTCTCGTAACGATTTACCTTTCATAAGGATTCGTTAAGGCTCATAACGATTTGATAAGTGAGCGCAACGATTTGCCCTCACATCGATTTGCCTTCTACAACGATTTTCTTGTAACTCATAACGATTTGATTATATCGTCTTGATCACAATGATTTGGAGGTTAGTGCATAACGATTTCATAAGTCATGAATGCATAGATTTTATGTTTATAACGACTTGATATTTAGCAGCGCTGAATAGTCAAAGTCTTCGCACATATCTTTCTGACATCTGTGCATTTAATGAAGACTGAACGTATCTCTGCATGTATGCAAATGATATCTTTCCTCTATCATGCTTACTCTTTTAAACACCTTTTTTAGAACAACAAATGGCATTACTATTCTGATGAAACATTCTTTCTAACGCTGACTGACAACCAGAGACAGCTTAGCTGTCTACTGTTTAAGCTCATAAATGTGTGCAGGTCACTGACAACATATCTTCATACAACGTTGGACCATGTTGAGGCCAAATGACATCTGAGGAGATCCTATCTCTTTGCGTGCACAAATGGATAACGGACTGTTGACTGGAAGCTTCCAAGTGTCAAGCAGTCTAACGTAAACAAATGCTTAGAGACAACGGACTTCTCAACGTTCGAATTTGAAATAAACGTATATATAGAAGACTGAAGCTCCAGAACAAACTGAGAACATAGAGAAGAAAAACAACGCTCCCATTCCTTCTGAAGATTCTTCTGCAAGCATCTGAAAGAGCAAAGTCTCACTCCTTCTTCTATTTAGCTCTTAGCTCTCTGAGTTCAGTGTAGATCTTTGTGAGAGCCTTTAGCACTGAGAGAGATCACTCCCTATTCTGTAGATCTTTTATCCTCTCAGTCTTTGCTTCAGATCAAGCACCTGTCCTATTAGCTTGATCTAGGGGCATCTGTTTCCTGAACACACTTGTATGTGTTGTTCCCTTCGTGTGTGAAGGAAGACCTGGGGGTGCCAGGGTGTTGTTCCCTTCGTGTGTGAAGGAAGACCTGGGGGTGCCAGTGTGTTGTTCCCTTCTTAGAGAAGGAAGACCAGCTGTGTGCTGGGTGTAGAATTACACTGAGGTTTGTACCAGGAGGTTTACTTCTGCGCCTGTAAAAGAAGTGGGCTGCCTTCTTACCCGGAAAAAGAAGAAGACCTGGTGGGGTATCCAGGGTGTTGTTAGTCCATAAGGGGGACTGTACCATTGTAGTGAAATCCCAAGAGATTGCTTAGGGACTGGACATAGGACTCCTGTGGATAGGAGGTCCGAACCAGGATATATCGCTGTGTCTTTTTGTGTGCTTGTTTTGCCTTTACTATACTCCTCTACTAACACTAACAATCTGCGAAGTGCTTTTGTGTGAATGTTTTTATGGACATATTTAATTGATCGAAATTTTCAAAATCCCATTCACCCCCCCTCTGGGCTCGTCAACTGGGCAACATATTGCACTTTCACATTACACTTTAAGTGCAATGTGACTAGGCAACAAACTCATATGACATCTAATAATTGGATTGCCATTTTCTCACTCCTCATGTGAGGGGTGCCACATGAGCTATTGTCTAATCACATTGCACTTGAAGTGTAATGTGCAAGTGCAATAAATCTTTTTCAACAGAATATAGCCGACTAAAATAGCAAAACAGTCGCGGTTTTATAGAAAGGTTGACTGTTTTGACCGTCGATCTCAATTTTTTTTTTTCAGAAAATAGCCGACTGTGTTGGGGTTAAAACAGTCGGCGTAAGAGTCCCCCACACCCCGCTCCCCCGACCCGCCAAAAATTTTGTCTCTGCAGGCACCAACCCCCACCACGCCCCTTCTCCATCTCTCTCCCTCGTTCTTTCGAGCTCGATTTCCCCACTTTCTCCATCTCTCTCCCTCATTCTCTGAACCGATCACGACGCCGCGCAGCCGACGCCAACGACGACGCAGACGTCGCCGCGCCCTGCCCTTCCTCTCGCCCGACGCCGCCATGCCCTGCCACCCGCAAACGCCGACGCCGCCGAGCCCCGCCACCCGCAGACGCCGACGCTGCCACACCCTTTGCCGCCGCCCCCTTCCACTCGCCGACGAGGCCGCGCCCTTCCACTCGCCGACGCTGACGCAAATGGGGACTGCGCAGTTTAATTTCTTCGATCTTTCACACCATTTATTGTCAGATTTGTGTCCCGTATGCCACAAATTTTTACCTTGATCTGTGAGGAACCATGGCGGGAGGCAGACGGGTTCTCCCCTTCCTCCTCTGTTTCCTTTCCCTCTTTTCGCGCTCTGCGACAGCATCAGACCCCCCCTACGGCACCAGGAGCGTCGTAGACGTGGAGGGTGGGCCGGCCTCGGTCGTGTGGGTGGTGCAGCTCTCCGACCTCCACTTCAGCGTGTTCCACCCGAAGAGGGCCGTCGACTTCACCAGGCTGGTCGTAGACGTGGAGGGCGGGCTGGCCTCGGTCGTGTGGGTGGCCGGTCGTGTTGGTGGTGCAGCTCTCCGACCTCCACTTCAGCGTGTTCCACCCGGAGAGGGCCGTCGACTTCACCAGGCTGGTCGGCCCGGCGCTCGCCATGATCAAGCCCTCCCTTGTCCTGATAACTGGGGACCTCACAGGTAGTCTTTGGGTTTGTTTCGGTTTGCCTTCCTTCCCCTTGATTTTTCTATTGTTTGTGCTCTATTCTCTCTCTGTGTGTGCGCGTGATTCTTTTTCTGGCAGAAAGCGGCGATTTTTTTCTGTTTCCTTTCCTGGAAGAAAAACTTCCTACTTGGCTCTGGTCCATTTGATTTCAACTTTTTAGAGGAAGAACTAGACCTAGAAAGGTCGCAGTTTGAGCATCCTTCTTTTTTTGAATGAGCATCCTGCAGACATGCACTAGAACAATTGGCATTTTGACATCTCGAAACTGAAATTACCGCCTGAAAATCTCCAAGAAACTGTAAATTATTTGCAACCGATATGTGATTTGGCAGCATAACCCATAGCTACTCAGATTTTGGTCCAGGTCAATGGATTCTACATTTCTGCCGTAAACCTCCATATCCGAATTCCAACTGACACAAGTCTTTGCCAAAAACCTGCATTGCGGGTCCTTTATTCATTCCTAACTCTCCGTTTACAAGGCAAAGCCCTACAACACTGCTGCAAAGTAACTAGTTCATTAAGTTTATGGTCCTGTTGATAAAGGTTCAATGCTTGTGTCATCTTTTCCAACAATAGAGTTAAGAACGTAAGGTGATAAGTATCACCGACTCCATGATCTAGGATATGCTTCATGTCACTATTATATGCAAGGAAGACTGTCAATAGAATTTTTGGAAGCAAGGAGTTTAGGTCAACAGTGCTCCTTTGCATATTATTAGAGGAGGACATTGATCATTTAATATCTGCCAATTATCGGAAGAAAACCACCCTTTCTCCCTCAATATTTAGTGGTTCACATATTCGTGCAAATGTCCAGCAAAAGACACTTATCTTCTGTTTAAAGCTAGTCGATAAACCAAACTTTCCAGTCCTCTTTCAGGTAACTTATATTATATTTTCATTTATTGTGGACATTCATTTTAGAAAGTTCATTATTTTTTCTTTTAGCTACTACCTGGGAGGACATTCATTATTTTTCTTTCATTTTAAAAAGCTTAGTGTTTTTTATTGGATGGAATTCCTCATGGCAATAGGAAAATAAGAATCATAGTAGCTTTGCCAAATTATAATGAAGACAAAACTATAATGGTTCTACTCAACAAGTAAATAGGGGATTCCCAAATTTTATGGCAATAGCTTTGCTGTTCTGGGTGGGATAACACACATTTTCTCATAGTAGCTTCACATGCCTTAACTTATTCCCTGTCCTCTCTTTCATATGTTGAAATTTTCTGGTTGATTTGGTGAATCCATTTCCCAACAGTGAACCTACCTCACTGACTGCCCTGGACATATGCATTCATGAAGACAAAACTATAATGGTTCTACTCAACAAGTAAACAGGGGATTCCCAAATTTTATGGCAATAGCTTTGCTGTTCTGGGTGGGGTTCAATGCCCAATTTTATGTCAAAAACCATATCCAACTTATTTGGTCCAAATGTGGTCCATTTACCAAACACAAACCATTATCCAATTCTGCAAGCAAAGTATTTGCATTCCAAGAGTTATTGGCAACCTCAAATCAAAGCAAAAGAGCTTGCTATATAGGGAAAGAACCTGCAGAGTTGATTAAAAATGGTCAATGGGATGAGAATTTAATTAGAAACAATTTTGAAGACCATATTACAGAGAAAGTACAACAAATCTAATAGCTCTCCAAACAGAACTATAAACTTTGCACTTGTTATTTGTTATTTAGTTTCCATGTTCAATTCTTTTGCACTGGCATTCCCCCTCAAACCAGGTCAAAGAGAGTGACGAATCTCATGCATGACGATACAACTACTATTAGTCAAAAAGGGCGTGCACCAAGTCCTCCTGTTGGTTAGTTTTGATTTATTTTGTTTATGCAATCAGTAAGCCCAGAAAAAAATATTTTAGTGGACATTTTAGCCAGAAGCTTTCAACATACCCATTTTCTTTTCTGGAGAATGATTTTTGGTGGCCATGCGTGAATGAATGGTTTTTTTTATTCCTTTCATAATCTCATTTTAGTAATTCCGTTTGCATGGTGAGACCCCCCAAGATGGCAGCGGTGAAGTTCCTATGTTGCTTCCCCTTAGACATGTGCAACCACAGCTTCCATCCAAATGCTTTAGTTGTTCAGGAATGTTGGATCTCTGGATTGCCTAACAACTATCTATGGTTACTATTTTATTTTTTATTTTTTATTTTTCTTGTATTGATTGTGATTTAATGATGACATTTCTTACTGCTGCTACTTCTATGTTTTGAGGTTACTGAGCTGTTTTACCTCCTGAAATCTTGATGAATTTAAATTCAATTGACTTGTCACAACACAACTTGGAGAGGAAATAGGTACGTCCTGAAATCTTGATGAATTTAATTAGCTAGCTACGTCTATTTGTTCATCTTCTTTTATTTTTTTTAGTTTTAATGATTTGTATCTGCAGGAGGATACCTGGTATTGTCTATCACCCATGGTCTATCAACCATTTCTGAATCTTACAATCAAGGTCCGTATGGTAACCGGGTATTGTCTCAGTCAGATCAACTTTTCTTCTGACTTGGAAAAGTGAATAAATTTGTGTGTCCAACGTACATGTATCTCTGTAGGATAATGGAACATCAATGTTCTCAAAATTTCTTTTGTTTGTGTAAGAGTTTGAATCTAGTTCTGTTCTTGGTTATGCAGGCTTCAATCTTACTCTAGAAATCACAGAAGTTGGAGATGATGGGGCATCATCACTGTCGAATTCTTTTAAACAGCATGGATGAGCATGAGGAAACCATGGAGGCTACAGCATTTATGCGTGATGAGGTGCCTCTAGTAAATGAAACCTCAATCCAAGTGAAGAGTACAGAAGTGGAAGTTGCAGTGGATTCTAAGAGATCACTGGAGACTTACATTAAATACCCATCCAAAAGAAGGTTCCTTCGACAGCAATGGAGGAGCAGTGGAAGCTACTCCTGATGCACATGAGCATGTGATACCAAGAAATAAGTTTGCTTACAAGGTAGCGGATATAGAGGATGTGGAAAGTGAATTAGCAATTGACTATGCAGTAAACTTCAGCGGGCACAAAGAAATTGTAACCCCTGCAGACCGTGAAGAAATTGGAACCCCTGCGTGGTGACCTTGATAGACAAACTAAACTGCAAAATGAAAGTATCTTAGTCACGGAAGAAGCTAAAGATGGCTCCGTTCAAGAATCTCTAGTCAGAGACTTGGCCTCGGGAGGACAATTTAGTGTTCCAACGCCTTCTCCTCATCAATCCTCGATAGGGTTGCAAACGGGTCGGGTTCAGAACCGGAAACACATATTTCGATTCCGATAATCGAAATATAATTTCGATTCCGATAAAATCGGAATGGTTAATTCCGATTCCGTTCCGATTCTGATAACATTACCGGAATCGAAATTCCGATAAGCTAAGGTGTTTACTATAGTTTTACCTTTTGAGTTTATGATAATTTATCGAAATAATTGATTATGATTATTTTTCAATTCCGATTTTGATTCTGATAGTTTATCGGAATATCCGATACCGATAAGCTATCGGTATTATTTTCCGATTCCGAAACCGATAATTTTTATCAGAATTGGGTCGGAATATTGGGTTCTGTTTACACCCCTAGTTTTGGAAATGGTCATCTTTGTGCGACTGTCAGCATATTAGAGTTTTTGTACAAATCAAAGAAAAGAAAAAAAATTGAGACTTCAAAATATTCATGACGGTTTGAACACTGTCTTTCATATTGGCACTTGAATGTGTATTTTTGTGGATTAATATATTTGAATATAATTGTAATTTTTTCCCCAAAAAATATATGTGATTGTGAAATAAAAGATTGTGGATGTATATATTTAAAGGCTAGTGAAACATATGAATGGATATTTAGTAGTTGGCAAATGGCAATATATTAATATTAAAAAATAAAAAATAGTTTGAAAGAATAATCGATCGTTTACCTACCTTTGAGAACTATATAGTTGAATGTCAATAATAATAAAAAATATAAAAAATTGAAAGAATGGACGATCGTTTTTAAAACGTCGAGAATGTATGTAAAAAATGTGGAATGGCCGATTGTTCGAATACGATGATTGTCTGCAAACAGTCATCCAAAGAATTGCCGACCTTAAAATTGTATACAGTCGGCCTTTATAAAATCGTCGATAGTTTTAACAGTCGGCGGTAACCTATATTGTACTAGGGGCGTCGCGCCCCTTCACATAATGCGTTGTGGAGATCATGTTATATTTCTAACTAACTAGAAGCATAGTATTACTCATGTTGGTTAACTAATGTTACGTCGGTAATATATACTTATTATATATATGTTCGTGCACACGTCCAGTAATATATATATATATATATATATATATATATATATATATATATATATATATATATATACTGTTATAGTAACATAGCTCGGCTCCAGCCGAGGTGACCGTTGAGGCGCTTCTCGTCAGACGGAGCCGAGACGACCAAGCCGATGAATCCTTTTGAGGCGTGCTTGGCCGACGTGCGAAGCTGCTTCCGACCTCCCGACCTGACCTGCAAAGCCCGCCGAGTGGGCTCGGCGAGGAGACACTTCGATGCTCAAGTCAGTCGCTAGCCAAGCAGAATGGCGTAGCATGGGGGAGAACATCATACCTTGGCCTATGGAGTGTCTACCCTTTATATAGTGTTAGGACACGTACGTGTGAGCTGGACGAGCCGCCAATCTCGCTGGGAGTTACCGAGATTCCCGTCGGATTGGGTGCCGTTACTTCTGCTGAGTTGAGATGATCGTGGTTGCCACCTGTAGACTTGATTGCTGAGATCGTGGCCTTAATGGCCGTGACTTGCGGTTACGTGATTCTCGGTCATTGTCCTATTCGCCTGTTGACTGTGTGGGTTGTGATGGGGCACATGAGAGGGCCGACCTCCAGGTCGGCTAGACCTAAGCTTTTGATGACCCGAGATGCAAAACGGTGAGCTCCCTTGTGGTCGGATTCGCGAGGCCGCCTGGGCCGAGCTGTAGATAGGCCCGCCTGGGCCAAGCTGTAGACGCCCGAGACGCAAAGACCAGAGCTGTAGCTGACATACTTGGTGAGACCGTAGGTAAGATGCCGGCCAACGGCCTTAGTGAGGTCGGTTGACTCGAGGTTCGACCCGACGGGAATTCCCTGATTAGTTCGGACACCGCCATTCTCGTCGACTCTGCCGATCCAAACTGGTTCTCATCGGACATGAGGTTCATGCCAATTAGCTAAAGCTTCTGGATGTCGAACTATCCTCAGATGTGGTCGGCTATACTTAGAGTTAGCCGACCTGCCTAGAAACCCACGTAACATTGGCCCCTTAGGTTCAGGTCGGACCGTAATAGCGGGCCGAGGTGAAGCTAAATCTTTCTACTGGGAGCACGTGCCTTGCCACATGGCTTGGCTGACACACGTGGCCTGTCGGGACGTCATGTCTCCATGGTCAGAAGCCGCCCTGCCATGGGGGCGTGTCACCTGTCAGTCGCCAAACGTCGCTTTGTCTGGCGCGCCGCCCTGCAACGTTTCGTACCCCGCAGTAATCATTTCGCCACTTCGACTCCCGAGTGCCATCATGGCGACCCTTATTGCTTGTGCGGATCAGGATCCGAGTGATCGGTTCGTCGGCCAGTCCGCTGACGACACGTGGGTACATCTCGACCGCTGTCTTGGAGGTAATCTCTCCACCGATAGATTCGATTGGCCCCCCAGCCCTATAAATATGGGGGTTTGCTGCCGAACGATCGCCCTTGCTCTCGCGCGCGAGCATCTACCAGGCGACCTACCGACATGCCGACGAGGGTTGCGCCGACGTCCCTTGCCCGAGCTTCGACTATTTCCGATCTTCGCTTGCTTCCTTAAGAGGTAAGCGATGTCTTCAAGTTCTGCATCTTCCTCCTCTGGTCCTCGTCCTTGAGAGGGATCGTCGTCTGGAGGTTCTCCTTCCGAGAACTCTTCCTCTGCAGCAGGGGCGGTCTCCTCTAGGGGAACGTCGCACTCTCCTCGGCCTGACGGCGAGCCGTCAGACCATTCCGACGATTGCTTCATTGTCGATCCTGGGACCTACGTTCCCAAGGAACCTTCTTCTCACACTTCTGGGGCTCGCCGTCCGACCGACAATGTTGCCGACGCTCAGTGTGAAACCACCGACGAGACCCTCCAATGGATGAGAACTCATCCTGGTCTTGTATTTCCGGAAGGTTATTCCATGTATCATTCGAGTCAGCTCCGTGCTCACTACGTAGCCGAGGGCGGGGTTTGTATTTATGCTGAGGCCGTCCGAGCTGGCTTCCGCCTCCCTTTGCATCATTTCGTTATCTTTCTCCTCTTCAAGCTGGGAGTCGCTTCGTCGCAACTGACCCCCAACTCATGGAGGTCGATCGTCGGCTTCCTGGCGGTCTGTGCCTTGGCTAAGGTCCTTCCGACCACACGCCTTTTCTTTTATTGCTTCTCGGTCAAAGCTTTCGGGGACTGGCTGTATTTCGCAGCTCGGTCTGGCCGACAAATCCTTGGTCGAATGGCTTCTTCTGTTCACAACTGGAAGAGGCAGTTTGTTTTTGTTCATAGCCCGTCGGGGTGGCCATTTCCGACCACCTGGACAGCAGTGAATGTTCACCAGAAGGCCTTCCGGGCTCCTAACCTCATTGAATCCGAGCTCGCGGAGTTCGACTCTCTACAGGTGCTAGATCCGCCCGACTTGTTTCGGCTCGACGGGTGTTTCAAATTGATTGTCAAGGCCGACAAAGGTCATTTCCTTTCCGATGTTATTTTTTATGATTTGCGAGTAACGGCTAACCAAATGCCACTTCTTTCAGTGATGGCCGACAAGGGCAAGTCATCGGCTGCTCCCGGTGCTGGCCAAAGGCGCAATACCTCACTCGCCGACCGAGCAACGGAAAGGTTTGCGGGGCGTGGTAAAAAGAGCGCCACGAGGCCATCGAAGCGTCCGAGGGAGGAAACCGAGGACGCAGGACGGGGGACGAAATGTCGATCGTCAGATCTTCGTCCGACATCATCTCAGGGAGGAGACGAGCTGCCGGAGCAACCGTCTGCAGACTCGCATGTCGCAAGCCCTCAGCGGCCTTCGGTGCGCATGGGGCTCAATGCCACCGAATGGGCTCGTCAGGCGACCCCGGTGGAAAAGTTGGCTCAGCATTCGGCCAAAAGAGCCAACGAGGTTGTGGAAGAATTCTACGATTCCGTGCAGACTCAACTAGGCCTGGTCGGGGCCTTGTTTAGGAAGGCCGAGAAGGCTCAGACGACAGCCAACCAGCGGGTCCTTGAGGCTGTAAGCAAGACTAAAGAGGCCGAGAAGAGAGCAAAAACTGCCGAGAATCTCTTGGTCGAGGAGCGGCTGAAGGTGAAGAGAGCCGAGGATGAGGTTGCTCGGGTAACCAAGGCAGCTGAGGATCTCAAAGAGACTCTTCGCGCGAAGGAAGAGTTGCTCGAAGTGGCCAGGGCTCGGAGCTCGAGGCTAGCCGAGGAGGAGCGCGAAAGGATTATTGCATAGTACCGCGACTCCGAGGAGCTGAACGAAGAGGTTGACAAGCTCTTCGAGGCGGGATACGACCACTGCATCAAGCTGCGGGCGAGGACGCTGGAGACTCTCCTGACCAAGCTGAAGACGCCGACGAGGCGCAGGCTGCTACGGCCGAGGCGGTGCTTGGTGCTGATGAGGCTGCCGCGACCATTGCTTCCGATCAAGCTACTACTACCGAGACTCTGGTTGTTGCGTCTGACGACATCGTAATTGACTAAATGCCCCGCGATTGTACATGGCGGTCAGCCCTCCAATGTAACTCATCATTAGTAATAGAAACTTCCAACTCTTTTGTCATTGCTCGTTTGTTGTCGTTCGGCTCTATCTATTCGTTACGTCGGACGCTGCATCGGTCTCTGGTGATTGCCGAAGCGTCCCTGTTCATGTCGCGTACGTTCGCTACGTATGCTGAACCATTCCTTCAATATGTCGGACATTGTCTCGGTTTCTGAAGAATGCCTAAGCGACTTCGTGCATGTCTATGTCGAAGCGACCACGCCTTCAAGTCACGTCGGACGTCGTCTCTTAGTTCTTGACGAGTGCCTAAGCTGATGACCAAACTGTCCCCATAATAAATATTTCCATTTATTTATATATTAATTTTGATGATTAACAAAATAACACTAATGGATTTCTTGAGCCTTGAGAACAGGAAGCAAAAGAAAAATGAAAGATCAAGACAATCTGGTAAGTCCCATCATTTCTATCCAAGTCCCTGTAACGACTTCTTTGATAAGCAGAACGACTTCCTTGTTGACCGGAACACTCAAATCGTTACCGTAACGATTTCTTTAGACCTCGTAACGATTTCTTTAGAACTCGCAACGACTCTCTAGCCGTAACGATTTCTTTAGACCTCGTAACGATTTCTTTAGAACTCGCAACGACTCTCTAGCCGTAACGACTTCTTTAGACCTTGTAACGATTTCTTTAGAACTCGCAACGACTCTCTAGCCGTAACGACTTCTTTAGACCTCGTAACGACTTCTTTAGAACTCGCAACGACTCTCTAGCCGTAACGATTTCTTTAGACCTCGTAACGATTTCTTTAGAACTCGCAACGACTCTCTAGCCGTAACGATTTCTTTAGACCTCGTAACGATTTCTTTAGAACTCGCAACGACTCTATAGTCATAACGATTTCTTTAGAATTCATAACGATTTCGTGTAACGATTTCTTTACAACTTGATAGTCATAACGATTTCTTTACAACTCGATAGTCATAACGATTTCGTGTAACGATTTCTTTACAACTTGATAGTCATAACGATTTCTTTACAACTCGATAGTCATAACGATTTCGTGTAACGATTTCTTTATTAGTCATAACGATTTCTTGCAACGATTTCTTTAGAACTCGCAACGACTTGCCTGTTGTAACGGCTTCATAAGTTATCACAACGATTTCTTTACAGTTCATAACGACTTGCTATAATTCATAACGATTTCATAAGTTATGAAGTCAGCAAGATTCTTTTTATCGAATTTCTTGATGCATCAGTATAATGCTTTTTAATAGCGTTGAAAAGTCAAAGTCATATCTTGTCCGTTGACTGCTATGCATTAAATGCTCTCCGATCGTATCTCCCATGCATGCAGACAATATCTTCCATTTCTATGCTACTCTGTCTACGTACTTTTTGGGACAGAAAGGAGCTTTGCTATATACTGCAATATCTGTTCCCTCTCAACTAACAATAGACAGCAGTCCTAGCTGTCTTCTATTTATTGATGATATGCTTACAGATATCTGACAAGACTCATCTGGACAACGTTGGACACAAGATACAAAGTTCTATGACATCTCTTTGGCGTGTACACCAGGATAAAAGACTGACGATCAGAAGCTTCCTAAGTGACCAGTCTAACGTACACAAGGATAAGAGACAACGGACACTTCAACGTTCGAATTTGAATCAGCAGTTTAAATAGAAGACTCAAGTCGAAAAGAAATGCATATAGAGTAACATCGCTTGATTTTAGAAGAAGAAGAAAGAAATCCATCTCTCACAATCTTTAGAACTTTGAAGAAGAGCGAAGCCTCCACTCCAAACCTTGTTCTAAGCTCTTAGCTCTCTGTGCTCAAAAGGAATCTTCTCTTTTGTAAGAGCCTGTGTGGTCCTTGGAGAGAAAAACCTTGTTAAATCTCTCTCTCTCTCGGGGGCTTAGGAGCTTCAGTGTGTAGCTGATCAAGCTAGAGTCTGAAGCCTGTTTCCACACTCCTTTTTATTAGATTGTGTTCCCTTCTGGACGAAGGAAGACCTGGTGGTATCCAGGGTGGTTGTTGTACCCTTCTGGACGAAGGAAGACCTGGTGGTATCCAGGGTAGTTGTTGTACCCTTCAGGCTGAAGGAAGACCAGTTGAGGCTGGGTGTAAGGATCCTTAAGGGGGATTGTACCCTTGGTAGTAAAATCCTGAGGTATTGCTCAGGGACTGGACGTAGGTCTCCTGTGGAGAGGAGTTCCGAACCAGGATAAAAATCCTTGTGTCTTGTGGATGTGTTTTGTGTGATTGTTGTCTTGTTTGCTCTAACTCTAACCTTGTTATTAAGTTGTGAAATCTTTTCAATAAACAGGTTTTAATCAAAGATCGAAGTTTTAATAACCCATTCACCCCCCCCTCTGGGCTAGCTAGCTGGGCAACAAGTGGTATCAGAGCCCGTCTCTTCGACAAAGAAGAAGATCCAACGATCTGAAGAGCAAAGATCAATGGCAGCCCAAAGTCACTTCGAAGGTCAGTCTGTCAACAGACCTCCTTTGTTCGATGGTGAAGATTATACGTATTGGAAGACCAGGATGGAATACTTTCTACAAGGCCACGATTATCAAATCTGGTCAATAGTGGAAGAAGGTGATCTGGTCGTCACAAATGAGAAAGCACAATGGACAGATGAAGATAGAAAGAAAATCTCCTTGAACTGTAAAGCTAAGAGCATTCTATGTTGTGCTCTAAGCAAGAAAGAGTTCAACAGAGTTTCAGCATGCAAATCCTCCATGGAAATGTGGGAAAAGTTAAAGATCACATATGAAGGTACAGACAAAGTAAAGGAGACAAGAATCGACATTCTTGTCACTCAGTATGAAAGATTTCAAATGCAAACAGGTGAGTCTATTACCCAAATGTTTAGTAGATTTACTGACATTACTAATGGCCTAGCAAGTCTAGGAAAGTCATATGAAAATGCAGATATGGTAAGGAAGATTCTCAGATCCCTGCCATCTTCATGGACGGCAAAGGTCACAGCTATCGAAGAAGCTAATGATCTTAAGAGAATGTCAGTAGAAAAACTCATTGGGTCTCTCATGGCCCATGAAATAAACATGGAAAGACTAGGAGAATCCTCCAGTAGAAAGAAGCAGTCAAATGCGCTTAAAGCTAATGGGGACTCATCAGAAGAATCCTTAGATAACAGTGAAGATAGCAAAGATAGTGATGATGAAGAAGCCATGCTCTCAAGAAGATTGCAGAGAATCTTGGCAAAGAAGAAGAAGTTCCAGTCTGGTAGGAGGTACTTCAAGAAAAACAAAGATCTCAAGAGACCAGATGGAAAAGATCAGAAGAGGAATGAGCCACTTTGCTATGAATGCAAGAAACCTGGACATATCAAGGCAGACTGTCCAATGTTAAAGAAAAATGATCACAAGAAGAAGGACAGCTCCAAGAAGTTCAGAAGATTCAAAAAGAAAGCCATGGCAGCTGCATGGGACAACAGCAGCGACTCAGATAGTGAGTCAAGCTCGAGCAGTGAAGGTGAAGAAGCCAACTTGGCTCTCATGGCGAATACCGAGGATAAGGTAACATCTGATTCTTCTTTCGATTCCTGTAATGACTCAGATTCGGATAATTTGGAAAGTGCATTTAATGAACTCTACGATAAGTATAAAGAAGTGTGTAAACTACTTAAGCTAAGCAAGAAAAATATCACATGTCTCGAAAATACCAACTCAGATTTAAAATCTGAAAACGAAGAACTAGAAAAACAAATAGTTGAGCTTAAGAGAAGAAATGAACTATTATGTGAAAACTTAAAAGACAAGAACAGAAAAATCACTGACCTAGAAAAACAGGAAAACTCAGATGATTTAAGAAAAACTGTAAATGAATTAAATGAAGAAAACAATACACTAGCAAGCACCCTAGAAAAATTTACCAATGGTAAAAACTCTTTAATATTAAAAGGTGCTAGGAGATCGGGTAAAAAGAAAAATGGATTAGGATATACACCCCCAGACAATGAAGAAACCATAATATACCCTAAAACATATCCAACACCAAAATTTGTACCCGAACAAGATGTAGCATACAAAGCTGATTTCAAATACATAGAAAAAGTAACTAAGTTATCCTGCTGCAGTCACTGCAACAAGTTAGGACATATTAAAATGACATGCCCAACAAGACATAAAAAATGGATATTAAAAGGTAAAATTGATGATACTAACCAATCAGGACCCAAAAGAATTTGGGTACCTAAAGCTTGATGTTCTCATTTCAGGTTAACCCTCGAGCATCCAAATGGTATTTGGATAGTGGGTGCTCAAGGCATATGTCAGGCAACAAGAAGATATTTGTTGATCTCCAAGCTGAAGAAGGTACAGTCACCTATGGAGATAATGGAAAAGGGACTGTGATAGGAAGCGGGTCTGTGAACATCAAAGGAAAATCAGTCATAAAGGATGTAATGCTGGTCAAAGGGTTAAAGCACAATCTCATCAGCATCAGCCAGTTGTGTGACAAAGGCCATCAAATTCAGTTTCAAGAATCAAAATGCAGTATCTTAAAGGATGGTGCAGTCATATTTGAAGCCTACAGAGAAAGAAATTTGTATGTTCTATATCTCGATGAACTCAAGGATCAAGATGTGTGTTTGGCAGCTAGCAAAGATAAATCAACTGAGTTGTGGCACAGAAGATTGGGCCACTGCAGCTTGGATGGGCTGAACAAGCTCAGAAAGAGAAAACTAGTTGAAGGACTGCCAAAGGTAAATTTCAGATTGGATAGCATTTGCAGACCTTGTGCAAGAGGAAAGCACACCAAGAGCTCCTTCAAATCAAAGACTGTAGTAACCACCTCAAAGCCCTTAGAACTACTTCACATGGATTTATTTGGGCCAATGAGGACTACCAGTTTGGGAGGAAAGAATTTTGGATTTGTAATAGTTGATGATTATTCAAGATTCACTTGGGTATCCTTTTTAGAGCACAAAGATGACACATTTGAAAATTTTGTCAGCTTCAGTAAGAAAGTTCAGAAAGATCAGAAATTCTCAATTGTCTCTATTCGATCAGATCATGGTGGTGAGTTTCAGAATGAAAAGTTTACGAAGTTCTGTGATGATCAAGGAATTGAGCACAACTTCTCAGCTCCAAGGACACCTCAACAGAATGGAATTGCTGAGAGGAAAAACAGAACTCTTTTGGATATGGCAAGATCAATGTTATCAGAATATGATCTGCCAAGATATTTCTGGGCCGAAGCCATCAACACTGCATGTTATATCATAAATAGAGTGATGATCAGGCCAATTCTGAAAAAGACTGCTTATGAACTCTACAAAGAAAAGAAGCCAAAGATTAGCCATCTCAGAGTATTTGGATGTCCTTGCTTCATCCATAACAATGGAAAAAGGGACATTGGTAAGTTGGATGCCAAATCAGATGAAGGCATTTTCATGGGGTATCCTCTAAACCTAAAGGTTATAGAGTTTTCAATAAACGTTCCTTATTAATTGAACAATCAGTACATGTTATTTTTGATGAATCTAACCCTTCCTTGAAAAAGGAAGAAATTAGTGACATTGATGATGCAGATGTCTTGTCCGAAAAATTAAAGAAAACTTCAATTAAGGACAAAGAGGATCCAACTCTGGAAGAACTGCAGCAAACAGAAATCCAACATAAAGATCTTCCAAAGGAATGGAGACATCAGAAAGATCACCCTCCTGAAAACATCATTGGTGATCCATCTGTAGGGGTAAGAACTAGAGGTAATGTAATTCCATGCGACTATTTAGCATTTGTCTCTCAAGTAGAACCTAAGACAGTCAATGAAGCTTTATCTGATGAATCTTGGATACTAGCCATGCAAGATGAACTAAATCAGTTCAAGAGAAACCAAGTATGGTCACTTGTTCCTAGACCATCCAATCATTCAGTTATTGGCACCAAATGGGTGTTCAGAAATAAACTGGATGAGTCTGGAATAATCTTAAGGAACAAAGCCAGATTGGTGGCTCAAGGCTACTCCAAGAGGAAGGCATAGATTTCGATGAAACTTATGCACCTGTAGCTAGACTTGAGGCCATTAGGATTTTACTTGCTTATGCATCTGCACTTGATTTAAAACTTTTTCAAATGGATGTCAAATCAGCCTTTTTAAATGGTTTCATCAAGGAGGAAGTTTATGTTGAACAACCTCCAGGTTTTGACGACTCTGAATTTCCAAATCATGTATTTAAACTACATAAGGCTTTATATGGTCTAAAGCAAGCTCCTAGAGCCTGGTATGAAAGGCTCAGTAATTTCTTATTAAATCATGGTTTCACTAGAGGTAAAGTAGATAGTACATTATTTATAAAATCTAAGGTTAAACATATACTTCTTGTACAAATCTATGTGGATGATATTATTTTTGGATCTACTGATGAATCTCTTTGCAAGTACTTTGAAAAGCTTATGCAGGGAGAATTCGAAATGAGCTTGATGGGGGAGTTAAGCTACTTCCTTGGATTGCAAATCAAGCAAGGGAAGGATGGCACTCATATCTGTCAAGCAAAGTACACCAAAGAGCTGTTGAAGAAATTTGGATTTGAAGATGCAAAGCCATTATCAACTCCAATGAGCACATCAACCAGAATGGACAGTGATCAAAAAGGTAAAAGGGTAGATCAAAAGAATTATCGAGGTATGATAGGATCATTACTTTACTTAACTGCCAGTAGACCAGACATTTTGTTCAGTGTATGCATGTGTGCTAGATATCAGGCAGACCCTAGAGAGTCTCACTTAATCTCTGTAAAAAGAATATTTAGATATTTAGCTAGAACTCATGATTTAGGTCTCTGGTATCCTAGATCTTGTGAGATAAATCTAATAGGATATTCAGATGCTGATTATGCTGGTTGCAAAGTAGATAGAAAGAGCACCAGTGGATGTTGTCAGTTTCTTGCAGGATGCTTAATATCATGGACATCCAAGAAACAAAATTCAGTAGCTCTATCAACAGCTGAGGCGGAATATGTTGCTGCTGGAAGTTGCTGTACACAACTTCTTTGGATAAAGCAACAACTTGAAGATTTCGGCATTCACATCAAATCAATTCCTCTATTGTGTGATAATACTAGTGCCATCAACCTCACCAAAAATCCAGTTCAACACTCAAGGACGAAACACATTGAGGTAAGATATCATTTTATTCGAGACCATGTAGCTAGTGGTAATTTAGAAATTTCGTTTATAGATACAAATGGTCAATTGGCAGATATCTTCACAAAAGCCCTACCTGAAGAGAGATTTACATCTCTTAGAAGGGAACTAGGGATGTGCAATTTGTGAAAGAATTTCTGTGATTTTATTGACATATAAATTTTTCAGATTAAATGAAAAGTTCTCTCTCCGTTAAAGTTAAACAAAACTCAGTTATCTATATGCTTTGACCGCTTCTGTGTAGAAAGTTGTTTGACTTGTCAAACCTTTTTGTCGCTTTCTACCTTTGCCGCCTTTTGGCGCTCCTCCTGTCATTAAAGTAATATTATTTTATCCAAATCGCTTTGAGATCGATTCGTCTTCTACCTTTACCCTTTTTATTCTCTATCTGTTCACCCAAAGCTGATGCCCTAACGATTTTGGGATCGACTCTCTGCATCTTTCGAAGCCTTCTTCTCTTCCCGCGAAGAACTCCTTCGAGAACTTCCGTCCCTTCCATCATCCTCCCTTCCAGAATCTTTTCTTCTCTGCACCCATGGCCGCTCCGTTGATCTCCGGAAGTGTTGGGGGCTACAGTGCTGAGTATTTATCCCCAAGGGAGCAAGAAAGATTTACATTTGTGAAGACAAAGATTTGCGGAAATAAGGCAGTGGATGTTCAGAATCTTGAGAAGAGTGGCATGGCCAGGCTAGTTGATACTCTAAGAAGATCGCAGTGGATGGATGTGGTCACCTTCAGTGAGGTAAGCTACCCGGACTTGGTAAAAGCCTTCTACATCTGTCTGAAGTCAGAAGCAGATGGATCCCTTGTTTCCTCTGTCAAGGGTATCCAAATCAGAATAACCCATGAGCTTTTGCGTGATCTGTTTGGAGTAAAGACCTCTGGATTTAGTGGCATTCACTCTGTGAATGATGAAGTCAAAGGTCTCGGGATTATCGGTCCAGGATTTAAGTTGAAGGATGGGAAGCTTGATATTAATCAGATGTCCGCGTTCAACCGATTGCTTCACTTTATAGTCTGCCAAATCTTAGTTCCCCGTAGTGCTACCTTTTCCTCATGCACTAGGGCAGATTCGGACATAATGTTCTGGGCAATCCAGAACAAAGAGATAAACCTGGCCGCAGTGATGATTGAGCGAATGATGTTTGCACATGCTCAGTTATGGGAAACAAAGAGCAAGTTGAATGTTTCCCTTCCGTATGCCCATCTTCTGACCAAGATTTTCAAGCACTTTGGAGTAGATCTGTCAGGTGCGGTAGCTGAAAAGATGGGCCAGTCTATAAGGTCCAGAAACCTGAAGAAAAGTGGTTTTTCAGTGCAAGAAGGAGTTTGGTCGAAATCCTCTGTGGCTGAAGGAGAAGCAGTTATTGCAGATATTCCAGAAGCAGTAGAAGTAGAGCAAGCAGTCCAGCAGAGCAAGAACCAGTTGAGTCAGCTGTGGGATGCCAATCCGAAGCTCAATTGGAAGAGGGTGCAGCTGGTGTGGCAGATTCCTTGCCCACCACCTTAGTCGCCTCTATTTAAAAGAAGTATTGGACTCCATTCCCTCCATCTCAGTCTCTTCTAAGGCAGGTGGACCTGATGAAGATGTTGTCTTGGAAGAAGCTCCTGCTCAGGGGGAGCAAGAAAGTATTGAAGTCCCTGCTCCCATTCAGGGGGAGCATGCTGAGAGTGAAAAGCCAGAGAATGAAGCCTTTTCTGAGAAAGCTGCACCTACTCAGGAAACTCCAGCTCCAGCCTGGTTGATGTTAGTGAAGGCCCAAGTGCAACTATAAATCTTGAGGAGCCTGTCTCTCAGCCAGGTAAGCAGAAAAGAGTTGTTCACAGGAGGTCAAGGAAGGGCCATAGGAAAGTAAAGTTGAAGCATGTTATGGCCTTGTTAAAAGCCCAAGGAGAGATCTTGGCATCAGTTCAGTCTGGCATACAAGGAATTGTTTCAAATCAAGTTTCAACCTCCTCAGACGTATCCTCAATAAGAAATGCAATGAGGTATTTCAATAAAGAAATGTCTGATATGAAGAATTTGCTGGCTAATCTTTCAAAGTCTAGTGGTGTCCCTCCTGCACCTACTCAGAGCAGTCCAGCTGAAGTTCCTAGGCCACCAGGGCCTCCAGCAGAAGTCTCTCGGCCAACAGGGCCGCCAGTTCAAGGGTCAGGGCCATCAGGGCCATCAGTTGTAAGGTCACCGGACCAGTGGCAGCCTCAGGGTCTTCAGGACCTCTCCTGCAGTCAGAGAAAGTCAGGCCAAAGGAAAAGAGCCAGTGTCAGTCTCCAAGGCCCCTGATACTTCATCTCTTGCCACTCCAACCCTCTCCACACCTTCATCTCCTCCTACTGCACCTCCTGCTCCACCAACCATAAAACATCCCATGCCTCGCACCCAACCTTCCTCATCCTCTACTTCCTCTCAACCCTCCTTCTCACCTACTCCAGCTCTCATCTCAGCTTCATCCTCATTAACTCCTCAACCTTCACCTATTAAAATCCAAACATCTCATCCTCAACCAACCTCTTCCTTTAATCCTAAACACTTTTTCTATCCTCCTACTCCTCCTAATTCTGTTATCTTTCCTCCAGTGAAACCTCTGCCTCTTGGTATTTTTGACACCAATGTTCCAGACATTTTGAAAGGAACACTCTCCTCACCATTCTTTCCACAGCCTCTCACATTCACAGGACTGACCCTCCTAGTCCTGTCTTGAAAAAGAGAAAAACCTCTTCCTCTCTAAGCACTCCTTCTGCTTCTCTCTACCCTCCTTTATGGTACTCTCTTACCCTTGATCCTAAGAGAAGACCTATCTACAAAGAATACCTCCAGAAATGCATTCTTTCTACCATTTATGGTATTCCTTTTCTCAACCTCTCCGAACACCTGGACATTGTTCTTCCTTTTACTCAGATATCTCAAGCTTTCAAATCCAAAATCTTTGAGGGCACTGAGTTCAAGACTGAAGATCAGTGGGCAGCTATCAAAGGAAACAAGGCTCAGTACTCAAAATACCTGACTGCAAGGGCCGAATCTCTCTCTCTCAGAGCTCACCCACTCACCTTCTCTGAGTGGTTTATCTTCCAGCACAAGAACTCTGGGGATCCTTCATTTTGAAGGAAATTCGCGTTGCCAGAGCCTTTCAGCTGTACAGTGACTTCTGTTACTTGAACAAAATTCCAGAAGTTCAGTTTTGCCAGTTCAACTCGCAGATTACTGTGCTGCAATCAGAAACCCCTCTCAACCTTCCTCTT
The DNA here is from genome assembly GCA_014218235.1 of Colocasia esculenta. Taxonomy (NCBI): domain Eukaryota; kingdom Viridiplantae; phylum Streptophyta; class Magnoliopsida; order Alismatales; family Araceae; genus Colocasia; species Colocasia esculenta. Next base: position 185,307,818 of record CM024754.1, on the reverse strand, counting down.
ACAGTAGACTTTGTCTCCTTCAAGGTTGATTTTCCAGTTCTTCTGCCGAAGCTGCACTCTTTAGTGTTTATTCAGATGCTGGGATCTCATGCTCTAGATATGTTTGCAAGGCAGCTGGGCCGGATGTCAGCCAAGCAGGGCCGATCTCCTTCTTTTTGCGGTTCATCTTCAGAGAATATCACTCTGGCCGCATGTCTTCTCAGACCTTAGCTCCACTCATTTCTGAGTGTGAAAGACTCACCTCATCAGAATGGGAGCTTCTCTATCGGGCCTCTTATCAGCAATTGGAAGCTATCAATCAAGATCTGGTCAGTCAGAGGAAGCCTGCTTTCTGCAGAAGCCTTTATGGATCTAAATTCCATCGCACCCATACCAGAGCTCTATGCTGTATGGGCATCTAGATATTCTGCTTCTATGCCTTAAAGCAGGATCTGTTAAATCAAAAGATTCACTATCCAATTTCCTTGGACAGATTTCTCCATAGGGCCAGTTTTGGCAAGAGTACTTACTTCAGATTCATTTTGGACAAAACTCAGTATGGAGAATTCTTAGAGCAGCAAAGGCAACTCTACATTCAGAGGAACATCCCTTCCATGGGACCCTCCTTCTCAGTTGCTTCTGGCGTTTCTGCAATTTTGAGGATCTTGAGATCAAGGCATGGGCTGTTATCTCACAGCATGCCTCCTTGTTATCTCCTCTGTATTATCTTTCTCCATCTTAATAAAAATCTTTCTCTCTTCTTTGTCTCACAGCTTATCTTTTTGCCTAATGACAAAATGGGGGAGACAACTAACGTAAATCTGAAAAACATATTTCATTTTTGTATGATGTTAGTATATTTTGTCATCATCAAAAAGGGGGAGATTGATGACCAAACTGTCCCCATAATAAATATTTCCATTTATTATATATTAATTTTGATGATTAACAAAATAACACTAATGGATTTCTTGAGCCTTGAGAACAGGAAGCAAAAGAAAAATGAAAGATCAAGACAATCTGGTAAGTCCCATCATTTCTATCCAAGTCCCTGTAACGACTTCTTTGATAAGCAGAACGACTTCCTCTTTGACGGAACACTCAAATCGTTACCGTAACGATTTCTTTAGACCTCGTAACGATTTCTTTAGAACTCGCAACGACTCTCTAGCCGTAACGATTTCTTTAGACCTCGTAACGATTTCTTTAGAACTCGCAACGACTCTCTAGCCGTAACGACTTCTTTAGACCTCGTAACGATTTCTTTAGAACTCGCAACGACTCTCTAGCCGTAACGACTTCTTTAGACCTCGTAACGATTTCTTTAGAACTCGCAACGACTCTCTAGCCGTAACGATTCTTTAGACCTCGTAACGATTTCTTTAGAACTCGCAACGACTCTCTAGCCGTAACGATTTCTTTAGACCTCGTAACGATTTCTTTAGAACTCGCAACGACTCTATAGTCATAACGATTTCTTTAGAATTCATAACGATTTCGTGTAACGATTTCTTTACAACTTGATAGTCATAACGATTTCTTTACAACTCGATAGTCATAACGATTTCGTGTAACGATTTCTTACAACTTGATAGTCATAACGATTTCTTTACAACTCGATAGTCATAACGATTTCGCGTAACGATTTCTTTATTAGTCATAACGATTTCTTGCAACGATTTCTTTAGAACTCGCAACGACTTGCCTGTTGTAACGGCTTCATAAGTTATCACAACGATTTCTTTACAGTTCATAACGACTTGCTATAATTCATAACGATTTCATAAGTTATGAAGTCAGCAAGATTCTTTTATCGAATTTCTTGATGCATCAGTATAATGCTTTTTAATAGCGTTGAAAAGTCAAAGTCATATCTTGTCCGTTGACTGCTATGCATTAAATGCTCTCCGATCGTATCTCCCATGCATGCAGACAATATCTTCCATTTCTATGCTACTCTGTCTACGTACTTTTTGGGACAGAAAGGAGCTTTGCTATATACTGCAATATCTGTTCCATCTCAACTAACAATAGACAGCAGTCCTAGCTGTCTTCTATTTATTGATGATATGCTTACAGATATCTGACAAGACTCATCTGGACAACGTTGGACACAAGATACAAAGTTCTATGACATCTCTTTGGCGTGTACACCAGGATAAAAGACTGACGATCAGAAGCTTCCTCAGTGACCAGTCTAACGTACACAAGGATAAGAGACAACGGACACTTCAACGTTCGAATTTGAATCAGCAGTTTAAATAGAAGACTCAAGACGAAAAGAAAGATATAGAGCAACATCGCTTGATTTTAGAAGAAGAAGAAAGAAATCCATCTCTCACAATCTTTAGAACTTGAAGAAGAGCGAAGCCTCCACTCCAAACCTTGTTCTAAGCTCTTAGCTCTCTGTGCTCAAAAGGAATCTTCTCTTTTGTAAGAGCCTGTGTGGTCCTTGGAGAGAAAAACCTTGTTAAATCTCTCTCTCTCTCGGGGGCTTAGGAGCTTCAGTGTAGCTGGTCAAGCTAGAGTCTGAAGCCTGTTTCACACTCTTTTTTATTAGATTGTGTTCCCTTCTGGACGAAGGAAGACCTGGTGGTATCCAGGGTGGTTGTTGTCCCTTCTGGACGAAGGAAGACCTGGTGGTATCCAGGGTGGTTGTTGTACCTTCAGGCTGAAGGAAGACCAGTTGAGGCTGGGTGTAAGGATCCTTAAGGGGGATTGTACCCTTGGTAGTAAAATCCTGAGGTATTGCTCAGGGACTGGACGTAGGTCTCCTGTGGAGAGGAGTTCCGAACCAGGATAAAAATCCTTGTGTCTTGTGGATGTGTTTTGTGTGATTGTTGTCTTGTTTGCTCTAACTCTAACCTTGTTATTAAGTTGTGCAATCTTTTCAGTAAACAGGTTTTAATCAAAGATCGAAGTTTTAATAACCCATTCACCCCCCCTCTGGGCTAGCTAGCTGGGCAACATCTGATGACCAAACTGTCCCCATAATAAATATTTCCATTTATTTATATATTAATTTTGATGATTAACAAAATAACACTAATGGATTTCTTGAGCCTTGAGAACAGGAAGCAAAGAAAATGAAAGATCAAGACAATCTGGTAAGTCCCATCATTTCTATCCAAGTCCCTGTAACGACTTCTTTGATAAGCAGAACGACTTCCTTTTGACCGGAACACTCAATCGTTACCGTAACGATTCTTTAGACCCGTAACGATTTCTTAGAACTCGCAACGACTCTCTAGCCGTAACGATTTCTTTAGACCTCGTAACGATTTCTTTAGAACTCGCAACGACTCTCTAGCCGTAACGACTTTCTTTAGACCTCGTAACGATTTCTTTAGAACTCGCAACGACTCTCTAGCCGTAACGATTTCTTTAGACCTCGTAACGATTTCTTTAGAACTCGCAACGACTCTCTAGCCGTAACGATTTCTTTAGACCTCGTAACGATTTCTTTAGAACTCGCAACGACTCTCTAGCCGTAACGATTTCTTTAGACCTCGTAACGATTTCTTTAGAACTCGCAACGACTCTCTATCTAACGATTTCTTTAGAATTCTAACGATTTCGTGTAACGATTCTTTACACTGATAGCATAACGATTTCTTTACAACTCGATAGTCATAACGATTTCGTGTAACGATTTCTTACAACTTGATAGTCATAACGATTTCTTACAACTCGATAGTCATAACGATTTCGGTAACGATTTCTTTATTAGTCATAACGATTTCTTGCAACGATTTCTTTAGAACTCGCAACGACTTGCCTGTTGTAACGGCTTCATAAGTTATCACAACGATTTCTTTACAGTTCATAACGACTTGCTATAATTCATAACGATTTCATAAGTTATGAAGTCAGCAAGATTCTTTTTATCGAATTTCTTGATGCATCAGTATAATGCTTTTTAATAGCGTTGAAAAGTCAAAGTCATATCTTGTCCGTTGACTGCTATGCATTAAATGCTCTCCGATCGTATCTCCCATGCATGCAGACAATATCTTCCATTTCTATGCTACTCTGTCTACGTACTTTTTGGGACAGAAAGGAGCTTTGCTATATACTGCAATATCTGTTCCATCTCAACTAACAATAGACAGCAGTCCTAGCTGTCTTCTATTTATTGATGATATGCTTACAGATATCTGACAAGACTCATCTGGACAACGTTGGACACAAGATACAAAGTTCTATGACATCTCTTTGGCGTGTACACCAGGATAAAAGACTGACGATCAGAAGCTTCCTCAGTGACCAGTCTAACGTACACAAGGATAAGAGACAACGGACACTTCAACGTTCGAATTTGAATCAGCAGTTTAAATAGAAGACTCAAGAGAAAAGAAAGTATAGAGCACATCGCTTGATTTTAGAAGAAGAAAGAATCCATCTCTCACAATCTTTAGAACTTTGAAGAAGAGCGAAGCCTCCACTCCAAACCTTGTTCTAAGCTCTTAGCTCTCTGTGCTCAAAAGGAATCTTCTCTTTTGTAAGAGCCTGTGTGGTCCTTGGAGAGAAAACCTTGTTAAATCTCTCTCTCTCTCTCAGGGGCTTAGGAGCTCAGTGTGAGCTGGTCAAGCTAAGTCTGAAGCTGTTTCCACACTCCTTTTTTATTAGATTGTGTTCCCTTCTGGACGAAGGAAGACCTGGTGGTATCCAGGTGGTTGTTGTTCCCTTCTGGACGAAGGAAGACCTGGTGGTATCCAGGGTGGTTGTTGTACCCTTCAGGCTGAAGGAAGACCAGTTGAGGCTGGGTGTAAGGATCCTTAAGGGGGATTGTACCCTTGGTAGTAAAATCCTGAGGTATTGCTCAGGGACTGGACGTAGGTCTCCTGTGGAGAGGAGTTCCGAACCAGGATAAAATCCTTGTGTCTTGTGGATGTGTTTTGTGTGATTGTTGTCTTGTTTGCTCTAACTCTAACCTTGTTATTAAGTTGTGCAATCTTTTCAGTAAACAGGTTTTAATCAAAGATCGAAGTTTTAATAACCCATTCACCCCCCCCTCTGGGCTAGCTAGCTGGGCAACAAGTGGTATCAGAGCCCGTCTCTTCGACAAAGAAGAAGATCCAACGATCTGAAGAGCAAAGATCAATGGCAGCCCAAAGTCACTTCGAAGGTCAGTCTGTCAACAGACCTCCTTTGTTCGATGGTGAAGATTATACGTATTGGAAGACCAGGATGGAATACTTTCTACAAGGCCACGATTATCAAATCTGGTCAATAGTGGAAGAAGGTGATCTGGTCGTCACAAATGAGAAAGCACAATGGACAGATGAAGATAGAAAGAAAATCTCCTTGAACTGTAAAGCTAAGAGCATTCTATGTTGTGCTCTAAGCAAGAAAGAGTTCAACAGAGTTTTCATGCAAATCCTCATGGAAATGTGGGAAAAGTTAAAGATCACATATGAAGGTACAGACAAGTAAAGGAGACAAGAATTGACATTCTTGTCACTCAGTATGAAAGATTTCAAATGCAAACAGGTGAGTCTATTACCCAAATGTTTAGTAGATTTACTGACATTACTAATGGCCTAGCAAGTCTAGGAAAGTCATATGAAAATGCAGATATGGTAAGGAAGATTCTCAGATCCCTGCCATCTTCATGGACGGCAAAGGTCACAGCTATCGAAGAAGCTAATGATCTTAAGAAATGTCAGTAGAAAAACTCATTGGGTCTCTCATGGCCCATGAAATAAACATGGAAAGACTAGGAGAATCCTCCAGTAGAAAGAAGCAGTCAAATGCGCTTAAAGCTAATGGGGACTCATCAGAAGAATCCTTAGATAACAGTGAAGATAGCAAAGATAGTGATGATGAAGAAGCCATGCTCTCAAGAAGATTGCAGAGAATCTTGGCAAAGAAGAAGAATTCCAGTCTGGTAGGAGGTACTTCAAGAAAAACAAAGATCTCAAGAGACCAGATGGAAAGATCAGAAGAGGAATGAGCCACTTTGCTATGAATGCAAGAAACCTGGACATATCAAGGCAGACTGTCCAATGTTAAAGAAAATGATCACAAGAAGAAGGACAGCTCCAAGAAGTTCAGAAGATTCAAAAAGAAAGCCATGGCAGCTGCATGGGACAACAGCAGCGACTCAGACAGTGAGTCAAGCTCGAGCAGTGAAGGTGAAGAAGCCAACTTGGCTCTCATGGCAAATACCGAGGATAAGGTAACATCTGATTCTTCTTTCGATTCCTGTAATGACTCAGATTCGGATAATTTGGAAAGTGCTTTAATGAACTCTACGATAAGTATAAGAAGTGTGTAAACTACTTAAGCTAAGCAAGAAAAATATCACATGTCTCGAAAATACCAACTCAGATTTAAAATCTGAAAACGAAGAACTAGAAAAACAATAGTTGAGCTTAAGAGAAGAAATGAACTATTATGTGAAACTTAAAAGACAAGAACAGAAAAATCACTGACCTAGAAAAACAGGAAAACTCAGATGATTTAAGAAAACTGTAATGACTAAATGAAGAAAACATACACTAGCAAGCACCCTAGAAAAATTTACCAATGGTAAAAACTCTTTAATATTAAAAGGTGCTAGGAGATCGGGTAAAAAGAAAAATGGATTAGGATATACACCCCCAGACAATGAAGAAACCATAATATACCCTAAAACATATCCAACACCAAAATTTGTACCCGAACAAGATGTAGCATACAAAGCTGATTTCAAATACATAGAAAAAGTAACTAAGTTATCCTGCTGCAGTCACTGCAACAAGTTAGGACATATTAAAATGACATGCCCAACAAGACATAAAAAATGGATATTAAAAGGTAAAGTTGATGATACTAACCAATCAGGACCCAAAAGAATTTGGGTACCTAAAGCTTGATGTTCTCATTTCAGGTTAACCCTCGAGCATCCAAATGGTATTTGGATAGTGGGTGCTCAAGGCATATGTCAGGCAACAAGAAGATATTTGTTGATCTCCAAGCTGAAGAAGGTACAGTCACCTATGGAGATAATGGAAAGGGACTGTGATAGGAAGCGGGTCTGTGAACATCAAAGGAAAATCAGTCATAAGGATGTAATGCTGGTCAAAGGGTTAAAGCACAATCTCATCAGCATCAGCCAGTTGTGACAAAGGCCATCAAATTCAGTTTCAAGAATCAAAATGCAGTATCTTAAAGGATGGTGCAGTCATATTTGAAGCCTACAGAGAAAGAAATTTGTATGTTCTATATCTCGATGAACTCAAGGATCAAGATGTGTGTTTGGCAGCTAGCAAAGATAAATCAACTGAGTTGTGGCACAGAAGATTGGGCCACTGCAGCTTGGATGGGCTGAACAAGCTCAGAAAGAGAAAACTAGTTGAAGGACTGCCAAAGGTAAATTTCAGATTGGATAGCATTTGCAGACCTTGTGCAAGAGGAAAGCACACCAAGAGCTCCTTCAAATCAAAGACTGTAGTAACCACCTCAAAGCCCTTAGAACTACTTCACATGGATTTATTTGGGCCAATGAGGACTACCAGTTTGGGAGGAAAGAATTTTGGATTTGTAATAGTTGATGATTATTCAAGATTCACTTGGGTATCCTTTTTAGAGCACAAAGATGACACATTTGAAAATTTTGTCAGCTTCAGTAAGAAAGTTCAGAAAGATCAGAATTCTCAATTGTCTCTATTCGATCAGATCATGGTGGTGAGTTTCAGAATGAAAAGTTTACGAAGTTCTGTGATGATCAAGGAATTGAGCACAACTTCTCAGCTCCAAGGACACCTCAACAGAATGGAATTGCTGAGAGGAAAAACAGAACTCTTTTGGATATGGCAAGATCAATGTTATCAGAATATGATCTGCCAAGATATTTCTGGGCCGAAGCTATCAACACTGCATGTTATATCATAAATAGAGTGATGATCAGGCCAATTCTGAAAAAGACTGCTTATGAACTCTACAAAGAAAAGAAGCCAAAGATTAGCCATTTCAGATATTTGGATGTCCTTGCTTCATCCATAACAATGGAAAAAGGGACATTGGTAAGTTGGATGCCAAATCAGATGAAGGCATTTTCATGGGGTACTCCTCTAAACCTAAAGGTTATAGAGTTTTCAATAAACGTTCCTTATTAATTGAACAATCAGTACATGTTATTTTTGATGAATCTAACCCTTCCTTGAAAAAGGAAGAAATTAGTGACATTGATGATGCAGATGTCTTGTCCGAAAAATTAAAGAAACTTCAATTAAGGACAAAGAGGATCCAACTCTGGAAGAACTGCAGCAAACAGAAATCCAACATAAGATCTTCCAAAGGAATGGAGACATCAGAAAGATCACCCTCCTGAAAACATCATTGGTGATCCATCTGTAGGGGTAAGAACTAGAGGTAATGTAATTCCATGCGACTATTTAGCATTTGTCTCTCAAGTAGAACCTAAGACAGTCAATGAAGCTTTATCTGATGAATCTTGGATACTAGCCATGCAAGATGAACTAAATCAGTTCAAGAGAAACCAAGTATGGTCACTTGTTCCTAGACCATCCAATCATTCAGTTATTGGCACCAAATGGGTGTTCAGAAATAAACTGGATGAGTCTGGAATAATCTTAAGGAACAAAGCCAGATTGGTGGCTCAAGGCTACTCCCAAGAGGAAGGCATAGATTTCGATGAAACTTATGCACCTGTAGCTAGACTTGAGGCCATTAGGATTTTACTTGCTTATGCATCTGCACTTGATTTAAAACTTTTTCAAATGGATGTCAAATCAGCCTTTTTAAATGGTTTCATCAAGGAGGAAGTTTATGTTGAACAACCTCCAGGTTTTGACGACTCTGAATTTCCAAATCATGTATTTAAACTACATAAGGCTTTATATGGTCTAAAGCAAGCTCCTAGAGCCTGGTATGAAAGGCTCAGTATTTCTTATTAAATCATGGTTTCACTAGAGGTAAAGTAGATAGTACATTATTTATAAAATCTAAGTTAAACATATACTTCTTGTACAAATCTATGTGGATGATATTATTTTTGGATCTACTGATGAATCTCTTTGCAAGTACTTTGAAAAGCTTATGCAGGGAGAATTCGAAATGAGCTTGATGGGGGAGTTAAGCTACTTCCTTGGATTGCAAATCAAGCAAGGGAAGGATGGCACTCATATCTGTCAAGCAAAGTACACCAAAGAGCTGTTGAAGAAATTTGGATTTGAAGATGCAAAGCCATTATCAACTCCAATGAGCACATCAACCAGAATGGACAGTGATCAAAAAGGTAAAAGGGTAGATCAAAAGAATTATCGAGGTATGATAGGATCATTACTTTACTTAACTGCCAGTAGACCAGACATTTTGTTCAGTGTATGCATGTGTGCTAGATATCAGGCAGACCCTAGAGAGTCTCACTTAATCTCTGTAAAAAGAATATTTAGATATTTAGCTAGAACTCATGATTAGGTCTCTGGTATCCTAGATCTTGTGAGATAAATCTAATAGGATATTCAGATGCTGATTATGCTGGTTGCAAAGTAGATAGAAAGAGCACCAGTGGATGTTGTCAGTTTCTTGCAGGATGCTTAATATCATGGACATCCAAGAAACAAAATTCAGTAGCTCTATCAACAGCTGAGGCGGAATATGTTGCTGCTGGAAGTTGCTGTACACAACTTCTTTGGATAAAGCAACAACTTGAAGATTTCGGCATTCACATCAAATCAATTCCTCTATTGTGTGATAATACTAGTGCCATCAACCTCACCAAAAATCCAGTTCAACACTCAAGGACGAACACATTGAGGTAAGATATCATTTTATTCGAGACCATGTAGCTAGTGGTAATTTAGAAATTTCGTTTATAGATACAAATGGTCAATTGGCAGATATCTTCACAAAAGCCCTACCTGAAGAGAGATTTACATCTCTTAGAAGGGAACTAGGGATGTGCAATTTGTGAAAGAATTTCTGTGATTTTATTGACATATAAATTTTTCAGATTAAATGAAAAGTTCTCTCTCCGTTAAAGTTAAACAAAACTCAGTTATCTATATGCTTTGACCGCTTCTGTGTAGAAAGTTGTTTGACTTGTCAAACCTTTTTGTCGCTTTCTACCTTTGCCGCCTTTGGCGCTCCTCCTTCATTAAAGTAATATTATTTTATCCAAATCGCTTTGAGATCGATTCGTCTTCTACCTTTACCCTTTTTATTCTCTATCTGTTCACCCAAAGCTGATGCCCTAACGATTTTGGGATCGACTCTCTGCAACTTTCGAAGCCTTCTTCTCTTCCCGCGAAGAACTCCTTCGAGAACTTCCGTCCCTTCCATCATCCTCCCTTCCAGAATCTTTTCTTCTCTGCACCCATGGCCGCTCCGTTGATCTCCGGAAGTGTTGGGGGCTACAGTGCTGAGTATTTATCCCCAAGGGAGCAAGAAAGATTTACATTTGTGAAGACAAGATTTGCGGAAATAAGGCAGTGGATGTTCAGAATCTTGAGAAGAGTGGCATGGCCAGGCTAGTTGATACTCTAAGAAGATCGCAGTGGATGGATGTGGTCACCTTCAGTGAGGTAAGCTACCCGGACTTGGTAAAAGCCTTCTACATCTGTCTGAAGTCAGAAGCAGATGGATCCCTTGTTTCCTCTGTCAAGGGTATCCAAATCAGAATAACCCATGAGCTTTTGCGTGATCTGTTTGGAGTAAAGACCTCTGGATTTAGTGGCATTCACTCTGTGAATGATGAAGTCAAAGGTCTCGGGATTATCGGTCCAGGATTTAAGTTGAAGGATGGGAAGCTTGATATTAATCAGATGTCCGCGTTCAACGATTGCTTCACTTTATAGTCTGCCAAATCTTAGTTCCCCGTAGTGCTACCTTTCCTCATGCACTAGGGCAGATTCGGACATAATGTTCTGGGCAATCCAGAACAAAGAGATAAACCTGGCCGCAGTGATGATTGAGCGAATGATGTTTGCACATGCTCAGTTATGGGAAACAAAGAGCAAGTTGAATGTTTCCCTTCCGTATGCCCATCTTCTGACCAAGATTTTCAAGCACTTTGGAGTAGATCTGTCAGGTGCGGTAGCTGAAAAGATGGGCCAGTCTATAAGGTCCAGAAACCTGAAGAAAAGTGGTTTTTCAGTGCAAGAAGGAGTTTGGTCGAAATCCTCTGTGGCTGAAGGAGAAGCAGTTATTGCAGATATTCCAGAAGCAGTAGAAGTAGAGCAAGCAGTCCAGCAGAGCAAGAACCAGTTGAGTCAGCTGTGGGATGCCAATCCGAAGCTCATTGGAAGAGGGTGCAGCTGGTGTGGCAGATTCCTTGCCCACCACCTTAGTCGCCTCTATTTTAAAGAAGTATTGGACTCCATTCCCTCCATCTCAGTCTCTTCTAAGGCAGGTGGACCTGATGAAGATGTTGTCTTGGAAGAAGCTCCTGCTCAGGGGGAGCAAGAAAGTATTGAAGTCCCTGCTCCCATTCAGGGGGAGCATGCTGAGAGTGAAAAGCCAGAGAATGAAGCTTTTCTGAGAAAGCTGCACCTACTCAGGAAACTCCAGCTCCAGCCTGGTTGATGTTAGTGAAGGCCCAAGTGCAACTATAAATCTTGAGGAGCCTGTCTCTCAGCCAGGTAAGCAGAAAAGAGTTGTTCACAGGAGGTCAAGGAAGGGCCATAGGAAAGTAAAGTTGAAGCATGTTATGGCCTTGTTAAAAGCCCAAGGAGAGATCTTGGCATCAGTTCAGTCTGGCATACAAGGAATTGTTTCAAATCAAGTTTCAACCTCCTCAGACGTATCCTCAATAAGAAATGCAATGAGGTATTTCAATAAAGAAATGTCTGATATGAAGAATTTGCTGGCTAATCTTTCAAGGTCTAGTGGTGTCCCTCCTGCACCTACTCAGAGCAGTCCAGCTGAAGTTCCTAGGCCACCAGGGCCTCCAGCAGAAGTCTCTCGGCCAACAGGGCCGCCAGTTCAAGGGTCAGGGCCATCAGGGCCATCATTGTAAGGTCACCCGGACCAGTGGCAGCCTCAGGGTCTTCAGGACCCTCTCCTGCAGTCAGAGAAAGTCAGGCCAAAGGAAAAGAGCCAGTGTCAGTCTCCAAGGCCCCTGATACTTCATCTCTTGCCACTCCAACCCTCTCCACACCTTCATCTCCTCCTACTGCACCTCCTGCTCCACCAACCATAAAACATCCCATGCCTCGCACCCAACCTTCCTCATCCTCTACTTCCTCTCAACCCTCCTTCTCACCTACTCCAGCTCTCATCTCAGCTTCATCCTCATTAACTCCTCAACCTTCACCTATTAAAATCAAACATCTCCCTCAACCAACCTCTTCCTTTAATCCTAAACACTTTTTCTATCCTCCTACTCCTCCTAATTCTGTTATCTTTCCTCCAGTGAAACCTCTGCCTCTTGGTATTTTTGACACCAATGTTCCAGACATTTTGAAAGGAACACTCTCCTCACCATTCTTTCCACAGCCTCTCACATTCACAGGACTGACCCTCCTAGTCCTGTCTTGAAAAAGAGAAAAACCTCTTCCTCTCTAAGCACTCCTTCTGCTTCTCTCTACCCTCCTTTATGGTACTCTCTTACCCTTGATCCTAAGAGAAGACCTATCTACAAAGAATACCTCCAGAAATGCATTCTTTCTACCATTTATGGTATTCCTTTTCTCAACCTCTCCGAACACCTGGACATTGTTCTTCCTTTTACTCAGATATCTCAAGCTTTCAAATCCAAAATCTTGAGGGCACTGAGTTCAAGACTGAAGATCAGTGGGCAGCTATCAAAGGAAATAAGGCTCAGTACTCAAAATACCTGACTGCAAGGGCCGAATCCCTCTCTCTCAGAGCTCACCCACTCACCTTCTCTGAGTGGTTTATCTTCCAGCACAAGAACTCTTGGGGATCCTTCATTTTGAAGGAAATTCGCATTGCCAGAGCCTTTCAGCTGTACAGTGACTTCTGTTACTTGAACAAAATTCCAGAAGTTCAGTTTTGCCAGTTCAACTCGCAGATTACTGTGCTGCAATCAGAAACCCCTCTCAACCTTCCTCTTACAGTAGACTTTGTCTCCTTCAAGGTTGATTTTCCAGTTCTTCTGCCGAAGCTGCACTCTTTAGTGTTTAATTCAGATGCTGGATCTCATGCTCTAGATATGTTTGCAAGACAGCTGGGCCGGATGTCAGCCAAGCAGGGCCGATCTCCTTCCTTTTTGCGGTTCATCTTCAGAGAATATCACTCTGGCCGCATGTCTTCTCAGACCTTAGCTCCACTCATTTCTGAGTGTGAAAGACTCACCTCATCAGAATGGGAGCTTCTCTATCGGGCCTCTTATCAGCAATTGGAAGCTATCAATCAAGATCTGTTAGTCAGAGGAAGCCTGCTCTTTCTGCAGAAGCCTTTATGGATCTAAATTCCATCGCACCCATACCAGAGCTCTATGCTGTATGGGCATCTAGATATTCTGCTTTCTATGCCTTAAAGCAGGATCTGTTAAATCAAAGATTCACTATCCAATTTCCTTGGACAGATTTCTCCATAGGGCCAGTTTTGGCAAGAGTACTTACTCAGATTCATTTTGGACAAAACTCAGTATGGAGAATTCTTAGAGCAGCAAAGGCAACTCTACATTCAGAGGAACATCCCTTCCATGGGACCCTCCTTCTCAGTTGCTTCTGGCGTTTTTCTGCAACTTTTGAGGATCTTGAGATCAAGGCATGGGCTGTTATCTCACAGCATGCCTCCTTGTTATCTCCTCTGTATTATCTTTCTCCATCTTAATACAAATCTTTCTCCTTCTTTGTCTCACAGCTTATCTTTTTGCCTAATGACAAAATGGGGGAGACAACTAACGTAAATCTGAAAAACATATTTCATTTTTTGTATGATGTTTAGTATATTTTGTCATCATCAAAAGGGGGAGATTGATGACCAAACTGTCCCCATAATAAATATTTCCATTTATTTATATATTAATTTTGATGATTAACAAAATAACACTAATGGATTTCTTGAGCCTTGAGAACAGGAAGCAAAAGAAAAATGAAAGATCAAGACAATCTGGTAAGTCCCATCATTTCTATCCAAGTCCCTGTAACGACTTCTTTGATAAGCAGAACGACTTCCTCTTTGACCGGAACACTCAAATCGTTACCGTAACGATTTCTTTAGACCTCGTAACGATTTCTTTAGAACTCGCAACGACTCTCTAGCCGTAACGATTTCTTTAGACCTCGTAACGATTTCTTTAGAACTCGCAACGACTCTCTAGCCGTAACGACTTCTTTAGACCTCGTAACGATTTCTTTAGAACTCGCAACGACTCTCTAGCCGTAACGACTTCTTTAGACCTCGTAACGATTTCTTTAGAACTCGCAACGACTCTCTAGCCGTAACGATTTCTTTAGACCTCGTAACGATTTCTTTAGAACTCGCAACGACTCTCTAGCCGTAACGATTTCTTTAGACCTCGTAACGATTTCTTTAGAACTCGCAACGACTCTATAGTCATAACGATTTCTTTAGAATTCATAACGATTTCGTGTAACGATTCTTTACAACTTGATAGTCATAACGATTTCTTTACAACTCGATAGTCATAACGATTTCGTGTAACGATTTCTTTACAACTTGATAGTCATAACGATTTCTTTACAACTCGATAGTCATAACGATTTCGCGTAACGATTTCTTTATTAGTCATAACGATTTCTTGCAACGATTTCTTTAGAACTCGCAACGACTTGCCTGTTGTAACGGCTTCATAAGTTATCACAACGATTTCTTTACAGTTCATAACGACTTGCTATAATTCATAACGATTTCATAAGTTATGAAGTCAGCAAGATTCTTTTATCGAATTTCTTGATGCATCAGTATAATGCTTTTAATAGCGTTGAAAAGTCAAAGTCATATCTTGTCCGTTGACTGCTATGCATTAAATGCTCTCCGATCGTATCTCCCATGCATGCAGACAATATCTTCCATTTCTATGCTACTCTGTCTACGTACTTTTTGGGACAGAAAGGAGCTTTGCTATATACTGCAATATCTGTTCCTCTCAACTAACAATAGACAGCAGTCCTAGCTGTCTTCTATTTATTGATGATATGCTTACAGATATCTGACAAGACTCATCTGGACAACGTTGGACACAAGATACAAAGTTCTATGACATCTCTTTGGCGTGTACACCAGGATAAAAGACTGACGATCAGAAGCTTCCTCAGTGACCAGTCTAACGTACACAAGGATAAGAGACAACGGACACTTCAACGTTCGAATTTGAATCAGCAGTTTAAATAGAAGACTCAAGACGAAAAGAAAGATATAGAGCAACATCGCTTGATTTTAGAAGAAGAAAGAAATCCATCTCTCACAATCTTTAGAACTTTGAAGAAGAGCGAAGCCTCCACTCCAAACCTTGTTCTAAGCTCTTAGCTCTCTGTGCTCAAAAGGAATCTTCTCTTTGTAAGAGCCTGTGTGGTCCTTGGAGAGAAAAACCTTGTTAAATCTCTCTCTCTCTCGGGGGCTTAGGAGCTTCAGTGTGTAGCTGGTCAAGCTAGAGTCTGAAGCCTGTTTCCACACTTTTTATTAGATTGTGTTCCCTTCTGGACGAAGGAAGACCTGGTGGTATCCAGGGTGGTTGTTGTACCCTTCTGGACGAAGGAAGACCTGGTGGTATCCAGGGTGGTTGTTGTACCCTTCAGGCTGAAGGAAGACCAGTTGAGGCTGGGTGTAAGGATCCTTAAGGGGGATTGTACCCTTGGTAGTAAAATCCTGAGGTATTGCTCAGGGACTGGACGTAGGTCTCCTGTGGAGAGGAGTTCCGAACCAGGATAAAAATCCTTGTGTCTTGTGGATGTGTTTTGTGTGATTGTTGTCTTGTTTGCTCTAACTCTAACCTTGTTATTAAGTTGTGCAATCTTTTCAGTAAACAGGTTTTAATCAAAGATCGAAGTTTTAATAACCCATTCACCCCCCCCTCTGGGCTAGCTAGCTGGGCAACAAGTGGTATCAGAGCCCGTCTCTTCGACAAAGAAGAAGATCCAACGATCTGAAGAGCAAAGATCAATGGCAGCCCAAAGTCACTTCGAAGGTCAGTCTGTCAACAGACCTCCTTTGTTCGATGGTGAAGATTATACGTATTGGAAGACCAGGATGGAATACTTTCTACAAGGCCACGATTATCAAATCTGGTCAATAGTGGAAGAAGGTGATCTGGTCGTCACAAATGAGAAAGCACAATGGACAGATGAAGATAGAAAGAAAATCTCCTTGAACTGTAAAGCTAAGAGCATTCTATGTTGTGCTCTAAGCAAGAAAGAGTTCAACAGAGTTTCAGCATGCAAATCCTCCATGGAAATGTGGGAAAAGTTAAAGATCACATATGAAGGTACAGACAAAGTAAAGGAGACAAGAATCGACATTCTTGTCACTCAGTATGAAAGATTTCAAATGCAAACAGGTGAGTCTATTACCCAAATGTTTAGTAGATTTACTGACATTACTAATGGCCTAGCAAGTCTAGGAAAGTCATATGAAAATGCAGATATGGTAAGGAAGATTCTCAGATCCCTGCCATCTTCATGGACGGCAAAGGTCACAGCTATCGAAGAAGCTAATGATCTTAAGAGAATGTCAGTAGAAAAACTCATTGGGTCTCTCATGGCCCATGAAATAAACATGGAAAGACTAGGAGAATCCTCCAGTAGAAAGAAGCAGTCAAATGCGCTTAAAGCTAATGGGGACTCATCAGAAGAATCCTTAGATAACAGTGAAGATAGCAAAGATAGTGATGATGAAGAAGCCATGCTCTCAAGAAGATTGCAGAGAATCTTGGCAAAGAAGAAGAAGTTCCAGTCTGGTAGGAGGTACTTCAAGAAAAACAAAGATCTCAAGAGACCAGATGGAAAAGATCAGAAGAGGAATGAGCCACTTTGCTATGAATGCAAGAAACCTGGACATATCAAGGCAGACTGTCCAATGTTAAAGAAAAATGATCACAAGAAGAAGGACAGCTCCAAGAAGTTCAGAAGATTCAAAAAGAAAGCCATGGCAGCTGCATGGGACAACAGCAGCGACTCAGATAGTGAGTCAAGCTCGAGCAGTGAAGGTGAAGAAGCCAACTTGGCTCTCATGGCGAATACCGAGGATAAGGTAACATCTGATTCTTCTTTCGATTCCTGTAATGACTCAGATTCGGATAATTTGGAAAGTGCATTTAATGAACTCTACGATAAGTATAAAGAAGTGTGTAAACTACTTAAGCTAAGCAAGAAAAATATCACATGTCTCGAAAATACCAACTCAGATTTAAAATCTGAAAACGAAGAACTAGAAAAACAAATAGTTGAGCTTAAGAGAAGAAATGAACTATTATGTGAAAACTTAAAAGACAAGAACAGAAAAATCACTGACCTAGAAAAACAGGAAAACTCAGATGATTTAAGAAAAACTGTAAATGAATTAAATGAAGAAAACAATACACTAGCAAGCACCCTAGAAAAATTTACCAATGGTAAAAACTCTTTAATATTAAAAGGTGCTAGGAGATCGGGTAAAAAGAAAAATGGATTAGGATATACACCCCCAGACAATGAAGAAACCATAATATACCCTAAAACATATCCAACACCAAAATTTGTACCCGAACAAGATGTAGCATACAAAGCTGATTTCAAATACATAGAAAAAGTAACTAAGTTATCCTGCTGCAGTCACTGCAACAAGTTAGGACATATTAAAATGACATGCCCAACAAGACATAAAAAATGGATATTAAAAGGTAAAGTTGATGATACTAACCAATCAGGACCCAAAAGAATTTGGGTACCTAAAGCTTGATGTTCTCATTTCAGGTTAACCCTCGAGCATCCAAATGGTATTTGGATAGTGGGTGCTCAAGGCATATGTCAGGCAACAAGAAGATATTTGTTGATCTCCAAGCTGAAGAAGGTACAGTCACCTATGGAGATAATGGAAAAGGGACTGTGATAGGAAGCGGGTCTGTGAACATCAAAGGAAAATCAGTCATAAAGGATGTAATGCTGGTCAAAGGGTTAAAGCACAATCTCATCAGCATCAGCCAGTTGTGTGACAAAGGCCATCAAATTCAGTTTCAAGAATCAAAATGCAGTATCTTAAAGGATGGTGCAGTCATATTTGAAGCCTACAGAGAAAGAAATTTGTATGTTCTATATCTCGATGAACTCAAGGATCAAGATGTGTGTTTGGCAGCTAGCAAAGATAAATCAACTGAGTTGTGGCACAGAAGATTGGGCCACTGCAGCTTGGATGGGCTGAACAAGCTCAGAAAGAGAAAACTAGTTGAAGGACTGCCAAAGGTAAATTTCAGATTGGATAGCATTTGCAGACCTTGTGCAAGAGGAAAGCACACCAAGAGCTCCTTCAAATCAAAGACTGTAGTAACCACCTCAAAGCCCTTAGAACTACTTCACATGGATTTATTTGGGCCAATGAGGACTACCAGTTTGGGAGGAAAGAATTTTGGATTTGTAATAGTTGATGATTATTCAAGATTCACTTGGGTATCCTTTTTAGAGCACAAAGATGACACATTTGAAATTTTGTCAGCTTCAGTAAGAAAGTTCAGAAAGATCAGAAATTCTCAATTGTCTCTATTCGATCAGATCATGGTGGTGAGTTTCAGAATGAAAAGTTTACGAAGTTCTGTGATGATCAAGGAATTGAGCACAACTTCTCAGCTCCAAGGACACCTCAACAGAATGGAATTGCTGAGAGGAAAAACAGAACTCTTTTGGATATGGCAAGATCAATGTTATCAGAATATGATCTGCCAAGATATTTCTGGGCCGAAGCTATCAACACTGCATGTTATATCATAAATAGAGTGATGATCAGGCCAATTCTGAAAAAGACTGCTTATGAACTCTACAAAGAAAAGAAGCCAAAGATTAGCCATTTCAGAGTATTTGGATGTCCTTGCTTCATCCATAACAATGGAAAAAGGGACATTGGTAAGTTGGATGCCAAATCAGATGAAGGCATTTTCATGGGGTATTCCTCTAAACCTAAAGGTTATAGAGTTTTCAATAAACGTTCCTTATTAATTGAACAATCAGTACATGTTATTTTTGATGAATCTAACCCTTCCTTGAAAAAGGAAGAAATTAGTGACATTGATGATGCAGATGTCTTGTCCGAAAAATTAAAGAAAACTTCAATTAAGGACAAAGAGGATCCAACTCTGGAAGAACTGCAGCAAACAGAAATCCAACATAAAGATCTTCCAAAGGAATGGAGACATCAGAAAGATCACCCTCCTGAAAACATCATTGGTGATCCATCTGTAGGGGTAAGAACTAGAGGTAATGTAATTCCATGCGACTATTTAGCATTTGTCTCTCAAGTAGAACCTAAGACAGTCAATGAAGCTTTATCTGATGAATCTTGGATACTAGCCATGCAAGATGAACTAAATCAGTTCAAGAGAAACCAAGTATGGTCACTTGTTCCTAGACCATCCAATCATTCAGTTATTGGCACCAAATGGGTGTTCAGAAATAAACTGGATGAGTCTGGAATAATCTTAAGGAACAAAGCCAGATTGGTGGCTCAAGGCTACTCCCAAGAGGAAGGCATAGATTTCGATGAAACTTATGCACCTGTAGCTAGACTTGAGGCCATTAGGATTTTACTTGCTTATGCATCTGCACTTGATTTAAAACTTTTTCAAATGGATGTCAAATCAGCCTTTTTAAATGGTTTCATCAAGGAGGAAGTTTATGTTGAACAACCTCCAGGTTTTGACGACTCTGAATTTCCAAATCATGTATTTAAACTACATAAGGCTTTATATGGTCTAAAGCAAGCTCCTAGAGCCTGGTATGAAAGGCTCAGTAATTTCTTATTAAATCATGGTTTCACTAGAGGTAAAGTAGATAGTACATTATTTATAAAATCTAAGGTTAAACATATACTTCTTGTACAAATCTATGTGGATGATATTATTTTTGGATCTACTGATGAATCTCTTTGCAAGTACTTTGAAAAGCTTATGCAGGGAGAATTCGAAATGAGCTTGATGGGGGAGTTAAGCTACTTCCTTGGATTGCAAATCAAGCAAGGGAAGGATGGCACTCATATCTGTCAAGCAAAGTACACCAAAGAGCTGTTGAAGAAATTTGGATTTGAAGATGCAAAGCCATTATCAACTCCAATGAGCACATCAACCAGAATGGACAGTGATCAAAAAGGTAAAAGGGTAGATCAAAAGAATTATCGAGGTATGATAGGATCATTACTTTACTTAACTGCCAGTAGACCAGACATTTTGTTCAGTGTATGCATGTGTGCTAGATATCAGGCAGACCCTAGAGAGTCTCACTTAATCTCTGTAAAAAGAATATTTAGATATTTAGCTAGAACTCATGATTTAGGTCTCTGGTATCCTAGATCTTGTGAGATAAATCTAATAGGATATTCAGATGCTGATTATGCTGGTTGCAAAGTAGATAGAAAGAGCACCAGTGGATGTTGTCAGTTTCTTGCAGGATGCTTAATATCATGGACATCCAAGAAACAAAATTCAGTAGCTCTATCAACAGCTGAGGCGGAATATGTTGCTGCTGGAAGTTGCTGTACACAACTTCTTTGGATAAAGCAACAACTTGAAGATTTCGGCATTCACATCAAATCAATTCCTCTATTGTGTGATAATACTAGTGCCATCAACCTCACCAAAAATCCAGTTCAACACTCAAGGACGAAACACATTGAGGTAAGATATCATTTTATTCGAGACCATGTAGCTAGTGGTAATTTAGAAATTTCGTTTATAGATACAAATGGTCAATTGGCAGATATCTTCACAAAAGCCCTACCTGAAGAGAGATTTACATCTCTTAGAAGGGAACTAGGGATGTGCAATTTGTGAAAGAATTTCTGTGATTTTATTGACATATAAATTTTTCAGATTAAATGAAAAGTTCTCTCTCCGTTAAAGTTAAACAAAACTCAGTTATCTATATGCTTTGACCGCTTCTGTGTAGAAAGTTGTTTGACTTGTCAAACCTTTTTGTCGCTTTCTACCTTTGCCGCCTTTTGGCGCTCCTCCTGTCATTAAAGTAATATTATTTTATCCAAATCGCTTTGAGATCGATTCGTCTTCTACCTTTACCCTTTTTATTCTCTATCTGTTCACCCAAAGCTGATGCCCTAACGATTTTGGGATCGACTCTCTGCATCTTTCGAAGCCTTCTTCTCTTCCCGCGAAGAACTCCTTCGAGAACTTCCGTCCCTTCCATCATCCTCCCTTCCAGAATCTTTTCTTCTCTGCACCCATGGCCGCTCCGTTGATCTCCGGAAGTGTTGGGGGCTACAGTGCTGAGTATTTATCCCCAAGGGAGCAAGAAAGATTTACATTTGTGAAGACAAAGATTTGCGGAAATAAGGCAGTGGATGTTCAGAATCTTGAGAAGAGTGGCATGGCCAGGCTAGTTGATACTCTAAGAAGATCGCAGTGGATGGATGTGGTCACCTTCAGTGAGGTAAGCTACCCGGACTTGGTAAAAGCCTTCTACATCTGTCTGAAGTCAGAAGCAGATGGATCCCTTGTTTCCTCTGTCAAGGGTATCCAAATCAGAATAACCCATGAGCTTTTGCGTGATCTGTTTGGAGTAAAGACCTCTGGATTTAGTGGCATTCACTCTGTGAATGATGAAGTCAAAGGTCTCGGGATTATCGGTCCAGGATTTAAGTTGAAGGATGGGAAGCTTGATATTAATCAGATGTCCGCGTTCAACCGATTGCTTCACTTTATAGTCTGCCAAATCTTAGTTCCCCGTAGTGCTACCTTTTCCTCATGCACTAGGGCAGATTCGGACATAATGTTCTGGGCAATCCAGAACAAAGAGATAAACCTGGCCGCAGTGATGATTGAGCGAATGATGTTTGCACATGCTCAGTTATGGGAAACAAAGAGCAAGTTGAATGTTTCCCTTCCGTATGCCCATCTTCTGACCAAGATTTTCAAGCACTTTGGAGTAGATCTGTCAGGTGCGGTAGCTGAAAAGATGGGCCAGTCTATAAGGTCCAGAAACCTGAAGAAAAGTGGTTTTTCAGTGCAAGAAGGAGTTTGGTCGAAATCCTCTGTGGCTGAAGGAGAAGCAGTTATTGCAGATATTCCAGAAGCAGTAGAAGTAGAGCAAGCAGTCCAGCAGAGCAAGAACCAGTTGAGTCAGCTGTGGGATGCCAATCCGAAGCTCAATTGGAAGAGGGTGCAGCTGGTGTGGCAGATTCCTTGCCCACCACCTTAGTCGCCTCTATTTTAAAAGAAGTATTGGACTCCATTCCCTCCATCTCAGTCTCTTCTAAGGCAGGTGGACCTGATGAAGATGTTGTCTTGGAAGAAGCTCCTGCTCAGGGGGAGCAAGAAAGTATTGAAGTCCCTGCTCCCATTCAGGGGGAGCATGCTGAGAGTGAAAAGCCAGAGAATGAAGCTTTTCTGAGAAAGCTGCACCTACTCAGGAAACTCCAGCTCCAGCCTTGGTTGATGTTAGTGAAGGCCCAAGTGCAACTATAAATCTTGAGGAGCCTGTCTCTCAGCCAGGTAAGCAGAAAAGAGTTGTTCACAGGAGGTCAAGGAAGGGCCATAGGAAAGTAAAGTTGAAGCATGTTATGGCCTTGTTAAAAGCCCAAGGAGAGATCTTGGCATCAGTTCAGTCTGGCATACAAGGAATTGTTTCAAATCAAGTTTCAACCTCCTCAGACGTATCCTCAATAAGAAATGCAATGAGGTATTTCAATAAAGAAATGTCTGATATGAAGAATTTGCTGGCTAATCTTTCAAAGGTCTAGTGGTGTCCCTCCTGCACCTACTCAGAGCAGTCCAGCTGAAGTTCCTAGGCCACCAGGGCCTCCAGCAGAAGTCTCTCGGCCAACAGGGCCGCCAGTTCAAGGGTCAGGGCCATCAGGGCCATCAGTTGTAAGGTCACCCGGACCAGTGGCAGCCTCAGGGTCTTCAGGACCCTCTCCTGCAGTCAGAGAAAGTCAGGCCAAAGGAAAAGAGCCAGTGTCAGTCTCCAAGGCCCCTGATACTTCATCTCTTGCCACTCCAACCCTCTCCACACCTTCATCTCCTCCTACTGCACCTCCTGCTCCACCAACCATAAAACATCCCATGCCTCGCACCCAACCTTCCTCATCCTCTACTTCCTCTCAACCCTCCTTCTCACCTACTCCAGCTCTCATCTCAGCTTCATCCTCATTAACTCCTCAACCTTCACCTATTAAAATCCAAACATCTCATCCTCAACCAACCTCTTCCTTTAATCCTAAACACTTTTTCTATCCTCCTACTCCTCCTAATTCTGTTATCTTTCCTCCAGTGAAACCTCTGCCTCTTGGTATTTTTGACACCAATGTTCCAGACATTTTGAAAGGAACACTCTCCTCACCATTCTTTCCACAGCCTCTCACATTCACAGGACTGACCCTCCTAGTCCTGTCTTGAAAAAGAGAAAAACCTCTTCCTCTCTAAGCACTCCTTCTGCTTCTCTCTACCCTCCTTTATGGTACTCTCTTACCCTTGATCCTAAGAGAAGACCTATCTACAAAGAATACCTCCAGAAATGCATTCTTTCTACCATTTATGGTATTCCTTTTCTCAACCTCTCCGAACACCTGGACATTGTTCTTCCTTTTACTCAGATATCTCAAGCTTTCAAATCCAAAATCTTTGAGGGCACTGAGTTCAAGACTGAAGATCAGTGGGCAGCTATCAAAGGAAACAAGGCTCAGTACTCAAAATACCTGACTGCAAGGGCCGAATCTCTCTCTCTCAGAGCTCACCCACTCACCTTCTCTGAGTGGTTTATCTTCCAGCACAAGAACTCTTGGGGATCCTTCATTTTGAAGGAAATTCGCGTTGCCAGAGCCTTTCAGCTGTACAGTGACTTCTGTTACTTGAACAAAATTCCAGAAGTTCAGTTTTGCCAGTTCAACTCGCAGATTACTGTGCTGCAATCAGAAACCCCTCTCAACCTTCCTCTTACAGTAGACTTTGTCTCCTTCAAGGTTGATTTTCCAGTTCTTCTGCCGAAGCTGCACTCTTTAGTGTTTGATTCAGATGCTGGGTCTCATGCTCTAGATATGTTTGCAAGACAGTTGGGCCGGATGTCAGCCAAGCAGGGCCGATCTCCTTCTTTTTTGCGGTTCATCTTCAGAGAATATCACTCTGGCCGCATGTCTTCTCAGACCTTAGCTCCACTCATTTCTGAGTGTGAAAGACTCACCTCATCAGAATGGGAGCTTCTCTATCGGGCCTCTTATCAGCAATTGGAAGCTATCAATCAAGATCTGGTCAGTCAGAGGAAGCCTGCTCTTTCTGCAGAAGCCTTTATGGATCTAAATTCCATCGCACCCATACCAGAGCTCTATGCTGTATGGGCATCTAGATATTCTGCTTTCTATGCCTTAAAGCAGGATCTGTTAAATCAAAAGATTCACTATCCAATTTCCTTGGACAGATTTCTCCATAGGGCCAGTTTTGGCAAGAGTACTTACTCAGATTCATTTTGGACAAAACTCAGTATGGAGAATTCTTAGAGCAGCAAAGGCAACTCTACATTCAGAGGAACATCCCTTCCATGGGACCCTCCTTCTCAGTTGCTTCTGGCGTTTTTCTGCAACTTTTTGAGGATCTTGAGATCAAGGCATGGGCTGTTATCTCACAGCATGCCTCCTTGTTATCTCCTCTGTATTATCTTTCTCCATCTTAATAAAAATCTTTCTCTCTTCTTTGTCTCACAGCTTATCTTTTTGCCTAATGACAAAATGGGGGAGACAACTAACGTAAATCTGAAAAACATATTTCATTTTTTGTATGATGTTTAGTATATTTTGTCATCATCAAAAAGGGGGAGATTGATGACCAAACTGTCCCCATAATAAATATTTCCATTTATTTATATATTAATTTTGATGATTAACAAAATAACACTAATGGATTTCTTGAGCCTTGAGAACAGGAAGCAAAAGAAAAATGAAAGATCAAGACAATCTGGTAAGTCCCATCATTTCTATCCAAGTCCCTGTAACGACTTCTTTGATAAGCAGAACGACTTCCTCTTTGACCGGAACACTCAAATCGTTACCGTAACGATTTCTTTAGACCTCGTAACGATTTCTTTAGAACTCGCAACGACTCTCTAGCCGTAACGATTTCTTTAGACCTCGTAACGATTTCTTTAGAACTCGCAACGACTCTCTAGCCGTAACGACTTCTTTAGACCTCGTAACGATTTCTTTAGAACTCGCAACGACTCTCTAGCCGTAACGACTTCTTTAGACCTCGTAACGACTTCTTTAGAACTCGCAACGACTCTCTAGCCGTAACGATTTCTTTAGACCTCGTAACGATTTCTTTAGAACTCGCAACGACTCTCTAGCCGTAACGATTTCTTTAGACCTCGTAACGATTTCTTTAGAACTCGTAACGACTCTATAGTCATAACGATTTCTTTAGAATTCATAACGATTTCGTGTAACGATTTCTTTACAACTTGATAGTCATAACGATTTCTTTACAACTCGATAGTCATAACGATTTCGTGTAACGATTTCTTTACAACTTGATAGTCATAACGATTTCTTTACAACTCGATAGTCATAACGATTTCGTGTAACGATTTCTTTATTAGTCATAACGATTTCTTGCAACGATTTCTTTAGAACTCGCAACGACTTGCCTGTTGTAACGGCTTCATAAGTTATCACAACGATTTCTTTACAGTTCATAACGACTTGCTATAATTCATAACGATTTCATAAGTTATGAAGTCAGCAAGATTCTTTTTATCGAATTTCTTGATGCATCAGTATAATGCTTTTTAATAGCGTTGAAAAGTCAAAGTCATATCTTGTCCGTTGACTGCTATGCATTAAATGCTCTCCGATCGTATCTCCCATGCATGCAGACAATATCTTCCATTTCTATGCTACTCTGTCTACGTACTTTTTGGGACAGAAAGGAGCTTTGCTATATACTGCAATATCTGTTCCCTCTCAACTAACAATAGACAGCAGTCCTAGCTGTCTTCTATTTATTGATGATATGCTTACAGATATCTGACAAGACTCATCTGGACAACGTTGGACACAAGATACAAAGTTCTATGACATCTCTTTGGCGTGTACACCAGGATAAAAGACTGACGATCAGAAGCTTCCTCAGTGACCAGTCTAACGTACACAAGGATAAGAGACAACGGACACTTCAACGTTCGAATTTGAATCAGCAGTTTAAATAGAAGACTCAAGACGAAAAGAAATGCATATAGAGTAACATCGCTTGATTTTAGAAGAAGAAAGAAATCCATCTCTCACAATCTTTAGAACTTTGAAGAAGAGCGAAGCCTCCACTCCAAACCTTGTTCTAAGCTCTTAGCTCTCTGTGCTCAAAAGGAATCTTCTCTTTGTAAGAGCCTGTGTGGTCCTTGGAGAGAAAAACCTTG
The DNA here is from genome assembly GCA_014218235.1 of Colocasia esculenta. Classification (NCBI taxonomy): domain Eukaryota; kingdom Viridiplantae; phylum Streptophyta; class Magnoliopsida; order Alismatales; family Araceae; genus Colocasia; species Colocasia esculenta. The sequence goes on along the minus strand of CM024754.1, from coordinate 185,281,374 downwards.
TTAAATCTCTCTCTCTCTCGGGGGCTTAGGAGCTTCAGTGTGTAGCTGGTCAAGCTAGAGTCTGAAGCCTGTTTCCACACTCCTTTTTATTAGATTGTGTTCCCTTCTGGACGAAGGAAGACCTGGTGGTATCCAGGGTGGTTGTTGTACCCTTCTGGACGAAGGAAGACCTGGTGGTATCCAGGGTGGTTGTTGTACCCTTCAGGCTGAAGGAAGACCAGTTGAGGCTGGGTGTAAGGATCCTTAAGGGGGATTGTACCCTTGGTAGTAAAATCCTGAGGTATTGCTCAGGGACTGGACGTAGGTCTCCTGTGGAGAGGAGTTCCGAACCAGGATAAAAATCCTTGTGTCTTGTGGATGTGTTTTGTGTGATTGTTGTCTTGTTTGCTCTAACTCTAACCTTGTTATTAAGTTGTGCAATCTTTTCAGTAAACAGGTTTTAATCAAAGATCGAAGTTTTA